>JBAMCL010000341.1:0-739152 GCA_037075165.1 Hirtodrosophila histrioides
GCATAAACAATTATAATTTTATTAGTATAATGAATAACAGTTGTCCTTCAAGCCGAGTGATAAATTAAGCTAAAACAATTGGTGGTTTTGAAGTAAGCTAATAAAATACCAGATACAAATCTTAACAAAACTATAGAAATGCCTTAGCTTAGGCGAATAAACTTTGCAAACGTTAATCATTAAAATGTCACTAGCATTTTTGACAGCAATGTGGAGAAATCTAACGACTATACGAGCATAAATTGCTGCTTAGCTTGTGTGTGTGTGTGTGTGTGTTAACCGCAAAAAATATGTCATAATATTTGGTTTTTTCCAGTTCACTGTTGTTGTTGTTGCTCTCATTGTGTCTGCCTCAGTTGATGCGATCCATTTGATATGTACTTTTGTACATTTATAAACGTACTTGAGCACACATACTCGTACAGGCTAAAGGATATTTCATGCCGTCTGCCCGTCACGTGTTTAACATAAAATTTAAATAAAAATCACATACAATATGTAAACAGTAATATGCATATATGCCGTACTTCCTGCGAGTCCTGCGGCTTGGCTCTGCCTCCTTTTGGGCGTCTTTACTGCCATGCTCTTTTTATGTGTCCTGATTATTTCTTTGTATTGGTTGAGCTGTACTTGCTCTTGTTGTTGTTATTATTGTTGTTGTAATTTCCGTCTGTTAACACAATTTGCAAATTTTTGTTACTCCCCCCAACACCCTCTGAGTCTGGTTCCATCCGCTTGCGGCTTTTCATTTCCATTACCATTTTGGGCTCGCAATTGCGAAGCACAACTAAATCAGCTAAATCTTATGAGATAAACTATAACATATACAAATTCTATGCAAATGCCGGCCACAAACAATGTCGCCCAGAAGCACTCATGTGTGTGTGTGTGTGTGTGTGTCTATTAGCTGGGGTACATTTTTTACTGGGTCTCTATATTAGAGGCAATTGCAGACGAGCACTTGGCACGCGCCAGGCACATTTGGGTCACAATAAATAAAGCTGCAAATTTACGTTAATATAAAACAGGATAAGCCTTAAAGTGCTGCCAGGATATGCTGCCAATTACTGAAACCGCTCGGCGAGATTCATTTGTCGCACTATGGTAATGATGCTGAATGCAAACTTGGCCACCTGCAAATGGAATATGTTTAAAGTAATTAAGGTAAATCTTTGGTTTTGATTTGCAGCCAATACCTAAAGTATCTTTAGGCTTACTCACGCTAATATTACTGTTCATTGTGATGGGTAGAATGCCGCCTGCTATAAAGATTATCGGCTGTTGCACGTGGTGCATGAATTGCAACAGGGTAGTCTTGAAACGCGGCTCTGCATCGGTCCAGTCCGATTGGAATATGGTGTTGGCCAAGTCCTCGCAGTCGTCGATGAGCAGGTTGCAGTTGTAGCAAAAGGGGAATGTCTGCAGGAGAATTGTGATGACAAACGTAAACGAGGCCAGACCACGCCAGAAATTCGAGAAGAAGAACATGTTGATCAGGGTCAGGCCCAGTACGGAGCCGATCAGCAGAAACTGCACGAATATTGTGCGCGATATAATGGGACGTATCAGGTCACAGCAGCTGTTAAAAAGGATGAAATCTCATCACCTGAAGTGCTTAACACTTATACGGTCTCACCTTAGCAGCATTTTGTGATCCAAAATGCAATTAATTAGCTCCTCATAGTTCTCCCTCCCCGTCTTAGTGGGATCCTTGCACAGAGTGCGTACGTGGTCCTTGAGCACATCGAAATGGGTGCGAAAGATCATTGTGTAGAGCAGCGGGTAAACGTCGGCTAGCTGATCCTGCAGCACCGCAATGGACACAACAATGTACTCAGCGATTGACTGTATCCACAAGCTGCCCAGCCCGTCGCGCCAGTCCACAAACGGATTGTACAGCGACCAGGGCGGACTACCGCTCAGCACAGAGGACAGAAATGTGGATCCCGCATAGGCGCAGTAGATGAAGGTAAAGAACATAAAAGCATAGTTGCAGCGTGCTACCATATCGTGTATCTTCTGGCGATCCTTGTCGTTATGCATGCGCTCATCCAGTCTGTCCAGCAAATCCTCCGTTTTGCTGAGGCGCCAACGAAGGCTGTACGTTATGCTGGCCTTCACCGAGGAGCCATACGCATTGATGGCCACCTGTAATGAGGTGAGAAACTCACCGGGCGTAAAGTTCTTGAACTCCAGTGCATAACTGAGAATAAAGCCCAACGGCAAATAAATCACTCCAAAGGCGAACGCCACAAACGTCCAGAAGAAGTATACATAGCGCCATGCACCCTCCTTTGGTGGCAACCAGCCAATAATCCTCCAGGCCCTATAGAAGTAGATGCAGGCGTCCCTCGAACGCACTTGCTCCGTCAGCGGGGCTAGCTTTATCAGCCTGAACATCGACTCCATTATAATGGCCACTGTTGTTGAACAATTGTGAGTCCGGCTAAATGGGCACTTGGCTTTTATAGCCTCAACAGGGCAAACTACAAGCTGGGCAGCTGTTCAATTCTCTCCACTGGCCTGCAATTAGCCAAAAACAAGTGCAAAGTTTTAAGTGTTGTGTGAAAGAGGATTTATTATTTACGTACAGTGTATCCAATTAAATATTTAACTCAGATATCTCAATTGAAAATGTTTATATATCAATACTGAACACTTGCCAATAGCACGAACAGCACCTGCAGCTGAATATTTCAAATAATCATCAGTCATTCTAGAGTGCCTGACTTGTTATTGATAGAACTGAAAAGCAGAGACGAAACTTGAAGGCAAGTGCAGCAGGACTAAGTTTGAATTTTCAATTTTACTTTGTATACAATCCAAAGTGGCTGAATAAAAGGTAAACACTTAACTTAGCATCGAGGAATATCATTAAATGTGTATAAGTTGCCAAGTAGAACAACTGTCGAGTAGAATTACAATTGAGATTTTCTCAAACAGTTTGTCTGCATGTTACCAATTGATTCTTAACAGTAATCAGTTAAGTTTTGCAGGCCTTGAAATGAATACCTTGTTAAGAAAATATTCAAAATTGTCCGAATAACCTCTTAGCCCAAAACGTATGCTTGTTTCTAAATGAGATTTCAATTGATTTTTCTATTTTAAAGTTATTGTTGAATAGTTTAGTTTCGCCAACAATTCTGTTTCCAAATGAGATGATCGGAATCGGAATTGGGAAGAGCTCTGATTTAGTTTCTCATTGAAAAGTCAGTGGAATATGCTAAAATTCGTTTTATTTACAATTATAAATATTGCATGAGTTGTGTTCTCTGAAGCATTGAAATAACGCTTAAGAGAAAGTATATAAGAATTGAAAATCAAAAAATTTAAGGTTTATATAGAAATGTATGTGCCATTTGCTTACAAAATGTCTTTATATAACAAAATGTGAAGCAACTGCCAAATCTATTTTTAATGTATCGCGAATCTAAGCTGCGCTTAGTCAATTCCCCAGTCACGTCGCTCAGTGCACTTATAAAGACATTAGCATACTTAGTAGGATAAGGCGATTGGAGGTCAAGCAAATGTTGCCAGAGCAGCTCTGAGGCATTGTTGATCAGAAAGTAGCATTAAATGCTCATCGATAGCTGCAATTGCAGCGGTCAGAATGTAACCTTGTTTAAATGTATTCTATTCTGTCTTGCAGCCTTTCATCTCTACTCAAACCGCACCGAGGAGCGCATCGAGGACGATACACTGGCCGTGAAGTACGAGGACGGCAGATGGTCGAAACCGTATTACGACTGTGGTGGCGGCAACATTTGGATGCTAACCTACACGGTGCCTTTCTTTGGCTACGAGAATGGCAGCTATCATTTCAAGTAAGTGCGAGTAGCAGCAGGAGAGTCAAAAGCACTTGCAACACAAGTCACCAGGGAAATCACAAGGGAAATGTACATGAAGTGGGGAAGTGTAAAAGTGTGGAAATGTGGGTGTGGGTGTGGGTATGGGTATGGGTGTGGCCCAAGCAGCAGACACCCATTCCATAAATAATTTTGCACAATATGAAAGCACCCAAAGAAACTGCAATGGCCTGAAAATTGCCAGTTGGCAATTTTAGTAGTTTTTGTACTTAGTTTTTATTGTTTTTGTTGAGCGGCATTCAACTGTCAGCGACAGTCGCAATGGACAAAATATGAAATGTAAGCAACATTTCTGGGTGTGGCAACTTTTTGGCTTTTGTCTATCGCCATCGCCACATTACAAAGCCAGTAAGAACAGCAAACTGTATCAGTAATTGAATAGCGTCCCAGTCAAACCAAAGCGACTGCCACAAAGTTTCCTTTGGACGCTGCACGTGCAGCCACAGTCCTGATTCACACGGCAAACTTGCTTCATGAAGTAGCTCCATGCTCTTCTTCCAGTTGAAAATAGAGTAGGTTTATTGGTGTTGTTCACTATTTCTCTGTATGTCGGTCCGTTGAAGTCAATTTTGTACGATACATTAAAACTATGGCAACTATATGGAATAGAAGTAAAGACATATAGTATAGCTGATCACATAACTTTGATACAGTTAGAATCACTAACATTACTATATGATTTTCTTGAAAGATAATGCATAGCAAGGTTCTTACTTTGTTGATTTCCACCTGTTCTTGGACCAGTATCAATAGCCGAGCCGATCTGGCCTTCCCCGTCTGTCTGTCCGTCCATCCACATCAATCTCAACTAAAAGAGCTGAAAACACCAAATTTGAAATGTAGGTTCTTGTATAAAGTTTTTCTTTTAAATTTCATTCCCCCCACACCCCTGCAATTCACTAAAACCCATTTATAAGGACTATTTAAAAGATATGACTCTGATTTTAGGCAAGCATAATTCTTGACACCCCCTTAATCTATGTCATAAATTTCAAGTTAATCCGTTTATAAACAGAGAAGTTATTCAAGAAAGTACTTCTACTACAAAGCGGGGGCAAGCAGCACAGCATCCACTTGAAGTGCTCGGCTTGCTTGCAACGCCGCTGAACTGCTTGATGCGTTTGTGGTTTAGGAATTTTAGAACCCATTCTAATTTGTTTAGATTGATTTACAAAATAAACTCAACCCAGCTGATTGAACAATTAAGCTTTGATGTAATCGTTAGCAAAAGTATCACACATATTGCAGTTTTGCAATCGAAAAAAGACAAAAGTCAACGTACAGAGATGTACTTTCGCAGGACTCTTCTGAACTCCTGCACTTCATGCTGAAACTTCATCGTGTAAATGCTGACTAAGTGGGGGCGTCAGCATCCGGAGTACTGGGTGCAAAAATGGCGAGCTGTTAGCAAATTTTACTCACGCACCGACAAACGGAATACGTTAACATGGGCACAACATTCTTATGAAAGTTTATGACGTGCTGCCCTTAGCGAAATTTTTAAAATTATTTTCTATTCTTTTTTTGCCTTGCTTTTTTTTCGACCATAGTTCGTTTTGAAAAAGTTTTTCAATTGAATGTTGAGGGAAATAGTTGGGAACTGTGGGCAAAGTCTGCGTGAAGTCGAGCGTGCGGCAGCAGTGTAAAACAAGTTACACAGTTTAATGAAAATTTCATTGATGTTTGCCCGAGACGGTTGGCCAAATCAATAAATTTGAAAAGACTGCGCAGCTCGGGGGGCGGGGGCTACTTATAGGATGACGAGTGCACTGTGGGCATATTTAATTAATTCACTTGGCAGCCAGGAAGCTGTTTCATTAAATTTGTTAAATCAGCTGTGAGTGTCAGTCGCTTTATTAGAAATATTTGCGAGACCGAACTAGAAAGCAGATTTTACAATAAACGAGACCATTTAACAACTACAGCAAATTGTGCACACTTACAGCCTGGTTGCCAGCCATCCTATAGCTGTAGTAAACAGTTGGTTACTTGTCCAACATCAAACTGAGTGCCTCAATGTTGCAGACCCATCAGCATAATGACAGCTGAAAGCCATTTTCCTGTTTATGACGAGATGGAGAAGGTGCGGGCATTGTCGGTGGCGGAGTGTGGCAGGACTCTACTCTGCAGAATTAGCTAGTACTCGTCCTTGTCCGCACTTCCACTTCGTTTCATGCATAATTTGTAATTATTGCTTAGCAACAAGCAACAACAAGCTTTTTTAAACAGCCGCCTAAAGTAACACTGCAATTTCAATCGTTAAAACATTAAAGCAATTGAATATGATCAGAAATCTATAATGAAACTTATTGGCTTGATGTGGACAAGCATTTTAGATTACTTTTGAGTATAAAGCCAGATAATCTTGGGCTTTTCTTTCACCTAAAAAGTAATAACAATATGATTTCTGAGCTATACATCGAAATGGAAAGTTTCCATACTGTTATTAACATATATATCACATGCTTGCAGTAGATAATCATTTTAGATTACTTTATCTTTACTTTACTGTATCAAGTCAGATAATCCTGAGATTTTCTTTCACCTAGAAAGCAATCACGATGTGATTCCTGAGATTCCTGAAATGGAAAGTTTACATACTGTTAATAACATATGCATAACATGCTTGCAATAGATAAACATTTTAGATTACTTTTGAGTATAAAGCCAGATAATCTTGGGATTTTCTTTCACCTTGATAGCAATAGCGATATGATTTCTGAGCTATACATCGAAATGGAAAATTTACATACTGTTATTAACATATATATAACATGCTTGCAGTAGATAATCATTTTAGATTACTTTCAAGTATCAAGTCAGATAATCCTGAGATTTTCTTTCACCTAGAAAGCAATCACGATGTGATTCCTGAGATTCCTGAAATGGAAAGTTTACATACTGCTAATAACATATGCATATGCTGTTACTTAGCTACATAAACATTTCTTCTCAGAAAGATCTCGTAATATATTTGTATACTTTAATATTTATTTTTTACATGCATTAAATGTGTAATAACATTTTTAAGCATGTCGTTTTTAATTAGTTAAGAGCTTGTATTCATCAGATAAACAGGTTTTTTTATGCATTACAATAGAGTTGAACTTAAGAGCTAAAAACTTATTTAATTAGATTCCATTTCAAACAGTTTCTTGAATTTTGAAAATATTCTACCAATTAGGCTATTTATTTAATACAAATATTCTTTTGTTCTCAATCATATACCTCTCGTACGCTGCAGTCGTGGACCCCTTATTGGGTTGTGGCCGATGGCAATAGCAAGGATACACTTTACGCACCCTCTTCTCGCCCTGCTGGACACCCGGCACGGGCTTAGTAGTAAATCGAGCACGCTGCTCCCCTGTAGATCCGGAAATCAGCTGGGATCGTCTATAAACAATTGGCGTACTTACAGATCGATTGGTAGTAGTGCTGCTGAGACCTGTCTAGGGGTTCGGGACTGTTGGGGGCCACCGCCAGGCCCAAGAGCAGCAGCTGACTTGCCAACGCGCTTAATAGCATTTTCAAACAGTTCTGGCTAAAATGAAATTTAACGCAAGGCATTGCCGTGCAACTTGGCTAATGGCTTGCGTAATTATTACAGTCACAGCCACTTCACGGCCCAAGGCGTTTAAAATTTCATTATCCGCGCCAACTGCTCCTCAGCTCCACAGTTCCCCAGCTCGTCAGTTCTTCTCCACAGGTGGGCGGCATATACTCGCACTCATATGTGGCAGGCAATATTTAATGAAAGCAATCAATTATAAGGAGCAGCTGACTTGCCACACGCCCACACATGCCTAGACTTGTCAGTTGATGTTCAATGACTTTGCACGCTCGATAAATTTCACACTTTTCATACTCGCACACACACACACACACACTCACACATGTGTGTGTACTTATATGTACTTACACCCAGGAGCCGCTTAAAAAGGCAACTGGCTGTCTCTGGCTGGCGAAGCGGAAACTCAGTAACTGCCTGCAATTAGTTGCAACATAAATTTGGCCGCTTAATGGACGGATGCAACAAAATTAATGTCTAAATGCTGAAAGTTCGCTCAGTTCAGTTCAGTTCAGTTAGTTGCACTGCCCCGTATTCCTTGCCGCTTGCCCCGCATTCCGTGCTCCGTGTTCCGTGCCTGCATGAAAGTGCAGCAGCCGCAGCCAAAAACAAAGCTAATTTATTTCAGCAGCTTAGAGAACATTGGCGCTTCGTCTGGTCTTAGCAAAAATAAAAAACAATAAGTTAGCGTGGTTTAGTCTATAGTGCTTGACCAACAGATATTCTGTACCCAGCTGTGAAATGCCGTAACACTCTTTTAAACCCACTTGAACATTCCAAGACTCTCCCTTAAAATCCTTGTACTTTATTGAAGTAGAAAATATTTGAAAAACTCGAATGAACTTGATTGTCTTCCAAGTTTTCTTTCTATTCTTTCCAAGACTCTCCCTTAAAATCCTTGTACTTTATTGAAGTAGAAAATATTTGAAAAACTCTAAGGAACTTGATTGTCTTCCAAGTTTTCTTGATCCGTGTGCACTTCTGCTCTTAATTCAGCTATTCTTTGGTTTGTTTCATGAGTAGAAAAGTATTCGAAACTTTTATAATTTGTAGGATAAAGACATGATATGCCAAGAACTGTGTGTACCAAAACTGAAGGCTAAAGTTATAATAAACTTAATCTGTGACTAATAATTGACAACCTGTATACTAAATTTGGTATACCTAATTCTTTCATTTATTTATTTATTAATATTGTTAGTTTAACTATAAAAGATTAAGCTAACAAGCGGTTTTATAGCGCTGGCTATTGAGGCCTTCGGCTATTTTGTATCTAATTCTTATAGTCTGTGATTTCAAGCCAATATACAGATAGATTATTCGATATCTGAACATTTTAGAGCCAGAGGGTGGCCTCTTATGTCTACAAGTTTATAATACCCTTTTGATAAATTTTGAATGGGTAAAGGGTATAAAAAAAATGTTGCCTCAAAAAGTTGGCGAAGGCTGCCAAAGTTCAACTGGGCAGCCGGCTCGTGTTAATAATGTGTTGCTATCAGTATTCCATTAGTTGTGAGCCTGGCCGCAAAATTAATTTGTTTACGTCGTGGCAGCAAACTGGCGTAAAACTGACTGGAACAAAGTAGAAAGGCCGACAGGGAAAGTTGCTAATTGATTTAATTTATGTATTACGCTGCGTTATACCATGATAAATGCAGGCGGCGGCGGACAATGGCTCGGCTTGGCAGCGGCATTAACTTAATAATATTAAAAATTATTTGGCACTTGGTGGGGCCAGCAAAATGCGCATTAGGAGCAGAAAAACAAACACATAGACCCTAACCGACAACCGACAGCCGACAATCCTCAACCTCAATACGAAAAGCAAACGCAAATATAAAGCACAAATCACATTAAGCGCCTGCTGTGAGCAGAGCGAAAGGACACGCCAGGCTCGGCTCGGCTCGGCTGGGGCTGGACTGAGCTGAGCTGAGCTGAACTGAACTGGAGCGGCAGGACTGCTCGGGGATGCCTGCTGGGGCAATAATTTTATTTGATTTCATTTAAGTTTCGCTTAGCGTGCGCTGCGTGCAACAAATTTTCAATATTACACCAGAGACCCGGCACCAGGGCGGGGGTAACTGGAGTGGAAATGTGAATGCGAATGGGGAACGTTGCCTCAGTATTCAAATAATCTGAGCGTTGTATTTATTTGACTTTTGCTGCAATACGTACAAGTACACACACACATGCATGCACTGGCAAAGCATAATGAGGCAAACGGAAACGGAAATATCAAATATTGCAATAAGCATTCCTTTGTGTGTGCACTGAGCAGAGGCAGCAACAGCTGACAAGGGGGCGGGTCCAGGCCAGTGGCTTGTTATCCTGTCGAGCAGCATCTTCTGAATATGCATGATTACGATTTCTGCATTCCAGTGGCAATTCTTAGTACTTACGTATACAGAAGACGTCTTCTCTTATTTGTGTTTCGTTTACATGTTAGCACAGTTGACTGGTACTTCACTCCACGCCCCAATCTTCAATCTCAATGCTGTCCGCTTACATTTCTTGGGCGGCTCGTATACAGTGCAGCACACAGCTGCAGTTATTCTGGCCCAGGTAAGGTCATATTCCACCTGCTGGGAGCAATCATATTTCCAGCTGCGCTAACATGGCGATTGACATGACATGTCCATGTGGTAGCTTAAATGTCAATGTCTTGTTAACGGCCAAATACACAGCAAATACAACAGCCAGGCAACAACCAGGCGGCGCATTGGCCTTTCGATCCTGCCACAAATGCCAAGTGCACACTTTGCAACTATTGCCAATAGTCAAACAACAATAACAAGGTCATACAGTTACAGTTAAATGTAACAATGGCATATTCAATTCGAATTCGAATTCGAATTACATCATGGCATTTTGAGCTCAACTACAGACCAAAAATTGACAGACTCGAAAAATGCAGAAAAATAGATTGGCTGTTTTTGATGGCTTAAAGGATAATAATTGTGCACTGGCTTTTCTGCTTTTAACTACATCTAAGGTAGCAGCATAAATAAAGATTGAAAACTCCAATTTGCTTTGATTTATGAATTGGAAAAAATACATTTTGTTAGCTTAGCTAAAATTGTAAGTGCATTTTAATTATTATACCAAGAATTCCTGCTGTTGTTGATGTCTCAAATTATGTTACAGCTCTGCCTTTTAATTTCACTTCAACTAGTAGCAAAATTCAATGTGAAATTTCTCTGAATTGTACCTTGTGAACTGGAAATATCTTGCATAGCTCGCTGAAACCTTTCCTGTAAGAACAAGGCAAGCGCTGGAAGACTTTAATTAAAAATATATTCAGTATTATATTCTTGCTGATAAGAGAATAATTATTTTATAATCTAGAAATTTGCTTTGTTACAAAACAACAATTTGCAACTTGCCCAAAATCGTAAATAGTTTGCAACAAATATTTCTACCCAACGATTAACGAAAACTTAGCTACAAATTTGACTTTAATGTGGCCTCGTTTCTGGCCGCAAGCAAATTTGGGTTCAATTTGGTACATGTCACCGCATTTTGCTGGCTTACAAACTATGTCATCGAGGTGAAAACTCGAAAAAGTAAAGCTGATTATGTGCATTAGCAGCGGACGCATTGGCACACGCATTCTCTCGCCGAAAGTAGTTTGCTCTTCATTGGCAAATAGACGCATACGTGGCGTATACGTAATGCGACAACGAATCCAACCAGGCGACTTATTTACAAACTGATTGCAAACCGCGTGCGTGTGATGGGCGCCAGCAGGGGGAGTGACATTTTCTACATGCACTGAGCGAAAAACTATGGTCGAACTGAGAGAAAACATACTTGAATTGACCAAATGCTGAAGTACGTATAAATTGAAACAGAGTAAACTTAACATTTTGGCAGATAAATGTGTTAATGATTTTGAAAATAAAATAATAAATGCGTTAAAAAATAAAGTAAATTCAAATTCAAATTTAGTATTTATTCTATTAATTTTAATTTAAGTTGTTTATATAATAATAACAGTAAAATTAAATATATCATATAAATTATTAAAAAAAAAGACAAGAATTTATATTAGTAGTAAAATTAAAACTAAAATTTGAAATTAAATTAAATTTATATTAACATTAAACATGTTTTAAAATTGCTTGTGCATCTCTTCATTGCTTAAAGTATTATTCAATGAATTTTCTCTCAGTGTACATAAGTATGTTGTTGTTTTGGCCATAACCAAAATACGCATTGGCACTAGCAAACTTAATGCACTCTACAATGTCGCACAAATAGACAAGCAGCAGCAGCCACACACACATAAACACACGCACACACACAGCTCGTATTAGCTGTCACCATTTTTAAATGGCGCGCACGTGCTATACACAGCAGCCATGTGTGTGCCTGTGTGTGTGTGTGTCATGTCCTGTTCTGGTTGGTAAACTGCGAAAATGCATTTCAGCTATGCACGTATTGCGTGAGCCGTGCACGTGCTTGACTGGGTTTAAGTATTTGTTACAACAGTTCCGGTTAGCTACAGTTAAGCCAGCTGCTCAATGTTCTTGTTGTCTTACCAAATATTTACTTTAAGCTCAGTTCAAACACTTGCATTCTCTTTGAAAATACTCAAATTATATTTCAAGTTTGGTTTGCAGAGCAGCTGCTACTCCAACAGCAATTGTTTCATTAAACATTTTTCAAACAAACTGCGCCCACACCCAGCAACAAAAACCAATTATGCAAATCAGTTGGATGCTAAACACAATTGACCCACTTGCAGCCTGAGCTCAAGGGCGTGAAAAGTTTGATAAAATGTGCGGAAGTTGCGTGTTTTTGTTCGAATCAACCAAATTGAAAATCAACAGGCACTGGCCACTTAAATGGATGGCAGACGAACTCGGACTGCGATTAATTGTCAGCTCATTTGTAGGCATTGGGTGACACTTAATCACAGGCGCATCAAGTATACGCCAGCAGGCACGTAACATTGCCACATCAGCGTAGTATAGCCACGGCTATTAAACTGGCCCAATGTATCCTCCTCACAGAGTGCTAAAGGCGCCAAACTAATAAATCAATATGAGCCGCACAGAACTCATTTGCCCGGTCAGCTCGATAAGCTTATTCTCCGATATCCGTTTACAAATTATCTTCAAAACTGTCAACGACAACAACAACAGAGCAGGAAGAGCAACAAAGGAGCCAGGACAACGCTGACAAAATGAAACCGCAGCAAATAAAAGGCAAGCAAATAAGAAAGGCAATGGAAAAAAAGGATCCAAGACGAACGACACACACAAAGGCGTTGGGATCAACTGCAGGAGAATTAACATAATCATTATTATAATGTAATATGGCCATTGTGTAGTCCTGCTACGTCCTGGGTCACTGTGTGCACCACTCCACACCGCCCCGACATCCCTTTTTTTGCAATCAATAAGTTGTCAGAAACAATCAAATAAATACAAACTGATATGTCAATATTAACTGACAGGCGCATGAAACTCGAGACCGGATAAGCACGGAGCACATATTATGCCTGACTGTGCGACTCTACGGCTGTACGACTGTACGGCTGTACGACTGTGTGTGCGTAAAGGAAAAAAAGGGGTCCTGGTTCGACGCCAGACAGTCGGCCGGAGGGAGACGCGTGATGTTATATAGTAACACAAAACACTGGGTTAAACTTATTTGTTTCTTCACGCATTGAAATAAAATAATATCTTTCCCATTTTTCATTCATTTCATTTCATTTATTCACAGTAATACTAATTATGTGTATTTGTGTGTGTCCTAATATTAATTACAATAAGGAGTTCAGACTTCATAGCCTTTTCTGCCTATTTAAGAACTTTTAATCAAAAAATTATAGCTATTAAAAATATTAAAGTGTTGAGAAACAATTTTTTTACAAAAACCCATGAAATGTGGTGCTTAAAAACTAAGGTGTGGTGCTTTAAAATTTAAAGAGTGTCTGCTATAACATTAATGTGTGAATATGTTGAATAGATACATCTATTTCTAAAATTAAGGTGCAAACGAGCGAGTCTATCCACAACTAACTCAATATTAGCTTGTTGATGAAGATCGATAGTAGAGTGGTGCCAGGGTAGATTATGAATCATCTTTAAAATTTTATTTTGCCTGATTTGCAATTTTTTCAGGTGACATTTTGCGATGTCTGCCCAAATAGGAGCCCCATAAAATATCACTGCTTGAAAAATTTATCGAAAAAGGTACATTTTATTGGCTATGCTTAGTCGTGAGTTCCTATTTATTGAAGGATATAAACTACGCACGAGTATACTTAGTTTATTATTAGTAACGCTTATGTGGTCTTGAAAGGTTAATTTTTGGTCAAGTATTATCCCTAAATATCTTACGTTTTTCTCCCAATGGACCTCAAATCGATTTAACTCAATATAGCTATTGGGAAGATATATATCTTTGCGCTTTCTGGTAAAGTAAATGGCCTGGGTTGTATCAGGGTTAACTAGGATCTTCCACTTAGTAAAACTTTCCCATTTTCATTTGTAATATATATTAATTAGTTTTATACATTACAAATTGATTAGGTAAATTATATTGAATTGTTACAGTTGAATAGCCGTCGCTAAAACTCTGAAAAATACTATAACAAAAATGATAACCACTAGCTTTAATAAATCATTGTACTTTAAAGTGCAAATAAGCAAAATTTAAAAAGAAAATAAGCAAGTTATAAAAATAAAATAAAAAAATTTAATAAATTAATTATTAATATTGTTTTTATTAATATTATTATTATTATCAATATTGATTATTATTATTAAATATTTAAATAAAAGCTTGCTCTTAAGACAATATTAATTTAGGGACAGTATTGGCATTAATTACTAAATAATTCAGTATTCAGTAATTAATGTTATTAGTATATGGGATATTGAGGGTTCATATAATAAATTCTTTTTTAATTACAAATTTGAATTTGAATGTTAAATATTTGATTATACATTTTTAATACATTTTTTCCAATTGTTTATAGCACAATAAGATGACAAATGACCACAAAAATATCTTTCAAATCGCATAGAAATTCAATAAAAATGACTTTGGCTCCACTGTGCGCTGGCGTGAAAATGTGAGCCTAGGATTATGCGTAAAATTCTACATGTGTTCCGGCGGGCTGTGTAGCTGCTTAGGAATGCGTGTAATTGGGTGTTGCGAGCTGCCCGTTCCAGAGCGGTCATATAGAATTACTGGGCATGAGTAGGGCTCGGTCGAATGTATGGAGGGAGGGGCGGGCGGGCGGCGGCTTAGTGCACCCTTTTCATGGCTTTATGTCTTTGTAAAACGACAAGGCAGCCAACGACAGCGAAACGACAAGAAAATAATTTTCTACTATTTTTTTGCGTTCATTTTCATTGCGAAACCGGAACCATAACACGCTTGTTAGTTTCCGCCTGGACTTTATCCTTTATCCTTTCTATTTCCATCTACTGCTGCGACTTCTCATACAGACATATGCGCAATCAAAGGCGGAATTTATTGTTTGTTATCGCTCGAAGTATACAAAACATGTAAGGGATATGTAGTTGAGAGTTATAGACTAGATAGAATACCCTGTATTCTTCTGACACTGCTGAAAGTGGTCTGTTTATAGATTTGAGAGTCTATTTTTCGATCGCTGTAATAAGTTTGGGACACTGAAATGACTTTCCAAGAAAGGCTTGTGCCTAGAACTGAAGCCATTATCTTAGAAATCATATAAATAATTCAAAAATCTTGCTTTTGATTTGATATTAAATAACATGCATACCAATCTCAAAGCTCCCAGTTCTTATAGACAATATACTCAATTTTACCCTCTCGAAGATGACTGCTTCTTTCAAACCTTGTTCCTTCTTCTATGTCATATACACAGGGTACAAAAGTACAACAGAGTGCGTCCAGTGTCCGGAAAAGAATAGACTATGGTCTGGTGTGGTCTGGTCTGGTCTGTTCGAGTCCTGTGTATATATACACATAAATATCAGCCGCTGGGACTACGCACGTTTTATTGAATTGATTTTATAAATGGCGCCATTTGGCTTAAGTGCCGCCCAGTTGATTGTTAAACTGACAAATTAATAACATAAATTTTTAACGCCTTGCTCATGACTAACACTCGCCTTGTCTCGTCTTGGCCACTGGCGCGTCCTTGCTCATCTCGTCGTCTGTCGCTTTTCTTCTAGGGGCACATCTGGCATTGATATTGACTTGCGGCGCGTGGACATCGACCAGTGCCCGCAGCGGCATACCCCGGGCACTAAGAGACCGCTGAACATCTTTGCCGGCACCGACAAGTGCAAGCAGCGCACCACCATGGTGGGTACTTAAAATATACACAGCAATCAGCAGTCAATTGCTTTCACTTTCACTTTCACTTTGGCTTTGATTGGGTTTGGGTTTCGCATTTACCTTCAATGTTGTCTCTCCTCTCTCTCTCCACAGTGCGAGGCCATTATGGGTCTGGGCTTTAGGCGCGGCTCCTACAAATGCCTGTGCCGCAAGGGCTTTTACTTTCCCGACATTGTATCCCTGCAGAAGTTCTTCAATGGCAGCCTGCTGGAGGAGGAGTACGAGAAGCTGATGCTGGTAGGTGTGCTCGTAAGCGTATTGTGGTACTATAAATTACCATTATCGCGGCAAAAAAAGGAAAGAAACTGCAAATTGAAACAGAAACCGCTGAGTCAGGTGGTTTCAATAATTGCCAACGCTTAACCGAAACTCTCATTAAATATGTAGCCACGTCTGCTTTTCATCTCCGCAGGGCAAGAACTCCACGTACAATAGCAACAGCGAATACGAGTGTCTGCCCTGTGCCGAGGGCTGTGACTCCTGTGAGGATGCCTCGCCCTGCATTGCTGCCCTCAATTGGCCCATGCGCACCAGCATCCTGGCGCTGGCCTGCATTGTCATCGGTCTGCTGCCCCCCGCCGCTTGGTTCACATTTCGCTATCAACAAGTCAAGGTAAGTGACCAGCACACGTACCGCAATTGTGCCCTGGCCAAATAAAATTATACTCCTGACTGGCTTGTGTTAAGTACTACTTGCCTGGACATTCTCACTTGTCGCTTGTTTAAAATGAAAGGACAACTTTTTATAAGCCAGCGGTTGGGGCTTAAGCAGGATTCGCCTTTGCTGCCTACTGGGCTGCCTGTCAAATGCCTTAGATCCTGGGGACAAGGCCAACCTAAGCTGCTGTCATTGGGGCTGCTAAGCTGCTTAGCATTGTTAGTTTCAAGTTAATTTTGTACGTGCTGCGTGCGTCCATATCCCAGGTCAACCCCCAGTTCCCAGTTCCCAGTCCGGTGTCCATGTCCGTTCCGTCTCTGTGTACTGGACATGGTCCAACAACGACAACGGATATTGTCGCGCATAAGCGGAAGTGCAAACATTCACACAGCTTTCAACCAACTTCCGACTGCGACGGCGACAGCGACAGCGACGCCGACTGCACTGCGGCCTGGTCCAGTGTCACTTGTGCACTCATTAAGTTAGTCCATGGACCAGACTGCAGGACCAAGTGTCTCTGGCGTATAGTTTTAAACCGTTTTGAACTTTGCCGTGGCCATGCAAGCACATTATGCCAGTGGGGGCAGTGGGGGAGGCTGGAGGCGCACTCTTATATGTTCGCATAGTGAATTATTCCATTTCCGCTGCCGCTGTCTGTGCCCTCTCCTTTCCACAGTCAGCCAACTAAATTGTTTTTATTTCTAATGCGATTCTGTCGCATTTGTGTCTACGTCTACATCCGAGCATCCACATCGAGCCCGACATCGAGCTACATTCTCATGTCTGCTCGTCTGTGCGTTCCAAACTAATTAAATGGCACTAAATACTGCGCCTGACAAGCAGCCAAGTGTGACTGCGACTACATAGCTCAGTCCCCGGCTCATCTGGATCTCCCTGTATCTGTATCTGACTGTAGGTAGCTTCTTTGTGCTTAGCGCAATTGTGCAGATGAGAAGATTTTCATTTGAATTGCCGCTGAGTCGGGCCACGTGCAATACTTTTATTAACACTCAGCAAACTCAGCAGAAACTGCCAGATGACAGCTGACATTAATCCGGTCTTTAGTAGGCCAAGGATCTCATTTAAATTTGTATTTAAAACCAATTAACAATTGCAGGTTGTGCGTGCCGCCAGTCCAGCCCTTTTGCGGGTCATTGCACTGGGTGCGTTCTTCATCTACTGCACGGTAAGTAGAAATAATGCTCCTTTATGGGACAATAAACTACTAAAGGATTAAGGATTAAGCTTATCTAAACTTAACTTTCGACTCTTTGAATACGAGTTAGCTAGAAATGTTGAAAGTTATTGTAGCATATTTGATACCGATTTGAATTTAAAACATTCAAGTTTATTATCCTTTCAATCTCTCTACTGTAAAGGGTTATGCATATGTTTTGAAGTTGAATGTGTTTGTTTAGGGCCTTGCTGCATGATTTTGGTCAAAAAGTCCAATTGTTTATATTGAATATAAGGTTAACGTAAACAGACTGAAGTTTCTGGAAGAGAAATTATTTTAACTGAACTTTTAATTAACTTTTCCGATATGGGCTTAGTTTTAATTGGGACATCCGACTTTATCAATGCGCAGATTTACAGATTTTTTATAGATTTTTAGTATACTATGGCTTTAATTTTCTATTGCCTTTTCTGTAAAAGTGTTGTCCTTCTGAGCAAGTTATTAAAGAATCTAAAGAACAAGTTTCGTGTTCGACTGTCCGGCTAACCTGATATAAGTTGTAATGTGTGTCCTTTTCGTAATCTATCCTGCAGTAGTAGTAATAGTAATAATAATATACATAGTGTGTTTGTCAGGACAAACAGTCTGATTTGATTGATTGCCTAGCATACTCAATTATAGATATTTTTTAATTGTTTGACTCGATTTGTTCATAGTATTCGAGCTCCTATCAATCATAAAACACAATTTACATAACTAGTAGACACAATAAGCCATGAATTCAAATCAGTAGAAGTAAACCGAGCACACTCAATTCAAATCGATTTCTACACAATTTAATTTGATTGATTTATGGCTCGTGACGAAAAATAATGGCACACTGGCCGCCAAATAAAGAACTTTAAACGAGAGTTCATTGCTCGTTTGCTCCGGCACACACCCATTCCTACACACACACACACAGACACACACACACACACAGAGAGCACACACAATGCAGGGAAAAAAGATATATTGTGGCACTTATCTGAAGCGTGGTGCTTGCCACTTGGCAACACAATGAATGAAGCCCAAGAGGAGAATACACTCGTACAAGTGAGAGCATTTTGTGTGGAGGCAGTTTGCTTGCTTTATGATTTTTTAATATGTGCTTAGTAGCAGAAATAATGATCGGAATCTATTGTTGCTGCTGTCCTTGATTTATTTATATATTTTGAATAAACGAAAGCACATTAAACTTGACGCAAAAACGTTGGAAAACAAGTAAGAACATAGTCGGATACTTCCGACTGCGGTATACTCTAAATGCAGTCTCTTTTCGTTTGCTTATGAAACCTTAATTAGCTCTGAAATAGTCTATATGTTGAGCTATAAAAATATGAAAGTTTTAGGTTTATGCGGAGTTCAAGTGAAGCGGGTGGTTATAGGGACAGGACAGGACAGGACAGGTGGTTTATCAGACAGAAAAATGTACCAATATGTTAAGTAAATTTGGTTATAAAAAAGAAGCACGTTACACAAATCAATATACTCCATTTAACTTAAGATTTGCCTGGAAACAGAGCACAAAAAACATAGATATTTATGAAAAAGGTTGAGTTTTGTTGTACTCGAATTGCGTCAAACGTACAGTTGAATGAGCAACTTGGTCCTGTGAAAGGATATTGAGCATAGGCAAATATTAATGTCTAAAATTGAATCAGCATTTGCAATTCTAAGTGGCCGTTTAACAATCACGCCACTGAACTAAACTATTTGCATTTTTTCAATCACAGAACATTGTAATGTATCCGAATCCGAATCTCTACACGTGCACCGCACGCATATGGCTGCGTGAGATTGGCTTCTCCCTGACCTACGGTGCACTCATGCTGAAGACCTGGCGGTGAGTATGCAGGATGTGCAGGATATGCAAACATTTTGCATTGTCCCTTTTTGTGTGTTCTTGACAATCCCGCACAGAATCTCGGTGATATTCCGCGTGCGCTCGGCCAAGGCTGTCAAAATCACAGATGCGGCGCTCCTCAAGCGGCTGGGCATCATCTGTGGCGCCATTGGCACCTGTTTGTTGGTGCGCACTTTGGTGTCGCCACCGGATGTCGTCGTGGGACGCACTGCGGATGACCTGAAAGCGTTTCTATGCAAAACCGATTGGTGGGATTACACATTCACTTCAAGTAAGTAAACTCCTTGAATAGTTTCATATATCAGCCATGCTGACATTCTAGAGCTTGAAAACGACCGATGGTACCAGCATGTAGTATGGGTAAAGGTTTTTTAACTATCGATATAATCGAATCGGCATCAAAACTATAGTGTTTGAGTATGAAAGTCCCTAACTTCAACATACATATTCTTGATAACTGCCTTTGAACCGCTGAAGTTGTTACAGAAGGGTCTGTCCATGAGGAAGCTGCAGCTTACCTGATATAAATATAATATTAGCATCCTTTTCAGACTTATACTGTGCCCAGAGGTATCGCATCGGCATATATAAACCTGATTACTTAGTTTTGCTACTCAATGCATAAATTACTATGATTTTGTTTAAAAATATTTGATATATTTTTATTAAACAAGTTTTTTGCTAACTATCGTTAAGCAACGCTTTCTTATTCCGTAGTCTATACATTCATAGCTTATTTTCTGAAGTTGTATAAGCATCTTTATGTTGTTTTCAATGCTTCTCGATGCTATCAATAGTTTAATGAATAAATATCGAAACAATTGGCTGGGCAACACTATCGAACGTTTGCCAGCTCTGATGCAAACATGAATATGGCATATGTAAATGTAAAGCTTCCTTGATTGGGCCAAAAGTCACTCAAAGCATACTCAGGCCCACACACACACACACACACACAGCAATGGTGCAAAAATATGACAACAATATTTCGCATTGGCAATGCCTGCGTTAAGCATACGCCCTGTGTGCAGTAAGCAGTAAAAAATTAAACAGAATGGCAACGTTGCCAGGACAACGCATGTCCTCATGGCTTCAACTGCAATCCAGTCACGAGCACTGAGCCACATACCTATTTTTTTGGTGGCTTTTGTCCTGTGATGCGCCATAATAAAAAAAAAAAACAAGCACATTCGGCGACTTTATAGGGCTTATTCAAAAGCTGCAAGTCATCAGAACGCAGTACAATAAATTGATATTCATCAAATGTGAGGATGCTTTTGATATTGTTGGTAATTTTAAAAGCCATTTTTAAGCAGGTTTCAACGGCCATGGAATGCTCTTTTCTCAAAACAAGTCAGGTTTTATATTTAAAATAAATACTAACCATGCAGAACTAGATTTGGGAGGAAGCAGAAAACTTATTTAAATAAAATACACAAAATAAATTTTAAAATAATACGAGCCACGAAATATAATGCATAACAACTAAGCAAACATTTTGAAGCACCTGGGAATGCAATGACCAAAAAATAGCTACATTTGATGTATATTTCAACAATTTAATTAAAGGAAGTTTGCAATTTAAATAAATTTCGCCTGCATGCAATTCAAGTTTGTTAAAGTTTTTATATTTCGCAACCGTTTGGGTGACTTTCTTGACTGGGTATAGAACTGGGATGTAGAAGTGCTCGCATTTGATAAGAAACAGACTGTAGAAAAATAGTGACTGTCACAGGGTATTTTCTTTATTTTTTATTTTTTCAAAAGTTCGAGAGAGCATTGTATTGCCAGCTGGTAGAAGTTGCAGCGGGTTTAATTAAAAAGCTTTATCAAACGGAAAGAGCATTGGCGTACATACATATACACAAAACAGTCGAGCAATGGAGTCCTTAGCGTCCTCTGTCAGCAGAAACAATAATTGCATTGACGGTGCAGCTCTCTAAATAGCTTCAATTTTTGTTTTCTCTCAACATTCCAAGGCGCAGCAGGAAACGGGTTTTATTAAATATAAAATGCATTTCATTTTGCTATTTGCCGTTGGAAATGATGCAGCAAATTATTGCTTTCACAGGTATAGTTTTTCAGGGTTAAATTGTGTAAGTCAGGCAACGTTGAGTGTCGAAATGCGACGAGTATGTTCTTTATTAAAAACAAAAACAAAACTGAATTCTTTAAGCATCATAATGTAATTATAATGCTCGTAGGCGTTGCCAGCTAATTAGGCAGCCAGTGCACACGTCAAGTACTGAAGTTTTTAATTAAAATTCAAACCAAAGTTAAAAGCCAGACAAATGCACAAGGACTCCCCATTCACCCAGCCAAATCTCTGCTCTGTTCTTTGCTCCTTGTAACCTGTTATGTATGCTCGCTTCGACCAACAGTGGAAGTATTGTTCCTGGCCTGGGGCGTTCGACTCTGCATCATGGTGAGAAAGGCGCCCTCTGAGTTCAACGAGAGCCGCTTCATATCAATGGCCATCTACAATGAGTTCCTGCTCACTTGTTTCCTCAACGTTTCCATGTAAGTACACGGCCTGTCCGAAATGTAGTAATACTTCATATATTCTTTGAATTTCAATTTGCATTTCAAATGTTCTTCTGCTCTTGACAGGCTCTTCCTGCAGTCGCCCGCCAATCCGGATCTGCTCTATATCATATTCTTCTGCCATACGCAGCTGACGGTGACGCTGCTGCTGGCTCTTATCTTTGGCAGCAAAGTGCGTACATTTTTATAAATGAAATAGAAATTACAAAAATAGAGCTGATAAACAATCGCTGACACTTTTCATAGTATCATTCTTTTACTTTGCATAATGTTGAAACTAAGAACATAAGCCAACAATTTATATTGTGGCTGCAAACGTTTTGTGGTTCCAATTTCAGTCAAGAAATAGTCATATAGTCATAAACACCAAAGTTACGATAAAACGCTTTAAATTATAGACTTAGAATGAATTTATTCATATTATTGTTATTTATTTTTTTTAAATTTGCATATTCAATTTACTGGTTCTATGACTACCTTTTTGGCAGCTCAAACTAGTTGTAATTATTTATATTCAGTCCTGTTCTGAATTCCACTTCCGAATCAATTCCACAGAAATATGTAAGGCTTGCTTTTGGGTAATTCTATAAAATAGTTTAAGATGCAAGAATGCAAGGTTTTTAATTAAATTGCGCTCTAAAAAGTATGCTTCACGATATTCTGTGAAATTGATTCGGAGTGAAATTCGGAACAGGCCTTATTATGACTATTTCTAGATCATAGACTTCAAATAAATGTATTAATATTATGACTACTACTTGACTGAGGTTCGAACCACAGAAATTGATCAACTTATCTCCAGTTGAATTGTGTAGAAATTATAAATGGGAACTTTCAATGATTGTGAAGATGTTATAAGCTCCTTTGACATGGCTTACGAATTTGATTGATATTTTCATATCAAAGTGCTTTATCGATACTTCTTCAGCTCTTTTACAAGATTATTTGGATTGTTGCACCAATTGCGGAATTTTTCTCTCCTCTTGCAGGTTTACATCGTGCTGCGCAGCGGGAAGTCGCATCAGGAGAGCATTGGACTCGGCGCGAAGGCATCGGGCGCCAAATTTAATTTTCGACCGCAGGTGCGAACCTTTGCCCATCCCAGTTCGGTGACCACTTCAACGGCGCCTGTGGCTGGCACCACATCGGCAGGTAACTAATTGCATCATTATGGCTAGTAGACTGCATATCGAAGCGTATGACAAACGAGCGACAACGAGACGTGTCCTGGTCTGTCCCATCCTGTCTTGTCCTGTTCTGTCCTTCCAATTCTGTGCCGTCCGTAACCAAGTGGATCAGCAGCCGGCGACAGGCAACATGCAACAACTTTTCGCTCACTTTGACAAATGATGCATGCCGTTGCCGTGGTGCAAGTGGCCGCAAATATATGCAGGACACCGCAGTTCAAGGATGCTGATTAAGTCATCTCTGCTGTGGCATTTTGACTTTTATTTATGACACTTTATTTGGCAAATTAAAAAATAAACTGCCAACGAGCTGGCGGCTGACTCAATTGGCGTCTGCTTATCGTTGGCATAAATAAATATGTATAGATAAATATATATAAATTCATTATATACATAGTATATAGCAGAGATATCTTGTAGGCAGCCCAACGTTGATTTATGTGCGGGCACCCACGCAAAATGTCCTCCATGCTTGATGTGGTTAACCTATGAATGTGTAGAAGTATGTGTCTGTATAAGTGTGTGTGTGTGTCACAGGAAATAGCAGCCAAGCGAAAGCTTCCGAAAAGACCCCAGCGCCATATTTGTTTGTTTATCTCAAGCTGAGGAAGCAACGGCCCCTGCCCCCGCCCACCAAAGCAAAGCCTCCAAAAATTTGTTAAGGGTTTATTCCCCGAAGTCTCCCAATGCTTGATAATATTTATTTGATAGGATGTTGCCAACATTAACATGAACAGCAAATCACTGACTTAATGTTAGCTAGTCGAAATTAGACAGAAACAAAAGTTTCGAAAACAAGTTTTGCAGCTGCAAACATGTGTCACTTGACATACTACCCTATAGAAATTCAACATGGGATATGCGAGTACATATTTTAAGCTGCAGAGGGGGTGTGGCGGGTGTGGGTGGCGGGCTGACAGAGAGGGGCGTCAGTCAGCTATGAACGGTTTGTGTAGGCCACATTTTAATTTGCTGCGTGCTCAGGGTTTATTACCAGGCGCGTCGCTTTATGTTTTAATGCTTTATGAGCGACCTTTTCTCATTGACGCATTTTTTTATTTAATTTTTTTTATTGCTCGTATTTCTATTTTACGCTATCTGCTGCCACAAGACGCATTTTGTGGTTGCGTAAATTGTGCGTTAAATTTAAAAAGATTTTGGCTCTCTAGACACCCGCTGCGTCCCCTGCTTCCTGCCTGCAATTTGCATATTTAAATTAAACAATAACAAAACAGCAAATAAGTGTATATATATATACACACACACACATACACACAACTAGAGATGAAGTTTTCAGATTATATTCATCTGCATTTGTATTTGTGTGCCGAATTTTTGCATAAATATATTTTGTCTGTGCAAAAAGTGTAGCATACTCGCAGGGGCGCACATAATAAATTCAATTTCTGGCTGCCGCTGCGGCTGCCTCTGCTGCCTCTGCTGCTGCTGCTGCGACGCTCGCTTAATTTTAGAGCCATAAATCTAAATGTAGTAGCAAAAAGTTGCCGGCTTCTCTTCTTTTTTTGTTGTATTTGAAAGTCGCATCAAGTGGCGCTGAGTGGACTCACTTAAATCACACTGACAGGCTTTCAGTTGAATTGAACGGCCATTTATCATCGTTTCAGCCGCACACCCGCTCACAAATACACACCCACTCACACACTCAGCTGTCTTAAACAAAAAAATAGGGAAGCAACCCACAAAACAAGCTCTGAATCGTATCGTTCAGAACAAGTTCCAGCTAACTAGTCGCTGACTAAAAGGAACAATTGTCGTTCAAATAATCCCAGTTCAAGCATTTGTTCTAGTCTCTTTCTAATTAACATGATCTAATATAAATGGAAATTTAAAAAAAATATATTTTTTTAATAAATAAAACAAAAATTAACGAACCTACACTCAGCAAAATAAATGCCTTCAAATGCAGAAAGTCAAATCACTTTTCAAGCCAATAAATAATAAACTCCCATAATAACATTCTGCAATTCCTCTGTTCGCAGTGTACCTAAATCAATATAATATTATAAGTTCTGACTTCTAATCCCAAATTTTCAATAATAAATAATAATAAACAAAAAAGATTACAACTTTTGTAGTCAAATTTCTTTATGGACTTTATTTTTACTACCCTTTGTTAGTACCTTTAAATCCTTGCTCCGTAACCCGTTAATTTTATGATAATGTTTCATTCAACACGTAGAAAATTAAAATATCAGCATCTAAAAAAATACAAAATTTAATAATATATTTTTTTAAATATAGAAATTATTCGTTCTTTATTTTTATTTAAATTTAAAATTCAACATTAATTTTGTCAATATTTGTACTTATTTCTGAAATGATCTCTGGCTTTCAGTGTGTCCTTAGGCTGATATTCTGAATTCTCTGGCATTTATTTTGCTGAATGTAGAAACAAGCAAACTTAACAATTGAAACAAACAAACCAACTAAGCAAATGAACGACTTGTTCGTTCATTAAAAATGGAGCTGCTGAACCTATTGCTTCAATGGGAACCACAATGTGCAACTCTGCCACAAACAAAACGAATACTCAATGCCACAACAGCGTCCATTTTCATTTGCATGTTGGCTGTTTTGTTGGCGGCCACAGCTACAGGAATACGCATTTAAATTGTCCTTGCTGGTTGAGAGGACTCACATACATTACTTATGCCAGGCAACTTTTGACATGAACGCAACTTTTTTAGTGCAAAAGTTGCAAGGGGGGCGTGTGGCAGGCGCCAACAACTTTTCCAGTTGAAAGTTGGGGCTGCGTGTAAACGATGTTTTTTATGTAGGTGTCGCACTCAGTAAGAACTTTAATTGATGGGGCTGTGCCCCACGACTTCATCAAGCACACATATCCTTTGCAGAGAACAAGCTGTCCGACCAGGAGGCGCTGGAGGAGATACGCCAGCTGAGCATGCAGTTGCAGCGCATACAGGAGATGGCGCCGCCCAAGGGTGTGGCTGTGATGACCATATCGAGTCTGCTGGATGGCCTAAAGACGCCAGGTGGCATGATGGTTGTGGCAGCAGCTGCCTCACATGCCGCCAGCGCCAATGCGGCAGCAAGCACACGCCAGGGCGCTCTGCCGCTGCTGGCGCTCAACGCTGAGATGCAAAAATATAATCAGCAGCTGCAGCAGAACAACAATGCGAATGGCAAGGCTGCCGCCGCGTCGCGTGGCAGCATACCCACCATGGTGCTGGAGACGCCACCCTCGACGGCAACGCCAACGCCCACGACCGCGTATGAGGAGCGTGCCACCAATACGGACCTGAGCGGCGATGATTTTCGCCAACAGCTGCTGCGCCGCAGCGCCGACGGCCACATCATCTGCAGCCGCTGCCTGGACGCGTCCAAGGAGCACTACTACTGCTGCCCGCCGCGCAGCGCCTGCGAGCAGCTGGGCTCGCCCCAGCAGGAGGGCAGCCTCAGCTTTGCCAACATCAAGCTGGACTGCATGTGCTCGCAGTCCGAGGATCTGGACCAGTCGCAGCGACGCCGACCCGCAGTGCGCACGGCAGCCACCAATACGCCGCCCCCCAGCTGCAAGCGCGGCCCGCGCAATATGCTCGAGGCCGATGTCAGCATTTCGTATCAAATTTGTGATAACTGTAGAAGTAAGTATAGGCTTAGCGACAAGCCGGCCCCCTCCGGCAGAAGACGCAGCGGCAGCTGCACCACCCAGGCGACGGTGGCGCCCCAGGTGCTGTCCAGTCAAGCGAGAAGCAGCGAGCTGCTGGATCGTCGTGACCCCGAGGTCAGCATAGCTGTGGCCCAGGCGACGCGCTCCACAGACGACATAGCCCTCTATACGAGCACCAACCTGCCACCGGATGGGGAGAGCGATACTGAGCCAGTGGCACAACCACCGGCGTTGTCGCTGGGCAACGTGTCCAATACATCGAACAATTCCACTAGCCAAACGGAAAGAACAAATGGTAGACCCAAGCGACCCGACAAACTGGTGCTCGATCTGAATGATCGTTCCAAGTATACAAAGGAGGTTTCTGTATAGAGGGAGAGAGAGAGAATGTTGAGTTGATAATGGACGCGGTCAGCAGAACTAATCGCTGACTGATTTCCGCTGCATTTTGTTTATTGTAACTTAATGCTAAAATCATAAGAGTTGGCACAGTTTAATCAGCTGCTTAAACTTAACAAATCTAAACAAAAAGCAAGTCAAATCAGTCAGCGATTAGTTTTGTTGCATGTTGGCCATTGATTATGTTATGCAAATTAAATTACAAAAGACTTTACGAAATTTAATTATATTACTCTAGCTAATATTATAATATAAATTAAAACAATAATAAGTTCAAGCGGGCGACTAAAACGCCTGATTTCAGTGAAAGTTAGCGATTTGCATTGCTAAAACGGCCAAAACAGCAAATTATTTGCAACTATAATGAGCCCCCATGTTGTGAATACTTTGCACTTTGGCAAACACACACACACAAAACACACAAACACACACACACACACACACACACACACACAAGTAAACAAGCCACATTGTTATTTTATTGCAAATCATGTGTTTTAGCAGAGGGAACCGCATAAATTGAATTAAAATGTAAACAACATTTGCAATAATTAAACTAAACCGCTAACTAATTGAAAACGCCCATCAACTTAAGGAGTAGCAACAACAGCATTAATTAATTAATTAATTAAGTCGTGTTTTAAGTGCCGCTATTCAAAATGGCATTATATTCGTGCACACACACACACACACATATGTATAGTTAAAACATATACTAATTATTACTCGTATTTCTAACTGTTAACTGTAAAATAAACATATCTCTGCCAAAAATTTAATTCAAACATAAAACAAAAGCAAGTATAACAAATGCTCGCACTCCAGAGCTTAAATTAAGTTATAGCTACAATCGATAATTACTAATAATTGCCCCTAAAATAATTTGAAAATAAACAACAAGCATAACTATAACTATAACTATAAATATGAATTTGATTATAATAACATTGAAAGTGCGGCTTGTTCACACAATTAGTTAAGTATTGCAGTTATTAATTGAACATTTTTAAATACATTTAATGTAGGACAAGAATGCAAACTGTTATTTAACGATATGATGAATAAAGGTTTATTATGAATGTATGTTAGTTGTTTATAAATTGAACAAACTGCATATGACAACAATTGACTGAGAGCTGACTGCAATATTACGCATACGCAGCGTGTGCAGCTTGTAATATTGTTTTGCCATGTTTTCCAGTCTCTCTACGGTAAGTACTTACAGATCTGTATATCTAGAAGGCTATCAGCAACAGGAACGAGTGAAAGGAAAGAAAAACACACTTGAAGACTCTTTCGGTTAATGGCCACGTTATGGTCTTTATCTTTATGGACATGCTGTGTGTGTGCGTGTGTGTCTGCCTGTGTGAATGTATGTGTCTCTGTTTGTTGTGACCCTTTTGCCATTTATGGGCCTATTTGGTGAATGCTTTTGCCAAGCAACCAACCAACACACACACACACACAAATACACAAACACACACGCACAATGTCAACCGTTTTGAAGGAGACGTTAATTTAAATGTTTTTACAGCATTTGCCTGTCGATGTTCTTGTGCCGCCTCATCTGATGTTTGTTGTTTGCGTTTCAAATTAAAATTTCCAACCGGCTGACAGTTTTTGTTAAGCATACACGCACACACACGCACACATCATACGACAGGGCCAAAGGTTACCCAAGCATTATTCTCTGTATAAAGAAGTCCTGGCTGTTAGTGCGTGTATTGAATTTTAAGCACCTTAAGGAAGCGCCCAAAATTTAAGTTAAATTAATTTAAAGCTGTCTGTTGTCGTTATGCTTTAAATTGAAATTCAATCTTTGTACACACATTATTGTTTTCCATTTTCTGTATTTTTTTTTGGTTTGGTTTGGTTTGGCACGTGCTGGTATTAATGAAATTTGTAGTCATACAAACTGAGAGCCACTCGAATTCGCTGTGCAGTTGCCAGTTGCCAGTTGGCAGTTTCAAACTGCGTAAATTGCCGATTGCAGCTCTGGCTTAAGGGCCGCTTTAAAAGAATTGAATTGAATATACTTCTGGATTATATGCATACCATATACGACACCAGTTACAACAGACAAGTGTAAATATAAACCACTGATATGCGAAAAACTGTCAGATACAGCGAAAAATACATATTTAAAGCTATCTGCAGCTGCCCAAACGTTATATATGTATAGTTAAAATGTTTATCTATTAAATTAAAATTTAACACAATTTAAAACACATTTTGTTTACTGAAAACTGAGCTGCAAACCGTTGTCAAGGTTTCCACAGCTTCAGCAGATAAGTGGGCCCAACGTAGTACTTGTAGTAAGTAGTATTCTGAATAAATTGGATAAGCGAACTCAAATATTTAAGGTAGTTATATATATATATATATATATAGTCTGACAATAATCCGCTTCGCTGCTGCTGTAGTCTTACCTCGCTGTGTGTACCAAACCATTTCGACAATGTTTTTGTTTACTTTGATATTGCATTAAAAGTCGAACAAAAATGCGCGGAATCTTTCACGTAAAAAAGCACTGTAAACATACATTTTTTTTTATAAAAATATGATTGAGTAAAAAATGCAGGTTAAATATGTATGAACGTTCAACAAATTGTGCATGGCTCCAAATGAAAGTTGAACTTTTATGTCCTGCGAAAACTATTAAGGACGTTTGGAAAACCATTATATAGATAGTCCACTGAATGGAGTACAATGAACGGCATTTTAAATATTCCCTACACTGTTCGTTCCTCTTTTTTTTTGTATAAACTCAGTTAAAGCATAACAAACATTTAATTAAGCGTCCAAAAGTCAGAAACCTAATTTTGCGTTGGCCATAAATTTCACAGTTGAATTGGTTAGCCTGGCAAAAGTATTCTCATTCACTGAAGAAAGGCACTTAACAGAAATACGAATTGGTCTTGGTCGTTGGCAGTGTGTTTCAGAATTTATAACCATGTCGATGCTGATGACCTTTGATGGCAACAGGGGCTGACTGATAAATGGGGAATGGCAGCTGAATTTCAAACATTTTTCATCACTTAATTACGGCAATAAATGCCAGTGGCAATTTCTTTTGAGCCACATCAAAATGGCATTAAATAAAAACATGTTAACGACTTGCAGGCCAAAAATTGCAAAAACCAAACACAAAAAGCAGCAACAGCCCAAGCAGGCGACCAAATTTATGTGCGAAACAATAAAGCGCCACAACACACAGACACACACACACACACACACACACACACACACACATAGTACACAATTACAAGCATTGAACATTGTTATGTAATAGAAGAACATGTCGACATCAGAAACAACAACAACAGCAACAAAGGACAACAGACAACAATTTTGGCTCACGTGCTTTGGGCGTAAAGCCAATTAAAATTAAAGGAGGCACTGTCAAGGACTGGACTGCAAATGTATTATAGTATTTGTGTGCTTGTGCCTATGTGTGTGTATGTGTGTGTGTGCGTATGCGTTCAGATGCCAAAAATAAGTGCAATAAAATTAAATTGCTCAACACCTTATTAACAGCAGCTGTCTCCCGGCAAAAACTCAAGAGAAACGGCGAAATGTCTAAAAGGGGCTGAGGGTATCAGCAGGCGTAACTGCTTGTTGCCTTTTCACTCTTATTTTTTCCATCTTAAAGAAAAGAAATGAAAAATAAAAATCCACTTTCGATACTGCGAAGTGTAAACACTCTCGCCGAATAAATTTTACACATTGTAGATTGCTTGATTTTGATTCTTTTAAAATAATGAACTTAATTTCATAAAATGTAAAAATATTACATTAAACTAAATAATTTTACTCTTGGTTTATCCAAGCTGTATAACTTTACTTAAAACATCTAAAACTAATCATTTAAAGCGGCTATATTGGTCTCTTTCAGCAGAACTAATCGCTGATAGATTTCTGCTGTTTTAATATGATGATAACTAATTTATCTCCAATTACTATTTACTATTTAGTTCTTATTTTTACTAACTAGTCACTCACCGTCGAATAAAGCAAGTTATTTTTGAAAAGCATAGAGGACACAAATAAATTGAGAGAGTGTATATAAAATGGAAAACAATCAGCAGCCGCCCAACGACATGTATCCATCTCTACTTCCGCCTCCCTAAGGACTCAATAAAGACTCAAATTACGGCAACTTGTGCTCCTGTAAATTTAAGCTGGCTTAAAGTTGCCGTTACTGTTAATTGGCTCAAGGAAAAGCAGCGTAAATATTTTGACCAGATAAAAACTAATCTGCAGCTTTGTTTGCATACCCATAACTCAAAAGCTTTTTGCATACGTAACACTAACAGATATGTTAAAGGTATGAGGGGATAAGCAGGGGCAACTGACACCAGAGCCATTTTCATATATTTTTATATTGCATATAAAATATATACAAAGTCCTGGCAGCCACACTCTCCTTTAGTGCTTCACATGTTATGCAAACTTTAGCTGTGTGAAACGAGTGCAGCATATGTTTGAATGCAAAGTCCAGTAAGACTTCCAAACGAAGTAAAAAAATGAGAGATATAAACAGAGCAGAGTGCATTCGAGTGTGCACCTGAATTGCATTAGAAAGTTTCAGGCATTTACATATGTATGGGTGTATAAAATAAATCTGTCATAAATGCAGGGATTGTACTATCACACACAACACACATACTAACATACATTACCATTTAAACACAGACATTGCTGGCTGTCAAGCTTGAAGTGCGTTGCTTGTACGAGTACTCTCCACCCACATCCTTTTGCTTCCCCCAACCAAGGACTGTCTCTACCTATGACTCGATTCTGACTTTGGGTGGCTGACGTGTCAGTTACAAGCAATTGTGCAAATGTGCCGGTTCCTATTTGGATGAGATGCGGATGTGCGATAAGCGCCAAATGCAAAAATTGAGTATACGGGCTTGCTCCTTCGAGTGGGCGATGCGGATCTAGATAAAGAGTGTAAATAGTTTCCTTCTTGTTTTCACAGTTTTCAAAATACCAGTAAGATTGCTCTGTTCAAGATAGTACATTGTTCCCAGCTCCAAAATATGTCTGCTAAGTTCGAATATACCATGGTAAGTAAACATGACAAAATAGATCGAAGATGTATTTGTAATATACAAACGAAAGAGATTCAAGCTACTTCGGATCCTTTCTGAAAATTCTTTGTGTTTAGTTATTTATTTTTATTTATTAAAAAACTATGAGGTAACATGGTAATATCAATGGTTGGTAGTTCTTGTGTCTATTATTACATTTACTATTATGAGAATTTCCACAATTTGTCGTCTTTGATAGCAGATATTGGGACTTCTGTCTGATATCTCTATCTTTTGCAGTCTCTATAATCGAGGCTTCTATAGAAGATACAGAATTATACAAGTACTTTACAGAATTTGAAACATTTCCTGTCAAATCCATTTGCACAACTCATAATACACCCTAGGCCAATTGAATGGCTACAGGGTATTCAAGGCAAAAACAAAAACAGAATAAGGTACTATTCGACAACTGCGTTTTAGTGCCGATTCTGTGGCAGTTGCGTGCCTTTGGCATGAAAGCCTTTTTGGTGATTCTCACTTAATAGAACATCTGCATGCCACGCGCTCTGTCGACTTTCATCCTCCATTTCTGTCCGCATTACGAGAGCTGCTTCAATTGAGCGGGCAAATGTAATAGAATGCGATTTTCTTGCACGGCTGAAGTAAAGGGAAAACGATCACACGAATCCAGCTTAAAATGAAACTGTTGCCTCAAATGCATTGTGACTTGAGCTTAATCCATTTGGCAAATGTAAGCTGCTGCCTGCTGCATCCAAAGTGAACTATCAGCACTCTGTGGAGCAAAGTTTGGTAATGCACTAATGAAAAGTGATATTCCAATTAATAGAATACCAGTACATTGAATGTGCATAAAAGGATTCTGTGTGGAGCAGCAGCCCAAGCTGACAATGTTTCATTTTTATTGGCATTTGGTGTAAATCGTAATAAATTGTGGCCCATACCTCTGGAGGCAAGCTCTATTCAGCTTAACTATTTCGACTTCGTTAAGTTCAGCAGGATAATTAGCATTTGTTCGCTAGCTTCCTGGCTTGTTGGCCTTCAGCCATCTCTTTGTTTAAGATATTAATAAATTATCGTTCATACCAATCGAATCGAATTGTGCGCTTATACTCAATGCACAATTATCAAAAGAGCTTTAAATGAAAACATATGAATTGTATTGAAAGTAAATGTGCATGTTAAATCAGTTCCTAATATGTCTAGCAATTTCAATGCACTGGAATGGAAAAAAGTTATTTACTTTCAATTGAGAGCTCTGCAATTAAAATTTACTGAACCATAAAGCATTGATTTGTATACATAATTGGATTTCAATAAATGAACACACAATATAAGCAAAAACACTTTACAAGCCGATAAAGCCTTTGATAGTATGAAAGTTAATCAATTCAAAGCATATTCTTCAAGTGTTAGTGTAATTAATTAATCTTTAATTTAATTTACTTAGCTCAAAGCAAACAAACATTTGATAATGATATCTTACATATAAGGCTGGAGCCATTTCAAGTGCGGACTCTTAACGTTTTCCGGCACTTTAATGCTAATAGAGCTTTTATGCACTCTAAATTACACCCACAAAATGGAAGCCCCTCGCTGAAATGTGCAACAAAGTGAGCCGCAGAGTACACATCCCGCAGAGGCGGGCGGATGAGACATGAGGGATAAGGGGCACACACTATACGAGCATGGTATGAATATACTTACCAATAGGAAAGTGAATACAAACGAGAACATTCATTGTAGCTACACAGTGCTCGCCAGTATCTACGGGCACCAACACTGTATCTGTCGATGTACACTGACAAAAATATTCGTGATCATCCTCATTTGCTTGAATTAGCTATTTGGAATTTGCGACTCAACGGCAACGAAAGGCGTAAACAGAGATTAATGACTTGCAAGCTTATTAAAATTTCGAATTTCTTGGCATTAATTCGATTTTTGGAGTCTCTTATTTCAACCAAGGCAAATTCCTGTAAGTCTCATACTGTCCAATAATTTAAAACACATCGATTCAGATTCAAACTTTTATGATTTCAGGGCGCGAACTCAAATTTTAAAATGATATAGACGAAATTATTTTCCAATAACTCAATGAGGGAATTGATCGCCTAATCGCTCCCTATCTACGTCACTGACCAGCGTCGATCTCGGAGACTTTAGGAGCTTGAGACACCAAATATGGTAAATACATGCCTTTAAAGTTCAAACTCTACATAGAGATTATACTTTTATATATTTTTGTATATTTTACAGAACTTCTTAGGGTCCTTTAGACTTGGGTGGGATATAACTCAATCGAGCAATCAATCATTTGACTTGATTGGAGAGAGGCGGAATCATAGGCGGAAAAGTACTAAGCTAGTATTTAGTTGTATTGTGTTTTGTTTGTCTGTAAATATATTTAATATATTTCATTGTTGTAACATATTGTATTTAATATTATTTCATCATATTAAAATAAAAAATCCTATTGCAATTGAACGACAATCTTTTATTGATAGGGTCTGCAAGGATATTTATTTTCAGCTACCTGCATTTTGTGAGCAAAAATAGCACAAAAATTGGCCAGAAATACGAAATAAAAGTCGTTAGTTCGAAATTTGAATTAACAAAAAAACTATAGCATATTTTTAGGGTCGATAGGTCAAAATTTGAAATTGCGAAATAAAAACTGTAGCATATTTTTAGGGTCACCTTTTTCAGATACCTTCTGCTGATTTCTGTTCGCCTGGTATTTCGACAACGCCAATGAAGCCTGGCGTTTCAGAATTCCACTTTCCGATTTGTGAGCGTCAAAATGCCCAATTATACCAGGCGAACAGAATCAGCAGAAGGTCGCTAAAAAGTATAACAGTTTTTGATTAGTATAACAGTATAGCGACTGTTATACTGCTATGTTAATAACAGGACTCTGTTAATAACAGTGAGTTAACAGTGAGTTAACAGTGAGATAACAGAATGTTAACAGAGAGTTAACAGTGAGTTAACAGTGAGTTAACAGAGCGTTAACAGAATGTTAACAGTAATGTTAACAGAATGTTAACAGAATGTTAACAGAATGTTAACAGCTTCATATCCCCAAAAGTATGCTGTAAGTTTTTTTTTCATTAAAAACGTGTGATCCTAAAAGTATGCCGCAGAATATTATGAGCATCCTGCCTTATTTCTTTGGGTAACTGATAAATAATAGACCATTGTTGAAAATGAATAAATTGATTTCTTTAATTTTCAAGAATTTATTTTATCATATAGTACATATACACAAGAAAAGTATACCTTAAAAAATAGTTTAAAAACATATATTTTTGTACATTTCTTAAGTGTACGCCAATAATACAAATACAGAATTACTTAGTGCATATTACAAGTGCAATTTGGGGCTGCGTGAGTCAAGCTTACACTTCCAGAGCAATTGAGCTGGCGCTGATCCTGGATCCTTAAATTTGTAGCAAATCGTATCCAATCAGCTTCAAGCTCATTTTGAAGAATCTATCCAAAAAATCATTCGACACATATTTCACTGATTTTAGAAAATCCACCCCATGCGCGGAAAAGCTCTGAAATATAACATTCTTGGTTATTTGTGATTTGAATCAAATTTATTTTCACTATTGTTGTTATTGATGTGACATTTAATAATTTATCTTCTCTGAAAACTTAATTTTTCAATAAATATTCTTTACCGCCTTCAACTTTGAGGTATCTTTTTATTCGCAGTGTAAAAGTAATCTGTATCTCTTTGAGCAATATGTGAACAACGGCTGATTCTTTGCTTTATGTCGAGCCGCATATAATAATAAAACCTGAAATGTTAGTAATTAAAAGCGCAAAGCGGCAGTAAAGCACACACACACACACACACACAGTTCAACAGACTGTGTGTATGTGTGTGTGTGTGTGAATGTACTTTGTGTATTGTTGTAACAGCTACTTTAACCTAATTGCTGCACTCAGTTTACGCTTAAGCACAATTGACGTATACGGCCGGTCGAGTGAAACACAAATGTAGGGTGCACAAAGGAGGGAGGGGCCAACAAATGCATTTGTGGCTATTCGCAATCTAAAGGCAATTCCATGTGGGTCTGCACTTAAATTTGATGTGCAAACAGTTTCACAGAGAAGTCGAAATCAAGTGAGACAAATTAGAAGCCAACATCTTATAAGTGAAATTCATTTGAGGCGTTAATTGCCGCATCGAAATGGGGAGCAACCTGCGCAATTAGCCACAATTAATAGCCAAGTTCTATTGTGGCTTTGAATTTATGCCTACAGCAATATGCTGGCACCACACAATTACATATGGACGATAATTGCCACAGCAACTGTCCTTGTGCATCATAAATACGCCTCAAAGGCCACTTTAATTAATTCCAGGACAACGATTACATCTACTGAAACGAATATCCAATATATATATTATTGCTATCTCTGATTGTGTCAGGCAAAGTAAAAGTGATTTGTGGCAATTGTAACTGCATTGCAACTACTATACAGTTAATCAATTAAGGTTTAATACGCAGCAAATGCTACAAGTATTTCACAAATTTGAATGCCATGCAGAAACCGACAGGACATGGCATCTTTAAGCTATGCAATTTTCCAGTCTATGGCATTCTTGAAATTAATTGCTTTGGAAACGGCAAAGATGCCGCTTACCTCATCATTCTGATGCCCATCAGATAAAGTGAACAGCGCCCGCATTTCCATGTCTGCCGACCAGAAAGGATTTTATTATAAAATTTGTCACCATTTGCAGTTCCAGGCAAGGCCAAGACACAGACACAGACCTCTGGACTCAGGACATTCAAGGAGTCGGCGAACAATGGCCATAAATCAGAATATCCAAAAAAAATTGTTTGCACTGACAGAAAGAGAAAAGAGACAAGAAAAATAAATTTATCAAAAGCACAGCAAAATCTTTTATACTCTTACATAGCCCTGTTGAGAAGTTTGAAATTTATAGAAATGAATTTACTAATATTTATCATAAAGAACATTATAGAAATGTTTAATAAAATGAGTTCAAATTGAATAACAATTAAATTTATTATTTCTTTTTAGCATAAGATATATATTTGCTCATAAATCTCTTATTATTTTTTATTTAATATAAAATATATATTTGCCTATAAATTCTGTGTCTATGTCCTTATTAGTGTGTTACACACTCAATGTCCTGGTGACAGCTTATGTATTTATGCTGAATTCGCTGCAATATTGAAAAGTAACTTACAATAACTAGAAAATAGAGTATTAAAAGGCGCATTGCATGTCGAATATAATGCAGCTGAGTTCCAGTTTATGTTCGATTCGGAATTATTATTCTAATCGTCACTATGCTCATCAGGATTGTTGCCATTTAGCAAGCATTTTGCTGAGCAACTATGCGAATTACGACTCTTGACATATACAAATTTCAATTCAGATGCAAATGTGCTTGGGAATGCAAGCGAAGGATGGCCAAAGGCGATTTGCATTCGCCTAATCGACTTTGCAGCATAGTTTCGATAACCTAGCAGGCGCTGCGACTGTGAAAGTGACAGGCACAGTCACTGTGACTGTAACTGCGACAAGGGCAGAGACTGAACTCAAATTCAAACTCAAACTCCAACTGCAAAACAAACAAATCGACAAACACAAACGGACAGGCAAACGCAAACAGGCAGACAGACCTAGAGAACGAGCTGCAAAACTTTGATTGACATTTCAATTAAATTATAGCCAAAGTCGTTGGCAGACCCTCTCTGCAATTGTCGCTGACGGAATGTTTCGAGTGCAGAAAGTTTTGCTCACCGAATACCAGGAGATCTACGAGCCGGTCATGGTCGAGAGTCCCTTTACCCTGGTGAATTCACATGGAGTGGGCCTACGTCAATACCAGATAGCGCTCACCGGCAGCAAGCTGCTCTTTGGCTGCGACAACTTCTGCAAGCACGAGGAGCAGGACGGTGAGCCCAGCTTCCAGAATCGCGGCCTGGATCCGGAGATCGAGTGCTTTGACCTGATCAGCATGGTCCCACTGGAGTATATACGCTTTAACTTCTATCGCAAGTACGATCGCTGCCTGATGATGCTCAGCGTCCTGCCGCCGGAGCCGCAGGTCAACGGCGAGCGTCCCATGATCTTTGAATTTGGTGGTCACATCCACAAGCAGTACTACTGGCATACGTGGCGTGAGCATGTCACATGCATTGGTTTATATGAGCGGCGCTATAGCCATATTACCGCCGCCTCCCCATTCTCTAGCACCGATGTTCAGCTGGATGAGGTGGAGCACCGCGTTCAGGTTCATGTTCCACGGAAGCCACAATCCGTATATAGCATGTGCTGCAGCTCTGCTGGCGGCGCCTAAGGATTCCACAAGTACTTATCAACTTGTCGTTGTCCTCTTTGCATATTTTATAGCCTGCTAAGCAGCTTAGCTGACTGCCTTTTGCTGCTGCTCATTGGACGAATGCTAAGTTGACCAACTACTTGGCAAGTTTACTTGGCAGCAGCAACAGCAGCAAGCCGTTTATTTATTTATTAAAATGTAACATCTTAAAGCACTTGTAGTGTGTACTAAAGCTGGTAAACATACGATAGTGCCGCCACTCGATAGTATCGATAAAATACTAACCAACTAGAGGGTTTAGCAACAGCAGTTGCTTCTTTATTAAAGTATTTTAAAGTATTTTTGGTTGTAGTTGATAGTGCCACCACTGCATAGTATCTATCACTATAATATGAACTATTTGACAAGTTTTGCAACTACAAACCGCATATTTGTTAAAAAGTCTACCTTTTCAAGAACTTTTTGGTATATACTACAGACCGCAAATCAACGATAGGGACTCATTCGATAGTATCGATAAATCACAACGATAAAAATAGGGTTATTTAAAAGTTCGTTGAATGAAAACGTCAGATAAAGCCCTTGAAATTAGTTCAAAGCGTTTATGTAAGCAAACCTAATCTTATTGGCCCATTCACCCTGTTTCGATAGTATTCAAAGTTTTTATAAGTGTCTAAAAAAGAATTGATCGATAGATCGATAGTGCCATTGATTGCTTACCAGCTCTAGTACACCGTATTCTCTTTATATTTTGGCCAACATATCAGCCACAAACAGAAACCTTAACAACTTTAACTTTAACGTGCGTGAAATTAAGACCGCAAAGCATTTGTTGCTCGCTTATTTTCAGTGTATCTTCTTATTTTTGATTTTGCGCTTGTTTTTGGTTTTGTTGGTGGCTTGCTTTGGTGCAGCTGGCAGCCAAAAGTCTCTGGTTTGGCCAGCGGCTTTGCGGTTTGGGCAATGGAGATTTTATTTAATTTTTTTTTCCTGGCCACTGAAAAAGTTTTCAATTCGTCGACAAACTTAAGCCACAGCCGCAACACTTGTCGAGTCCAAAGGGCCCCCCTCCAGGATGTGTAGCGGCTGTCTGGGCGTGCAGCTGACACCGAAAATCAATTGCAATAAAATGGCCGGCAAATAAATACAAGTAAAACAGCAACAAAATTGCCAGGCAGACAAACAAACAAATAAACCAATAATTGAAAGGGAGGGTATCCGTCATTGGCTTCAGTTTGTTTAGAGCATTTAATGGTCAAAGTTTTTGCCACAGTGCTGTGTAATTTATTTGATTTGCTTTCGCTACGCTGCTTCACAATGATAAATTGCAATTTATTTAATAAAATATACAAAATGCTCACATTAATCATACGCCATGTGGTGCGTGGCAAACGCACGCAATTTTTGAATCCCTCACATTCGCCTCACATTGAGCAGCGGCATCCAAATACGTTGCTAATTAATGTGAAGCTTCGATGCGATTTACCGCAATCCGGCCATGGCAACGCCAATGCCAAAAGTTAATTAAAAACCCATCGGCCAGGCGCGCTCAATAAAAACGGTTCAATAAAAAACATATTTAAAGAGGCGACACGCAGGCCAATAGGGTGCCCCTCAGCTCGTCATTTCATTTACCCGTATTTGTAATACACCTGCTCAATTTGCAATTATGCCACTGCCAGGCAGGTAGGTAAAGGTACCCTGTGGACTCCGCTTAATTAGCCTTGTAATGTTCCCCTCTTTTTTTTGTGCGCGCGATTGAATTTTCACAGCCATACCAAAGCGGTTGACTTTAAATTCCTGACGTGCTTTAAGAAACTTTCAACATTTTGCACATTTTCGCCGGGTTATTTACTTATTTATGCCATCACGGTCGTCAAGTTCAAAGCCAACCGAATGCCACATCAAAGCTTCGGCGTAATTGCTTACGAGAAATTTAAATTTAAAATTTGGCATAGCTTTCGGTTTGGCAAATGCGGTGCGGCTGACCAAATAATTTCCATTTAAGCGCACAAAGCATGCCAATACATTAAATATATATTCATAGATACCAGCCTTGTACATACATATTGTATGTGCATTCACCAAATTGACTGCTTAATTAGGTTTGATGCACATTTTGTTCTTGATAATAGACACATAAAGTGACCATCATTTGTGCCGACTGACAGTAGTACTTCCCTAATTATCTTATCGCCCTTGTATGCAAAGAACATGGCAAACAGAAAATTGTTATTTATAAGCATATTTGCAGCCGATTATAACAAATTGATTGTATTCAAGAATCAGAGTATGGTAACGAATTCTGCAACTCAAATCTATAAAACAAAATCCACGCCAGACAAAAAGTGTTGTTTTATTCACTGATTGGAAAAAACAAACATATCTGTTTCGAACTTTTAGCTCTGCTCAACTAAACTTGCAGTGTTTGCACTCTCATGGCTTTCCGTGTGTTTGTTTTTTTATCCGTGTTGATAGACTCCGCTCCGCTTTCTGAGTTCCCGCGCCCTTAGCTATAAGTCGGCTTTATACTGAAGGATTTTGCAAGAACATAACTTTTAATTCCCGTGCGAATCTGGGCTCGAATTCAAAAATTTCCAGTATTTCCTCGAAATTGTCAATTAACATTTTTGCACTTGCCAAGCTCTGAAGTTTCAGTTTGTGAGCGTGAAAAGGCCTTAAATACCAGGCTAACAGAAATCATCAGATGATAGCTAAACAGCTTTAAAGTTTCTGATTAGTATAACAGTTAATAACATAATGTTAACAGCAAGTTAACACAACGTTAACAATATCATTACAGAGTGCTAACAGACGGTTAACAGAAAATTACGTTAACTCGCTGTTAACAGAAAGTTAACAGTATTTTAACAGTTCGCTAAGGCCAATCTGTCCGTAACATTATGTTAACTCGCTGTTAGCTTTCTGTTAGCCAACTGTTAACCTGTTTTTACATATCTACTACCCGCTTTGGTTACAATACGCACTCTATGGGTGCACCCCTGCTGACCGAGCTGTCATTTGTTAATTTGTTGATGCCTAACATATTTCTGCGATATTGATTTGAAAGTAAAATATGTCCTGAGGGTTTCATTTGTATTAAACAAAGTATGTGATAATTCTCATTAATTTGTCTATGATTATAATATTTCATTGTCGGCACATTAAGCCACATATGCGATTTGAAAGCCACGCCTCGCAAGGCCAAGGGCGTACAAATTAAATTAAGGCACGATGCGAATGTAAGCTGACAGTGATGAATGTATTTTATATTTATTGAAAGCCGCCACAAGCACACGTGCTTGTGTGTGTGTGTGTGTGTGAATACCAGACATACGCACACCAGCAAAATTACACATATATATGTTATAACAATGCCCGCGAATTGTATAGGGTAATACAGTTTAATTTCGCTCTCTTTATTTAAGCAGAAATTTATAAAAAATGGAAATTTGACACATTAACCAGCTAGTTAACCAATACATATATAAGTATGTACAGACTAACTAACTAATTAACCAATACATATTTACAACTTACTTAAGCGGCCACGATAGGTACATAGAAGAAAACGCGTTTAATAAAAATACCTACAAACTTTTTATAAAAAATACACTTTAATATTATTATTTACATTTTTAAAAGTATGATCGTTGTATGAAATAAACTTTAAATATTTTTGTGAAGGCATGGTTTGACAAATTAATTCCACAGAAATATGTTATCCTACTTTTGGGATGGTTTAGATAAACATAATGAACGTACAACAAAGCTAACGTTTTAAATTATATCCTGCCCTAAGTTTTATGGTTAATTTGTTCATTGTTCAAGCCATTCCAGGTCTGTATACTATTTCGTTTATGTTTATGTCGAAAACAAGTATTTATTGGTGTTACCATAATACGAAACTTAAACTAGCATAACTTAAAATATAGTAATATTATATATTAAACAAATTTAATTGAAAATTATTTATTATATTAAATTTATTTTATAAATCTTACAGTGACCCACTTTATATTTTATCTCATTAACCAGACTTAATTTTTTATAGATTCAGTAGTTATTGTAAGTTCAAGTTTAATTTCATTTGTTGTTGAAATAACAGAAAGATTTAATTTTCCAAATGAATAACCCTGATGGATAATTACTTTAGACACCCTGTAAGCACACACTTAAAAATCTGCATAGCCTATGTGCATAACATTTGCCTGGGTTAAGGAAGGTCGTTTACCCTGTGCAATCTTTGGTATTTGATTTGCGTCTACTGGGGAGTATTTGAGAAGTCGGGCAGCACAGATGCCCAAGTATTTGGGCGCCCTTCCCACTCTCTTAGACGATATATCCTCTCGTTTGCAGTTACTTCTCATTGCCTTGTATTCTCGTAAATCGCTTTCAAAATGTACTTAAAATGCTTAGGAGCAGCTACAAACTTGCAGTGCCTACCTTGGCTATAGTTTCAATAGGGGCATTTGGTGAAAGCTGTCCATTGAAGGCATCCACTCGTATGTGACCAGTTTGAGCCAAATGCGGTGTGCAGAGTACTTTACTGACGAGTTTACCTGGCGCAAATTGAAAACAATTTTCCACAGCTTTCACACACGCGTCTTGGGCTAATTTTATTTGATTTTTACTCGATGCCGGCCAACTTTTAAATGAAATGGAACGTGCTCGGCATCCTGAAGTCGAAGGACCCATCCTGCATGACCACAAAAGGTGCGGCCAACAAACCACATTAAAAGTTGGCTAGAAACGGTACCTATATCTATAGAGACTTGCTTTTATGTGGCCAAAGGCTAGCTTTCATGGCAGTTCATATACGCGCACTTGTAGTCAACTTCTGGAATAACAAATAGACGCTTTTAAAGTGCCACAGGAACTTGTGGGCCCACAGACAGCGACAACATTTTGTCGCCTTTTATTATAAGCCCTCTCCCATATTCAGACTCCCTCTCCCCTGCGTGCCTGACATGCTTGCTCTCCGTGTCTCACGTGTCTCGGGCTGCTTCTGAGAAATCGCTGCTGAAGCGCTCAAAAGTATGCAACATAAAAAATCCAGCTGCTTGCCTACGTTTTGCTTTTGTGTCAAGTGCAAAGTGACTGCCAGCCACGAACTACGAGTAAGTAAAAGCCGTTAATGTTTATGATAGTGATGGCCCCCTCTCCCACACAGACACACACACACACACTCATACACAACCACAAGCAGGTATGTATGTGCATACATACGTCAAATTTATTGCATACTTGGCATCGTGTGTATTACCAGCACAGACAGAGGCCAGGGCACATCAGAGTCACACTTACACGGCTCTATTATGAGAGGAGCTCAGCGAGCACGTGACTGGGCATTATGATGGAAGAGCTGATGATGCTTCTGAATTGACAGCGTCATTATTATTTAACCGAATATACAGTGCATAAATTTAAAGACGCGGCCATAAACATAATGATCTGCGCACTCTATTTTATAATAATAATATTTCGTGGAAAATTTACCAAAATTAGTTAATATAATATCTAATAGCATTGATTTTATTATAATAATAAAATTTTAATAATATTTCGTTGAAAATTGTCAAAAATTAGTTTAATATCTAAATCTTTTGCCACGCTATTTTATAATAATAATATTTCGTTTGAAATTGACCGAAATTAGTTGGATATCTAAAATCTTTTGCCTACACAGAACAGAACTCAAATGAAAGCCATAAGTATGTGGTAGAAAAATTCCTCTAAATTGGGCTAAATTTATGAACTCTGCTCTGTTTTCTGTATGAGTGTTAATATTTTATCAAGGGCGTTTGAACTTTTAACACAGCTTTCGTATTTTACAAACAGGTTTTATAAACTGAAAAGTATGAGTGTTATAAGGAGTGTGCATATTTTGCTTGTTTTATGAATGGTAAACTTTATTTTAAGATAAGTCCGTTTGTTTTGTTGGCGTAAATTAACAAACAAAATGGTATTGAAAGCAGCTGCTACTTTTGCTATACAAGCACAGACACTTTATACTTTCAATTATGCATTTTCAATTATAGAAATACACAATACTTTAATATGGAAAATCCAAGCTTTTGAATTATATTTGATTTGAATTGCAGTTCTGCAACTTAAGTGGATGACACACAGTTGAATTAAGCGTAGAATATGAGTATATAAACTGGGTAATTGAAATAAATATTTATCAACACATTTCCACTTACCTACCTACCATTAAATTAGTAGATTCTCTGCTGCACTGTATGTAAATATGTTTATACAACTTTATTAGCTCTTTTATGTTACAAGAATTCAAAAATAGCTATACATGTTGAATCATTTTTTAATTCATAAGTGTATTTAAACAATTTACATTTACAATTCATATTTGTGCACATACAAAAAATGTATAGCAACTGCAACTCTCAGTTGACAAACTGTGGACAAATTTGCAATTTGTATTCATTTTGCTCAACTATTCACAGAGCATACATAAGCAGATAGTTGACATTGTCACTACATATAACAACAATACAAACTATTTCAATTTGTTTTCGCTCTGCACTAAGGCAAGGACATGTATATCTATGTGTGTGTGTGTTTCTGTGAGCTTGTGTGTTTTTATGCACACTTTGTAGACTTATATGTCCTGCTCAGCTAATCATGCTGGCATTTTGCTGTTACTTATAGATTAGTAAGCAATTTAAATATATTACTTGTCTAATAACTATAACAAAATTGATCATTTTGTAACACATTGCTGTCAGTTAGGGCACAATTCAACGTTATTCAATTGACTATACTAATGGAGCCGATTTGGCTTAGAAGATTGATGCAAATTGGAAGTGGGGAGGGGACTTACAGAGCCGATGCACTTGGCACACACAAAACTGAAAGCTGCAACATAAACAAACAGTCGGCAATGGATGGCATATAGAGCCTATTAAAATGCAAAACTTAGAATTTGCCTCGATGCGAGTGCGAGTGCGAGTGCGAGTATGTGGGGCAAGCAAAAAGCCAACAATGCGTGAGAATGCAGCAAACCGTTGCCAGGACCTCTCCATCCAATGGCAGGCGCCCAAAGCTGGCCAAGTTAGTTATTTTGGCCTGCAGAGCCCACTCGAAGATACGGCAGGCAAACAATCGTCCTCGATGGCATATGTTGGTATTTTCGTTTGCAAATTGCATTGACCATCAGTCTGTGCGGTTGGTGAGAGGAGGTGCAGAAGGAGCTAAGAGTTAGTCCATTGTGTGGCAGTGTTTGCAGTTCATGTCGCCCATTAAACGCCTACCATTTTTGGCTCTCATTTTTCAATGGCTGTAACTCGAGTTCTGGAATTTCAAGCTTTAACGGACTACAGCCGAATCGTAAATTTTAATGGCTTAGAACGACTCGCTTTAAAGCTGAAAAGGAACCGTTAACACTGTGCTGGGAGTGCCATTAATAAGCCCTTAAAATGAACTCGTCTGCCAAGAAATCCATTAAACCTTTTGGCCTTTGGCCTGAGGCTGTGGTTCAAGGATATCGGGCAGCGCTTTAAACCTAAACCACATTGCAGTCAAATTCATTGCAATCTGTGACAAGACAATAAAAGCTGAATTAGCTGTTATATTATGGCCAACTAAATGATATACATATACATCTATACACAAATGCCAGTTGAGATTTACAAGGCGACACTCGTCATAATTCATGTGGCTTCAAGCAGTTGACACGATTTGGCGTCACGTATTTCACTTCTTGATAAATCTTGGCCAGCTGCCCCAGCACTCAACGCCATAGCCATAGCCATAGCCAGAGCCATAGCCATGGCCAAAACTGTTCTTGTCGCCACCTTTGTCCTGTCCGTGCTTTGCCAAGCACGTGCATGCTGTTAACCTCAAAAATTCGCTGCTAAAACATTTTTTAACGCGCGCGAGCGCTCGCTCTGCCTCTCACTCTCTCTCTCCCTCCCTCTGTGTCTGCCTCTTAGCCGTTAGACGAAGGTTCAGACGGCGGGTCAGCCGTGCCAGCCGCAAAACAACACCACAGAACGGGCCAAAACCACAGCATCAAATCGACTTGATGGCCAAGAGCGACCAGAGCGTGGACAATCCCAATCCTTTTCAGCATACGTGACGCGTACGTGCGCTGTGTGATAAAGTAGCTACACACACACACACAAACACACACACACACACACAAACAGGGTGCTTCAATGTCATATTTGAATGCAATATCTGGCATAATCATCCAAAGCTTTTAGCCAGTTTTGCATTAGGCGAGTTTCTTGCCCGACATCCTTCAAGCCATTTCCTATTACCATTGTCCCACACTTTTCATTCTCTCATCCCACTTTCCTTCCCTTACATCTTTTTATTTTATTAAGTTCAGTGGAAACTATAGTGCTTTAAGCAGCAAATAGTGTCCCTTTAAAGTCCCAACTAGGACTAATATTAAAGTCATATAAAATTAGCTTTTCAATAAACATTTCCTAATAATTGTATTTTCCTGTTAAAAACCAAATTGTGCATACATGGAACTAACTACGCAGCGCTGCTAAAATTACCAAAATATATTATTAAACTGAATTTTATTACTTAGTTTGTGTACAATTTTATTGCAAATTTCTTGGGAACACAATTTGATTTCAAAGTTGTTAAATTTAATTTTTATTTAATTTTCAATGCTTGACGTTTTCTAGAAATTCAAATTTAACAAGAATAAATGCGAGTATACGATAACTATATTTTTCATAAAACTCATTGATAACATTTATAAAACATTTCTATATTAAATGCTTAAATCGAAATTGATTTTCTTGTATTTTCTGCTATCACTTTCATTCTTCCAGCTTGCAAAATGAGAAAATAAACAAAATTAATTTTCATAAAAGGTTTGCAAACATTTTGCATGCTTATAAACTTTGTCGCCGAGCTTAAATAACAAAAGAGGCAGACAACTCCGACCACAGTTATTTATTTAAAATGTTACCCTTAATGTTAACTAATCCTTGGCAAGAAAATTTGTATAAATCTTAGCACAAGCACCTTTAATGTGTGTTAAATTTGTTACATCAAATCTGTGGTTAAGGATTAATTCCAAGTTGAATAGTTATGTCGTAAAAACTGATTTGTTTATAAGATTATATGTAAGAAGGTAAAGTCTAAATAGGTTGCCTTTTAGCTCTATTATTGTCTCATATCAGACAATGAATTACTTGTAATAGGCACACCCTGTCAGTTGTGTGTGTGTGTGTGTGTGTGTGTGGGTAGTGTGTGTGGGTGTGACGAAAGGCGCGCGCTAGTTAAACCCCTAACAGACCTCGCCTTCAAATTAATGACTAACAATGGGAAATGTCCTCGTGGCTTTGGTCTGGTTGAGGACAGCGCGAAGTTCTCCAGGCGCCAAAGTCACGTACGTGGTGGAGCCCGGGGCCTCGGGCCTCGGGCCAGTGTCCGGTGCGCCATATTGGACAGCCTTAAAGTATGCAGCAAACTGTTGTGCATGCAAAGTTTGACTTTAAGACTTTAACAGCAGCTGCGTGGGGTGGGCGAACTGGAAGAGATTTGCCCGCCACCCACTGAAATGGCACACAAAGCGCCAGTTTATCTCGAGCGCATTTATTTACTTGCTGCTTCGCTGCTGTAGGTTAAAATATTTGCGCTGGCTAAGAAGCAGCACCCGCATGGGCACTTTGGCAAATGCGGAAAACCAACGGCCAAAGGCAACAGAAATAGTTGTAGCAGCGGTAAAGATAAGCGCCAACAGCACAAAACAGCAAACAAAGCTGACCAGAAAAATGCTGGCGCTGCTGCTTTTAGCCAGGCCAACAGGCTAACAGCCCGAATGTATGCCACATGCACATCATGTGCATCGGAGCCAACTGAGGCAGCAACAATTGCCCATTGCAATTGCAATATTTGCCACGCTGCCACGCACTCGAATTTCATTATAATTGCATGGCGTTGCATTGAAGGCTCGACCTTGCAATTCACTTTTTTTTGTATACTCTTGCAGAGGGTATAACAATCTTATCACGAGACGTTTCCGACCCCACAAAGTACTATATATTCTTGATCACCATTAATAACCGGATCGATATAGCGATGTCTGTCTGCTTCTATGCTAATTAGTCTCTTAATTTTAGAGCTATCGGGATGAAACTTGGCAAACATCCTTCTCATTGATGCAGACAGCACATATGTCGGAATCAGCCGGATCGGATTACTATAACATACAGCTGCCATAGGAATGATCGGTCAAAGACCTAGGTCCTTGTTCTAAAAACTTTATTGTTTATGAAGATATCCTCACCAAAGTCACCCAATCTGAGTCTCTATACATTTTATATAATCTGATCAAGATTTGGTACAAATCGGAGACTTATATCCTATAGCTGTCACAGGAACAACCGGGTAAAAAATGAGTTTTTGTATGAAAAACTTTTTTGTTTATGAAGACACCATCACCAAACTCATCCAAGCAGAGTGTCCTTGCATTTTGTACAAGCTGTGCAAATTTGTTCAATATCTGACATTTATATCCTATAGCTGCCATAGGAACATTCAGGTGAAAAATGAGTTTTTGTATGAAAAACTTTTTTGTTTATTAAGATATTCTCACCAAACTTACCCAAACTGAGTCTATATACAATCTATACAATATGACAAAGTGTTGCAATAATCTAAGAATTATATCATATAGCTGCCATAGGAACAATCAGATAAAAAATATGTTTTTGTATAAAAAACTTTATTCTTTATGCATATATTACTTCCAAACTCAACAATTTCAGGTCTTAATACATTTAACTATAATTTTATCATAATCGGACCACATTATTATATAGCTCCAATAGAAAAAATCAGACGAAAACTGTTTTTTTGTATAAAAATCCTTGCTGCAAGGGTATACTATAGCTTTGCCATGTCGAATATAGCCCTTCCTTCTTGTTTTTGTTTATTTTTGACAGTTACACTGGCACTTTGCCCATTTCATCTGTACGAGTATTGTTTGATTTCCAGCATTTTTTTTTGCGTTCAATTTTCTTTTTTGTGGTGGCTGGGCTCGCTCATTAAAATGCCAACACTTTGTACGCATATTTCATTGTGTGAATGCCAAGCTGCAACTGGAATTAATTTATGCGTTGTTGGCAACCGCAAATTGCACTTAAAACACTTACATTCATGGGCGGGCTGGTAATGAAATCTTGCAGCACAATATTTTATTTATCAATTACATTCGCTTACAGCAGAGTAAAATTGAAAGAATGGTATTACCATTCGAAAATCAATGGCACTCAGCACAAAGAAACTTGAAGCTGAAGTTGCCACAGATAAGCAGCCTGGCAGCAGTTCAGGACGCAGGACCCAGGATGCCCAGCGGCACCACAAATCATAACTGGCCATAATGAGATTTGTCAACTGATACGAGAACTCCCGATATGCTACGGCCAACATCAACATCAGCATTTATTTATGACCGTTGCGGTTGGTTTCACTTACAGCTTTCAGTGGCGGCCAACTGGTAACTACCAAACAGATAGCAGCATCCATAAATCTCCGGCATTACGAGTATTGAGCAATAGCTGTTACTTTATCAACAAACACATAACACATTCTGCCAAAGCTCAACACACAGCCACAACAAGAATAGCAAATAACAGAAGTCGCTGACAACAACGCCTCTGGGCCAAAATATACAAAATGAATGACCAGCTCTGTCCAGTTGCCAGCTGTAAGCCAGTTCACTCCAATGTCTGACTGAATTTCATGCTCCAGGTCATCCACTCAGGTCAGCCACGGTTCCAAACAATAGCTGCAAGCTCTTAAAGTATCAAATCCTGACTCAGCACCTTTAGCTGCATCAAATTTTGAAATTCGCGGACATTTAGAGTGCACTGAAAGTTGTGAAAAGTCAACCGTTTTGTGACCTTACAGAGGGTATTATGTTTTTATGTCTGACACATTGATGGAAACGTTTCCGACTCCACAAATTTTACTCAAATCGGATGAATATATTGTCGAATATTGAACTTTTGCTCGAGAAGTGTTTGTACATATATGAATACCCAGTTTCTTTAGATATTCACATATGCATACAGACTACTAAATTAAAGTGTGGTGAAAACGAATTGTTTCAGTTTACAAATAAGATTTAATTCAAAAGTTCTCGTAAAACTCATAAACTATGACTTCTAAGAGATACTGTCTGCCCTGCCCACATCAATTGTTTGGCAAAAGAACAAAAATTGCAGTCTGGCAAACTCAATTTATTGCAGAATGTCGAAGGAAATTGAACAACCGTAAAGCATTTGGAAACGCACTTGCCGTTCACTTGCCTCAAATCGCATTTGCCACAAATGCGGCAACCATATGAAATGCTTCAGCCACAAGCCATATATATATATACAATATATACATATACTATGTATATATAGAATATATATACATATATACTATACGATAGACACGGCTACACAGTTGCAGCAGTGGCCCCAGATCGTTACCGTAATGCAATTTTAGAACAAATCAAGCCCACAAATTGTTGCAATTCCCTCACAGATGCATGCCAAATGAAAAATTGTGGTCAATTGTTTAAGTTTCGATTATTCAGGACAACTTCAAAGCCTTAGAACCTAACAGACCGGCAAAATGAGTATTTCATTATCCAATAATTGGAAATTACTTACATAAAGTATATGTCGAGCAGTATATATTTTAAACTCAATATAAATTTTCAAATTGCGATAAGTTAACTTTTGTTTTATACGGCACTACAATCAAAAGCACAAGAATACTTGTTCTTAAATATTAAATGACATATTAGGAGTAGATTAGTTCCGATTAACGGTGACTAATTGCCAAACATAAACGTGTTAGTAAATACGATTTAGTTTTAATAGACTTAACATTACTTAGAACTAAAGTATCTTCCAAATAGGAACCAACAATATGCCAATGAGGGAGCTGGTCAGGCATAATGAATCCCCGCAGCCAAATCGATACACAGGCAGCGCCAGCGGAAACGGAAATAAGCGTGACAGTGTGACCAGTGGCCTTAGGCATTCAACTCTTTGTGTAATTGTGTCTGTGAATATCCTGATGTTGGTTATTGGCGTTGCATCGCAGAAAGTCAATCCAAACTCCCTACAATATGTCATCGTCATTGACGCGGGCACCGTAGGAAGTCGCGCGCTGGTGTTCAAGTTCTCGCGCTGCTCTGGAAGGTACGAATTAAGACGAGAGGAGATGTACAAGGAATCGAAGCCAGGACTCAGCTCATACGCTAATGATCCCGCAAAGGGTGCTCAGTCAATTAATCTGTTGCTGGCCGATGTACGCGAATATATTCCCGAGAAACAGTGGCAGTTCACGCCCTTGGCGGTAAAGGCCACAGCTGGCTTGCGTTTATTGCCGGCCAATAGGGCTACGGACATACTAAATAAAGTACGCGTTGTGGTTGCGAAATCCGGGTTTAAGGTGAGCAAAGATTCAGTGGAGATTATGGATTGCGCTGAGGAGGGCATCTTTAGCTGGTTTACTGTGAACCATCTGCTCAGACGTCTGTGTCTGGCCAATCCCCAGACTGCAGCAGTCATGGATATGGGCGGCGGCAGCACACAAGTGACCTTCGCTATGGGAAATACAACACGTGTTGGCGGTCACATGTATGAGGTGGTGGCCATCAAAAACAAACCGATCACTGTGGAAACACATAGTTATCTGCGCCTCGGCATAGAGGCCGCACGTCATCTTGTCTTTAGCGATGGCTACAGTTCCGAGGATACTGTATTGGAGAGCATTTGCGTCAATCCCAAGCTTGGAAACACTACCTTGCAGCTTAACAACATGAAATACCAAGTCAGCGGTAAGAAAAACGCAAGATTAAAGAATGTCGTGGACTTTGAGGCCTGTCTGAAGCTGGTGAAACGCAAGATAATACCGCTGGTTAAACCTAAACCGATCATGCTCAAGAACCAAGAACTGATAGGCTTTAGCTACTTCTTTTTTAGCGGCATTGAATCTGGATTCGTGGATCCCAAAAATGGTGGCCAGATCAGCGCGTCGATATATCGCAAAAAAGCCAAGCTGTATTGTGCCACACCCTACAAAACTTATGCAAAACCGATACCCTTTCTGTGCTTCGACTTGATTTATATATCCGTACTTCTACAGGAGGGATTCGGCCTCTCTGAAGACCACAGAATGATGCTCTATCAAAACATCGATGGACATAAACTCTCTTGGGCTTTGGGCTGTGCATTCAATTTACTGAGCACTAATAGAAAAATTAATAATACCCGTTATTTCAATATATAGTATAACTGATTTTCATGATTGTTCTGAGTCCAAATGTTAATTAAAGTGAAAGAAACAAATATGTGTAAATTGTAAGAATTAAATTAATTTATCAGCATCAATGGCCGAGTCGAGAATCCATCGTGCCCGTGCCTCTGTCTACTCCATACAAACTAGGCTCTCCATCTATGTATGAGCTATCTATATGGAACTTGGCCACAGATGTTTGTTTTGCTGCTGGCATTTCATAGGTATGTCGGAACCAATCGGATCGAATCAATTTATTGGCCGAGGCACGTGGCAAATATCAAAAGGGGCATGTTGTGAAAGGGTAAAACGGATAATGCAGTTTGATAGAGAATTGCTTATAGTTTATGGAAGTGAAATTTATTTTTGATTAGTATAGTTCGTTTGGGCAGTAGAGGTCAGGAAACTTGCAAAATATTTCCATTTTGATATCAATTTGAATTTTAGGAAAAAATGATATCAAAACAGATTAAGTGCAAGAAAGTGCTATTATTTTCGATAGCTAAGACTCACTCGAATCTTAGTTACGCTTTATTTTAATTGCAAAATTTAGATGTCGCCAAAATTTAAAAACCATATTAATTTCAATATTGTATAGCTATAAAATAAACGAAAGTTCTAATCAATAAATTACCAATACTCACTATATATGAAAAATACCAAGATTCTTATGACTTTCTATAGACTAAGTTCCTATGAAATAAGATTCCAGACATTCCCGAGATCAGACTTTAATCACGTTCGATTCTGTAAGACATTTGTTAACTTGCAATAGTTAAGAACATACCTGCACCTAGATTCAATTTAATGCGCAATTTAGATATCACCAAAATTTAAAAAACATATAATTATAATATGATATGATTTTTGAATGTAAACAAAATAGACAAACAGACAAAACGAGCCACTTTTCATCCTTACAATTGGTAAAAAATTAAGGTATAGGGAAGTTTTTCTATTTCAAGATACCCCAACCAAACGCATCCAATTAAGGTCTTATATGCCAATAGGTTGGTCAAATTTGTTCCAAATATAAAAAATCAGATGAAATAAAAATCACTTCTGCAAGAGTATAGGATATATAGGCATCCCGAAGATAGCTTTCTTGTTTTATTCGGGGTCACTAGCCGCATTTTTCAAGTGGATATACAAATTAAATTAGTTCCAATTAACGGTCGCTAATTGCCAAATATAAACGTGACAGCAATTTCAGTTTAGTTTTAACAAAATTATCTTCAAAATAGGAACCAACAATATGCGAATGAGGGAGCTGGTCAGGCATAATGAATCCCCGCAGCTAAATCGATACACAGGCAGCGCCAGCGGAAACGGAAATAAGCGTGACAGTGTGACCAGTGGCCTTAGGCATTCAACTCTTTGTGTAATTGTGTCTGTGAATATCCTGGTGTTGGTTATTGGCGTTGCATCGCAAAATACCAATTCATATCCGGTTCAATATGTGGCCGTCATTGATGCGGGCTCCTCGGGCAGTCGCGTGCTGGTATTCAAGTTCAAGGTTGGGTCTGACAAAAAGACACAACTACTAAATGGCGAGCTATACAAGGAGTCGAAGCCAGGACTCAGCTCTTACGCTGATGATCCCGCAAAGGGTGCGAGGTCAATTGATCTGTTGCTGGACGCTGCACGAAAATTTGTACCCGAGAAGCAATGGAAATTCACGCCCCTGGCGTTAAAGGCCACAGCTGGTTTGCGTTTATTGCCGGCCAATAGGGCTGCGGCTCTGCTGAAAAGGGTACGCATTGTGTTTGCCAAGTCCGGGTTTAATGTGAGCAAAGATTCAGCGGAGATTATGGATGGCGCCGAGGAGGGCATCTTTAGCTGGTTTGCCGTGAACCATCTGCTCAAATATCTGTCCAAGCCGAAGACTGCAGCTGCCTTGGATATGGGCGGGGCGAGCACACAAATCACCTTCGCACTCGACAGGAACTCAAAAATTAACAAGTACGTGTATAAGGTGGTAATCTCCAACAGCGCGAAGAATGTGTTTACACACAGTTATTTGGGCTTAGGTATACAGGCCGCACGACATCTTCTCTTTTCCGACGGCTACAGTTCCGAGGATACTGTATTCGAGAACATTTGCCTTAATCCCACAGCTGGTAGTAATACCTATTTCTTTAACAATATCAAGTACGTAGTCAGTGGTAAAAAGAGCAGGAAAAGAAACCTGGTCGTAAACTATAATGAATGTTTGAAGCTGGTCAAAAGAAGAGTATTACCCCTGATCTTACCAAAACCTCAACCGCTCCAGCATTATGAGTTGGCGGCTTTTAGCTACTATTATTTTAGCGGCAATGAATCCGGCTTGGTGAGCCAGGATGGTGGCGAAACTACTGTCGGAGCATATCGCAAAAAGGCCAAGAAATATTGTGCCAAAAGCTCTGTCACTGATAATAACTTTAATCCATATTTGTGCGCCGACTTGATTTATATATCCGTACTACTGGAGGATGGCTTCGGCATCTCTGCAGGCAACAAAATTGCGCTTTACCAAAACATCGATGGTCATAAAATCTCTTGGGCCTTGGGCTGTGCATTCAATTTACGGACCAGTAAAAGAAAGGTTAAGAAAACACTCTATTTTTAGATTTTATTTTATATATAGGATTTTAAATTCGTTTTAAACCAACATGTTAATAATAGTGAAACAATAAAATAATAAATACTTACATGTTAAGAACAATAGAAAACGTTGTGGATACATAAGTACTATATAGGGCGGATTGAAGACCTTTTGTTCTGAATACTGTTTATACTCTGTTACAAAAATACCTATATCTTCCACATTTTTATAGCTAAGGTCATCAAATTTGATATACAGACTAATGCTGACTTCCTTAACTGATCTGCATCAAACAAATTTTGCCACACCCACCGCCTATCCATAAAATAAGCTAAATCTATTATATATCTCCCAGACCTGTGCAGACCTAATTTGATATACTGAATACTGTTGACTCCCCTGACAGATTTGGCAAAAATTGTTAGTTTTTCTTTTCTTTTAGAATTTAAATAATTTAATTAAGAATACAATCAACATATCAATCTTTTTATAAGTATCTTACTTAATCGCCGGACTTGTACATATTGTTAGATGAAATCTAAATTTAAAATGCACTACATGCATAAATAATATGCATCGACATTTTAATTAAGTCCGCAGAAAACAGATTTGCCTTTTAATTGATTCCAATAAGCATTATTCTCGCACTCTAAGTGTGGCTAATTAATTAATTGAAATGCAATAAATAGGCACAGTGTTAAATAATTAAACTTGCACTTATTTATTGGATTTCGCGTAAAAGTTACCACTAAACTCAATTGGGCAATTTCATTTTTAATCAATCGGCAACACTTGTTATTGTTATGCAAATGAAATTTAATTAAACAAATGAATAAAGCATTTAATTCGCATAATTGTGTAAATTAAATCGTAACAATTTTCGTATGCTAATATATAAAACTGTGAAATATGTGAATAATGCGAGAAAAAAAAATGCGAAAAATGTGGAAAATGTGAAAATTGGCAGTAGCAGCAACAGATTAACTGGCAGCTAACAACAGCAAACGTTAATTAATTAATTTCGCAATGCATATTTTTTAATCTGCTGCACGTAGCGTAACAAATGGCCCTGCCACGCCCCCGCCACCTGCCCATCAACGTGGCAAGCGACTAACACGCTGACAGCATAATGAATTCAATGACACGTATTGCCCAGCAAAGCAACCTGCAAAATCAAATGAAAGCAAAAGCATCAGCAGCAGCAGCAGCACCAGAAGCGAAGCTAAACGAACGCAAACGTAACTAGTAACAGTTTCACAGTCGCATGTTACCGACTGCAATATACTCTGTTCTCAATGCTTACTCAGCGGGCCTCAAAGAACTTGTTAGATTGTGTAATTGTTGCCAGAGAAACTTGGGTTTAGTTAAAGGAATTTTTATTGATTTTTTTCTATTATTATTTTTTTTCTTTTATTTTGTTAAAAAGTGTTATTTATCAAACAAGTACTTATATAATTTTATTTTTTTATTAACAAATTTGTATGTTTTATTTAAACAAGCTTTCTGCTATCTTTAGTGGAAACTTTATCTAGTTTTGCGAAAACAACTTTCCTGATACTTTATGTTATTTTTTTGCATTTTTGCATTTAATCTTTTGGTTGTTTTATGAAATGAAACTTAAATGAAACTTAAACTATATTTAGAAGAACTGAATCAAAGAAAGTCAAATAAAGTCTGGTAAATCTACAGTAACAGCTTAAGCAAGTTATACATAGTAGAAAAACAGAAAATTTGGATTACAGGGCGATACATAAATACTACATAATTATTTACATTACACTTATTATATACAAAGGCATTTGTATACTTCAAAAAGAGTTAAAAAAGAACTTCGATTCAACAGGGACTCCTTTGATTTAAACGCATAAAAACGTTTGATATTTGTGTGCAAGTTACAAGCTTAACTATATTTACAGAGATCTCATCGTTTAAAAAGTGTTTAACCCAATTTGTGGCCTCTTACTTAAAGCATATAGATTTGATTGATTTCTTAAGATGAGTACGGACAAATAGAGAGACACTTCACATAGCCAATATACTGTTTATGGAGTGGAAACAGAGTATAAAAAGCGGCACATTGTTTGCGCACGTAAGTATGCTACGATTTATTTCGCTTGTGTGCGCTGACAGGCGGCCCACACCCACAACTACCATGGTCGTGGCCGTGGCCGTGGTCGTGGCAGTGGCAGTGGTGGTGGCCATAAGCAAACAGTGGGAAAAGCCAACCACAAGAGCGCTAAGAACATGGAAACCAAAACAACTTGTCAGTGTCGGCAGCGATGTCCTGTCAGCATGTCCTTGTGCCGATGCCTAGTAATTCATTAACATTTAACTTGATTGACACACGAGCAGCGCAACGAGAGTATTGCCTACACTCCAGACTGTGTGTATGTTTGTTTGTATGTATGTGAGTGTGTGTGTGTGTGTGTGCCTGTGTGTATTTTTGGCAAGGCACGTACTCAGCAACCTGGCCTGGAGAATGGCAGATGGGCCCACGATTTGTTTATACAGTTATAATGCATAATGGCATTGAATTTCTCTCACACATGCGAACATGAGACGCGACGCACACGTGCACGCTGACAGCGAAAGAGATCGTTACTCTGTTAATTTAATAAGCGTACTGACGATACAACAGGTGCCAATGCCCACGGCCATGTCCCGCCCCGTTTCGAACAGCCACACCAGCCCACCAGCCCAAAATGAAGTCACGTCGCGCACATAAATCAATTACCATGAGAAGGCGCCTGTGACGTGAAAACTGCATAATGGCATGCATTACAGTACGTACATAATAGGAGCCGGCAAGGATAACAGAGTATAAGACAATACAGCCTCTGCACTTGTTATATCCCGTAAGGGGTATACACGAATTGTGAATATCCAGGCATCGCCCAACCTATAATATACATATGCAGACGTGTCTTCATCAGCAGTCTGATAATAGAGCTGTAGAAGCCATCAAATACTCTAGCAGAAGCAATCGATACTATCGATAGGTTTGGGTAGGACGTCGACCCCACAGGGTGGCCTCTGGTCCTTAGTGATACCATATGATGGAACCTTGCGAAGTCAAGGATTCTTTCAAGATTATTTTTGAGAACTTTAGGACTTACTTCAGCGGTGTCCTCAATACATTCTCCAGGAAAGTGAAGTCATGGGATCCCAGGATAATACTATCGATAGATACGATATATTTAAAATGATAAAATCCAAGGGATATTGTGTAAGCATCGATACATAGGATTAACACCAAGTTTAAATGAAACTGTATAGTAAGGAAATAAAGCATTGCTACAACTTTAATTGAGTTTGAACGATATTTCATAGTATCGATACTATCGATAGTACAAAAACGCGATAAGAGCAGCCATCAATACTATCGATAGTGTCTCAGATTGTTTGCCGCCAGACTCAATTTGGTACGTATGTTGGGATACCACAAAATCTGGGTGCAGGGTATCTCCCCATCGAGCACTATCGACTAGAGCATGCTTACTTGATACAGCTGTTATTGTTCATGTTGTTTCTGTTATTTTTGGCAAAAGGACAGCTGGCAGCGCGGAAGCTACCAACTGCTGACTGTCGTCCTTCGTCCTTCGTCCACTCGGCCGTAAATTGGGCGCATGCAATGAAAGTGTAACGAGCGTTAATTTGTTTGTCAAGCGCGCCAAGTGGCTGGCACGCCCCATTTTGTGGCACTCGCTAAATGCAAATTATGCGACTTCAATGCGCCAAAACACACACGAGCCAACTGGGAGCAATGCCAACGCGCTAAGTACAATAAATATGCATCCTTTATATCCTAGCACAAGCTAACAGATTTAAGCAATTACTTATTATATTTATTTACATACTTAGTGGTTATGTATTATTTTCAGAAAAGCATAGCTATAAATTCAATGGTTTTACCAACTTGAGAGTTATTCTCCTGTTTCGTTTAAAGGAAACATTTCCAATTGTGAAAATAATTTAAAGTAAATACCGCAATTTATTCAAAATTGTATTGCGTTAGCTTTTGGTAACGATATATTGGAATTAGCTGCGAATTTTCAGGTTTGTATGATTATTAAACAATAACCGCTATGTTTACTTGGATTTTCTAATTAAAAAGTATTGCAGTTTTATGTATTTGCAATTGGTATTTATATAAGTTTACCTGTAAATAAACTGATTCTTTAATTTGATTTCATTGAACCATTTTACTGGACATTTTGCTATATTTTGTATACATTTAAGTACATGGCATATCAAATATGGAAATAGCTTAGTGGCTGGCCTTAGTATCACCAGGACAAAATGGCCATAGCGCCGCGCAGAAGCTCCTGCATATCCCAGCCATTGCGGCGAAGGACACGCAGCGGACGTGCCACTTCGCGCTTATTCTGTGAAACGTCATCAGGATTATTCAGCAGTCAGACTATATGATCAATTACTTACCATTTTGGAGCGCAGGCTCCTCTGGAACTCAGGCGAGGTCACAGTATTTAAGAAGAGACCAAAGTTGGAGTCGCGTTTCCTGGCGGACGACGTGTAATTATGCACTGCCTGATGGGGCATGGCAGCCAGTAGATCCCCGACGAAAGTGTGGCCACGTACAGCCCTGCAATCGCAGCTCTTGTCGGACTGCGGCACTGGGAGCACAATGCAGGCAAATATGTCCACAATGTTCTCAATGTCGCTGGTATCCACACCGGCTTCCTGCAGCTGCTCCAGCAGAAAGATGTAGACTTCGCTTTGCTGCAGCTGCTCGGCCACCAGGCGGAAGCGGGCCGTATTGTAGTAGCTCATGGCCTTGCGGAACTTGGAATTGCACTGATAGTGTGTCTGTATGAGATCCACTAGCGCAGTCTTTTTGATGGTGGAGCGGAGCTCCTGGAAGTTTACGCACAGCGAATCCTGGCCAAATTTGTCATCACCAGGAGTATCATCGGATTCCTCCTTGCAATCCGGATCGGCCGGATCGGCAGGATCGGCAGGATCGGCCGGATCGGCCGGATCGGCAGGATCGTCCGGATCGGCAGGATCGGCCGGATCGGCCGGATCGGCTGGATCGGGCTTCTTGCCACCCCCACCCAGACCCAAAGACTGCACCTGGCCGTAGTATGCTACCACTGCCAGCAGTCCGCACAGCACCGCGAAAGTCTTCAGCTGCAACATAGTCGACCTGAAAGAGATTCACTCGAATATTGTTGTTGCCGCCAAGAGCGCTCGCTTTTATAGCCAGAGCCAATACCATGCATTGCAATAACAAGCATTTCCTTTCAGCTGCTTTAACTGCGTCGACGTCTTATCAGGCAGCAAGCGACAATTAGTCTAATTAGCTCCATGACAGCAGCTTCTCTTATCAGTGCAACGGAAACAACAAACCACCAAGCACCCGGCGCCCAAATAAAGCCCCTTCTAAGAGCAACAAGTAAACACAACTTGTTGCATGTCAAACACGCAGTACAAATTATCGCGAAAATTGAATTTAAAGCGCTTTCCTGCAATGAGTAGGGTGTGTAGAGGGTGCAGAGGGGCAGACATACGTGCGAGAACTTCATGACTGTGGTTGTCGAATGACATTTTCTCCCTTGACATTTTTCCGTTGTATTTTGGATTTGATTCTTGGTTTTGTAGCTATCCCTAGATTGATTTCGCAGTTAAATATTTAAACATTCACATTTTTGGGGACTTAATGATAGTTATTTACCGCCTAAAATGATATTTAATGGATTTTCTTCGACTTTCAACTTGCATTTCATTTGATTTTTATACTCTGTTCCCGAAGGAAACAAGAGTATATTGGGCTTGCGAAATGTCCGTTGGTGTATACCCTCAGTTTATAAAGTATCAAGACTTCAAGTAGTGATAAGTTCCATAGTCAAGAACAAGTTTCTATACAACTTACAATGTCAATGTTGCCATCGAACATTGCGGCCTTTGCCGACGCAGGACAAGCAACCGCTTAAAATAAATAAATATAAAAATAACTATGAAGAAGTTTTGTTTTATAAGTTTAGCCGGAAGCTGAACAAAATCCAAAATAAATGCGGAAGTAACTTCAACGATTAGTTGCAGACGCAAACTCCAGCCAGACTGTTGAAAAAGTTCAAGAAGATAACTCTATTGGCAACATATGCGTTTCATTTAATAGCAATCAATTAGAAATTACGTTGAGTGCGCTCCTTACTTGGTCTTAACTCGATATTGGCAGTTGGGGGACTGGCCCAATCCACAGAAAGTCCATAAAACAAGTTAAGCTCTATACGGACAGCATTTGACCACAAATTTCCAAACTGCACTCATGACTCTTATTTCGAACAGGGTGCAAATCATTTTTGCCCAACAGTTTTTATCCTGAACCCACACAACGTCAAGTGTTGCCATGCATGTACAGATATCGAGTGTAGCTTGCCAATCGAGCAGGATTTGATACGAGGCATTTGTGTTCGCACAGCAATTGATCCAAAGATGCAATGTGAACTCTACTTAATTGCCAATGTTATTTCAGGCAGACACAGAAAACCAAGCTGCGTATTTCCAATGCCAAATACGTTCAAGCATTACTATTGACCATATGATTTATATTCCAAGCTGTCCGCCTGCCCGACATCCTTATTCCACATCATACTCGTATACACAGGGAAGTCTAAAGCAAAATCATACGCATCGTTGCTCCGTTCAGTCAGTTATCCATACATACACAGGTATTTACAATTTCAAGCTGGGGCTTTACTTGACAACGAACAATGCGAGTGAACCGGAAGTAGTTGACCGTTCCTTTCCGGGTCAAAGGCTGTACTATGTGTGCATATTTTTATTTTCTATTTATCACACTTTGTAATTCCTTTATGAAGGAACTCAGGCATTTTCAGAATTCAATTTAAAATCAGCATCCATTTTCAATACGCTAAGAATTAAAGAGAGCTATAATAAATGTCAATTATAGTTTTATTCGCATGAATTGTTACTTTAAAAACGAACTGACATTTAGATAGAATACCAAAGTTAGTGATGACTGGTATATAATTTGTATAAATTCGACTTTTTCCAGAGAAAATTAATTAACAAGAGTTTTGTTGGCAACGTAAACATGTTTTATAAAAGTAAAAGCCAGAACTAACCAACTAACAAGGTCCGGCAAATTTAAAATTGGCTGTTAAATATTTTGTAGAGCAGCTTAACGTTATACTACATATATAATTTAATTAAATACAATTGTAAATTAGAAGCATTAAATACATATGCATATTTAATATCCTGCCAAATAACAAAGAACATTCAGCTTAAACCGACTTAATTACCGTCGCTATTTATCTGTTTTAATATTTGAAATCGAGTATAGTTCAAAATATGTTGAACTAAGATTCAAGTTAAAATACACATATACTTTAAAGAGCTACAAATTTATTCTACCCACTTTTCCCCATGATATTGGATACGGGTTTAAAAACTACACACACGACTACAACCTCAGGGGTAAGGCAGTTAAAGGTTAAGTTGAACAGGTTACAAAACTGTCAGCATGCAGAAGTGCCTGGCAAAGTTAAATGGCAACTGGGCGACACTGGGAATATGCATCATCAGGATAAATCATTCGGTTATTCATCCGTTTACCAGGTGAACCCGATGCGGTCAAATTGCCTGATGTTCAACTTTTGTTCTAGTTGGCTGTCCTTGTTGTTGTGTGTATGTGTGTGTGTGTGTGTGTGTGTGTGTGTTTGTCCTTCCTGTGCACAGCTGTGTGTGGATGCATATTTAAAGGTTTTCATTAGCGTAAACCACAATATATGTGCATACAAATTGTCAGCTAGCAAAGTTAAAGTAGCATACAACATAAATTCTTAATTGCAACAGATACTGCACTATGGGCCAAATAGATGCTTATGTGGCATTTAGTAATATAGTCAAAGTATTTCTGATAACCAATTTATTTATTGCTAATAATTAATATATACATATATATATTAATACTTAATAATTATGTTAAATGGCATTACCAAGCGCTGTTAAAGTTAATCGTTGCAGTGCCAAAAGTGTTGCCTACTTTTGGGCGGTGCCGGCAATGTAGTTGCGTCATTTAAAAATAAATTATTAATTTATTGCAATTCCTGCTGCCTGAGGCAGCCAGAAATTTAAAACCGAAATTGCAAAAATGGTTGCCAGAATTTCGGTTTTTGTCGGTGCCTGAATATGGCCGCTTGTTACGGTATTATGGCGCTTTAGCGAGGCAAATAGCAGGAACAAATTTTGGTTCTGACCGCTTTAGCGTGTAGAACACATTTTTTTAATTAAACAACTATTTTTGCAATTTCGCAATAGAAGAACATAATTAGCTTTTCGTACCAATAAAATGTCATTGGCCACGCAAACCACAAACAATTGAGTTTCTAGATTTGTATGTGTGTGTGTTGGTAAATTGCATTTTTTTCTAGCAGTTTGAGATTTTGCGCATCAACCACAAAACGACAGACTATATGTATATATATATATATACATATATATATATATATCTAGTATAGCACACGCACACAGGGCACTCAGAAGTGTGCATGTGTGTGCGCGTGTATGTGTGTGAGTTTCGACGACAATGCCACAGACTCATGTGCCATGCTATTTTCATTTCCCTGGATAATTTACTCAATTAGACGAGAACTTGAAGGCTTTTGTGGCATTTGGGAGAATCGCTTTATTATTGCACTCAAACAAGCGATGTGGATAGGCGAATGGGGTGTGGAAAGGGGATTGGGAATAGGTCCTTGGCATGGATATGCTTGGAGTGTACTACTTTGGTAGTTACGACTGTCGCTAGCTGGGCATACATAAGTATAATGCCCGCCTAATGCCGCACACGAATTAAGTTGCCTGATAAAAGCTGCATGCTCTTTCTGATGTCTACAAGGAAAGTTGAACACCAAACTAACGCCGATAAACAGGCTTAATTAGCGCCAGAGCTCAAAGTCAACAGACTGGCGCATTAAGCCAAAATCCAAACACAAACACGCACGCACACAAACAGGCACACACGCACACACACACACACACACACACACATAATATATAATGCCCTTGGCAGCAAGTTTTCTACAGGGTCTCATTAGGCTTAGCAGCAGCGCCAGGCATCATTGACTTCTTTGCTTAATTATGTGCAAGCAACAATGATATTTATATTATCCGGCCAGTCAATTTCAACTATCAAACCTGAGACAAAGATGCCCCCCAGGTAGGCCCCAAAGCTCTGCTCAGTTCGATTTATAGATGGGATTTAAATTCAGCTCGAGTACAGGTATAAATTGCCAAAAGGATAAGTGCCGATTCATGTCTGTCGTGCGACTTTCAGCCATGTCAGCAGACAAATGATGTGTAGCTAAAATCAGTGAACCTGAAATTTGAGAGGCTTCGTCCAAATAGTGCACAGTTTTGACCTTAAAGTGTTTAACACAGTGCATTCACCTTTAACAATATATATAGAATTTTTATTCAAATTTAACAAATTCGGACAGACAACAAAAACCTGTTGCCAGCTGACAAAGTCAATGACAGTCCATTTTTCAGGTGGGTTTTTTTGGAGGGCGCTAGAAGAACTCGACGGGGTCGCCATTGTTTTTCTGCCATCTCAACAATTAAAAAAGCAAATGGCGATAGCACAAACAGGCAACAAAAGCGACACGGCATCTACGACAAGGACCAAACAGCATCAACAACTAAAACAACATCCAAATGGTGTACACTGTGCACTCATGCCAGACAGAATTCCGAATTCTCAATTTTTATGACAGCTCGATGTGTGCGTGTGAGTGTCTGTGTGAGTGTTAGTGAGTGCGAGTGAATCAGTGAGTGAGTACACGAGTGGGTGCTTGTGTATCTGTAAAAAGGTTCGCCAAATGCGATAAACAACGAATATCTAAGAAGCATGCTCGACTAACAAATTCTCAGAACGAATGGCCTAATGAATTTTTAAAATATTAAAATAGAATAAAACAGGTATCTTACGAATAAATAGACGCATTTTTCTGGTTTAAATGACCTGCAATTTGACACAAAATATGTCTTAATGAAAAATTAATCTGCAGACGCATTCTTAATACCTTTTGAAAATTAAAGACAATATAAAGGATCTTAGGAGCTGTCATGTAGCTTAAAGTTACTCTTAATAGAATATTCAAAAATAAAATACTGTTTCCATTTCCGATTCATGTAAAAAATGTCTGTATTTAAATTGTTAGCTGCTCTTAATTCCGAAGAAAATGATTTAATTATTTAATTTACAAAAAGTAAAGAAATCAAAAGTATTTCACAAAATTCTCTTTGCTTACTATACAAATTATTATCTATCAATTATTAAATTCAAATGCTTGATTAAATCTAGTCATTCATAGAATGTTTGCTTGAACAGATTCTCAGTATTGCCTTTTGTGGAAATTTGAAACATGCTAAAGCTGTGTTGACTCTAAGATATCAAGTGTATCTAGGCATGTGTGTATAATAGCCTTAGCTACACTAATTTCAAAATGCAATGGCTTTTAATAACAGTTATAATAACGATGGCATGCTCGGCTCAAAGGCGACACATTTACCTATTAAATGGAGACAGGGTATCAGCATGGAACAAGACAAAGCAATATGAATGAAGTTGCTGCTGCCACAGTCACTCGGTCTAGACAAATTGAGCTCTTACGTATGCCACATACACCTACACACGTACCAACCCACACACACACACACACACAAAAGCGCACACACAGACACACTCAGTCTGACGGGACCCGGAGAAATGCCTATGGGTCCTATGTGTTTGCGCAGCTGTTGGCTTGAGCTTTATCACTTTAATGGCTGCCATATTTGCTGAGCTTCCATTTCCATTTACTATCTGCGTACCTGATTCACCTGATTCACCTGTCGGCTGGCGCGCCCAAATTGGCAACATGAGTTGGCAACCGTCGGCGAAAAAGTAATTTGCGAGCAAATTATGATAAATTGAAATTGTGTTCTTGCTGGCACTGCACATCAATTTGTGTGTACACAGAGAGAGAACTGAGCGAAGAAATTGTGAAATTGTGAATTTATAAACAGCTGAGTGTTGTTGCGGATCTACTTATGAAGTTCACAGGATGTTGTCCTTCGCTGTAGCTGCGTACCACAACCAGGTTGCTTCCGAATTCCGCATGTTAAGAATAAAAAAAAAAACAAATCAATTCCAAATGTTTTACATGTTGTTGTTCCAAATTCCAATAGAAATTGTTTCCAGGCCGATATTAAAATTGATGTTGCAGAAATCTGTTAAGAAATTTGAATATTACATGATACTTTCGGTTTTACTTTAGATACAAGACTTTTAAGTTATATTATTGAGACAATTTTATGAATGAAATTTTTGAAAAATACTTGTGTTTAAAATTGATTAATAATCGTAAATGCACATATAATTTGTAAGTAAGTTTTGGAAAAGCAGTCAATTCCTAAGTCATGGAATCAGATTTAGTAACATTGCTGATCCTTTACGCAGCTGTTTATTTAATACTCGTGTAGCTTAAGGGGTATACTCGAGCTGCTCTAATTCAAATTTACAGCTCTGGCAGCTGAGATTTATGGGCAAGCCGCAATATGGCAAAGCAATTGGCAATTTGGGGCAAGCGATTGAATGAAATGAAAATCAAATTCTCCTCTTACGGCAATGGCAAGTGCAAAACCTCTTAACGCAAAGTGTTTACCATAAATAACTAAGTGAATCCGAACTGCACTAGCAGCACTAGAAGCTACAAGCTACAGATACAAATACAGATACAGATACAGATACAAATGCAGCTCCAGATGTAGACTGAGACTGTGTGAAAGAGAGAGAGAGAACTACGTTCGGTTACAAAGACATTGCAAGGCAGCTCAATTAAAATGGCATTAAATTCCATTTGGATTGCTTTTTCAAGCTGCCAGCACTCGTCGCCTGTCCACCTGCCTCCCCCCGTCTTGCCGCAGCAACGTTGACATTGCCTTTGTGTGCTTCTGCAGCAGCAGCTGTCTATGCATTTGGGATTTGAGCCTGAGACAGCTGCTCAAACAGCTCAACCCGCCCAACGCCCGCTGCCTTCAGCCTTCAGGCTCCTGGCTACCAGCTCCAGTCTGCTGTCTCTGTCTTTGCCTCCAGCTCAGCCCCATCCCCATCCCCCTGGCTGCATTCCCTGCTGTGGTCTTTTCCATGTCGCTGCATAGCTTTCAGCGCCTGCTACTTTTCTTGACAGTGCCCAGAGGCAAGGAATTCAAGCTATTTGCCGCAAAAGTCATTTTGCCTTGTTGTTGATTTAATGCCGCCTGCAATATGCAATTGCCGTAGCTGTAGTCAATTTAAATGGATTTTCATTTAATTTACTTGCTAAATATCTACTATTATGGCAGTTTGTTTCAATTCGGGCCAATTCAATCAGCAAATAAATGCAAATGCCCCCAAAATGAATTCAATTTAACAGCGTGTTGTACAAATTGAATATTAACTTGTCATTGATCTAAATCATGTACTCGTATTTGCAGCTGGACAAGTGTTTTGATATTGCTGCTTTGCTTCTTAACTACTCGATTTGTTCAGGTCAACACAATTCCAGTTAGAGCTCTTTTGGTTATACACAACAAGAAACAGAAGCTAATACCTTTCGATTGCCGACGAATTGATACCCTTGCAGCCGCTCCCTGGAACGCTCCTTAAGCGAAGCTAAAGCTGACTTCTCGACCGATCACAGCTATCTGATATATCTATAATTGGAAAAATAAACACCCTAAAGTGCAGAAAGCCTTATTTTCTACCGAACTTCAGAAATTCTTTAATTTACACTGCTAGAAAAATAGCATAGTAAAATCAAGTCAAAATAATGTCACTTTAAGATTTTTTTGTACTTGAAATTTCAAGTACGAATTTCGACCATAATCTTGAACTGAGTTCTATAGAATCTGCTTTTATTAAATACAAATTATTTCTGGTTTTTAGGGTAATCTTTATGATACTGCCTTATTTTTTAATTCTATGGCATTTATTTTTCTGAGTGTATTGTTCGGTTTTCTGATAAAATTAGTACAAACTCTCCCAAGTTTAATAGATCTCACAGTTGGTATATTTGTATACAAATTATTCCTAAGCTAACTAATTATAAGATGAAGTGATCTTTAATCTTTTGCGCTTAGTGTCCTGCTTAGTCCTGCTACCTAATAGGCAATATAATCTAATCTAGAACTAATTTTATATATTAATAAAGGTTTAGTGGGTGCAGAGGCATTTTATGTTGAAACTAAGGTGAGGCCTTAGGTGAGGCTTGCAAGATATTATTATATTATTATGGAAGTTTATTATATATTTGTGCAGAGACTCTATGTCAAGACACTGTCCGGCAGGTGTTGAGGTTGGTGTTGAAGTGATCTGCTTCAAATTTGGTCAACTTTTATGAAGCTTAGAATTAGTGAGTTTAGTCGAGATATCTTAAAACCCAATTAAGCGTTTCATATAACTGAATTTATAAGCAATCAATCGTGATATAGTGATCTGATTCTGCTGAAGCATCTGTTCCAAGTTTCACCAAGATAGCTTTGAAACTAGCTTAGAGAGACTAGTTCGCATTGGAACTTATGATACCGATCGAGAGTATATGGGATCAGAGACGTCATATTTCGTGACTAAATGAAAGTACCCGCTGCAGGGCACTGCAGGGTATACCGTGTAAAAAGTATGCTCCACAGAGCTCTACTCACACTCACATATCGAATGCCATAAAGTATGCATCGGAGGGCGAGCGCGCTGCGCTGCAGTCCAGAAACCGTCGCAGCTATTAAATATTCAAAATCATATGCATGAACAACATAAATTGCTGTGGCCAGAGGGGTGTGTGAGGTGTGCGGGTGCAGAAGGTGCCGATGAGGCAGTTTGACACAAACTGAGCACTAGCCTACACTAAGCTACAAAACGAGTATACCTGTACTCACACTCACACTCACATACACAGCGATTTGTTCGTTTGCATATTTGATTTGTGTTTGTTTGTGTGTGCAATTTATGTGGCATTGAGAACCTTGGCGTATTTGACGCGACCACACACACACACACACACATACATACAATCGCAATACATATATTGTAGTATTTATGCCGTACACACAAACAGACTCGTAAATATGCCAAAGCGGACATGTAATTCAATTTATATGTTATGCATGGGCTACATACACACACATACACATAACATACACTATGTATGTGCTATGGCAAACTGTTGTTGCCAACTAACACACACTACTTTCACCTAATGCCAGACAGCAATTTTCGCATTTGCAGGTAAAACAAAAGTTTGTAAAAAGATTTGATGTTCACAATGGCGACAGCTCCCAAAGCGTCAATAAACAAATTTTGAAATCTGAAAACTGAAAACTGGTAATCCAACTTGTCATAAATACCAAATTCAGCATAAAATATGCATAAGCAAGCTTAACTTTCAAAAATAATATAATATGCTCGCAATTGAACAATTCTATGATGTCTGACTGAAGGAGCTTATAACAAATTTGGAATTTTTAGCGGCAAGTTTTAATCTGGCTTATTTTAAATATCTAAGGTATAACTTTTAATACCTGTACCCATAAAATGGGTTAAAAAGGGGGTACTAAATCTGTGCAAATGTATGTAACAGGCAGGCAGAAGGAGACAACTCCGACCCTATAAAGTATATATATTCTTGATCAGTATCAAAAGAGATTTCGATTTTGCCATGTCCGTTTGTATGTCTGTCCGTGTGTCCGTCTGTATGAGTTGCTCATAAGAACTAGAGACATTAAATTTCGAATGTAGCTTCCTGTATACCATACGCAGATCAAGTTTGTTTCCGATCTCAGATATCTCCCCCCTGTTCCCCCGCAATTCGATCAAAACGTTTTCCAGCCACACTCATAAAGATACAACTTTGGGATTTGACATGTACAATACTTTAGTCACTCTTAATCTACTGTCCAAATTTCAAGTCGATCGGATAATAAACACGGAAGTTATTCAACAAACAAGATTCATAACTGCAGAGCAGGGGGAAGAAGAAGGGCTTGTAAGCATGCGTATTTGTGTATGTGTATGTCTAAGTGTACGAAGATGTATTAGGAAGTTGTAGATCTGGGTATAGGGAGTTTCGTAGTCAGGTATACCCAACTAGAGCATTCTTACTTGTTTGTTCCTGTTTGATTACATTAGGCAAATGGGTAAGTTATTACAAAATATTCCATTTGCAATACAAAATAATACAGTTTAACTATAAAGAAGGAATTTTTAAATATTTATACACGCACAATAGAAAATGTTTGCTTGTTAGAAAAGTGTAAGGAATATTTACTGAAAAGGACTTCAATTGAGGACTGCACTTGCAGGCAAAGAAGAGCCGACAATCAGTTTCCTAGAACTCGAAATTCTTTTAGATATTTTATATATTTTCGGCCCTTGATAAAAGAACATTAATTCAATTTAATTTTTGTCAAGCATTCAGAGCAAGTGAAGTTAAAGGCACAATATTTGTAACCGCAGCTGATGAGCCAAGTTTTCAAATGGCAAATTAATTTATTTACCTAAATAAATCTTGGGAGATGAATTTAGGAGTTCTTTTGTAAGTATACAAAGCTTACATATTGTTGCAATGATTGACAAATTGATAAGCCAAGTTTACCTAGTTAACCATGACATTTGTTGTTTATCTCAGAAGCCAGCAAAGACAATCAAAGTGTCTGCCAGACCACAATTGCTAATGGATGTTAATTTTGCCTAGCATTTTGGTAACTTATTAAATACAGTTATACGCACGTCGTATATATGTATGTAGAGAAGTATGTGTGTAAGGTAAGCAATTTGCGTAGACGACAGTGCGGTTAACCCAGCTAAGAGTCACAGCAGATAAGCCCGGAATACCCAATCCCACTGGCCCCAAAGCGCTGCCCAGAGCATCTGCCCTACCTTGATTACATTGATGCATTTCTAGATCATTAAGCCAGCCGTCTAAACACCATTAGCAGCCATGTCAATATGGTGTGTTTGTGTGTGTGCATGTGTGTGTTTGTGTGTGTGTGTGTGCGTTGACTGCGTGCCAGCTTGCCACAAGCTAAAGACATTGGGCCCCAGGCTCCACAAATGGCCGGAATGTACACGTGCCTGTATAGGTATACAATACGTACATGTGTGTGTGTGTGGGAATTAATATATGTAAGTATGTATGTATGTACATTTGAGCATCGCTTCCGGTTGAGTGCACTAGCACATAGACAAATAAGTGAGGATGATCTAGCGGGGAGTGCTTGACTAGCAGTTACTCTGTACCGGCACACATTTCAGCACTATTGAAAATAGTTGGTATGCAATTTTTAAATAATACTATACCAAAGATTCTCAGCCTGAAATTGTCAACTTGCCTGAATACTTACGATCCAATATTGGTTTAGCCAGTGGTAGGTAAACTTTGTATTCATTAATTCTTAGAGGAAAAGCTCCCGAAAACGGGTGGACGGAACATAGAACGATATGGAATTACAGGTACATGGAAACGAAAACAAGCCAGCTTAGCTTAAGTTATGCACCTTAAATTCGATTATTCCGATTAGGTGGCATTAGTTATAGTTAAACCAAATGTAACAGAAACTTAAGCTGATGCATGATATTGCTGTATCTAGTTTTTAAAGACATTAACGGGAGGACAGGATAAGAACGATTTGGAATTACAGGTACATGGAAACGAAAACAAGCCAGCTTAGCTTAAAATATGCACCTCAAATTCGATTATTCCGTTATAGTTAGTTATAGTTATACCAAATGTAACAGAAACTTAAGCTGATGCATGATATAGCTGTCTCTTAAAGACGCTGAAGCCTATAATGGCTTTATATACGCCAGGTGGGGTAGATTGGCCCGACTGTTCATTCCCATCACGAATCTTGTATATATACTGCATCCAGATTGCATATACTGCTTGTTACATACATACACAGTCTTTAGTGCACACTCCTTATCCTTTTTTGAGCACAGGGTATAGCCTGTGGGCCCCAGCGGGTGTCGAACCAACTCATTTGTTGCTTAATGGCAAATCAATGTGCCGTCAATGCGTCCAACAGGCAGCAGCTGTGCTTCAGCTACAATATCATCATCATCATGATCAGCTTTGGCAACATCATCATCATCATCATCATAGGTCCGGCGCTCGGCAAATGTGTTGATGACACTTGAATGAGTTTTGGTCTTTTGTCAGTGTTGTTCTTTCGCCGTCTTACGCTAAATTGCGCGTATTATTTATACATAAGAAATCAACTGACCATAAGTTTTGTATATTAGCTAATCGGTAAAGTTGTACCGACCAGTGCTTTATGAACTCAATGGGGTCAGAGTCCCCCCCACCCCCCCTCTCTCAAGCGCCACAAATCTTACTTAACGAGCGCGCCACGCATCCTGATCAAGTTAAAGATAAATAAAAAGCATTTGAATGCTACTTAAGTTGTCCTGTTTGCCACAATTGTAACCCTTGGCAATGTGGCACATTAAATTCCAATTACACCGACAAGTTGCTGCGTTAATGGCCAAGTTAATGCATTTTGCAGGAGGGGTTAGCTTAAATGGGCGGGGTGGGGCGTGGCAAGTGACACATTACGTATGCCTTTAACATGTACTTGTATATGATTATATATTTATGTATATTTTGTATAAAGTGCGAGTTTGTACATGAAGTGTGTTTGTTCTTTGTGTGTGTTTCTTGTGTGTGTGAATGGGTAATTAAGCGGTAAAGTCAAGTGAGCCTTAAGCGACGCTGCTGCTTGTTAATATTTATAAATAATATACATTAGGCATTTGCTGGTTACACTTAGTGGCTAACTTAAAACTAGCTTACAATTGGCAGCCACTACTTTACTTAGAAGTGTGTATCAAGTGCGGCTTGTGGTTCGATTTTTGTGGTTCGGCGCCTCAAGCCGCGCAGTGCGTGGATATCCTATCAGTTTTTGTTTGTTAACGGGTGGTGGTCTTGTATTTGGGTTTGATTGCTTAGCCGATTCGTATTCGAGTGCAGGCGCATAACTATATAAAGTAAACCTGTTTAATTAACATCACAAATGCTGCAAAAAATGCTGACAGGGTGCCTCCCTCAGTAGCAACACCAGCGCGGACGCTCCACCTCGCCCAGCGCAATGTGCTCGATGCTCCACGAGGGCGTCTCCAGGCGACCAGTCTCCGTCGTCTTCACATCCTGCCCATCAACTGGTATGCCAATATGTACATAGGGCAGGCGAAAGGCAGCGCTGTCCTGGCTACGCGCCAGCGCAGCGGCCGTATAGCTAAATGCGGCATTGTTGACGGTGTGGGCCAGCGAATCGGTGGACTCGAAGGAGCGCAGCGTATGGCTTTTGCCCTCATCGGCTAGCCGGACCAGGCCCATCGCCGTGGAGAGAAACACCTGCTCCAGGCCTTGGTCCGTTTCGGTGGATGTTTCAAAGTATGTGGCCCCTATGGAATTGGCAAACAGATAGGCCTCATTGCGTGAAACAGCGCGCTGCGTTTGCATATCCATTTTATTGCCAACCAGCGTCAGTATCATCGGATCCTGCACATTGCGATGCAGCTCCTGCAAATATGATTTGATTTCCGTAAACGTTTTGTATTGCGTCAGATCAAAGACCAAAATGGCCGCATTCGTATTGCGATAATACATGGGTGCAACGGCTCGAAAACGCTCCTGTCCGGCGGTATCCCAGATCTGCAAGTAAATATATAATCAGTAGAGTCCGAGGTAGTATGAGAAGTCAATCAACTGGAGAGCGTATCTAAATTGGACTGCCCTTCGCCCCCCCACACTTGAACTTTAATTGAGCCATTCTGCGTTTATTCTGCAATTTCGGTCTTTATGCTTGCGCTTTCCCACAATAATAACAATCATATTGTGTATATGTGTATGTGTGCCCTGGCTATGCTATGCTCTGCTCATCTTTATGGTGCACCATTCAAATCTTCATAAAAATTTGGGGCAACGACATGTCCAGAACGCAACTGACGCAACAAAACAAAAAGCTCAAAATCTGTGCACAAAGAGTCCAGCTCAAACTATTTGCCATTATGCGCTTCTGTACATATATATATATATGAACATAAGTGTACACACGATGTGGAATATAAAAGCGAAATCAAATTCGCGCCACGGAATATATGGGCAGCCATTGCGAAAGGGGTGGCAACCCTAGCTTAAGAGGGAAACAACTTTAGCTTATCAATAAACTATAAAAATAAAAGAAAGCGCGTGCGACGGTCTAAAAAATAAAGGCAAATAAACACAAAGTGCAGTGGACGCAGAAATTGCAAATAAAAGCAAGTAAGGATGCTAGAATGTACAATGCCCGACTAGAAAATATCCTATAGCAAACTTTAAAGAACCAAAGACAATATAATAACTCTTTAACTCGCCGCCCTTGTACCATTTTATTGCACTGCGTTGTGCATCTTGTTATTATATTGTCTTTGGAAGAATTTGTTTATAACCTTATTCATATTATTTTCATATGATATTAATATAGAATCTAAACAAACTCTCCTAACTTTGTCAAAACTCAACCATTTACATGTGATATCATGATTGATCTTACAATCTAGAACTATTTGATATATTTTTTCAAAGAATTGTCGTTTATAACCTTATTCATATTTAGTTTATCATATGATATTAATATAGAATCTAAACAAACTCTCATAACTTGGTCAAAACTCAACCCAATCTTGAAATCATGATTGATCTTACAATCTAGAACTATTTGATATCCATATAAATGCTATTCGCTTCTTAAAATATATTATGTTTTATATTTTTTTTAGTTTCTTATCTTATACCATCTCTTTCATATATTTGCAAGACTTTAATATACCCATTTCAGTCATTTTATGGTTCAAGGGTATCAAAGCAAATAAAATGACCAAGCAAAAACCTGATAGCATGAACCGCGACCCAGTCGCAGCAGGAGCTCAGATTAGCTGCCGCTCAACCCATTGAGAAAGTAAATGGGTTTAGTGGCCAACGGGGTGTGGGAGCACTTCCAATATTTTGATTTTGTTTTGTACTCACTTGTAATTTGATTTTGACACAGTCCAGGATGATGTTGCAGGTTAAGATCGAGACGGCTATGGTTGGCTCCTCGTCCCGATGCAGTGCATTCTTAATGTACCTGATAACTAAACGGGATTTGCCCACACCTGAAAAAGGATGTAATTATAGTAAAGATCGTTTTTGAATATGGTTAAGAGACTTAAGAGATTGCTTGATATTGAAACTGTTCTTTTAATCAAAGAGGAAGTTGCCTGAAACCCTATCAAAACAGGGAATGACCTAATTCTTTCAAAAAAGATAAGATTGATAAAGATAAGATTTAATCTTTAAAGAAGTATATGTTTGCTTTTTATTTAAATATCAAACATTCATAAGAATTAGAGTCTGATGTTTAATTATTTTGGAATGCAATGAAACCCAAGGCGATAAAATATGGGCGTATTACTTATCTTATATATAAACAAAGTATAAACAAAAGGTGTTATTGAAACGCAGGTAAACAGGTGATAAGAGAATGGGATCGAAACTACGAGGTACATACATATGTGCGTATGGAAATATATATAGAAAGACGATTCTTTGTTTTAGTTTGTTTGCGGCTTTTATTATGAAAACCCCCTATAAGGCGATTCAATACCAACGCTGACTCATCTTATAGGAAAAAGAACAGATTAAGCAGAAAAGAACGCGTATAATTTAAAATAAACATGGAAAATGTCGTTGAACGGCAAAATGGTACGATATGTACTTTGGATATAAACATACATACATACTTTACAGTGAACAAACAAAGTTTATGCACACCCTGTTTACTGGGAAAAAGAATGAGTATAATGGAAGCTTCGATTGACTTGACATTGCGTTAAATAAAGGCATGAAACTCATTTCCTCAAAGTATTTTTGCGAAAGTGAAAATGGGAACATGATAACAATATTCGATAATATTCCTTGTCCTATTCTATGACATTTTGTGTCATTTTTACTCCCTGTACCCATAAAATGGGTAAAAAGGGGGTAATAAATCTGTGCAAGTGTATGTAACAGGTAGAAGTAGATATCTCCGACCCTATAAAGTATATATATTCTTGATCATAAAGATCCGATTTGTCCATCCGTCGGTCTGTCCATAAATGAACAATATCGAACACTATAAAAGCTAGAGACACCAAATTTGAAATGTAGGTTCACAGCGTAGGTCAAGTTTATTTTGGATCCCAGATATTCGCCCACACACCCCCGCAATTCGTTAAAAACGTTTTACAAGAACAATTTTAAAGATAAAATTTTGGGATTTGACATGTATAATACTTTGGTCACTCTTAATCTACTGTCTAAATTTTAAGTCGATCAGATAATAAACACAGAAGTTATTCACGAGAATGACTGTGCCGCAGAGAAGAAGCAGCACAGCCACTACTTAAAATGCCTCGCTAGCACTGTTGCTTGTATGCGTAAGTAGTTGTGTATGTGTGTATACGAAGATATGTATTGGAAGTCTTAGACCTGGGTATAGGAAGTCCCATAGTCAGGTCGAGTACACCTAAAGCATTCTTAATTGTTATTTAAGAAAATTGTTAGTTTCTAGAAAAGAACGGCGTGCATTTACTATATTGCTGACTGTACACACAATACAATAGTGTGTGTGCACACAGGAATGTCATGCACATGTGGTACAAATTCATAGGCTTGCCGACCTTGCAAAAAGCCGTACAATAATTATTATGGAAGTGTGCAAGTGAAAAAGGCAAATATACAGGGAGACTGAGATTGCCAAAAAGCGTAGGTTGGGACTGGAACAAGCCATGCGATAAGCCGCCCCTGCTGTTGGTGCTGCTGCTGCTGCTGTTGCTGTTGCTGCCTGTGCCAGGCACGATAATTCTTGGGTGGCTGAACCACCCGCAGCTGAGTGAAGCGACGCCAAGCGAGGCCCAGGCAAGGGTTTTCAAGGCTGCGCGCTTATCGATTCGCGCGCGAAACAGCAGCTCAGCCTGTTATCTCAATGTGATGGCTGAAATTGTTGCTAATTAATAAACGGCTATACGGATCAGCTAAAGCTACATACAACAACTGCCTTGGGGAATGAAGTTCAAAGTCATTTCAATTCAAACGGGGCTGGAATTGCATTTAATGCTTACCTCGCGAGCCGAGCACGACAACTTTGCCCTCAATTCCACGCATCTTATTGGCAATGTCAGTCAGTTGTATGGCATGGCAGTGTATTTATTTATTACGTTGCCTCTGACGTGATTGTTGATGTTGTTACCGTTCGTTGTTATTGTTGCACAGTGCAATGTGCTGCAGGTGGTCAGCGAAAAGTTATTTAACAAAGAGCGAGCCTGTTGTGGTACGCTGGCACAGCTTTATTATCGCGCTGGCACTCCCAATGAGTTTGCTTTACACTTGACTGTTTACAAGTGCGCTTGTTGCCCCACTTACAAACAAATAATAAATAAGAGTATTTTTTGTTTTCCTCAAATTAATCGATGCATACCATTCATCGATAACAAAACAGCTGTGTCTGGCTGTTGCCCCGTCTGAAATAGTAGTGGGACTCCTGAGGTTTCTTATGATAAAAATAAATAAATATTGTACCATGGTAATATCTGCATTGCATTCTTTTAACCAATCATAAGAAACATCCGGAGTTCCACTACAGATCAATGTTTTGGATCGGGAGTTGTGATTGTGAGTGTGAGCGGTTGCTCAACCAGGGCTGAATGCAAGGACTTTCCTGGCATCGGATTCACACGGCTTTTTGACCTGAGATCGAAACTTCAACTGCGATAAGTAACAAAATGCATAATTCTGTATAAAGCCAGAAAAGAAAAGAAACTACAGACCAAAAATCAAAGTATAATCATCAAGTAAAGTTGTTTACTTAATGATTATATGTAGAATGTGGAATTTAGGCGCCATTTGTTTCAAAAATTGGCAACACTAATCGTCAACGCATATTCACCATATTACTCATATCGTTGTCGTTATCGATAACCCATAACAGCAGACTATGCACACTGATAATATAGCTTAAATAAACTTTCCAACTCATGTAGACAATTGTCACTTACCATCTTGCCATGCTTAGGGCCACTGTGACACACATATAAAACGGCAACAATAATAATTTAAAATATCGAAATCATGTCGCTATGATAAGTGACAAGAATGATTTTTCATAGCAATGATTTTGTCACAGTGGTGATTTTGTTATATGACTCTGCAAATGATTTTGTCACAGATATATTGTTACCGATATTTTTGATATTTTGTCACAGTTGCTACTATGCTACTTTGAGATATCTGTGACATGATATATCGTCGATCACTACTCACCACTAATATATTCGGAATATATCGATATATCGGTACGATAACAATGTCCCTAATGCCGCCGCCAAATTTCTTGGTGGCAGATGTTCATTCACGCATACCACGCAGTTTACAAAACTTTATTTTATTCATTTAGCTAATAGTTGCACATTTAGATGTTAAGTTAATAATGCACAAAGCTAAACGAAGTTGCACAACCATTTGCCAAACTGCATAAGTATAGAAAGTGTACCAAACAACAGCAACAAATGCGCGCGCATTTTTTGCTTTATGCCGCCGCATCGTTCAGTGAAAAGTGCCACATTTCAAAAGGTAAATTGCACAATTAATACTGAATGATAAGCTTAAGATAAGCTGAAATCACCTGTGCACATAATATCAAATATTTTGGCGCCCTTAAGCCGCGCCCAGTTGCCTGCGCTAAGCGCGCCTGTACCAAAAATACCCAAAAATACGCAAGCAATAAATCTTAAGTTTGGATGTGTGTGTACTATATAGTATAAATATTGTATTATTAACGCATTGCAGTTGAACTGTTGAAGAATGGCCAAAGTTAACTCAAACGCGGTGCATAAAATCAACAACAGCTACGATTCGGAGCCGTCCACGGGCAGCGGGGTGAGGCGGAGTTTTAAATATATGTATATAAATAATTAAGTATAATTATTATGAAATGACCTTTTTGCAGTCTTCGCTCAGTGAAAACAATGAGGGCCAAATATCTGACGAGGAGAACATGAATCTACCATATCTGCTACAGCCCAAGACACTGAGCACGGACAATGCCAGCAAATTGAGCGCCCGTGGCAGCCAAGAGTCGCAATTTCTGGGCTTCGGCGACAGTCCTTATGGCCAAGTTAATAAGCAGCTTTATGGCTCACAGCTGCAGAATTTGAAACTGCCAGAGCCGGAGCTGCAACTGCAACCTAAACGCCAGTCTCCCGGCATGACTGTCTTTCCCAGATTCTATGACAGCGTCATGGAGGAGAATAGCTGCAATGCCGTCGATATGCCTGCCACAAGTTTGGCAGCTGTAAGAACCACCACAGACAGTTTGTCGTTTAATGGGAAAATCAAAGGTCTTACTGAGGCACCCAGCAGCTCTCGTCCAATCCAAAATGCTCCACAACAGCAGCAGCAACAGCTGTCAGAATCATTTATACTCAAAAAAATGAACAACGAACGTTCGCCGGATCTGTTTGCGGAAAGCGACGAAGAAGACGACGACGATCAAACTGATAAAGGTGTGGGTACAGCGCTGGAGGACTTGCCAGAAACGCTGGAGGAAAGCCAATGTGTCAGTGAGGCGCCAGCTGCGAGCGCACGCTACTCTCTAACAGCGCCAACGGAATCCAGCTTTGTTGATGAGCACACGCAGGACACACAGCTGACGAGCAGCGATCCTCGTACGCATTTCATTGAGAATTGTCGGCGGGAGCGTGAGCTCTATCGTCGTATACGGCGCTGTTTGCAGGGTGTGCGTCCGCCTCCGACGGTGACAACGCCCGACATCGACGTCATCAGCACTGTGGTGAAGATGAAAGAAAATGTGCTCAACTTTCTGGTTTGCCATGATGCAAATGCAGCGCCAACGGCCAGCGTTGAAGACAGCGGCATATGTGGCACGCCCTCGCTGTTCAAGCCCACACACAGCCTGGCCGAGGCGCAGAGCATGAGCTGGCGCGAGGTGCTTGGCGTGCGTCAGCATGGATTCAGGTAGGACACTTTGAATCAATTAAACTGCCAGCAATATGAACACCCCCTCTCAATACCCTTTTAGCTACAATCTAAACAAAGCAGCCGAACAAAATGAATACCTCAGTCTGTCGGTGGTGGAACGTTATGTGGGTGCGGAGACGGCCACGTCCTATGTGCGCTCACCGTCCAGTGCCAAGAAGCGCAACATGCGCATGAAGTAAGCAACGCTTGCCAGTTGGCTCTTGACAGTTTGATAAGAATGTTTTCTTTGCAGAATGCTCACACAGTCGCCCGGCAATCGCCTCAGTCACTTGGCCAAGCGCCGAGCCATATTCTCTTCAGCAAATCTGGCCACGAACTCTATTAAACTGAACAGCTCCATAGGCCCACAAATACTGCTGGATAAAAAGTAAGTAACTGCGAATTTTACTTCCCTTACAGCTACATAATTGTTCCTAATTTTATTCACAGAAAAGAGCGCAATAAGCGCAAAGCAACGCCAAAACGTAAAACGCCGGGCAGCAAAAAGAAAGGTAATTTTATGCTTGTATTTTGATTTTAAAATCTCAGATAAACAATTACTTATTGTTTTAAATATCGCGTGCAGCACGCAAAGTAATTTAAATGCAGTTTTTTCCACAAAATTCAGCTTAATTGTTAAAATTCTTATTGAAAACAAAGCAACAAATTTTCATCAAAATTGATTAAGAACTATTCAATTGGTTTCGGTCCTTTTAAATAATCACTGAATTACTCAAAACTTTCAGCTCGCAAAACACCGTCCTCCTCTGCGCGTAAGCGCCTTTACCGCACCGATCTCATCAAGCCGGGTCCATCACGCGAAACTTCAAAACGCGCGCTATTCCAAAGCCCAGCCAAGTCACTCCAACAGCAGCAGCAACATTTGTTACCGCCCAGGCCGCTCTTCAAGCCGGACATTGCCAATCGTGTAGAGAAATCCAAGCGTGCGCTCTTTTCGCCCGACAATGGCAGCCAACAAAGCGCTGAGTGTGCTTCCAGTGTTAGCACTCAGCTGGAGACGCTGCTCAAGCGAAAGCGCAATGCACACGATGACGAGGATGCCGATGAGCTCGCCAGTCAGAGCAGCAAGCTGTTCCGCGCTGGCAGCGCCAGTGGCAGCGGTCTCACGCCTCGGGCCCTTAAGATCAAGAGTCAGAGCTTTTGCATTGGAGCTGGTTCCTCCACAGTAGCGCCACACCAGCCGGTCGCCGGCATGCAGCAGATGGCCTTTGGCAGCTCCACGCGTCTCAACTACTATCTGACTGGCAGCAGCAGCAATTTGGCCACCAACGTCACACCAGCCAGCAGCAAGTTGCAGCGTGCCCATTCAGAAATGAGCGCCACGCCGCAGAGCGCCATGACCGACAATCAGCGAAAGGTGAGACGCGTTCCAACAAATAACTATCATTTGGCAAAAGCTTTTCTTGTTTTTTATCAATATTAAAACTTGACTTATTTATTTCTCTCCTTAAGTTTATTACCACCATTTTTTGTGTTTGTAATTACTATTATATTTCTTGCTATCATAGAAACTGCTGTGGGCCGTCTCGCAGGCGCTGCAGGATAAAAAGATATCTGTCAAGCACGAGAACTTCCGGCAGCATGCAGCAGACTTGGCGCGCATTGTCAAACGCATATTTCAGGAGTTCTATCAAGGACACACGACAAGCAACAGCGAGACATTGCTGCGGTTAGTATTGAGCTTATGCAACTTGCCTGATTTGTTCTTATAACTAATTCAATATTTTTGCAGCCTGGCCAAAAAGTACGCCTTTAGCGTAATAGCCGGAAAGCAAACGGATGATATCTACCTGCATGCGCGTAGCCACGAGAGTGAAGCCAGGCGACAGTCGAACACGCGCCTCTCGGGCTACATTGGACCCGAGGAGTTTGCGCAACGCAAGCTGCTGCTGTCCCAAAGCTCCACGCAGTCGCTGTCGCAGATGTCGCTAACACGCAGCAGCGTGGACGGCTCCATGCAGAATCTATTCGGCAGCGAGAACTCTATAGACTCATTCGGGCTCAGTCAAATGAGCCAAAGCAATGCCGCTTCTAGCACGGCAACCCAGAGCAGCTTCATGGAGCGCATCTCGGAGGATCTGTTCAGCAAGCAGCAGCACCAGCTGCCCATTGAGCCCAATCCTTCGTTGCAAAACAGCTCTTCGAAGAGCAACTTGGGCGGCTTGGCGCTGCGCGAGAATGTGCACTGCGAGCAGCGTCGGTCTGCGCAAAAGAACTTTACTGGCAAGGATCAGCGCAACGTGAGTCCCTACTATGGTGGAGGCAGCAGCAATGGCTCCGCAAGGAAGTTGCCGGCTACTGGAGGCGCCAGTGGCGATTCTGGCGCAAAGGCGAAGCGCCAAATTTCATTTGATAGCTAATTATATATTTTTCAACACTGCCCCGGCTTGTTACAAATCTATTTATTTTTACAAAGTGTTGTTCCATATTCTTGGGTTGTTTTTAGCCTAATTTATTTAAAACGCGGTACTTGAATTCTATTAGAGTACTTCAAAGAGACAGACGACCACAGCGGTACATACATACATATACATGAAATGCAATATTTTCACTGAAGTAAAAGTAAAAAGTTAAAATGAAAAGTTTGTGCTTAAAATTTACAAGTTTTAACTAACTTAGCTAAGTATGAATATGTATAAGTTTAATAATAATTGGCCCGGTACTGCAGTCCATGCTGCTGTTGATAAATGCGTTAATTAAGATTGTAAACATTGTAAACTGAATAGCATTAAATAAAAGCCCAACTCAATAATAGCCACTCCGATTGATATAACGCCGCACCAGCGTGAACGAGACAATGTGGAAGACCAGGGCCACAATCAGAAGGCTGAAGCAGTCCACCCAGTAAGTGTACTCTGCGGTGCGGTAGGAGGCCTGCTGCAGCACCTCCAGTCCGGTTTTAACACACGGATGCTCATCGTTGACCGGACAATCTGTGGGCGGAACAGAAAAACAATCGATACGATATGAAAACGGGGCCACAAAATCGAAAACAATATGAATAAAGTACTCGGAAACAGGATTAGGTCCTAATAGTATGTGAAACCATATAAGTATTTTACAGAAAAGCAGATTAGGGATTAGTTTTTATAATTATATATAATCTGTATGATCTGTTGTACAACTTTTGAATATAAAGCTTCTCCATCAGATTCATTTCTTCACGTGTGAATTGGGTTAAGATATTTTGTGTATTTGTTAGCAACTCTTGCTTTCCCAGAATACTACATTCAGTTGACCTTTTATATAGATACTTTTACAAGTATAATAATCAACTTACCAATGTTGTCAATATCAATCCAAAAGTTGTACATTAGCGCCTCGTTAGAGTAGAAGAAGAGCGAGAAATACTTGAGCACGGGTATCGAGTCCACATTCATATAGGTGCCGCCGAATATAAGGAATATCAGATCGAAGGGCGCCGCACACTCCGATGCCATTTTGTCGGTTTCAAAGAGGCTGGAGAGGAAGAGGCCATAGCCAACGGCCGCAATGGCCGAAAGACTCATCAGAAATCCCATGGTCATATAGAGCACAAAGCCGCGTGTATAATAAATGGACGCGTATACGACGGATAGAAACATGTAGCCCTTGAAGAAGGCCACAGGCACAAAGGACACTACCAGAGCCACATAGTACGCCGACAGGCTGTAGGTGCCCTCGCCCACCTCGCGTCTTATGATGGGCAGTGCGGCGGGAAAGATGTACGTCACACCATAGCTGAACGTAAAGATCATCTCATTGCTGAGCATGAATATGGAGCCGCCCACATCCTGCACAGTGCGTTGTGTCAAACCCTCCAGGCCGGAGTACATCAGAGAGAGCGTTACGGCGGTGACCATGAAGAAGCCCAGGCCAATGAGACCGCTCTTTATGTTGCGCACATCCTCAGTCATGAAGCGTATGATTAGCAGATATACTTGATATATCCAGCGTATCCTCTTGAAGTTCTGCACATGCTTCAGATAGTCGCCACTATAGTTCCGAGCGAGCAACCAGCTACCGCTATAAAGTCCATCCGTATCATGCTCGTACTTGACCCGCAGCAGCTCACCCACATTTGTCGAGCCTTTGCTATCCACCAGGGTCTTTAGATAGAAATCGGCGGGATTACAGTTCTCCGGCAGCATATAGCCCATGCTGGAGAGGAAGTGACCAATAAAAGTATGTAAAAATGGTAACCAAAAAGAATTCTTAATAAAAGCAAAGAAAGCTGTTTTTGGGATAGATTTTTAGATATGATATGATCTATCTACAGTAGAGTTTTCTAACAGAGCTATTTACATTTTTATAGTTATCTCATGTTGTTATCCCACTAATTCAGAAGTTGGGCGTAATTTATGATGTGTACAGTTCGGTTTCTTGCACTTACCTTGTAAAAAACGTGGCCGCCTGTTCGGTGCGTCCCTGGTAGACAATGCGGCCTGCATCCATGATAATAATGTGGGTGAAGAGTTCGAAAATGTCGGACGTGGGCTGATGAATGGAGCAGATGGCGGCCTTCTTGTGGGTGCCATTGGGACTGTTGTTGAACACGCTCAGCGTGGGCAGCTCCTTCATGGACTGCAGCAAGCTCTCGTGTGAATTGTCCACAATATTCAACTCAATAGAATCGCGGCCGCTGCTCGCATCACTGGGCGTTGAGAAGGAGTCCTCGCCGTAGACCTGATTCAGCGAGTGCTTGGCAATGCGTCGCCTGGTGCACAGATGACGCAGTGTCTTGATGACTGAATAGGCGCTGAAGCTGTCCAGGCCCGTGGTGGGCTCATCGCAAAAGAGAAAGATGGGATCTGTGATGAGCTCCTCGGCCAGGCTGAGACGCTTGCGCTCGCCGCCGGAGAGCTGCTGGATGCGCGTGTGCGCCGCATCCCGGAGACCCACGGCCAGCAGCAAATCCGAGACACGCTGACGCTTCTCCGCCTTGGTGGTTCGCCGATGCATCTTGAAGTGGGACTGAGATGGGGCGCTGTTAATGTGGGTTGTGGCTTGACTTGGCCGTATGGAAGACCTACCATGAAGTACAAATGCTCGTAGGCGGTAAAGGTTTTAACATTGATCTCAAACTGCGGCAGAAAACTGGAGATGCGTGTCATCTGATGCCGGTCCATGGCCATGCCGTTTAAAACCACATCCCCGGTTAGGTTACCGCGCAGCCGTTGCGAAATCGCTGCCAATAGTGTGGTTTTGCCGGCCCCCGAACCGCCCAGTATGGCGATGAGATCCCCGGTTTTCAGGTGACCGCTCACTACACAGAAACCACATCCACACCACAATTATTCGGATTGGAGAATGCTCATATATTTGAAAAACTCTTACCGTCATGTAATATGCGCAGCTCGCGCTTTTTACGGCACTCATTCCAGAAGCTATAGTTGCTCTGCTCCTGGGCAGGCACATAGTAGTTGAGCTGCTTCCACTCCAGGCACAGGCCTGGCTGGTTGCTGCCGTCGTCCATGAGTTCAATGCACCACAATGTTCTAGGCCAGATATAAGTTTCTTTTTTTCGGGATCTCAGCTCTTGGTTGCGGCAAGTGCAGCATACACAATAATCCCGAGCTTATCACTCAGCCTCTTTTTATCTTATCGGTATTTGCATATTTCTGTACACTCACACGTGTCATTAACTTACTTTCTACACTGGCCGCAGCCCCCGCCCCCGCCTATGATCTGGTCCGGGGGGAAACCTTAAAGCGGTATCGCCTAGCAACCCAAGACCCTATCTCAGAGACCGTACCGTAGATCGAGACAACCGTTCGCGTTAAAGATCGCACTTCAACTGAGACATGACGTCCACATCAACGTGGTTTTCTACCCCCAACAGCATTGGCCCCCCCAGCCCCACCACCAACGTTAGTAATACTAAACTTTTGACCGCATTTTGGTTTTACATACCAACTAATTGCCGCTTATCAATTCACATATTCAAACAGTGGTAGTTCCGCTGTGTCTACCTTAGTTGGGATCGATCTGGGGGCAGACGTGGGTGTTCCTACAACCCAGCTACTTATATTCAAAAATGTCTGGCAAAACGTAGACAACGCAACTCGTTTATATAAAACAAAATCATGTCACTAACGCTGAAGGTCAAAGTACCGCCAATAACACACTGGAAAGGCACACAAAACATAATACAGGCAGCATTAGATCATGATATTCAGATTATTCACGATTCTAGAGACTAGAATTTTCTTATTTTCAATGGTTGCATAAACATATGTAAGCTAACCTGGTGTCTATTTCATAGGATAGTTTGGAATCTTGTTTAAAAAGACATAATACAAGACAGTATTAGATCATAATGTTCAGATTATTCACAATGCCCAATGGGATAGTCTAGATTCTAGACACTAGAATTTTCTTCTTTTAAATGGTATACAGAAAATGGATGCATAAACATATCTAAGCAAACCTAAACGCTATTTTATAGTATATCTTGAAATCTTCTTGTTTAAAAAGAAGTAAATACAAATCAATCTTAATGAACGCAATCGTTTATATACATAGACAGAATGATATTCCCTGACGCTTTTGAGTGTACTTACAAAGAATATTAATTCATATTTTAACAAAATGCAACTTTATTCTGTAGAATTCAGTAGTAAATGCTCACAACTTTGTGGAATGGTATATAATCTAATTCAATAGTAAATGCTCACAACTTTGTGGAATGGTATATGCTCTAATTCGGCGGCATGCTCACGTCTATAGTCCCAAAGATATTGATCAATGAGTATGGAATTAACATCACGCATGTTTACATCCAGTTGTTTGCTCTTTAAAGTGTCCAACACAGCATGCTTGACTTGTTCGATTATATAGATAGAGGCGCCACGTATCTCTACCTCCATTTCATCACCGTTCTGCAGGATGACATCCTTCTCGAGCAGCTGCAACAACTCGGGCGAGTACTCCAAGCTACCAAAGTGCACCAACACCTGTGGAATGCGATAGTCCGCAAACATGGTTATTTGCTCAATGTCCTCGAAGTAGCCGAGTCCTTCCCCGCGATAGCATGACCAGAAATCTCCAACCAGTATTTGAGCGCGTTTCAAAATCGAAACGCGTTTACCAGCAAAATTGGCCATATCTCTGAAGCATGGAAACTCTTCTACTATAAGCTGGAGCAGCTTTACCGCCGAGTTATTCGACGCCTTGACCACATTCTCGAAGCGTCCTTGCCACTTAGTTAGCAGACGTTGCCCCACCTCATGCAGACACTCCAAACGCTTTGACAGCGCGGGTATCTCGGTATCAGCATCGTCCGGTCGAAATATATGCGCCAACGTGGGGGTGTCCAGTTTGGAGTAGAATTCCGGATTCGTTATGTCCAGGCCATCGTCCATGGCTCGGTTAATGGCAGCACATAGCGCAAAATAGCCGGTGTAGCCCCTCACCTTGTACTTGGTATAGTTCTCTAGACACGATTGAAATGAAGTCAATGTTTGTGTTTAGTAAAACTCAACTTACGTGGCGTCCAGAAGCAAAAGTTTAGGGTATCCACAATGAAGATCCAGTTGGCTGCGTGCTCATCGCTGGCCTTGGGATGCAGCTCATTTTGTGAAAAGTTAGCCACGCTCAGCTTTTTGGCTGTGGATTGAATCATTCATTGATTGTACAGTTTGTATCAGTGCGAGAGCACATGGGAATCAGTTGACTTGATAAGTACTCACTGGTTAGGCCATTGACAATCTCATCGGCGAGCCGCTGAATGCCCGAGGGTATAACTTTTATATATTTCGCATGTTGCACTATATGATCGCCAGATTCTTGCGGAGTTAGGATGGAGTTACTCATTTTGGCAAGAGTTCTTCGAGAGCGGTAGAACTGTTGATATCTTATCGATACTTTAATTTTTGAAACGATAAGCATCATTTATATTTGATACTATCGAAAATCGGCGGTCTGCGGCTGGACAAAATGTAAAAACAATTCAATAAACCTTAAAATCGATCTTATGTTTTCAAATTGGATCACTGTGCGGGGTCTTAGTAAAAAACAGCTGAATCTGCACTATGTTTTGCCGAGTATAATAATAAAATCTATCAAACGCTTTAAATTTCAAATTAGCAACTGCACAACTAGTTTACATCTATAAAATGATTATTATTTTCAAACGAGTTGAATTTTGAAATTGTCCGCTTTTGTTCATTAATGGCGGCAAATGCTCAATAAATGAATACTCAAAATGGCACTGTTACGCTGCCCGCAAACAGAGAGAGGATTGAGCGGACGCGTAGCTCATAATGAAATTATATATATTGGTGGAGCTTATCAGCGCTGAAAATTCATACACAGAGAGCAGTGAGAGCGTGCCAGCCAACGGATTAGCGGAGAGGAGCGGAGCTGCATGTTTACTTCAGCCCGTCAGCTGCTTATTTTATTCTTTTAAACAAGCGCATTGAGTGTACAACATGGATTTTGTTGAATTAATAAGTGCAGTGGAGTGTCGTCCACAATTGTGGAATAGAAAGGATAGAAATTGCAACAGAACTATAACGGACAAACTATGGGATGAGGTATCTGAACAGTTAGATGCGACAAGTAAGTAATAATAGTGTAATATAAGATCCATATGACTCTGAATACTTGCAATTGCGGTACTTCGAGAGAACCTTCCTTGGCTAACTGTACTGTACATTTGTTATTTTTCGGTGTTTTGCGTTGTTTGCGTCGCACTAGCTGTAAAATATCGATAGTCGTAGTTTGCTGTGTTTCGATAGCTCCCAACATTTAATTATCGATACTGGCATCGAAACTTATCGCACTCACAGCAGGCAGAGCGCGCATTATTCGTATTTTATGATTACTTTTACACCAAATTGATATAATAATAATATATAAGATATAATAAAAAACCAAATTTTTAATCACTTTAATATATAATTATTAAATATTTAATTTTAGAGGATGAATGCAAAAAGAAGTGGAAATATTTAAAGGACGAGTATCGCAAGGCACTGCGTAAGCTGTCGAAGGTTCCGGGCTCTTCACATAAATCAACCTTTAAATATTTTGATCACCTATATTTTATAAAAGCGGATTTGATTGGAGATAGTAGAATTGATATGCCCACAACTTCGCATTCAATTAGACCCACGAAAAAGAAATTTAATAAGAGAAAACATGAAACTGTTTCAAACATAGAAACTGAGTTTATTGATATTGAAGAAAAGAAACCAAAGTCTTCTGAAAAAGAGTTGGAAACGCCAGAAGAGAGCGACTTATCCTTTTTAAAGAGCCTTGTGCCATTTTTTAAAGATATGCATCCAGTGAAAAAGCTAACTTTAAGAAGTGAAATTCAAAATTTAATAATACAAGCGCTATTAGATGGTGATAACTAATGCTTTTACTGTCCATAATATGCATTCAAAATTGAACAGTTTAATATATTCAATTTGTATACGTAGTATAACACTTAAATAGTTAATGTTTTTCCTTCTCTTGTACATTATATATTTAAACATAACTCAGGAAATGATTTCTGTATAAATAAATGAATAAATATGCTGTTAAGTGTATAATTACTACACCATATAGTAGAATTCATTTTCATTTGTGATTGGCGGGCAAAATTCAAAACGAATTTAACATTCTGTTAATGTAAATTCAATTTCTAGGTATCGATACTTAAGCCGATAGTTTGACAGTGTGTCCCTAACATTTGCAGAGCAGAAAATGTATGATGGCGCCAAATATTTGACTTTTGAATGCACGCTGACCGTAATTTTCAACTTTGCTTGTGATTTCTATGGGTATTTATAATGTTGATGTGTGTACGAGAACACCAGCCAACTAACTCACTCCATCAGCAGGTTAATTGTCAACAGGAAGAGACCCAAACCCAAGTAAGCTTCATATCCTTGCTTTATGACACGCGTAATTCGAGTCAAAATATGCAATTAAACAAAAACTTCTTGACTGTAAAAATATTTGCATAACTTGAGCAAACAAATGTCAGGGCGTCACGTTCTCCGAAGACAATGCTAAGTTGTTGTTGAACTTGTCATTATAAGCACACACACACACACACACCACGCACACACACGCACAACCAACTAAAGACCGAGGGTTGTGCTGGTACTTACGCCAAAGTGTAGATTAATAGCTAGGGCGGTTGGGGCGGGGGTTGGGGTGTTGCTTCGGTCGGGGATGTTGGTGGGGTGGGGGGTATGGGTGGTTTTGTTGACGCTCTGACAGAAATCAGCGCTCGTAAAATTTACGTAAAATTCATTAAGCGCAACAAAAGACGCTCAGGAAAAACAGGTTGCAGCAGCCAACAGGAAACAAAAGCTATCCTTGGATGCCGCACATGAAATACCCTTGGCTGGAATGCCAACAGGCTTGTTTCTATATTATCTATAAAGTATAGTATATATAGTATAGTTATTAGTATAGTATTGCCAGTTATAGTTGCCTATAGTAAGTTATAGCAAACTTTAACGTTAATAACATTAATCTATATTATTAAATAGTTTACTATTTCTAAAATGAAAAGATTTTTAAACTGTCCGATTATTCCTATGGCAACTATCTGATAATGTATTCCAATTTTGATCTCATTTGCTCAACTTGTGCAAAGTATAATAGAACTTCGAATTTGTCAGTTTTTGGGCGAGATATCTAAAGAGTTGTTCATAATATTGGGGTGGAGCGGTAGTCATGTTCGATTTTATTAAATGGTGACTTTAGGCTCCGATTTATGCAAGAAATCGGTGAAGAGGGGCTTTATCTTTTGGTATCATTGGGAAGCTTTAAGCATTAACTACTGAATATACATAGATACGTCAAATAAGCAGATGCTTTGCTGACCGCAGCGCCCCAGAGCGTCTTCGGCAAAAAGTCGAACTACCAGCGCCCCAGTCGTGTATTGCCAGCTCGGCAAAAAAAAGCCGAGCTACTAACGCCTCTGCCCCGAACAAATATATAGTCTTTGATCGATACCAAAACGATGAACACGGCTGTATATTCAGTTGTTAATGCTTTAAGTCCTAAGTCCAATATGACTCGCACCAACACAATAGTACTATATCCTTGAAGCTATGTATAGAGGAAGAGGGGGGGTAGTAGTAGTAGTAGAGGAGTTGGTGTGTAGAGTGGATAGGGGAATTAGTGTGTGAAAATAATATAGATATAGATATAGATGTAGATATAGATATAGATATAGATATAGATATAGATATAGATATAGATATAGATATAGATATAGATATAGATATAGATATAGATATAGATATAGATATAGATATAGATATAAATATATATAGATATACTCGTAGATATAGATAAATGTATAGATAGATATATGTATAGATATAGACATAGATATAGGTATAGGTATTTATATAGATATAGATATAGGTATAGATATATCTAGTGCTGAATCTGTTCCAAGTTCCAGTAAGATAATTATAAAACTAAGAGATTGGTTGACATAGAAATTGATAGACACACACACATACATAGTTATATAAACTCAACTGATCATCCTGATCAAGACTCTTTTGATAAGCTTATGTATATTCTTTATATGTAACGTGGTATTTAAACTACTTTCATAATGTTAATGATCTTGACTATACTCTTTAAATGCTATCCTGAATTGGTGACAAATAAATTATGATTAAAAGAAAGTCCTGTTCAGGACTATACTCATATAGATATTGATACTTATGGTTGGAAATGGCTTTTTCAAAGCGTTACATTCGTCCTAAGAATACTAAGATACCCTCTGCAAGGGTATTAAAGGAGGCGTGCTCTGCTGGCGGCTACACGCACACACACACATACACACACACACACATACACACACACACAATCATTTAGACAAAGCCGTGCATAGTTGATAAGGCGCGTCCTGGCGGTGGCACAGGATGGCAGTGGGAATGGATTGTGGCGCCGCAAGTGTCTAAGGCGAAGCTGTCAAGTGGAGCGAGCGCGTCAAGCGCCACTGAAAGCTGCTGAATTTTTCGTCATTTCAAAGGATATGAACATTTTAGTGGCGTTATTGTTGCACCAAGCACATGCCCGTCTCCCATAATGATGATAATCATCATCGTCATCGTTATTAGTCCTTGCCGCATTCAACTGTTGCGCGACGAGGCGCAACGTCAGCCGCAGTGCTCCTTAAGTGGCTTGGTCATATCCTTGTCTTGGCTCTCCTGATGCTCCTCTCGCTGACTGACAGATTAGCGTGTTGACATTAACTTTGTCCTGTGCCAGCAATTGTTTAAACCTTTAAGGACCTGACCCTGCCACTGGCAACATCCCAAAATACGGGCACACTCTACGCCGTGGGCAATGCTGATAGGAGCCGGGGAAAACGCATTACAGCATGTTGCGGTCATCAGATGTGTGCGTGTGTGTGTGTGTGTGTGTGGGCGGGGGCGGGTGAGGCAGCGTTGTCGATGCGTTGTCATGTGGCATGTAATGAGTTTTATGCGGTACGGCCGCAGGTTACGCCCGGGCATACTTTCCCTGACAATTTCGGTCGCCGCTCAATTTATAGAGCCGATAAGCTGGCCTGCGTTTTGTGCGCTAATGCCGGTAATTAACATCTTTTGTCAACTGATTTCGGCGGTTCCATTGTTTCGTTTATCCCCCCGGTCAGGTGCACAGCGTTGCCAACTCTCTTACTTAGCGGCTGAGAGCTGGCTGCAGCGTAGGAAATTTGAGAAGCCCCAGTTGGTACAGTACTTATTTCAAAGTAATTACTAAATAGTAATTATTACGCACACTCTAGTATTGATTAATTAATCAAGCAATTGATTTGTTGCTCAAGTTGATTACACTCTAAATTTTAAACTTTCCGATAACTTTATTATTCTTTTTTGGTTTAAAGCTCCATTTTCACTCATTTGTGACGCCATCTTTGTTTTCTCTCTGTCTCTGTAATTTTAATACTCTTGGTTTGATTTGATTTCTTTATTGGATTGTTATACTATATACAAACCAAGCTGGTTTAAAATTAATTCTTTTGTTTTTTAAAGTGTCGAGTTATTTAAGTTGTGTGTCCTTTCAATTGTTAAATGAAAGGCAATGGAATAGAAAAAACTCAACTCATTTGATTCACTTAGCGCAGCCAAGCCTGAGTTTAATTTTAAAAAAACTCAATTTAAGCTCATTTCGAAAACACTCAACTCATCGAGTTGCACATTTTCGCCGCTATTCGGCAGCAGTCTCTATGATCGAAGCGAGCGCTGCTTAAGTCAGGCGGCGAATTCACCCATCAGTCGGAAATCGCTTGGCAGCAACGACGCGATGGCGGGACGCTGTAATAATTGTATAATCGGTTGTTTGTTATCATTAATATATGTTTAATGTATAATATATAATATACTTTTAAATGTTTGTTTAAGTGAGCAATAGGGAAAAGAAACAAATAGCATAAGAAGTTAAAAAGCAAAAAGTAAAAGTGTGAAAAGCAGAGAAGTGCGCGCCCATTGAGGTTATAGCTGCGCGCCATTTTAAAATATCAATTAAAAGTTATTACAACTAAGTTCGTGGCTTAACTTTTGTGCAATTCGATGCAGCATCATCGGTGTGTTAATAATATTCATATAAATTGTACCATAAATATGGTTAAAATGGTTTTTCAGTTGCCTGTTCTCCTCTTGCTTTGCTATTCTTTAGAGTCATTTGCTTATGCTGTATGTATGTATGTATGTATGCACATATGTAGGTGCGTGTTGGCGAGTTCCGTTACCTTTTGCTGTGTGGAGACAATAGACAAACAAGTGTGAGAGACGTTTACAAGTGTTCAATATGAGAGCGTGTTTGCAACTTCTGCCCAGCCTAGTGCGAGTGCCTATTATTTTCTTTTTGTTCTTGTGATATATATTTATTTCTGCTGAAGAAAAACATGTCCATCCACATCAAAGGAAGCGCTTTCGGAGATGCATCGGTGAGTGTAAGTTTATTAATCCATCTTAAATAATTAAACAACAACAACAAGTAAGAAGGCTAAAGTTGAGCATGCCCAACAACAAAACTTCATGTACCCAGGTTAAATATTTCCGATCGCATCTTCGTACACTTACACGTACATACACACATACACAAACACACATACAAACACAGCACAAGCGACAGCGCAAGCGAGGTGGCGTCTGTGCTTCTTCCTTTTCCCTCGCAGTAGTACCGACCCTTGTTTGTTGAATAACTTCCGTGTTTATTATCCGATCGACTTGAAATTTGGACAGTAGATTAGGAGTGACTGAAGTATTGTACATGCCAAATCCCAAAGCTATATCTTGAAATTTGTTACTGCAAAACGATTTTTGTTGAATAGAGGGGGAATGGGGTTAAATATCTCGGATACTCGAGCCTACATTTCAAATCTGGTGTCTCTAGCTTTTATAGTTGATGAGATCGACGCGTTCATCCGGACTGACGGACAGACAGACGGACATGGTCAAATCGAAATCTCTTTTGATACTGATCAAGAATATATGTACTTTATAGGGTCGGAGATGTCTCCTTCTGCCTGTAACATACATTTGCACAGATTTAGTTCTCCCTTTTTACCCATTTTATGGGTACAGGGAGTAAAAAGAGAACCAGAACGAAGAGAACCCTTGAAGCTAGGAGAGTTCTTTGCAGGACGAATTCATTCGTTGCAATAATTCTCTTAAATTGAATTGAGTTTTCTTTTTTGTGAGCTGCTGATGAAGCTCTCACAAAACTAAAGAACTTATATGAATAATATTTAGAAATTTGTTGAGATAATAAGCGACATAATCGAAAAGTGAGCAGTCGTATGAAACAACCTTTTTGTTTTTATTGTACAGTATATAACGTTGTACAGTATATAACTTGCTCAAATTTGATCAGAATCGTCCGACTAATTGCCAAATAAATAAAAAGCAAGCTGACCGCAGGTAAACCTCTCCCCCCTGCACCCTTTTGTAATGCAGCCGAAATAGTAAAGTACACAAAAACTACTCAAAATCCAGTTCTCAAAAAATAGGAGGAAAAGTAAAATGACCGGAGCGGAGCGGAGAGGAGGGGAGAGGAGCATAAAAAGCTGGGGGCAAAGCGTTTTCATGTCAACCATAAAAATAGCAGACGCATAAAAAATTAATAAGCAGTCAGGGCAGCCAGTGGTGGTCAGTGGCCAGTGGCCAGTCAGGACGACGCATTGCCATTGTCTTGTCTAGCCCTTGTCCGTGCTCCTGTCTGAGCCCGTGTCCTATTGCCCTCGCCCTCGCCCTTCCCTCACCAGCCAAGGGGCACCGCTTAACAGAGCGAGATACATCATTAATGCATAATTCAGGCGTTTGCCAGTTTTGTGCTTTCAATATTCAATTTGAATGCCGCCCGAAGCGAAACGGTTTGTGTCCTGCAAATCCTTTCTGCTGTCTTTTTTTATCGTCCTGTTGTTCTTCGTTTTCATGCTTGCTTATTTATTTGCTTTGTGTGGCGCTGATCACTTTGCCACTCCCGCACGCTCCCCTCTCCCCAGCGTATACCTGCTGCATTATTCAGGCGATTCGATTTACAACAACACAAAATGCATGATAAACTATTTCTAGCGTACTAAGACGACGCACAGTGGGAACCTTTTGACCTTTCCAGGACCACTGAATCCCTAATCCATAATCCATCCTATGTCCAACAAAAATAAACTCGAAATTCGATTCCTTTCTAAAAGATATAGATACGATTGTTGGCATTGTTTGTGGTCTTTAAATGATATGCTGGGAGATTAATATCAATCGATTAAAAAATAAATGAGGATTGATAGTATCTATTATTATAAAAAGAAAGAACGGCTATCTTCGGAGTACCGAAGCTATATATCCTAGCAGGAATTGAATTTTATACAAAATGATAAAAAGGAAACTATTGAAATATAAAAATCAATGATTTGAAAAAAGGTTTAGGTCAGATTCTATAGACTCTCTAGAGACTTTGTTTGGTAAAGTTTGGTGAGGATACATCTATAAACAAAATAGTTTTTCGTGCAAAAACATAGTTGTCAACTGATCATTCCTATGGCAGCTATGTGTTATAGTGGTCCCATCCGGCCGGTTCCGACACATGTACTGCCTGCAGCAAAAAGAAGGATCTGTGCCGAGTTTCATTACGATAGCTTTAAAACTGAGAGACTAGGTTGCATAGGAACAGACGGACAGACGGACATCTCTATATCGACTCGGCTATTCAAGCTGATTCAGAATATATATACTTTGTTGGGTCGGCAACGTCTCCTTCTGACCATTACACATTTGGAGACAAAATTATAATACCCTCTGATAGGATGTAAAAACTACCTTTAATTTAGGATATAAAAACCTGCTTTAAAGGTACGGCCACGAGATGGTCATTTGCCAGACTATTTATGCATGAGTTCACTCTGTGGTGCCCACTGTCATTCTGGGAACTGTACCCTTTTAAGGTTGGGACCCCATGGTGAGACGACCATTGTCTAGGACCTGTCATCATCCTAGTTTGGCCGCGGGGCGTGTATTCGAAAAGGAAAGCGGCAATCAATGGGGTGCCTTGAAGACCGCCTCTTGCTTGTGTCATTCTGTTGCATGCGTTAGTTGTTTATTAAATATAAATGATTGTCACTTGCGGCATGTCCTCAACGTGTCCTCGAGCCAAACGAAACGAAATGTTGACGGCGATGATTGCTTGAATTTCATCGAGCAAGTGCTCGAGGGGGGCTCACATGGCCAACAATGGTCCTTATTGCGATTCCTTGTCATCGACTTGTGCCAACACGTGTACTTACGACCATTCGACTATTCGTTGTTGTTATTATCGCAATGTTCTAGTGCTGCAATTGCTTGCAATTTGGCCACAATCCACTTGGCTCTAACTTGGGCGCCACTTTGACAAGTCATGCCAATGGCATTGATATTACTGATATTGATACGAGTATTGGCCATTTGGCATTGGCTCGTCATTCTGACTCTCACTCTGTTCCCATGCCCCTTAACAACTTGTGCATTAATGCGAATGTCATTCACGGACGGAGACCAAAAGGATATTTTTGAAATGACTCGCCGGATATTGACCACAAAATGCCATTAAAAAATAATTACGCATTTTAATTGGCATTTAGTTGAGGCAAAAAATGAAGTGCCATTCATAAAATAAAAATTGCTTTTATTATTGATTACTTTAACGCTTTTATTAACGGTGTAAAGTATGTACAAGTATGTACAGTAGAACTTACAAAAACTCAACCGATAGCTGCCGAAGTCATAATAAATATAGACTGAACTATTTTAAGACTTTTAATTTAAAAGTAAACTTTATATACGTTATTCTATAGAAAACCTAAAATCAAAATGTTACCAGATAATGAGAGAGAATATCATATCCTTAAGTCAAAATATAAATGTCTTATAAAGAAAATTTACATTATTTAAGGCAACTCTATATATTCCTTACATTTCGGGTAATCTCCCCAATCGGTTAATAATAGTTACAGGTCATCCACATATTACGTAATCACGTTTTTATCCTTTTTTTGATACCCTTCACCCCAATGTAATCAAGCGAAATCATTTGGATGACTTCCCCCCCTATGATTACGTAATCATTCAAAATTAACTTATTCCTAGATTTTAAAATAAAATTGGTGAAGAAAGCTCTTTGATAGATTAGGTAATCTTATGCCAAGGACCCGCTCCCCATAAAGAGTATGGCTGACCTCCCATCCTATGATTACGTAATCATTCAAAATTTATTTCTTCCGAAATTTTAAAACAAATTTGGTGAAAGAAGATAGATTCCGTAATCTTATGCCAAGGACCTTCCCCACATATAATCAAGAGTAATCTATTGGCTGACCCCCCCCCCCCCCTGATGATTACGTAATATGTAGACGACCCCTTACCTAAATAAATCCTTTTTGCAATGGTTGACTACGAGTCTTATGAAATATTTGTTATATGTTTTATATATAGAACTCTCTTTCTCATTTATATATTCTGTTTACCGCATAGGTAAAATTAGAATATATTTCTTACGAAGTTTTATAGATGTTCGAGTTTTTTTTATTTGTATAAGTTACTTATTTAATGCTTGTTCATTTTAAGGGTGTTTGCCTATACTTGTGCTTATATAGACATATCTGTAGAGGAGTAAATCTGTATGTTTAACGCTGTATATCCTGCTGCACCCTGGAGTTCGTGTGCGTGTCGCTCAACACTTAAAAATCAATTAACGGCTCGTAAAAATTGATTTAGACTGCATTGAGTAATGAGCATATAATTGTAGGTTGATCAGGAATATGCAACGAGAAGTGTAACAATGTCTATATAAATACCTCTGCGCTGATTTAATCCTGTCATGGATATATATTATCAAACGAAGTTTGCCAAAAATTAGTCAGTTGCCAGATAGTCTGAACAACTAAATGAAATTAATATGAACTAATGTTTTTGAATTCAAAAATCCAACTGCTGTGGGCAAGTTTGGTGCAAAGGGTTAAAGGATGAAAGGGTGAAAGGGTTAAAGGGTGAAAGGGTTAAATGGGAACATGTTGTTGAAATACTTATTTCTGGTGTTGCCTGAGTGAGGAAATGGAATAAGGACCCTCTGAAGCGGCTTCAACTTATGTTGTTATAAAATTTAAGCTCACAGAACTCTGCCGAGTTTCACTTTTGAATCGATTTCCTAGTAATGAAATGAGGATAGGGTTTTTCAATTCCATCCTGCTAGAAAAACCTATGCAGCTTTTAATTATGAGTTATCGGTTCTATCAATTGCTTAGTAACTACCACTGAATTGGGTACATTTTCAAAACGATAAATGTCAGAGTTGCTTCTATTGTTAATCGATTAGTATCGATGCATGTCGAACAACTGCTTGCAACACCTTTATTACATGCTACCGCTCTTGTTAATGCAAATGAATCCAAATGGATTCGTTTATCCGCAATGGCAGCAACTCTGGGGCATCGGCAATTGCGGCTTTTGTTTCGCGTTAAATAGTGGTGCAACATGGCAACCCTGGCAGAGCGAACGGTGTTTATTCGCGTGCACAATGTACACTAATTGTGGTATGTATTAAATAAACTACAATTGCAAATGGCGCATTTCACTTGATGAACTGACTGACGGGGGTGGGGGAGGGAACAACACACAACACACAACACACAAAGGACACTGCCACATAGTTTGTTATTATTTGCAGTTGCATTACCAGCAATTGTTGCTGCCTCATGTTGAACCCGTACTTTGCATTGCTGCCGTTTCCGCTGCGGGCGCATTTTTCTATGTAATTGCAAATGGCCGCCAGTTGTGGGCGCCATTGTGTTGCATGATGGCCACCAAGGGTATGTGCAACATGTAATGTGTGACAATTAAATTGAGTTTGTGGCTAAATTTTTGGCCAGCCGCGTGTGGTTGCACCGAGATAACAGGCTCAAGTTTTGTGCCACAAAGATATTACTATGGCCCACATCATGTGGCAGGCTGCAGGCTGCAGCTGACAATGCCATATGCCATTTATAGTATACACACATACAGACGAGTGTTCATATATCCTGGTACATGCCATAATCATATTTAAGAGTTTCCCGGAACATTCGTGCAACTGCAACCTCAATTGCAATTGCTGCTGGCCAGTTGGCTGGCGGCTTATGTGTTGGCTCTCGTCGGCGGCTGTTTGGTTGGAAAACCACAAATTAAGCAGAGAAATCCTTGCCGTGCATGCAACCGATGGCGCCGCATCGTGTCGACAAAAAAAAAGGCTCAGAAGGGCAGTAGGAGGCAGAAATAAAGGAGCCAGCCAGCGCTCCACACAAACATGCAACAACCGACCGCAATGTTATGGCTGCAGCGTGCGGCAGCGAGGCGTGGCAGGTCTGCAGCGCCAGATAAATGCCCGTTGCCACGTTTGCCCCGCGTTGCATGCAAACAAACGCGACGCGGCGATTGAAAAGAGCAAAGCACAGCAGAGCACTCACGTCAGCGCTCGTGCGTTTATTTGCCGTTTCCGCTTCCGTTTGTCGTTGTTGACGTCAACGTTGACGTCGCTGCCGCTGCCGCTGCCGCTGCCGTTGCGGTCAATTTCAATGCTCCCATTGCGCGTTAATAAGTCGATGTTGTTGTTGCTGTTGCTGTTGTTGCTGTTGTTGCTTTTGCTGTAAATGACACACAAAAATGCGCAGCATTTTGCACATGGAAATGAACTCAACGCGCCCCGCCCCTTGCATGGCCATGCAACTGCATTTAAATCACAGAAATATTCACTCCAAGTTCTTCCTGCGACTGCAATTTGTTGCTGCGCCAGTTTTTGGCGCCTAATGAGTTAAATTGCAGACATCAGACAATTCCTTTGAAACAATTACAGAAAACATACCATGTCAATTAACTAACTTTCAGGAAGAACTTAAGGAAAGTCTAGAGTGATTGACAGTGAGGGAGATATCCTGCAAAGGAATGTACTATACTTCTGTGATGTTCCTTATGTAGATTAGTGGAAGAGTTAAACCTTAATAAAGGTTGTAAAGTAAAGTATTATCATTAACTACTGAATACACTGTATATTCAGTAGTTTATGGTATTATCTTACAAAGTAGTCGGATTATACATAAATTATTAACATTTTATAACTAAGTTGGTATTATCTTGACTATAATACACTGTTATAATAATATATTTCATATATATCATATAAATATTTCAAAATAATGATAACGATAGGTCTAGACGTTTCTTACAGGGAGTAAGTACCCATAAAGTGGGTAAAAAGGGGTGCAAATGTATGTAACAGGCATAAGGAGACATCTGCGACCCTATAAAGTATATATATTCTTGATCAGTATCAAAAGGAAATTCGATTTGGTCAAGTCCGTCTGTCCGCCTGTATGAACGCGTCGATCTCAGCAACTATAAGAGCTAGGGACACCAAATTTGAAATGTAGGTTCCTGTATACTCAGGTCAAGTTTATTTTAAATACTAAAATATTCTCCCCCCATACCCCTCCAATTCGATAAAAACAGTTTTACAGTCACAATTTTCAAGATATAGCTTTCGGATTTGGCATGTACAATAGTTCAGTCACTCTTTATCTACTGTCCAAATTTCAAATCGATCGAATCATAAACACGAGAGTTATTCAACAAACAAGATTCAGTACTGTAGCGCGGGGGGAAGAAGCAGCACAGCAGCCACTTAAAATGCGTCGCTAGCACTGTTGCTTGTATGCGTGCGGTGTTTATGTTTGCAAGTTGTAGACCTGGGTACAGGGAGCTTCGTAGTCGGTTATACTCGACTACAGTTTTCTTACTTGTTTTTTGTAATTTTTACCAAACAGATCTGGTTCTTCAGATCTCAATTGTAGATATATTTATTTATTTAAATCGTTGTGCTTATCATAATTTAAAAAAAATAAGTTTATAAATTTGTTATTGTTTATTATTTTGAATTTTAGGCTATTAAGAATTTTATTTTTATTTTATTATACAATTTAATTGATGTGTTTATTATGTTATATTTTAAAAATAAATTATAGTAATTACCTTATTTAATCTTATGCCTTGCAAATCTCAATTGGTAGCGAGAAAAGTGTACAAATTTATGTTAAATTTTTTAGAGTGCATCATATTGCTAATTCCTGATATTTCTCGCTCACTAAGGATACGTTTTGGCACAGTAAATGCTCTTCAAACTTGTATAATTATTAATTTTTGTAATTCCCCATAATCTTTTGTATAACCTACACACATACAGAGAGAGAGAGAGAGAGAGAGAGAGAGAGAGAGAGAGAGAGAGATGTGTGGAGCGTGCCCCGCACCAAGTTGGCAGCTTTGTAGCGTTGGCATGCCAAGAGTTAACTTTATAAGTAAGTTTTACAACTACAGATTGACATAAAAGTTGCTTGCTTACTTGCAATCACTACAAAGCACCCGCATCCGCATCCGCATTCGCATTCGCATCCGCACCAATGCAGGCTCCGCAACAACCTCAGACCCACAACCTAGACACTGGCAGCAACCCGTCGTCGTGTCAAAGTTGAGAAGCATCCATGACACTTGGACCTTCATTTAGTTAAGCTGACGTTATTGTTGATGCCCCCCGTCCTGCCCTACCCTGCCCTGCCCTGCCACGCGCTGCCCCCACTGCGCCGCTGAGCTCACAACAATGGCAACATAGTCAAACGACAGCATTATCATCAACAACATGTTGCTGCAACAGCAGCAGCAGCAACGACAATGCTCTCAGATAACATCAGCAAAGCATTGTGCTTCTATGCCCCTTCAATCCCTCCACTCCCTCCATTCCCTCCACTCCCTGTGGGCACTTTGATGACGTTGTTGTTGCTGTTGTTGCCGCTCCTTGTTATGCAACAGTGTAAGCACAGAAACCCGCTGAGCTCTATGCTCCTGGAAGTTTTTATGTGCCCAACCTGAAACTAATAACAATAATGCGCCGCATTCATTGAAAGGATTCTTCCAGGATGCAACCAACTGGCGCTTGCGAGTGGCTCAGTTGACGCTTCAGCTGATGGCAAACATTTAGCCAGCTCATAAATATTATTTAGCTCCTGAACCGTTACGGCCAACAGCAACTTGGCCAAGAAGTGCGGCTGTAAAGCACTTTGTGCTTAATGAACCGAGAATTCTCCCACTCTCCTCTCTCTCTCTCTTCGGGCTGTGGAGCAATTTAACTTGACCATTTCGTTGCAACTGGCCAACAAGTTGTATCCTTTGAGCCCCACTATCTCTTGGCTGCAAATCAGAAATTGCTTATACGTATTTGTGGCCAACAGCGCAGTGTGAAAGTTTACAGTTCGCTTTAGCACTTTTGCTTTTACTTTCACTTTGTCTGATAACACTTTAAAGTAAAACGCTTTAAGGACTCTTGCATAATGGAGTTGTATCGAGTCCTTCGATCAAACGAGTCACTAAACTGATTGAACAAAGTATACTTCGATAAGTTGAAATTATGAAAATGAACGGAAAAGTGACTCAAATGAACAGAACTTAAGGGAACCAATCAAAGGAACTAAAGAAACAGACGAACTATGTTCATAATTATGAAAATGAACTGAAAAGTGACTCAAATGAACAGAACTTAAAGGAACCAATCAAAGGAACTAAAGAAACAGGCGAACTATGTTCATAATTATGAAAATGAACGGAAAAGTGACTCAAATGAACAGAACTTAAGGGAACCAATCAAAGAAACTAAAGAAACAGACGAACTATGTTCATAATTATGAAAATGAACGGAAAAGTGACTCAAATGAACAGAACTTAAGGGAACCAATCAAAGGAACTAAATAAACAGACGAACTATGTTCACAATCGATTCCTTTTCACTCAAGATAGAACGAGTGAACATGTTGCTTCAACTGAAGTTCAACTCCAACAAAAAAATGCAATGTCTGCAAAGTTTTCATATCATTTTTATTTGGGTGTGAATGAGCTATATATATATATATATATATATATGTAGTTTCCCTGTCGCGTAAATCAACAGCCAAGTGGGAAGTGGACCAGCTTCAAATTGAAGGGAAATGAGCTGTTATACATTATGCATAGTCCTGGCAACGTATGCTCTATCATTTTCAGCTTTGGTGGCAAGAAAAATGGCTAACAAATGATTGACATGTGCGGCATTTGCAACAACATTTGAACTGTTGCCAGTTGCCAGTTGGCAGTTGGCAAGTTAATGCCGGCAACGCCCTTCCCCGCAGCGGAAACGCAGCAGCAGCAGCAGCGGAAGTTGCGTTTGCTGTGTGGGTGTATCCTTCTCTCTCTATCTGTGTGTGTGTGGCAAGAAAAACTTTGGCAAAGTGAAAAACTTGCTGTCAGCATTAGATAAGCGCTTCAAGTTAATAGACTTGTAAAACACACGCTCCACACGCTGACCCCGGCCCAGACCCAGACTCAGTCTCAACTTAACTTGGCTTGGTTGTTGCAGTTGCCGAAACTGGATTTTTATTTATTTGTTTGTCGTTGGCATGTGGCGCGTGTCCCGTTCGCGTCGCACATAAAAAATAGTGAAATAAATAAAAATGTTATACACGCCCCCAGGCAACGTTCAGGTCAGAGGTGGCGGGGTGCCGGGGTTGGTAGCACCCTCTCAGCCTGGCCGGCCGCTTATCGGCCAAACTAACAATTTAAGTTGTCAACTCGCAACAAACAGCAACAACATCAGCAGCAGCACGCACTCAGATACATTCCACGATATTGCGATATTTATCGTGATAGAAAACTTTTCTGTTTAACTAGCCTGGGTTAATTTGGGCCCACGGCCCCCGCCCGCCCTCTAGGTCCTTTGTTTGATGAGACTCCCAGTGCCAGACATGTCTTCCTGGTCAAAGTTTGGCTCATCAACAAATGACGTCTATGTGTGTGTGCCAATTTAGCTTGGGCTGATTGACAGGCCACTTCCCCTGGCGTCTTCTGGCTGCTTATCAACCCACCCACTTTCAAAGTCAATTTCAATTAATCAATTGTCAAGTATTTTGACAGCCGAATTTATAGCTCATTTGACAACAGCAGACTCTGTGCAGTTTCGGGTAAACTTCAGGCGATTAGTTCGCATAGTTTGTGTGACTTGTTAAACATAACCTTTCGGTTTATATATCATTGAGCATCTTCTATGGAGAGCGCTGTTTACATAAGTATCTTCAATCAATCAGAGATAACTCATCCTCTGTCAGATCTAACTAGCTGAGTCACCTTTAATCAAATGGACTCTTTGCAGCTAGCTCCCAATGGACTGAAGGATTACTACTTCATTACTTTCATTATGCATTTTTGTACAATCAAATCTAAGATTAGGGTACAAATTATGGCAAGCATAGAATTGACCCTTCTGTCATTATAAGGATACTTTTATTAACTAACCTATCAATCAGAAATCATAGAGGCATTCATTAACAATTGTTAATGCAGCTTTCTTTTTATTTACATCTGAAAGTTATACGTTTTGTTTATTATCCGATCGACTTGAAATTTGAACAGTAGATTAAGAGTGACCAAACTATTAAACATGCCAAATCCCAAAGCTATATCTTGAAAAGTGTTAGTGCAACACGGTTTTTGTCGAAAAGCGGGGGAAGGGGGGAAATATCTTGGATACACGAACCTACATTCCAAATTTGGTGTCTCTGACTCTTATATGTGCTGAGATCGATGCGTTCATCCAAATGGACAGACAGACAGGCAGATGGACATTGCCACATCGAAATCTCTTTTGATACTGATCAATAATATATATACTTTATGGGGTGGGAGATGTCTCCTTATGCCTGTTACATACATTTTCACAGATCCAATACACCATTTTTTCCCATTTTATGTGTACAGGGAGTAAAAAAGAAAAAAACTGCATTATGAGTTCTTTTATAAAAATATTTAATGAAGTTCCGAAATTGGGATTAAAGTACTCTGATGGATATATTTCAAAGAATCGATAGATAGATAGGTGTGCGCTATCGAAACTATCGATAGTTTGCCATCACTAGCATGCACAGGAGACTTTTTGTGCAGTAGTTAAAAATATCATTGCCTACTTTTGTGCTGACAACTATATCACTCGGCAAGTGAATTGGATGGCATACGCATATGTGTATGTATGTATGTGTGTGTGTGTGTGCATATAGTACACTTACCTACAAAGTGCGGAGACAAACAACAGCTGAGTGAATGCCAAGTGTAAGTTTAACACTCGAAATGTAATGTATTTGTTAACAACAAAAAAGGCGTAGCACCTACACAATGTGCACTTTTACAACGCACACAGCGTGTGTGTCGATTGTTGTTGCTGACTGTTGACAATGCGCTGTCATCACTCTCTCAGCCAGTCAGTCATTCAGTCAATCAGTCTGTCAGTCAGTCAGTCAGTTAGTCAGTTTGGCAGTTTGGCAGTTTCAGCTCCAGTCTCAGTCTAAGTGTCAGTCTCAGGCCCGGGCTGTTGTCGTTAGCACTGCGTGTTTATGTGCTGTTATTTACAATAGCGCATTTTTACACATATTTTTTTCAAAGTCAACAACATGATTTTCGCAGTCTGCGCTGCGCGACGTGTGCATAAAAAACCCAACACCCACAAGACCCCCAACAACAACAACAACAACAACAAAACAACGAAACAACATTTACATTTTAAGTAGTTTTTAAATCGCTGCAGACAAACGTCAGCGTGTTGACAATTTATCATGTGCCAGGGAAGGGCGTACGTGATTCAGTTTCAGATTCAACCCAAAGCCCTAAGGCAGCTGCAATTTTGATTGATTGCTTCAGTTGAGCGCTGCTTAAGGCCATAAGACACCCCCATCCCCACCCTTAACTCCCTGTTGCCTGTTGTCATATGGGGCCATAGGAGTTGATCTGCAGCTCCACCTTGAGATGTGCACCTTTTGATTTTAATTAATTTGCTCGCATGCCAACTTATTGATTTATGCTTGCCACTGACCACAAGCCGCAGTGCCTGGCACAGCCTGCAACTGCCACATGCAAACGAGCCTGAAGTGTGTTAACAGGCCAGTCGAAAAGAGCAGGATACGCGTTGCGGTGCGGTAAACAGGTCCTGTGACTGGCACTGGCACTGGCCCCACTTAAAAGAAGAATACTCAATTAGCTGCTGCTGTTGATGCTCTGCTGGCTCTGCTGTCGCTGCTCGGCTCGTTAAGTTGATCAATGCCTCGCCCGTGGCTGCCGCCTCGAGCCAAGTGTCAACATAGCGTCCTGTAAATGCCTGCACTGCGAAAAAATATCAAAAGTATTTGTCAAGAGTAAAACCTCACCCATTCTTCCTGCCGGACTAGCTCGTAGTAATTGTCGTATTCTTTTGGTTTTGTGATCTTCTTGCAAATGGCTGAAAACCAACACAAATTTAATATGTGTTAGTATTCACGGCTTCTGATTAAACGGGTTAGTTGGTAAGATAATAAAATTTAATCTGTAAAGGAATAATGCTTATATGTACATAGTAGATACAAGCCCGGCCAATAGGTAAGACACTAGAATACTTATTAATGGAATGAAATGTAGATCGTGTTTCTAAATAAGATTCTACAAAATATTAAAGCTTAAGGCCTTAGCAGCTTTAGCTTTACAAATTTGGATTAAGTGTTGATTGGAATTTCTTAAGGATTAAGGTCCACAAAATAGTAAGAAAATGAAATAAAATGTTTTCCTTTTTTGTCAGTGTGAATGAGCTGCCTGCATTGCTTACTTTTGAAGCAGGAGCATTAATTATTTACTGCGTTTTATTGGCATCTGGCAAATGGCAGGTTCACAGATCCTTTGAGCCTTATCACTTGCACAGCCGTCGACAAGTTAAAGTCAAATTATGTTGAAATAAAATTTAAAATATTTTCTTTCTTGTTCATAAAAACTTTGCAGACGATTGATATTTGAGCATAGTTAATTTGAATTGTGAGTGAAAGTTGTTGTAAACTACGAGTGGAACTAATAACTGCACGCAAAAGATGCCAAAGTTGCATTGAGGATATTTATGAAGTGGTACGCGGCTGATTTCAATTGTCCTATTGGCCAGTTCATTGTGGCATGTTCAGGCATCGAGTTTTCCTTTGGTCCATGGGCCACTTGAGGGGCATTTTCTGCGCCATTTCAATTCAGTCTTTTCTTGGCTTTTGTCTTCAGTTGGCTTGTTTGATAAATTGTCTGGAAATTACAAATGGACAAGAGGCCAATAGCTTTTAGGCAAACGCCTTTGGGTGGTGGGGTGTTGGGGTGCTGTCGGTGGACGACGGACGGTTGACGGTGGTTTGGGGCCAAAACATTTATGGTAATTTCAAATAAATGTATGGCAGTTGCTGGGCACATTTGTGTAGCAGATTTTAAGGCGCTTCCTGTCTATTTACGCTGATTTATGGCGGGCGCATTGTTGACTCTTAATGGCAAATGTCGACAAATTTGTTTTAATGGTCAATATAATGGATGTTATGCTCTGTCTTTTGATTTATGCCCAACCCACACTTTGGTAGGCCACCAAAAGAATCGAAGCCACTTTCGATAGTATCGATATCAAATTTTCCGCAACTATCGATTGTATTTTCGCTACCTAGATAATTTAGCTAGCTTTTTATGCGAGAAAAGTTGAGATTTTAATTTTAAATTTTTAGTTTTTTAAATGTGTAAGGGGGACCCTTGTCAAATTTAAAAAAATTAAAATAATTGACATGCCAAGTCAATTAAGAGTACAAAACATGATCAGAAAGAGATTTCGCATGGGAATCGCTTAATTTCTAAGAAAGTTATGGGAGTTGGCAACCACTATATATCCTATTAAGCAAATAAGATAATAAGAACTAAAAATCAAACCATTTTCCTTTATTGATAAAATATTATTTGGAATATTGTTTAGTTTTTCACCGTCTTCAATTTAAAGGTTCACTTTTTACCGCGTTTATATCGATTTGGTGAGAAAAAATGTATTGGAATTTCCTCCTCTGTACTTGCCCAGCGCTCATGAGAAGCAGACTCAACCAGCTGGGGAATCCCCTACCTTCACTTCCATGGAGAGTGTATCAAGGAAAACCACTGAACAAACTCTTAAAATTCGCGAAAATGGTCTTCAAAGAATCCTAGACGTCACAAGGTTCAAATATGCGGTACCACCAAGGACCCGATGGTCTATGGGAGGCCACCCGTGCGGGTGACCTACCGTCTCAACCTAACCTAACCTTTGTTGATCTACTCGCTGCTCGCTTCCTCTCGTTCTGAAGCCAGAAATGTTTCCTGAAATTTGTAAAATCAGTTTCCCAGTATTAATCTGTCTAATTGTGTTAGTAGTTGTCATTAGTTTGTTATTCGGCTTCACAGGCTCCACACTCCAAATTTTCTATCAAAATGCCTGCCCCTAAATGCGCTGAATGTGGAGAAGTGCACCTGGCTGGTGCGAATGGGTAAGCTTAAGCTGATGCACAACTTTTAAGAGTGAGTGTAATTTGTGGCTGCCACAGTGCCATCTACTGCTGCGGGCCACTATTGCGAGCAGTGCAAATGTCGGGCATGTTTAAGGATTGCAAGCACTTTGTGGACATGAGCAGCCGGTACTCGCCAGAGCGTATCCTGGCAGATTGGCAGCTGTTCAGCTCGTGTAAGAAGAACGAAACATCGCTGAAGCATTTAACAAATTTCGTGGATAACCATTTTGATCCGCCTGGCTCGGAGATGGAGCATTGGAGTCCGCCCGATTGGAGATGTGAGCCAAAATTTCTGTGCCAAATCAAGGATCCCAAGTTGAAGAACTTCGCATCGGATTTGAATCGCATGTGGAAGAAGCTGGGTCGTCACATGAAGGATTGTGTTCGAACAAATCCGAATTTTTACTCCCTTGTATACGTGCCCAATCCGTTTATAGTGCCCGGCGGACGCTTTATAGAATTCTACTACTGGGATACCTATTGGATTGTGCGTGGACTGCTCTACAGTGGCATGCATCAAACGGCGAAGGGCATTATTGACAATTTCCTGTATATAGTGAGCGAGTATAAGTTTGTGCCCAACGGCGGTCGCATTTACTACTGGGGTCGCTCACAGCCACCCTTGCTAATAAACATGGTCAAGTCGTATGTGGAGATAACCAAGGATGATAGATATGCACTCAGAGCGTTGCCCATACTCGAAATGGAAATGGATAACTTTTTGAAGAATCATGCGGTGCAGGTTCAGGGTCGCACTATGTATCAATATCGTGATAAGTCATCAGGACCGCGTCCGGAATCGTTTCGTGAAGATATGGAGAGTGCATCAAACTTCACTACCGATGCGGAGAAGGAGGAGCACTTCTCCCACCTGAAGGCTGCCTGCGAGTCTGGCATGGACTTCAGCTCGCGCTGGTTTGTCTCACCCGGTGGCAACAATGTGGGCACTCTGGCCAACATCAAGACTGGTTGGATAGTGCCAGTCGACCTGAACTGCATACTCTTTCGCAATTGCAAGACCTTGGCCGAGTTTAATATGATGGCGGGCAATACGGAGCGGGCGGAACATTATAAAGGCATCGCCTGTGGCCTGATCAAGGCCATAACGGCTGTGTTGTGGAACAAGGAGCTGGGCGTCTGGCTGGACTATGATCTCAAGAACAAACAGCCGCGTAACTATTATGTAGCCACTAATCTATCGCCGCTCTGGGCACGCGCCTATCCCATCAAGGATGCCGATCAAATAACCGAGTCCGTAATGCGCTACATCGAGGATAATAAGCTGGATACGTATCCGGGCGGCGTGCCACACACATCGAGCAACACGGGCCAGCAGTGGGACTATCCAAATGTCTGGCCACCCATGATGCACATGCTGATCGAGGGCCTCAACAATCTGGGCACTCCGCAGGCCTTGGAGATGTCGAAGCGCTGGAGAGAACGCTGGGTGAGGACGAACTATGAGGCCTATACCAGAACTGGTTATATGTTCGAAAAGGTGAGTAGCTAGCTCAGAGGTATCCTTGTCGACTAATCCTTCCATTGCAGTACAATTGCGAGGAATTTGGCGGCGCTGGCGGTGGCGGGGAGTACACCAATCAGGTGGGCTTTGGCTGGACAAACGGTGTGCTGCTTGAACTGATGGCCAGGCATGGTCAGGAGCTGACTTCAAGCGATGACGCAGACTGCGACTGCCACTGCGTTGAAACAAACTCGGCTATGGACACAATGAAAGTGCTGGAGGATTGTCCCATAACAAGCGAAGCATACTTGCCAGAGCAATTGGGACCGGACTGCTCCAAGGTGGCCACAATTCAAAGCGCACAGAATGCGGTCTGCTCGGAAGTTTGCTGTCGAACGGTTTATAACGAGAAGAGTGTGAACGATGTATCGAGCTTTGCCACGAGTGAGCAATGTAAGCCAGTAGCTCCTCCATGCCCACCGCCGGCAGCTCCTCCGTGCCCGGAGACTGCTCCGTGCCAGCAGGCCATGGCCCCTCCATGCCCACCACCGGCAGCTGCTCCGTGCCAGCAGACAGCAGCTCCTCCATGCCCCCCGCCGGTAGCTTCTAAGTGCCAACAGGCAGCTGCTCTTCCAAGCCAAAAGTCAGCTGCTGCTCCATGTCATCAGGCGGCTGCTCCTCCACCTAAGCAGCCGGCAGCTAATCCATGTGCGCAGGAGGCTCCTGCTTTGAAGCAGATAGAGTCGCTCTGTTCGGTGTGCTGTAGTATCTGTGGCAAAAAAACAAATGATAAGCCGGAGCTCTTTCCCTTGGCCTCCATTCCGCAAACCAATGTCACCTGTGCCAAGCCCATCGAAGTCAACTGCGCAGTGGAACTAACGCCCTCACAAGAGGAAGATCTTATGGCCATATGTACATGTGGATCCGACAGCGATGGTGCCGGGTTAAATAACTGTGACAGCTGTGGCACCTCAGTTGGCGTCCCAGTTATGAAAAACAAGGTGTTTCCACTTGCCGATGCAAATCAAGCCAGTTGCAACCCACCAGAGAAGAAGCCAGAGCAACCACAGACGAACGAAGCTTGTCCTTGTGACAATTCAGAGAAGGCTCCTTCTAAGCCAGCAGTAAAGGAATGCGATTAAACAGTGGAGCCGAAGCCGAATTGGCAACATTTGTTCATTTGTTCATTTCTTTTGCTGAAGCACAACCAAAAATAAAAAGTAAATAAACAACATTAATTTCAATAATTTCTTCCTTCACATGCCATTCACATTTCCACTCCATGGCTATCTTAATGTCGCTGTCAATATCTTTATGTTATGGCAGTCACCCATACTTATACACATATACATATGTATATGTGCATATATGTAATGTCTCGTAGCATTTGGACAAGGACACATTTGTTGAAAAGCGAAAGTCTCGTTTGACACAATTTCCACACCCACCATCAATGTCATTGTCTGTGTGTGTGTGTGTGTATTTGAGCTGTGCATTGTGGTTCAATTGAGCGAGTCAGTTCAGTCGTTCCAATTTCGATAAACGTTAAAGCAGACAACGCTCATTTTGATATATAATTGAAGTTAAATGAACAAGTTGAATGAACAAAACTAACAATTGAGAAGAATGCACGAGAGTCACAAAGATATACCCTCTAGTTCTGTTGCTATGGATATGTATTTTTCCGAGCTGAATTCATGGCTTACCATTTACGTACGCATAACTTCGACAAGCGACGTTGCATTACCATTCACCTATGAATTCATAGCTGAATGGTAATGCATGAATTTCTTTATGAAACTAGCCAAGTTGCTTGCAAAGTGTCACCCATGAATTCATTGAATACCATTCACGAGTCGTTCACGTGTCTGCATTACCGCTGACACCTGAACTCATAGATTACCCTTCAGCTATGAATTCATATTAAGATTTTCAATTCAAATTAAGATTTTCGTTGTTGAAAACAACACATAAATCAAGATTATTTTTGGTGACAATTCTTTTTTTGGCTGGTGAATGTATAGATGAATGGTAATGGGTGAATTCACCTCTGAATGGTAATGGGTGAACTCACTTCTGAATGGTAATGGGTGAATTCACCTATGAATGGTAATGACCGCCAATGACATGCCCATGTTAAATTCATGCCTGATTTGCATTGCCGGTAATCCAGCCGGTAATGGGTGGTCCTTACCATTCACCCTTGAATCACTCACTTGTGAACCGTACTACTGGGTATAGTTCGTTTGTTCTTTTTAGGGCTTTTCGTTTGAATGAACGTTAATCGGACTTAAACGATCGGAGAAACCGAAGAAGAGATTCAAAGCATGCAAACGAAGGAACGAACTAGATGTATAACCAGGCTACCAATACTTGATTGAACAGAATTAACGACTATTATCATCACCCGAACAAAGCGAACGAACTAGATGAGCGACAATCAGGAAACTAGTTCGTTTGCTTAGTTCAATGGAACTTATTTTGATTGATTCAACACAACCCTAGTTGGTATCTGATTTGTCTAGTTCGGGAGTGAGCTCATGCTCATGATATTTGCGAACAAATCGTTTATGTGCCACCCCAAACCAAAAACACGCGTGCCACATTACAACATTTCTGTGGGGGTACATATAGTACATACGAGTATATGTGTGTATTTTCCCCCCCATCTGCTGATGCGATTGTAGCGTTCTGATATTATTGAAATGCCGTTTTGATTGGCTTTGATGTCTGCCAAAAGTAACAGTAACGGTTTCATGTTGCTAAATGTTTTATGGCCCCAAACACTGGTCGATGCTCTGATGTGATTAAGCGATAAGTAGTCAGCCATGAAACATTTGGTAATGGCACAGGTCCTGATACAGGACCATGGCCATGGCCATGCCTGCATGTGCATAAATATTATATAGTTTGGGTTTGAGCGTTTAAATAATTGCACATTGGCGCTAAGTTGATTGCATTTTCCAGCTGAGCGCAGAACGAACGAAAATGTTCACCCTTCACCCTTCTTCAATGACACCAACAGTATGAGCATTTAATGCAGTTCTTATCCAATTATGCACTTCTGGCCATTTGTCAGCGAATGTGTCAACACTCTGGCCCTGACTGAATGGCACCGGAATCGAGATCGAAACTGTAACCACGACCAGAATCTGAAATAGAGATGTGACCAAGAGCTCAAAACTAACCGCAGTCGGATGATAAACGTGCAAACGGCGCACTTGATGATGAAGAATGTGCACATCATTTCATGCTCGGCATGACTGCATATGGCAGAGATTCCCACACGCACACACAGATACACACAGAAGGCCATAGTCGTAGACGCGCATTTGGCCAAGGGGAGTACCATATTCCTAATGAACGAACTCAGTCCATATAGCGCACTCGCTCGGACCTCACCTTTTCTCATATGTAAGACTACGAATGTACAAGAAGCACTCTTTCTTTGTCTCTTTCTTCGTGTATTCATGCCTTACTCAACACTAACAATGTTCTTAACATAGTAACTCAAACGTTAATAGGATAGCTCATAATTTAAAATTAACATTTATTCTTTTAAGTCTACGACAATGTATATGTAATATTTGTTAAGTGGTGAGAAAAAAAAAAAATATAAGATATATGATATACGTTACTGAACTAGTCCGCTTAATAAATCGGTTATGACAAAGAATTACTTTGAATTTGAGATACTCTTCAAGTCAAAAATGTATGAGTTTGAAGGCATGAATCTTAAGCTTAATGTGGAAAACATTGACGATGGCGTATTATCCTAATTTTATAATCAGTTTTCATTAAGTTGTGAAAGTTGGAAAACTAGGAAAAATGTCTGTGGATTTGCGAATGTCACAAATCAAATTATTTTTACATTTTTGGTTTCAACTTGACCGAAAAATTAACTGCCTCAAAAAGTTTTAGAACAGCGAACTATAATAATTTTTCTACCTCTTGAAAATAATCCTTTAAATGTATTTTTACTAATTAATAAAATTTAAATGCCAAATAAATCTTCAAAAAGAAAACAACAGACATTTGGTTGAGTTTTGAAAAATATTAGAGAGTGGAAAGATAAGGATTATCTAGAGAGGGAAAAATGGCATTCCTTTCGTACGCCCATGCATAAATCTGAATCCAACTTCTCAGGGGACTCAAGGCTAAAGCAAAATGCAGAAATGCTGTAGCTCATCAGTCTTAAGTTGACGTTGGCGCTGTCAGTGAAAATTCCCAGTGGAAATTTAGCTTAGTTTTAAAGCATCGCAGCTCTTAATATTGAAAACAAGACAAACTAACGAACTCCAGCTGCCGTTGGACTGTCTGCGTTTTCTAATTAGACCGGCGCCAGGATCATTTGCATCTTATTGACTAAATTAGGTGGATGGCAAAAGTTTTGACAAAATTGTGTGCAGGAAGGAAGAAGGATGGATCCCAGCAAAAGAAACTGAAAGCAAATGAATTGAAATGAAATGAAATGAAATATCAAATACGCTCTTAAAAATACGCTCTAAATGTGGAATGGTGTCAGCAGCGTCTGCAGTAAATTGAAAATTTGCATGTTGCAGCCCCCCACCCCTCGACATCATCTACGAGTCAGACAGACATGTGCAGCAGCTCGAAATGTTTCAATTACTTGCATGCAGCACATATGAGCTCGTAAATAAATAAAATCAAGACAATGCCAAAAGCAACAACAACAAATCTGTCATATGTCAAACTTTGCCATATTTAATTTCCTCTTTGTGAAATTAGTTTTGAGCAAATTTTTGCACATTTTTCGTGTTGTTAGGGCGACACACACACGCATACATTGACACACACTAGCAAATACATTCGTGCATTTGCTTATACACTCAGAAAAAACATTGTTTAGATATCCTTGTGATCAAATATAGAGGTCAAACGTGTGCAAAGGTAAAGAGTTGTTTAAAAATCCTGAATTTTATGAAAGCTTCTTTAAGGATTTTCCTGCTTTATTTTTAAGATCAGGCGGATGAAATGAAAAGTACAGCTCCTTATAGGAATTTCTGTTCTTATTTTCAGTTAAATAACATTATTATTATCTATGAACACATCCCTATCAATCAATTATTATTTCTCTATGAAATCAATTATTATTCGTTTCAGTTAAGATCCCAACAGTACGAATCACTCGTGAGTAGTGGGTGACTCATGAGTGACTGGTAAGGACCACCCATTACCGGCTGGATTACCGGCAATCCAAATCAGGCATGAATTTAATATGGGCTTGTCATTGGCGGTAACCTAGTATAGCTACCCTCTGCATTACCATTCATAGGTGAATTCACCCATTACCATTCATAAGTGAATTCATGCATTACCATTCACCTATGAATTCATAGGTGAATTGTGATGCAGCGTCGCTTGTCGAAGTAATGCGTACGTGAATGGTAAGCCATGAATTCACCTCGGAAAAATACGTATTCATACAAGCAGAACTGGAGGGATATGTAGATGAAATTTAAGATCTTTCGTCTTATTTTTTTAATAAATAACATTATAATTATCTATAAACACACCCTTATAAATCAATTATTATTTCTTTATGTACTTTCAAAGCAGTGATTTTGATAATACCAAATATTATTAATTTTACAAGCAAAGAGTATATATTATTTTCCTGTTTCTGAAAAAGCATTTAAGGATTAAAATCGTGTAAAAATAAGTGTGCTGTTGCTGCTCTTCGAACTGCAACTTTTTTCTGAGTGTACAGTATGCTTTTTTCTTTCGTTTTTTAAAGTATGTTTTTTTTGCCTGCTTTGGGCGCGCAGCTGCAATAATTCATGTTCACAAACTACAAATTGAGTCATAAACAACTTTTGATTTCGCATATACGGAATGGCTGTCCGACTGTGACCTCTGACCTCCACCTCTATTCGGTTTCGACTCGAACGTGGTTTTTGTGCTGCATACTTTTTGGGGTGTTGCCTGGTTGCCTGCCTGACTCATGTTTGCCGGAAGTATTTTGTATTTTATATTTTGTTTTATTTTGTATTTTTTTGCAAGCTCGTTTTAGTTGACCTTTTCAAATATGTATGCCTGCGACTGCAGAGTCGCACTCATTAAAATCAAAAGCATATATAAAAACCGCTTATTTCATAATTTAGCAGCCGCACTTTTAGTTGTGGTTAAAAATACTCGCAAAACATAAAACATGAAATACAAATTCAAATAAAAGACGAACTTTTAAAATCGTTTAAAAAGGTATGCAAACAATGTAATGCCTGTTGGCTGCCTGACTGGCTGGCCAACTGTCTGGCTTACTTATGTATTTTACTCTTTATGATTTATTTCGAAATACTCTTTTTCGGGCAGCCAGACGTTGGAGCGTACGGGGGGAGGGGGCTTGCAGGGGTTGCGGCTGATGGGACAGCCGCTGTTTGGGGCAGCTCACCCAAAAAGCTTGCCGCTTAATTTCATTAAACATTTATGAAATAAAGGCACAAGCTGCTGGCGTATTAAAATTTGATAGTCTGCTGTGGTCGCTGTTGCGTGTGTGTATATATATGTGTGTAGGGGTGTGTGTATGGGTGTGTCTATATGTATGCTGCTTCGCATGCGTCATTGTTAATATTGTGCTGCGGTTTAACGCCAAAAGTCACCAATGGTTCCGTTTTTATACTCTAAAAGAGAGTATTATGACTAACACGCACTATTTGGAACTCCTAATGAAAATCAGACAAGGTAGTTGTTTCGATATATATCGATATTTTAACACGATTCGACCAAAGTGCAATACTTTGTAGAAAGCCTTACAGGCCTGTTCCGAAATCCGTTTTGTAATACATTTCACAGAAAAACTTTCAATTGATTTTTGAGACTATAATAACAGTTTTTCACATTTTTGCGGATTGATTCGTAAGTGGATTTCGGAACACGACTGATGGTACTTTTTTGGCAAATAAGGGAGTTATAAGGCATTAATTTCACATAATTTACAGCCTTTTAATAAATATTCAGGTCTCCTCCCATTTCCGTAGTATTCATATCGAATTCTTCTTGATTTCTTGTCTCTGTTTTTGAATGAAATATCAAACGGTTTTTCAATTTTTTAAATATATTCGCATAGTTTCCGTTTTACTGATTCAAATCAAAAGTTTTCTAACTAAAGTTTGACTCAAAAATTGGGTTTGAAAACACATCGTCTGATTTCTAATATATATCTTTAGCCTAAGGCAACTGTTGAGAGCTTCTTTCTACTTTTGGGTCTGAAATATTTGTGATATTTTAAAAAGAGTATTGAAGCGTTCGCATAACGAAGAATGAAATGATATTTGTTTGGGTTTTTATACGTTTTATTGTCTTCTGCAGTTTCAGCTGTGTGCACTTTATTTGATGGACTTGTTTATGAGCAATTTCCATTTTCATTTGCTGGCTGCACCTTGCGAATGGCAATTTTTGTGTGATTTTTATTAATGTTTATTGCGAGCGGGCGTTTAATTTGATGCGCATGTCCTGCGAGACCCAGCGACGATGTCCTGCAACGCAACTGAATTGCAACTTGAGTTGTGAAAGGACGACAAGAGGCAACCAGTTGGAAATGCAATTTGCAAATGCGTATTCCAAAGTGCGTAACGATTGAGTTGGCGAGAGGGAGTGAGGGGAGGGAGGGAGTTGAGAGAAGTCGCCTGTAAGCCACAGCAACAGCCAAGGAGCACGCATTTTTGGCCAAATTGCATTTTTAATATCATACTACGCTGGGGCGGGCAGTGGCAGCGGGGGGCAGCGGGGGGAAGCGTTTTGTTGCCAGGGTTGCCATTGCACATAATGAATGTTCGCCTGCAAACAATTATTTTTATATGAATTGCAACGTTAACCGTAACCGTAACGCAGCAAACGGACGGACAGGTTGGCAGGCGGGACAGGCGGAACAGGCGGGTCGAGCCTGCCGGAAAGATGCCGCCATTTTGCGCTGTCACTAACGGTAACGGCAACAGCAACGGCAACGGTAACGGCAACGGTAACGGTAACTGTAACTGGCAAATGAAAAGTGCGCGCATATTACATACTTGAGCGCACTTACAAGACATTTTGGCATTCTGTAATATTCATAACTGCCAGGCAGTGAATAAGTAAGCACTCACTCTGCGATTGAGTGCGATTCACTCTCTTGCTGCAAGTTTAAGTACCTGCGAGTATTAAAAACACGGCAATACTCCTTGTCTTTATTACCTCACAGTTGGTTCCTCAATTCATTTAAGGAACTACTCAAAAGTGGTCCACTTAAAACGATTATTACTGAGAAATAGTATGAATGTAAATATATAAAACGATTCTTAAAACGATTATTACTGAGAAATAGTATGAATGTGAATAATATAAATGTTCTTTTTCTAACTCTAAAGTATAATTAAGTTTTGCAATCTTCCATTAAATGGTTTTAAATAAATATCGGGAATTTCAATGTGACATATGATTACGTAATCCATCTAAAAGCCTTCTTTCACCACTTTTTATTTTCTCAAATTTCTTTTCTAAAACACAATTATTTTTGAAAATATCATTCCATTTAATGATTTTAAATTAATATCGGGAATTTCAATATGGCATATGATTACGTAATCCATCTAAAAGCCTTCATTCACCACTTTTTCTCTCAAATTTTTTTCAAATTTATTTTTCTTGACCTATTGATTCTCTCGATTTGAAAAAGGATTCATTAATATTGTATAATAAATGAATGTTGTTCCAAAAGATCTTAAAAAAAAACAGGAATTAAGTGTAGGTAAACATGTGCAACATGCATTTTTTTCTCCGAAAATTCATGATTACGTAATCATAGGTGGGGGAGTCAGCTAAATGATTACGTTTGATTTGATGGGGACTGGGGAGGGAGAGGGTATCAAAAAGGGGCGAAAATGTGATTACGTAATATGGGGGCGAAACCAAAGCATTCTATGTATATATTGTGCCTCGTTCTTTTGATTTGTTGATCATTCCACAAACTAAATCTGTCGCTTTTCGCTTGGTACTTTCGAGTCAGTTATTGCAAGTTGTTCGGGATTGTTTCGTCTTGAAAATATTAGCACATGCGGCAGTGGCACTCATTAGATTAGTCCTGATTGTGCTGTGCCCTATCCTTGCCCTGGGGCTCTACAAATGTTGACATCTGTGACAGGACCTTTTGGGCTTGGGGGAATGGTCGCATTGATTGTTTTTGCCACTGGTAATTTGAAACTTTAAAATATTTATGATTTGTGTAACGTTGAGCGTTAGTTGGGTCTGCATACCCCCGCCTCCCCGCGCTACAGACTATACCAAATCACGGCCAACCCCTGTCTGTCAAGCTTGTTGGAGCAAGGTCCTTGGTTAGGGGCAGAAAATTTTTCATTATAAAGCTATGCAGGCTAAGAACTACGTCTAATGGAGTCCAGAAAGGCGCGGCCTGCGTTATTTTGCATGCCAGTGCAAAGGACCATGGAGAGCGACAAATATATTTGGCACGTGCTGCTGTGGGTAGCGGGAGAGGGGAAAAGGAACAGGCAGAGGGAGAGGGAGAGCGCTGCCGAATTGAGTTGTCAGTTGTGCGAAAAGTTGCGTTTTTATGAGGGTTGGCAGGACAGGGGCTGCCAAAAGTTGCAGAACTCACATTAAATATTAATAAAAATGTTGCCAATGGGAGTTGCAGGTAAGCTGAGCGGGGTGTGAGGGAGGGATGAGGGGGTGTGAGTGTGTGCGTCTGAACTCCAGGTTGTGGACGTGCTTAATAAATAAGCAGACGCGCTAAAAAATAAGCGACTTTTCCATTTCGGCGACATTTGATTTGCTAAATCATTCAGTTGTTGTTTCACTTGAAGATATTGTATTGATTCGCCAAGGGGTTGTAAGGACGCCCCCGCCAACATACTCGCAACAACCCTCAATTCAAGTTGAAATGACATCCAACATTTCCCACTAACAATTTATTATCAACCACTTAGGATCAAAATAAGCGATAGTCCATTGAGGCTTATTACATTGTAAAAACGAAATATCGAGTGACACCCATTTTCAAAAACCCAATGCCCCTGCCCCTGCCCCAGCCCAGATTTATGACAAGTGCAACAGTGCTGACAACAGAAATCAACCCTTGGCATCGGCATCGGCCTTTGCTTTGGTGTAGAAATTTTTATAGACCGTCAGAATGATATATGCATGCCAATATTATGACAACAACAGCAACGGCAACGGCAACGGCAACCTTAGTTGCCAACTGTTGAAATATGCCGCAGGGCTGACAGACTAACAAACCCACAGCGGAAAAAAAAAACAAAAAAGAAAGTCACTCTTCAACCTGACAAATATTTGATACCCTTACAATAATGCTAAGAAACTTTCTTTTCCGACAACTCTTCCTTTGCTAACTATCAGAAATAGTGATCCAATTTGTCCAAACTATAATAATATCCTTAAATTCCGGAGCTTGGTTGATATATCTGTGAAAACAAAGAAGTTTTTCATACAACTATTCATTGTTTGAACGATTGTTCGTATGGCAGCTAAGATTATTATGAATATATAGTGTGTTCCGATTATAATCAAGCTAGGTCAGAATATATAGATAATAATGTTTATAAATAAACATATAAATAATAAGACTTTATACGCTTTTTGCTGTGCACCTTTTCGATTACATGTCGACAACCTGGAACATTGTATGAAGTTGGTTATCGATAACTTTTATCAGAGTTGCAAAGTAACAGAAAATCAATTGCAATCAATTGAATTAGAAATCACCGTTTAAATGCAAGTGATTTTTCACAGAAGTTTTCAAGCTGAATGTAAAATACAACTCTCCAGTTTAAATCATCGTCTAAATGTGGACTTTAAATTGCTGAGTTTGTTCGAGATCTTTATAGAAAGACCGATCATAGGCTGTATTATGATACCCCTGTTTGAAAGGTTTCGACATATTATCTACCGCCTTCAGAGAGAAGAAGTATCTGTGGCAAGTTTCATTTAGATACTTCGAAACTGAGAGAATGGCTAAGAAAGCAGACAAATGGTAATGCAGAGATCTTTTCAAAAAGTAACAGTTTTTATACAACAATTAAATATTCTTCCGATTATAGGCTGTATTATGATATCCCATCCGGAAAGTTCCGATATACCATACTGTCTTCAGAAAGAAGAAGTATTTGTGGCAAGCTTCATCTAGATACTTCGAAACTGAGAGAATGTCTAAGAAATCGGACTGATGGTAATGAAGAGACCTTAACAGTTTTTAAAATATTCGACCGATTATTGTCTGTATTATGATATCCCATCCGGAAAGTTCTGTCTTCAGAACGAAGAAGTATTTGTGGCAAGCTTCAGCCAGATACTTCAAAACTGAGAGACTAGCTAACACACAGACAGATGGACAATCATCAGGACTACACAGACTTAGCTCCTTTTCCCAATCACTTTCAATGCCTTACACGTTTCGTGTTACAATTATTATACCCGCTTGAAGAGTATAAAAACGAAAAATGTGAAAAGCAAATCAGCAGCAGTGGCAACAATAACAGCAACAGCAACAGCAACAGCAACAACAACAATAAGAAAGAAAGACGGTGGGCGTAAAGTTACGCGCGCATATGTAAGTGTCTGACTTCCGTTTCCGCTTGATATGCGGCGCTGTTGCTGCTGTGCTTGAGGGGGTGGCTACATGTCAGAGTGGAGGCGGGAGCGAGCGTTGTGCTGGCTGACTGGGGCTATTACATTTTACTTTTCATATTTGCCAGGAATAACCGTGAAATTGTTTTTCTAGTCTAGCTGCAAGCATGCCTGTGTTGGTGCCAACTACCCCTTTTTGTCAATTCCGAGTATCGCACATGGATTGTCTGCCCTTAGATGTATGTGTGTGTGTGTGGATGAAACTTTCATCTGTGCTGCCCAAGGCTAAACACAGATAGACTACAATGGAGTGAGCACCTAGTGGTAAATGCTATTTAAATATATAAATTTTAATAAGCTCTCTCGATCTTTGCATAGTGCGGCTTTTGTTTTCTGGCTGGCATATACAGATATGTGTAAAAAGGTTGCTGCAAGTACAGTGGAAACTTGCTAAACTGAACTAATTTCATCAAAATATGTATTATTTTGTTGTAAAGAGTGGTTAAGCATAAAATTGTATATAAAGAACGAGTAGTTGAGGGGTTACCCATATTTATATTTATGCTTAAATGAATTTTACTTGCATCGTTCTTAGCTGCTTTTCTAGGTAAGAATGGTAAGATACAAACTCCAAAGAGACAGACAACATTCTCTTGAAATCTCGTACATATATTTTTACATATTACTAGAAATGTTTTCTGTTGGGGTTCCTAGGGTGTTGGGTTTTTAGGCAACAGAATGAAAATCTTTCGTTTCATATACAATTAAACTCAAGTAAATCCGCATATTTAAGCAGCAAATTGCAGCAGCCGGGCTAACACCCGGACTAACACTCCAGGCTTGAGCCCAATTCCCTGGAGGGACTGCATCAGCAGATAAACAAGGGTAAGGCTCCAAAGCTGCCCAAGTTACGAACTTAGCGAACTTGAACCGCAATTTTTTTCTTCTTTTTTGGCAATGCCCACACGAAGACATTTCTTTTTGGCTACTTTTGGTGCTGCAACCCTCATGAATATGTAAGCAGTCTGCAGGGTTGTTGGAACGGGATGGGGCCGTTAGTGAAAGCCACAAAGAGCCAGGTAACACGGCAAAGGCAACCTGCAGCCGCACAGACAAACATCAATAAACAGGAACCGTCGCGTAAATAATGCAGCACCAAGGGGTGACCGGGTGACGGGGTGATGGGGTGACGGGGTGAGTTGTCTCACGGTTTGACTTGCCCACGAGGCACGCACGGAACAACATCAAAAGCAGACGACAGATGGAGTCCTGTGTTTAGAGGATACGTGCCGTCAAACGATCAGCCACAGAGCCAGACAGCCAAATAGTCAAACGGCCAGACTTTTCCCTCGTGCATTACAGTCATATAGGAGATATATGTGTGTACACTGAGAGAAACCAATTGCTTGGAAATTATCGAAATAACTGCTAAATCTTTATCATTTGTGAAGTTGAACAAATCAGTTTTTTGAAAAACTTTGGGAATAAAACCTCCCGATATGTGTGTACACTGAGAGACACGAATGGTTCGAAAATGATCGAAATAACTGAAGAATCGATATCATTTGTGAAGTTGAAAAAATCAGTTATTTAAATAACTTTTTTAAGATTGTGACTTGATCTAATACAGTAAATAGAGAATACAACATTTGCTGGGAATAAAACCTCCCGATATGTGTGTACACTGAGAGATACGAATGGTTCGAAAATGATCGAAATAACTGTAGAATCGATATCATTTGTGATGATCTGACTTGATCTTAAGCATGCATAACAAATTCAAGAGTTGCAGGCAATAAAACCTCCGATATATGCGCTTAAAGTGTTATTGATTCTATCGTGATTTTAGAAATTCTCCCTTAGCGTTCTTTGCGGATCTACTTCGGAAGTGGGAATCGCATAAGTTCTGATTATTTGATTTCAAACCGAAGTCTGATCATTTCATTTAAAACCTTGCAGATCAAATTGCACAAAATCAACTGAGAAGCCTGTTCGTTTCTAGTCATTACTATTCTCTTTTAGTTCAGCGTATTTTTTCTCAGTGTATTTACACATATAGTTTGGGACTGCAATTGTCTTTGCAGCTCATGCATTTTACATTTTTAATAGATTGACTGGAATTAATAACACGCACCGCAGTCTGGGGTTGCCGGTGGTGCTATTGGCATTGATACTGGTCCCAATGTGGGTTCCAGTTTGGGTACTGTGTGTGCTTGGACTCGGGGGAGGCATAACGCGCCGTGGTTTACGGTACAACGCGTGCCACATCCGTGGCTGGGGCAACAAAATCAAATCAGTGGCCAAGTTGGCGGCCGTGCGTGCAATTAGCTAAAATGCCGGCGTTACCAGCAAAATGTACGAGTATTTCAATTTGCGGGTCAGAGAAAACTTTGCAAAGCACCAGCAACAACTCTGGGTACTGCCAAAAACTTTTCTGCAACAACAACAACAACAACAACAAGGGAGTGCGGACAGCAAAAATAAAAAAATAATAAAAAAAAGTAAAAAGAAAAACTGCGCGAAGGCGAAGGCAGGCAAAATATGCTTCAAGTGGCAAAGTTTGTGCTGAAGACATTAATTTGAGCCTTGATGATATTCAATTTAGGCACTCCGCAGAGACTTGTGGCACTACTAACCCACCACATACACACACATACACACATACACGTACACAACGTGCAACAACAGTAAGAATGGCGGCAGCCACTGTAAAATATGAGCTCAATGGTCAAACCTGAATATGTATATATATACATATATGAGTGTATGTGTATATTAGAGCTGGCAAAATAAGTGATCGCACAATCGATAGTATCGATGGTATTAATATTTTATCACTATCGATATTTTTCGATTTATCGATTACATTATGTACGTGTTGATATACGCATATAGGTTAACTTTGATTTGCATTTATTTCATTATTTCGGCAAAAAAAGTCAACCATCCAACACCTGAAATCCAATCCTTGATATTTCCGCGTGTTTTAAGACCAATTCCAATATTCTCCGTGCTTTCTTTATGTTTGGGCGCTCAAAGACATGTTTACCCTGTTTTCAATACAACTATTCTTTTTAAATCATTATCTATATAGTGCTTAACATATTTATACGACACTTGATTTTGGTAAAATATTTCTTTAACTCATTGATATTTCACAACTGCAACTGTTTTTGTTCTGTTAAATATATGACCAAGATACGTTTAATTCACATTTTTAGCAACTCGTTGCTTTCAAATATTTTTTTTTGAGTAGCTCATCTTAACACAATCCAGGCTATTTTCAGTTTAAACTTTTTTCTATAATTTGTATGTTACATGTCAAAATTTGTCACTTTTTAATATTAAATAACGGATTAAATGGTACCTCCTTGTGCCTTCTCCCACCTCTAAACTACCCGTTTCCTCATGAGTTGATCAAATTTCCCAAAAGTGTAAGGTCCACATTTCTCCATTCCTCTAAAATTGCATCTGTTTAACTCGTCTATACATAAGAAGTTTTCTTTCTACTGCGGTCCTTAGTCGATGAAGTTCTTTCAGCCATGTTACATGGCATCTATCATCTTGCGCCGTGTGAATGCAAACTAATCTAGCGCGCAATTTTATTTCAAGCAAAGTATAAACTTTCTTGTCGAATTTGCTTTTAATGTGTTCCCAAGTGAAGTGCCAAATATTTATGAATTTATCTAAATACCCATAGTACTATCGATAGTATCGATAGCTTAAGCTATTACCAAAGAATCTATCGAATGATGGCACTATCGCTGGTCTGCCACCTCTGGTGTAGATGTGTATAAAGAACTTAGTGACAGTGGTTGTAAAAAATTGCCTTGCCAAAAAAGGGAAATGTATTTTTTGGCACAACTTTTTACATACACTTGCTGTGGGTTGTTTGTGTTGGTTCCGCTGCTGTTGTTGTTGTTGCTGTTGCTGCTGCTGCTCCTGGCTTTGGCCTGGCTCTTAGGCACAGGCTCAGGGTCTGTGCTGTGCTGTGCTGTTCTTGGTCCTGTTTCTGGTCAACTTTCCATGCTTGAGCGTCATTTTATTAAGTTGGCAACACTTGCGCAACAAAGCAGCCTGGCCGGGCCTACAATTGGGGTCAGCAAGAAGGAAAAACATTTTGTACAACTTTTTCTTTGACGCCACATAGCCCCCCCCATTCTCCTTTTAATATAGTTATTTTAAAGTTTTTCGTTTAATTTTCAATTTTGCTGTGGGCGACATTTTAAAATTCCGGTTTTTCGTAGGCTCACAGCTGGCCAGAAACTCAGTCCCAGCTGTGTCCTTGTTTTAATGTGTACCAACTTCATTTACGTTGCTTTTGTTTGTGGCCAAATTGCTTTTGTACTCGTATTTAGTATACACTTTTTTTCAATATACATACTATATATATTTATATATATTTTATATTTTCATTCGCACTCGTATTTTTGTTAACAAGCAATTTATGCATTTCTCATTTTAGCCTATTTATTTATTTTGGCACCCTGTTTGCACTGCAAACAGTTTTCAATTTATATAGCATACATTTGGGGGCGCATATCAAATTTTTTTCGAATCAACTCGAGTGCCATGCGTGCAAAATGAGAAAAGTTTTTCTGCGCTGTCTGCCTGCACGAGTAAAATAATAATAACAATAACAACAATAATAATAATAATAATAATTTGTGCTGGCCTTAACTACAACATAGTGTGATTATTGTTGTTATTTTTTGTTCTCTTCTGGTATTTGTAGTTTTTGCCTCGCCGCCTGTGGCAGTGCTTTGTAAAGGTGTTTGTGTGTCTTGTGGCAAGTTAATATTTTTATAGGCACTCCAGTGTCCAGAACTATTTGCTGTCAATATATGAAGTGTTTACAATATCCTGGACATTGTTTGCGTTCAATATATTATATTTTAGCAATAAGACTAGCCAAATACCATCAACTGGTTAAATGCACACACTTCAAAAGAAACAAACAGTTGCAAGCCACGGACTGTAATAAATATACTCTGTTTTCAACAGGAAAACAGCTCATTTCGATTTAAGAAATTTGCATGGGCATGGTCTAACAAGTTGGGGTCTCAACTTTCAATGTTTCCATCAGAAGTATAAATAAAACAAATTTGATTACTGTGGCTGTATATTTGGAGAAAAGATTCGTATAATTGTAGTGAAAATTACGAACAGGCAATTTACTCAACAAATGATGTAAAAGGGAAACATTTTAAAAATTGAATAGAGACAATTTATTTATAATCTTATTGTTAGTGCAGAAATGAAATAGATGCCAAATATCATAAGGATATAAGAACTCGGCAATTACGTGTGAATACGATGAATGTTTTGAATTGTACTGAACTTGATAAAGTAGATACATGATAATCTAGAGATGGTACTTAACATAACATTAGAAATAATAAACGATCGCACTTGCATACTTTAACACTTATCATTCTATAGACAAAGAAAGTTTGGTTTGCCTAAACCCCTTTAAGTTACGCAATTGCTTTGGAAAGGTTCTCCAAAGATCTCTTGCGAAATTTTCCTTGAAGCAGATATCTTCGACTTTGGAGTCTTAATTAGAAGTCCTTGCCGATCTTTGGATTGATATATATCTGTGGCACAAATGCTGTTTTTAATGGCAGGTGGTATATATTTGCGGCATAGACATATATATTTATAATTACCAATCTTATCATAATTTTCTATTTGTTGAGAATTTTATGTCTAAAAATAGATTTAATTTCATTTCTTAAATTGTAATAAATAATTCAGTAAATTTGTAATAAAGTATTTGCCTTTGAGCATAATTAAAGAAACTTGGTAGTAAGTAGCAGTCTTAGGACCACAGCTTTCCTAGAATTGTGCCCAACTGTGCTACCTCAGCTATACCCTGTAACTGTAAACTCTTTGAAGTAGGGTATACTTAAAAGTAGGTAATACAAAGGATGTGACAACTCTGAACACACAAAGTAAAAAATCGATTGTATAGTAAATATAGCATTATATTCAGGCAACTTAGTGCTGCAGACAACAGAAGGCAGTCAAGCTGGAGAAATACACCAGGTCTACGACAGGCCAAGTCACTCTTAGGAAACTATGATCTTAAAAGATTCAAGCAACTAATACCATTGGGGAAGAATTCACTTAGAATAGTCACCGGCCTTCTGACTGGGCACTGTAGACTGAGAAACCACCTAAGCAAACTAGGAATTGTAAGAAGCGGAACATGCAGATTCTGTGAAATGGAGGCTGAAACCTCATCACACATACTTACAGACTGCACTGCCCTTGCCAGAAGAAGAAACAGGTACCTGGGTGGGTTTTTCGTTCAGACAAACGATATAGATACTCTAGATCCGACCAAGATCCTTGCATTCATGCAGGAGATAGGGTTGGTGAGTGAGCTTTAGGCTTAGAAGGGGCACAATAGATCTCATAGGTCGCAGTGCAACGCCCCCATCACTAATAATAATATTGCTGCAGTATGCTATAAGTAAACATTATTCTTAGGCTGCTTAAGATCTGGTCTACAAGGTATCTCTGTGTGGAGCATTTGGAGTTGTTTGTCTTGGGTTCTTGCACTATCGCAAAGGGTTTTAACTTGCCCAGACGACACACGACTGGGGCTATAAATTGTCAGCTTTTGTGTACACAAAAATACTTACACTCTTACGGGCTGAGGAGTGTGTGTGTGTGTGTAGATGTATATTCTTGCCGTACAAAGTATCTACTGCAGAACGGGTACGGCTATAGCGACCTGGTCCCAGCTGCGATGCGAACTTATGGCATCGATAAAGTAATGAATTACCAGTTTTGTTGTTGCGCTGCCTTTGAAGCAAGGCCAACACCAACACCAACACCAACGAACGCCCCGTAAAAATAGTATAACTATAAATTGTATTTGTATTTTATTATTGCGTCTGTGGCATTGTTGTTGCCATGAGTATTGTCAAACATTGCCTCTGATTACGCTGTCAATAAGCTCAGAAAATATGATTTCCTTCTTTCAGGCACACTCATGGGCGCCAATGCGTGCCCAAACTTGGTCCTGGCCCTGTTGCTTTCAGGATTGCAGAATGGAAGTGAGAGGGGGAGTGGGAGCGGGAATGGGGTGTCGGCCATGTTAGAATTATGCTCGTCATGGCGGCACTTCCGTGCCCAGCGGCTGTTTGCCTATTGTTGTGTGGCTGTGGCTGCGTACCAGGAGCAGCAGGAGCAGACCGGCCAGTGGGAGGTGGTGGCGCAGGAGTAGGAGCCAAGGTGCTCTGGCTGGCATTTATTGGTACTGGGCCGCCCGTAGCTGTCGGCCTGTCGGACTGTCTTCGTGTTTTTTAAGTTATTGCATGGGGAATCGAACGTAAACTAAACAAACGTGGCCAAGACGGCCAGGACGGCATCCTTGGCATCCTTGGTACGCTGCGCATAATAACAAATGGAACTGGCAAAAGGAACATTGTTATTGTTGTTGTTGTTGTTGCTGTGGGTGTGCGACAATCTCGCACAGAGGCCGTGCTATCGAAAAATCCCCTGATCCCTTATGTAATTTTTAGATTTCCTGCTGCTCATTGGTTTTTCTTGTTTTTCGGGGGCTACGGGAAACTCTGCAGCATAGCATTTTGCAATATTTCTGTTTGCGCTTTTATATCTTTATAAATGGTTTGCTTTATGCAGCCATAAAAAATGAATTAAACCTGTTGCCGTCACAAGCCATTTGCAAAATACAAATTGAAGCTGACGCAGAAGCTCAAGCTCAAGCTCCAGCTCCAGCTGAACATGTTAACTGCGGCTGTGGCTGTGGCTGTGGCCTGACTTACAAAATATGCTGTGTCCTAATGAAAGTCAAGATGCCAGTCAGTTCTGGCCAAGTTGCGGCCAGTCTACCTAGCTATCAGTTGCCAGCAAATTGCAAGTTAAACAAAGCTAACGAATTGGTTGACTTGCAGTTGTGTGTGGGGGAGGCAAGGGGTTGTGGGGCCAGACGGATAGGATTTCCGTCAAAAGTGCCGCAAAAAAGCAACTGAAATTGCTTAGAAGTGTGCGCTGTGCTGTGTGCCGGGGGTTGCATTGCAGGCTTTTAAAATGGTGGGGCTTAAAAACTGCAAATCTCCTGGATAAGGGCAGCAGCAGGAGCAGCAGCAGGAGCAGCAGCAGCCAGAAGTCACCAGCAGGAGCGTCCAAAAACCGGCAGCAGCCGCAAGTTGCCTGTCGACGGGCAAACTTATGGCTAAGACCACAAACAAATTTCATGCTGCAATGCTGCACAGCCAGCACAGGACTCGAGCTGGCTGCGTGTCCTGTTTCATTGCGTGATACGAGCACGATTCAACGTGATGCTGCGTAGAAGATATATAAAGAAAATTCTTAAATATAAAATAAGAGTTATAAATATTAGAATATTGTATAAATAGAATATTGAAAATATATTAGAATATTGTATAGTATAATTGTATAATTGTATAGCATATTGTATTATTATTAATGTTTCTACATCAAATGTACAACCCCGGCAATTAAGCTAGAAACCATAGTACTTATAACAATATTGTAATCTTGATTATATTATTAATTGATTCATATAAACAAAATTGCATTCTTTTCTAATAGTATAAGAGCTCTTTCTGGACTTAGGCTCTAACCACAAATCAATATACCACAAGCCTCAGCTCCTGTCACTCTAAACACCATTATATCAGTTATACGCACAATTTTGAAACTTACTCAATCGGTGAAAGAAATGGAATAAATTTTTACATTTTTTTATATTTGATTTTTAAGGTTTTTTCTTTTAAATTTTAATTTTTAATTATTAGTTTTTTGTTACATTGAAATGAAAAATAATGTAAATAATATATAATATTAGTATGTTAGTAGTATTTATGATGGTTTATTAAGATTTTTTACAATCATGGCGATAAAATCATTCGGAATTAAAATCGCTAGCTGTTTTGAATTTCAATCAACTTGAAAGTATTTCCCATTGAGTTAGTAGAATGTAAGCTAGTACTAGAAAAATTCAAAACAAAGGGAAACAAAATGGAAAACGATTTCCAATAAAAATCTATGTATAACTTGCTTACGCTGCCACGATAGCACTATGGGAAATTTGCCCATTTTTTTGGCATTAATTCAAATTTTAAAAGTACTCCAATGAACGCGTTTTATTTATTAATACATTAGGAATAGGTCAAACTAAAATGTTACATACCAGAAATGTTTATATTGCGAACAGCTGTTTTCTTAGCCCCACTTTCTATTGATATTATAAGCCCAATGCAAAAAACCAGACCAAAAAATCTTGTTTCGTTCTCGAGTTATTAATTAATTCCAAGAAAATGGGAAAATTTCCCATAGTGGATAGGTAGTACAAAACTCATTGAAAATATACTCGTAAACCAGTTTTAAGCAAAAATAAAAAATATAATAAAATAAATAAAAAGTAGTCAGAAATTAAAAAAAATAGATACATATAATGAAAAGTAATCGATAATTATTGTTGCGAACTATCGATCATATTCGTGTTCATATCGTGTCGTGTCGAAAACGCGCTCATCTCTAGCACAGACAGGAGCAGCGGCAGCGGCAGAGGCAGAGGTAGCGGCAGCGGCAGCAGCAACGGGTGCGGAGGTGGGCAACCGAATTAGATGTGGAAGAAAATTGTCTTCCTGTATGAATTTCATAATTTCCCAAGTTTTAGTTATGAAAAGCAAGCAATTTCCTCTTGCCAACTGGCTGAGCTGAGTCGAGAGTGGAGAGTAGAGAGTAGAAAGTGGAAAGTAGTGCGTAGAAAGGGGGGAGTTCTGGTTTGCTCCTAGGTGTGCCCGGCTTAGGTTTAAACATCGTGTGTGTGTGTGTGTGTGCCGGCAATTTGGCAAGTTTAAACTTTTAATGCGAATCACTTGCGAAAGTTAAGCTTCGTCTTTTAGTTGGCGAATGCGTCATATGCCCGGGATTAGTTTTTCAATTTCTGCGGCTGTTGTTTGCTGATGTCATCGACACACAACTTGGGATGCTGCCACACACACACACGACCACACTTCAAATTCTACTTGTATCTTTCTTATTTTTATTTCAGTTGTTATTTATTTCTTAGCTAGCTGACCCAATGCTTGGCCCTCAAGGGTTGACTGGCAACCCTTTGTCACATTTTGCAATTTATGTTATTGTGCCTTGTGATTTCTATCAACAACTTTTACTTTTAAGCAAATCTGCCTATGTCAGAATGTAGCCCAGAGTGAACATACCAAACCGAGTTCGTTTCTCGACTTTCTCGTGCAGAAAGCAATAAAAATTGTTTACAGACATTATTTGCGCATCCTTTGCGGAAGCACCTTGTATGTTTTACAAGCGTCACAGGCACAACGCCAATGCCAGGAGGAGGAGGGAGGAACCCAAGATTTTCCATTTCAATATTTTTCTAAACACAATAGAACAAAGATCTTTGGTCATTGTGTAAGCACTGTGTTTATTTTGCTACCCGACTATTAAAGCTGTGCACAACCACACTTATACACACGCACACACTCGTACACACACACACCCACCCACACATACTGAAATACTCTAATAAACTAATGCTTCTTTTTGGGGCTGCTTTTCTGCCCTTAAATCTATTACAAGGCATTTGGCCCATAGTTTGTTTGTTGTTGCCCTGGGTTGGCTTATTTGCAAAGCATTTTACGGTGTTGTTGTCGTTGCTTTGGGATTATATATTGGCAAATGTTTGCCCAAATAGGGGGTAATATATACATACATATCTATTGGAATGGCAGAAACCTTGTGCCCAGGTGCAGGTATCGCATTTGAGGCGATTTACTATCGGCATTTACCCCAAAGTTTGGGTCTGTTTGGTGTGATTCCAATGATACGCTCCAATAGTATTATTTAATTGACATTTTATATTGAAATCGATCAGTTGCTAAGTGCAAATGAAACATTTGAATACAACATTTGTTTAATGAGACATATAAGTATATATAATAAAAATAATAGAAAAGGATTTTCATTGATTTAAGCAAATACACGAACATTTATCTGCAGTAAGTAAATATTTCAGGCTGATTCTTTGGATATCACAGACTTATATTTCTACTTATACACAGTATGTTTACTCCCTGTGCAAATGAAATGGGTAAAAAGAGGATATTGGATCTGTGTAAATGTATGTAACTGGCGGAAGGAGACATCTTCCACCCTATAAAGTATATATATTCTTGATCAGTATTAATAGAAAATTAGATTTGACCATGTCCGTCTGTCTGTCCGTCTGTTCGTTCGTCTGTATGAACGCGTCAATCACAGCAACCATAATAGCTAAAGAAACCAAATTTGAAGGGAAGATTCCTGTATACCAAGCTTAGTTTGGATCCCAGCTATCCCCCCACACCCCCCCAAATACGATAAAAACGTTTTACAGCAACAATTTAAAAGAAATTGTTTTAGGATTTGGCATGTATAATACTCAGGTCACTCTTAAACTGCTGTCCAAATTTCAAGTCGATCGGATCATAAACACAGAAGTTAATTAACAATCAAGATATGGTACTGCAGGGAGCCACCACTTAAAATGACTCGCTAGCACTGTTGTTTGTATGCGTGCGGTGTTGTGTATGTGTGCGAAGATATGTTTGGAAGTGTAGACCTGGGCACAGAGAGTTTTAGCAGTCGGGTAGAGCATTCTTACTTGTTTAATTTTGATATTGTAAGGTAAATCGTTTAGCGAAGTCTTAATTCAAGAGCATTCGCTTTTCTCAGTGTAAGGATGTGTGCTTGAATTTTTTGCGATCGTCTGTTTTTTGCGTGTGGCACTTAGCAGACCGTAGACCCTTGGACTCCCACTACCACTCAGCTTCCTCTTACTATTGCTCCTCCCCCTTCCCCATTCCTTCTTTCCTTCCCCCGCTCCCAAGAAACAACTTCATTTAACACGCATAAAGCAGGGGGGCAACATGTGTGTGTGGCGTCAGCTGAAATTCCTTACGCCGGGCAAAGTGAAACTGTCACCGGGAAACATTTTTGCGTTCTTTTTTTCGGGCAAGAAATGTAAAGTGTGTGGGATGGTAAGGCGCTGGGACATATAAGTATAGCATATATATATATATAGGTACGACTGTGAGGCATTGTGGGTTGCATATTTAAATTTATGATTATGTCGTTATGCTGTCTGCCCGCATTGTTTAGGCGAAGGAAAAAGTGACAGCGGCAAACTTAATACAAATTTATGTGCAACATATTTTTGCACTTTTTGCCGGGCATTAAGCAGCAAACGGGCAAACAGTCAAGTTAGACCAAATAGCCTAGCTAGCCTAGCAGTTGGCCAACATATGTTTACTTTTTACTCTGGACAAAGTTTTGCTTGATGAGCTCAAGGCAACCTTCAAGGCTCAATGGGCGCAATGGGTGTCTGTTTCTGTTTCTGTGTTGTTGCTTTAATGTTACCAGCAAATGGGAACATTAAAATGCCTCTTGCGAGACTAAATTGCATTTCATCTAGTCGAGTCATGCTCGAAAATGACAAATTCTTACATAATAAAATGCTGGCAGCGAAAAATGGCATTCATTTGGCAGGTGAGACGGCGTGAAATTGACTCAAAACACAGACAAGCTTGCGTAGCTAACTCATTTTTAAATACAAATTTATGTTGTTAAATTTTTGTTAGCAAACAGGCCAAATAAAAAAATTTGATTAATTTGCAACGCCTAATGGCGGGCTATAAATTCTGAGTTAATAAAACACGCCAGCCAGGACATTCAGACATTCTGAGTTGAGCAGTCGAGCAGTCGAGCTGTCAGCTTGAAGCCTGCAGTCTGAACCCTGAAGCCAGAATCGAGAAGCGAGAAGTGAGAAGCCTTCTTTGCCTTGCGCTAATAACAAATTTGTCACGAGCCACTTTGACAGTTGTGTGTCACAACTCCGAGCACCACTTCTGGCCACAAAACCGCAGGGGCAAAAAATGAGAGCCACTGCCACAATGTCAGCTGCCAACTGGCGCTGACAGCGCGACCAGCGCACAGTGGGTCAATATTTAAGTTTCGAGGGCATAAATCATATATCTACCCTGCCAGGTTTTGCTGCGATACTATCAATAGCGGAGCTAACCTGAACTTTCTATCGATATTTTCTCAATTCAGCTATGTATTCTATGATGTATGAAGCAGTAATACATGAATTTACTTATTTAGACACTAATCATATACTCATATCTATACGCTAAGTGTAACACATTGAATATCACTAGTGATATAGATACAATCAATTTGACAAGTGTGTATCAGCAATGTGATTCATGCGTTACCATTCAGCCATGACTTCATAGATGAATGGTAATAGCAATAAAGTAGGTATGTCGAAGTAATGCGTACGTGAATGCGTACAGCTAGCAATTCAGCTCGGAAAAATACAGATATAGAGGCAGGCTTCATGGCACATACCATTCACTTGAGTCGCTTACCATGTGTCTGCATATAAGCCGTGGACACGTGAATTCATAGATTACCATTCACCTATGAATTCATGGGTGAATGGTAATGCATAAATTCACTTATGAAACTGGTCAAGTTGCTTGCATCTATTCACTAGTGAATTTATACGTGAAACTTTGCATGAATTCATATGTTAATGTTAATGCAGCGCCGCTTGTCAAAGTAATGCATACGTGAATGGTTAACCATGAATTCAGCTCGGAAAAATACGTATCCATACCAGCAGAACAGGAGGGTATTGATTCATTGAATGGGAACATTAAGATATGTAAACGCTTCCAGTTGGCAATAACCCAATTAAACTTATTGTGTAATACAAGAGAGCATCAATACTAGCGCTAATGCTAAAAATATATAAAATATATAAAATTAAAATATTTTTATTTAAAAACACTGTATATATATTTTATACTCGTATGAAGCTTCAACTCTTTTACCTATAATTTAAGACTATTCTTTTAGGCATCTGAATAAATCAAGTTCATTTTTAGTTTATTGTACAAGTAAACTGTAATTTAAAGCTGAGGGCGGCTTATTTCGCACTTATAAAATTACTTTGGGCTTCAATAAGGTCCTTCTCAAGGGTAATTTATATAACCTTAAATTAAATATAGAGTTTCGCCCACTATGCGAAAAGGATATTTCTGTTGCTTTGGCCGCTGTTGCTGCTACTTTGCATGCAAATGAAAATAAGAAAGAATTAAATTTTATTACGCGAACATTCCGGTATTGGCAAATGCCATTTGGTTGGCTATAAACATGGCCGTTGTCCATTAAATTGTGCAAAGTTTCGGACTCCCAAAGGGTTGTTCCTGTCGCTGCTTTTCTTTTTGATATATCAATAACTAAAACATTGCTAATCAATTGTGGGTTTGCACGCACAAAGCTACTCGCAATTCGATTAGTGAAACCGAAGCTGCCAAACTGTCAGCGGTAATTTCCACATAGCTCACACTTCTTGAGCGTCAGTTGTAATTACCAGCGTCCGGGAAGAGAAACATAAACAGGAGCAGGAGCAGAAACTGGAGACGAGGGGCACTTTAGTGGCTGGTCGTTGCCTGGTAAAATGCATTCAAATTGGCTTAAACTAAGACGGTTAAGCGTGCAGCTGTCTAATTGTATTTGGTTGCGCCCCTTCAGAGCCAACCCTTTGCCCTGGCCCCGAAAGTAATGTGAAAGTGCCAGCAACTTCAAGATTTATTAGCATCAAGATTAAAGCATTAAAAATTTGCAGACTGCGTGGCACACGCAGCAACGGCAGCAACAGCAGCTAACCAAAAGGAAAGTACCCTCGAGACTAGAGAAAGTGAGTGCAATTTTCGTTGGGCTACATCATCAATTTGGAGTCGTTGCTGTTGTTGTTGTTGTGGTTGTTGCTGCTGTTTCCGCCGGAAGTGTGGCGCGAACAACAACAATAGCAACTACTACGACTACATTGCATTGCGCACTTTGGCGGTCAAAACTTTCAACATTAGCACTTAATTTACTGGTGCTACTTAATGAAGTCTACACTTGGCTAATTTACGCCAAACGCGTTCCCCACTTACATCTAAAGTGTGTGCAGACTGTACCTCCTTCGGTAACTACTCTCAAATCAACTGTTTGAGAAATCCTTTCACATACTCCTGTACTACGCTCAGGTTCACTTCAATCACATATCTCACCGCAGTTCCAGTCAATCTTTCAGTTGTAAATTTGGGGTTGAAATCAGTTCGAGGCTGCTCGAAATCCCACATATTATATCATGTAATTAATATTACATTTTCGCATATTTATTGATATTATTTTCATTGAATTGCAGTACCATTTTAATTAAATTGATATTACAATTTGAATCATACATTTTAATCATACAATTTAATTCACCATGCCGAATACTATAATAATTATTAATAACGACTTTTTAATTAAGTCTGGCATGCTTAAAATATTTGTTCTGGAATATATCTTGATGTAATGTATTTATCTTACAAAATGCTGACTTTCCATCTTAAGAATTTATAATGAATCATCGCTTGTATTATTGACTTTAATATGCACGATTGCTTATGTTCCAGAAAGATAAGAAAGAGGTCTAAATTATTGAACTCGATGTTAATAATAATATTAGCTTGTAGGCAGGGCTACTTAATTCCAAGAAATCAATAATATAGGTTATAAATATATCAGTAACGATATCAGTATAAAGACGATATATATATAAATTACTAATAATCATTTTATAATGCTATGTTTGCCAATTTTTTTTGGAAAAAGAGTATATTGGGTTTGTGCCATGTCCGTCTGGCTGTCAGTTCCTATAATCATACTTTTTTTTTAAAGATAGAGCAAGTAAACTTGTTACATATGTTATGATATACCTTTCTAAAGTCTGGAGTTCTAAAATCCTTAAATATCTGTTCAGAAATACCTTCTGATCTTGATAGTAAGCCTTTCTGTCCATGAGTTCCATTCAACGATATGAACTTTTTAATTTTTGTTAAAGGTTGTTGACTTTTATTTATTTATGCTTTATATCTCGATTCAAGTGCAATCAATGGGACGTCTGCCATCATAAAGATAGTAAACTACTGTAATGAAGAATTGTACTATGCATTATTATACTCTCTTCCCAAAGTAAAATGAGTATGTTGGGTTGCTGCAGTATCGATAGAGCAATCAAAATTGTGTTGTATTTTATTCGCCCTCTCAAATGAGTAAAATCTAAATTTCTCATAATTTAAGATGATTTTAGGGGGTAACATTTAGCACCTTGTATGCTTATAGTATATACCAATATGTGTATCAAATTTCAGACAGATAGACATTACACAAGTCCAATATACCCTTCTTTCACATTCGTGAACCAGAGTATAACAATGGAGTGTATTATAATGTGACTCATTTGCAATAGAAACGTGTTCATCAGCACAGAGTAGCATGCTTTATAATATTTAATAAGTTCGAGCCCTCAGTATCATTCAGTGTTCAGTGTTCGGGGTAGACGGAGCTCAGTCTTTGGAATAATGATCCTCAAGTGTGCCAGTAAAACTGCCCGTCTGGCTGTGGCGGTGCTGTCAGTAACCGTCTCTGTGGTTGTCATTGTGTTTGAGGATCGTTTGCCCCAACAGCTGAAAGAGGGTAACCGTGCGAAGCTTATGATTAGATAAGATATTAGCTGTATATATATAACTACTTATATATAATTACAGATCAGCATATAATGAATCATATATGTCTGCTGCAAATATTCGGCAGCGTGTTGCTCCTGGTGGGCTCCATTAAGGTGAGATTGTTCAGTTTATATAGTTCTAAGCCAAAGCTAAGCCCTTATTCGCAGCATAATCATTGGTACTTCTTGCCCTGGCTGCTATCCGCTGCTGTGTTCGTTTATGCTTTGGTTTATAAAAGCTTAACCCATTGGTTACACCTCTCTGAAAATCCGAAGGTTTCACTACTGATCATTTCAGTGCTCTACCTCATTGCAGGTAATATATTTATGGGCGCATTTATAACAGAATATTGATCAATGATACCATTTACAAATTATATTAATATTTGTATGAATTAGACATCAAATCATTCAGTATTACTTTCCACTATCATTTATCATAATTCTCTTCTGTATGCGCCCTCTGAATTATTATACTCTTACTTATAAATAGTATTATTCTATTTCGGCTTAGGTTTCTGGTCCTATTTTGCCCACGCCGTCTTGCTAGATTTTCAACAAATGCAACAGGACAGCAATTTGCTTATAAAAACATATGTGTAAAAGAATGCAGCTTATGAATCATCTAGGCATGTTAGAGATGTGAAAATAGCATTAGAAATATCGATATAATGGATTTCTTATCGATATTGCTTTGTGTATTAGTATCTTTAGTGTGGAAATGTTTCCAAAATCAATCAAAGATGCTTAACATCAGTTACGCCTTAGATAAGCTTTAGTTCAAATCAGTTGAACTTTCAGCTGGCTTCAAATCCAGATTAATATAAACACAAATGTTTCGCTGAAGATTGTAAACAAAATTTTAGCTTAATGTAAACCTAAGTGAATCTAATGAAGATTGAATTTATGATGCTATTTTCATAGCGGCTTAGCTGATATTGTAAACAGATAAACAGTGATTTGGACGCTCTGCAGCATTAAAGATATTGTAAACAAATTTCATAATTGCCTTGGCCATTCTGCCACATAAGCAATTATTGCTCACAGTCTCAGTCGATGGCTGATGCAGTTTTACTATTGAATCAGAGCTTGAACTTAGTGATAGAAAAACCACAGACCAACAATAAATAATTTAAGAAAATCGCTAAATTGGCATACGACTCAATCTATATTCGTGCTCTAAGACTAAAGTAAGAAATGCTTGCCATATTTTTCTCACAATTATTTTTTTATTCAGTTTTAAATCTTGTAATTATTTATTTATTTAACAAGTATTCTGCTACCTTTATAGATTATGTTTTTGTTGGTTATGTACAGGTATTGAGATTGTTCTAACAATCTTAAAAAAATATTTGAAATATTTTTTTTTATTTTGTATGTATTTATTTTATTTAAATTGTGCAATATAATAATAAAACTGCTAATATCGATATTTGTTTTGTAAGTTTCGAACAGACTGCATATGTCAATATCTTTCCAGCCTTTGTAGGTATCTTTCCAGCCTTATGTAGGTCTACAGGGTATCTACAGGTCGGGCATACACGACTGGAGCTTGCTTAATTGTATGCTTATTTTGTAGGAGCCGTTTGGCGCTGTGTAAACATTAAAAAGTAATGCTGTAATCAATGCCGACCGCACAATGTTGACTGCTGGGCGGAGAGGAAGGGGTACTGGGGGTTGGCGTTGGGTTAGGAGTAGGTGGGGCTAGGCAGGGGTGTTTGGGGGTGCTGGCAGTCAAGCCGAAGGGAATTTCTGCAAACTGCAAAGTGTGAAATGCAATTGAGCTGGAAAAGAACACGCAAGCGATGTCGACGCGTTGACGCCGCTTGTGCAAATTAGTGTGAACATTGCGGTTGTGTGTGTGTGTGTATAGTGTGTGTGTGTGTGTGTGGGTGAGTGTGTAACCAAAGCCTTAGCCAAAACTAAAATAAGCGTTAAAATGTCTGCTAAAGAAGTGGAGCCATATGCGTTAGGGCCCAGGCCGTGGTAACAGTGGTAACTGTGGCAGGCACGCGTCTGCGGGCTGTTTGCCTCAATGCATGCGTATTGCATTACCAGTGTGTACACACACACACACACACACACACACACACACACACACACACACAGATGCAGCAGACACCCAAGTGGCATATGAATAGATACATGCTTTGTTGTTTGTTTGACTGTCTGTCTGTGGGTGAGTTGTCGTAATCCAACGAGCAGACAGGTTAAATACACCGCAAGGACAGGCCACACACACACACACACACACACACACACAACACGCACACACATACGCCTGGCCTGTGACTGGAAAAAAAGCGGGGAATAACGGGTTAGAATAAAGTGGCAAAGCGGTCCGACAAGGCGGCAAACATGTGCCGCATGTTGCTGCAACTGTCGCAGCCTCAGTTGGAGCAGTTGGGGGCCCTGTGGCGCGGGGGCTGAGTGGGGGGGGGGGGGGCGTGGCATACACAGCCAGACGCAGCCAACAAACAATAATAATGCAACAATAGTGCGCGCCGCAAACAAATTGCTTTTGTGTGTCTGTATCTGTGTATTATCTGTGTGCGCTCATCGGGTTCACTTGCAGATTAGTTTCGTTGTGAATTTTTATTTGCGTTTTTAGACACACTCTCACACACACACACCGCACACGCGGCACACAGGCGTAGCCACGGCAAGCTGGTGGAGGGGCTGGCAATTAGCAATCCGTGTTGAGCACAGAATACAATAAACTTTTGCATTAATGAGCTCAAGAGCATAACTTCCGCTCTATGAGCTGAAAGCAGTCTGTTCTTCAAAACAGGGTTGCTACCTTTTGCTTTTTTCAAGCTAAAACTGGCCTTTTTCAGGGTTTGTTTAAAGCTAAATAACAAAATTATCTAAGTACTATAGTACAATGAATTTTGAAAGTAATGTTTGCTCTCAGCACAAAAATATAAAACATAATTTTAAAGAAAGAGCTTTAAATATTTAAAAAAAACTATAATTTAGATCAGAATGAAAAAATTTTAGTTAGTAACGAAATAAAATATTTGTTTGTTAATAATATAAAATAAGAACAATTCCGCTTAATCATTTGATAGGAAGGAAATACAATTTGCACACTATTTTACCTGTTTTATATACAGTATTTATTTAAAGTTTGTATAGTAATATAAAAAATTTAAGATGTTATATATTTGTTTGTTTTTTTGTATAAAAATATATTTATTAAAATTTCCTTATTGCTCTTGCTATTAAGAAAACTTGTTCCAAATGGTTTTAAAGGAAAAACTTGCTCTAATTTAATAAAAATAAAGTAAAAATTAGTTTTTATTACTTAAAGTGTTTTTAAAATTTGATCTACTTTTAAAAAAATAAAATAAAAATTAGCTTACATTACTTATTTATATATTCTTATATTCTTTTTAATATTTATTATATATTTTAAAATTTTAATGAAAACGAGAAAATGGCATAGGAAAATCATTTTCACGTATTTCCAAATTTTATCTAGACTTTTCTCATCTTTAAATCTTACTAAATGATGTTTTACTTTTGGCTACAAATCATATTCAATCTCTTAATTGATTTTAAATAATTAAACATTTTATAAAATATAAACTATTGCTATTTCTAAATATGATAGTATAATATAAGATTATCTTAGTCAAAGCTTAAGCTTAAAACTAATAAATAAATGCAGTATATAAAAAATTAAATTGTTTTCAATGTTTGCTTTTAAAATGCAGCTTACCTTGATTATATTCCTATTAAAATTAGCTAACTTTGTTTCACAAAAGTTGACAACACTGTTACCGCCCCCGGCTACGCCCCTGTGCCGTCGTCTGCGTTGAGCTTTTGTTGTCTGCAAACTTTGCCTTTGACACAACGTTACCACCTGAGTGTGGCAGGGGCCAAAAAACAAAATCCATTCATTGAAACGTGTAAGCTTGTTCAGCTGAATTGAAAATTAACTATAAATTTGATGGCAACATGCAAAACTGTCTGCGAACATGGCCAACAGCTAACAGGCAGCTCGGAAGTTGACTAAACCAAAAGTCTGTCCAGTTCAAGTGCTTGAAATGCTCGGCTTTTGGCGTTGGCCAAAACCGAAGGTGTCAACAACTGACAGCAGGTGACACCTCTGCCCCCTGCCCCCTGCCACTGTACACTCGACCTGGTTCCTGTTTGCGAAATTTAATGCGAACAGCCAGCAAGAATTTGCAATACGAAAAATTCATTAAAAGCCAGAGTCGAGTCGAGGCGAGTCGAGGCGAGTCGAGTCTGAATTCAGTGTGAGTGAAATGAAAAACCAAATTGAATTGCCCAAAAATTTGTTTCGGGGCGCAGAAGCCCCGCAAAGGTGCGAACTACTTGTAGCAGCGGGGCGTGGCACGGAGGGGTTGCTGTTTGTTAACCCTTTTTGACAAGCAGTGCTCGTGTTTTGTTGCCAGTCCGCCTGGAGTGGGCTATAATAAGTAATACATGTTTTGTTTCCAATGAGTGTTTTGTGAAAGGGTCGCGAGAATGCGACACTCTCAGCCCCATTTAATGGCCGACACTTTTTTCTTTGTGCGAGGAATTAACAGCTATAGAGTGAATATAAAAAAAAGCCTTTAACAGCAGGGAAAATATAAATTTGGGTACAGAACTTAAATACCCTTGCAGAGCTGCAAAAAAGGATGCTCTCCTGAAGAAATCAACAAAGTTGTTCACACGACAACTCAAATCTTAACCGATTGCTTTCATGGCAGCTATAAGATGTGCTTGTTTAATTCCTAAAACAATCCAATATTTACTAAGCAATTTCAATATCTAAAATTTCAATACACACAGTAAGCTCGTTCAAACCTTTCTATCGGATCTCAACACTCTAAACTATATATAATAAAACACTCTTATTATACAACCCATTATAATCAATATATTACCTTACAATCACTACCTTGTTTATATATTTTTATATCTATTTATATTACTTTATACTCGTATATGCACCTCATTATATTAGTTAATTCTACTACACACAACAACAAAAATGTCAATATCAATTTGATTTTTTTTTTTTATTTTTTATATTTTTAAAGGTTTATTGATAATAACATATATAGACCTACTGTTACTATTATGTAATAATATATATTGTGTCTTAAAAATTCTCAACATAATATGTACATATATTACTACTTGAAATCTATACAAGAGGGTGAATTAGTAAGGTCCAGAAACAGTACTTTAAATTATTAAATTGTTCGGTTTGTAGGTCATTTGGGTGAATCCTCTGGAGTCTCTTGTCGCTCACTCCGGATATCAATTTAAGTGCTGGTTAATTTGACATTTTCCAAAGATCATTATTTTCATATCATTTTGACCTAAAAATGTATAATTCATTTCAGAATTCGAAAACAGTTTTCGTTTAACTGCGGCTCGAATCCAGCAATCAAATTGAGTGCTATATCATATAAGATAAAAGTGCTGGTTAAATTTGACATAAAATTGCCAAAAAATTATTTTTCAATTTTCATTTAGACCTAAAAATAAAGTTAAAGTCATTTTAAACGAAAAATTCGAAAACAATTTATCGTGTTACCTGGATCCAGTCCTTTCAAGAGTGAATATATGTGCAATTTTTTCAATGTCCCTGTAATATTTAGCTTCGATCTTTATATGTACTGCTGTATGTATCTTTCTACTACTATTAATATTACTTTACACATACTACACCTCACTACAGTTACAACCTCCCTGATAAGCACCGCATTGTTATCTTTTTTCTGTTGTTAACATCCTTACTATTTACATCCCACCCCACGAAACTGCCACTTAAAGGCACTATATGACTCTCTACCTAACAGGATTTACGAAGTTATTTCCAAAAATGGTGGCCACACACATTATTAAAATAATTTAGTTATGAACACTAATTATAATTAAGCCTTAAAATTAATGAAAATGTATATACCATTTCTTGAACACCAATTTAAAGTTCTTGTCCCTATTCAAATGCACCATAAAAATATAAAATTTTTGAAGACCTCGCACAAAAAAATATTTTTTAAAAAGACTATGTTAATTTGAAAGAGTTTTATGTTTTTAATTTAAAAGAGAATGAAATACTGAATGGTAAAAAATATCTGTCTATTGATTTAATTTGTTTATTTCAGTCAAATTTTGATATATTCTTTTTTAAACGCTTGTCCCTAATCAAGTGCATGGCAGTGTATCTACATATTTATATTGTATATTTATACATACACCTTATTATACTAGTTAAATCTACAATTAATATTATAAACACTGCTGTATGTATCTTTCGACTACTATTAATATTACTTTACACCTAACTACAGTTAAAAACTACCTTATAAGCAGCGCATTGTTATCATTCTTCTGTTGTTAATAACATTACTATTTACATCCCACCCTACTCAACTAAACCAATAATACTATAAACTGGCCTAAAAGTTGTACATAGTCAAATATAATAAAATTAGTGAGTTTGGTTAAGATACTCGTGTCTTGAGAGAGAGAAAAGGTTGTTTATAAGCTCTGTTATGAATGGAATGTTATGAAGATTGTATTAAAAACTTGAGAAGAGTTGGCGTTGATGCTATTCAAGTTTACTTGATAGGCTCAAAGAAGCCCTCTTCGGTACGTCACGCAATTAATGACAAAATGATAATATCCTCTGCAAGGGTATAAAAAGCCTTTGAAAAGCTGCCTTTATTTTTTGTGGGACTGTAAGCAATTTAAACAAAATGGTATACAAATGAAATGAGTTTCAATAAAACGTTGAGAATTGTTTGAAAGGACTCGCAACTCAATAAACAATAGGCAGGACTAAAACTAATAAATTTTGTCAAATTCAACAAATCACACATACTTACTCGCACTCTTATGCCCAGCTAAGCACACACACACACACACACACATACAGAGGGAGAGAGGCGGCGTCGGAAATCATTTAAGCTGCCAAATCAGCCAACCAGCTGGGCCAAAGCTGGCGCCAAGCTGAAGCTGAAGGTGAAGCTGAGCCTGAAGCTGAAGGTATTAAGGTGGCAGTGGCTGTGACTGTGGCTGTGGCAGTGGCAGTGGCAATGGCCAGATGCCAAGGCAAAAAAGGCGATTAATATTCATTCAGTGTCGCGCGTATATCACTTTTTATTTGCACAGCCAACGAGCGCCGAGAAGTATGCAATGGAATTCGCCGCACGCAGCAGCAGGTGAGCCCTTATATGTATGTGTGTGTGTGTGTGTGTGTGTATGTGTGGCGCGTGTTGATGTGTATGAGTAACGCACAATTACATACAACAATTTGTGCTTTGTTTCTGTGCACGTCTGCAGCCGTGGAAGCTGCTCGCCCGCCAGCTCCCAAATCACCAAAGAGCAATCGTGCAGGACCTGAAGACCAGAGCAGCACAGTCCTGCCGCTTATTTGTTGCCGTGTGTGTGTGTGTGTGTTTGTGTGTGTTGGCCTGCGGATAGCGGCGGAAATCAAGATGGATTTTGCGCCCGCCGCTTGCCGCTCGCCCCCCTTGCGGGCACGTGCACTTCAAATTGGATGCCCAAACATCAAGTCAGCGTGGCGAGCTGCCGAGCTGCCGAGCCACTTGCAGATGCAATTTCGCAGCCTTTCGATGCCCGGGCGTTTTAGTTTCCATGTGAAAATTGAGAAAAATTGCCAAACGACTTGGTAAGCGATATTCTGTTTTGACAAGGTTACTACACACGGCCACTGCCACTGCCAAGTTGCACAGACAGCCAGCCAGCTCTAGCTTCAACTTCAACTTCAGCTCCATTGTGCAATGCTCAAGTGGGGCAGTACCAAACAACGGACTTGGTCTGCTGCCAGGTGTATAACTGCATAGCTGTAGAGCTTGTCAAGCTGCACTCATCCTTTAGTTTCATTCTCGCTTTTTGGCACTTATTGTTAGTCCGGTCGTTTTGTTTTGACAACTTTAGACACTGCCTTGTGTGCAAGTCACAAAGTCACAAAGGCAGAAAACGTTCCGTCAAATAAAACGAAATCAAATTCGATGCTCCTCTGTGCCGGTGTTGCCTTACAGACCTAGAAGGCGGCACGGTGTCGGCCCACAAAATTACCACTGGGATCAGAGCAAATGACGCGAAACAGTCACACGGACATGGCCAACAGAAATTGTGGGCGGCTAAGCAGGAGCACCAACTACGGGTATGGCATCAGCAACATCATTCTTAGCCCTACACTCAGAGAAATCCAGACGACTTCTCTACTCGAGTTAGATACAAAAGCATACAATTATCAATACAAGAGATATCCCATACTCAATATATAAATACTTCCGCAAGCATAAACTAAACAGAAACGAGTTTTATAACTAGAATACAGTAACTATTTCATACGCCAATTCATCACAGGACACTTACAGGAAAAGACTGTTGAAATTCCATTCTGACAATTCAGAACTGCTATTTTTTGTTAGTGTAGGAAGAAGAACAGCCCCTGCCTTATATAAAAATCGTGCAGGCCATGCTAAACGTTTATCCCTTTTAGCCCAAGGATGCGAGCCTGGCCAACAATGGACGTCTTCAGTTTCAATGGCCCGTTTAGCTGCTGCTCTGGCTCCTCGTAAGCTGAGACTGATTGTGGAGCTGTAGTAAGTCAGAGCCAGATAAATGCCGCATCATTGGTTATTTATATGCGTGCAACTCGGTGGGGCAATGCTGAGGCTGAGGCTGAGGCTGAGGCTAGAGGCAGAGCCAGCTGGGGCAGAAGCAGCTGAGGCAGCCATCTCACCTGGCTCAAACGATATTTATTTGATTTCATTGATGTATCTGCTTGGAGTATTTTCGTCATGGCTACCGCTGAGTGGCTTATGTTCTGTCATTAAGTTGTCCAGCACTGTGCATAGTTTCGGTTTTATTCCTGGAACTATATACTCGTACATATGTTGGAACGGCACGCGCAATCCGTAATTGAACCTGTCCAAAACTTATCTCAGTTATCTGAGCATGTGTGTGGTTGGTTGGGTGGCTGGTTGGGGGAGTGTGTGATGGGGTTTTGTGGCAAAATTAATTAAATGGCATTCAAATGATTGGCTACGTGCCATTATTAATTTGCGCATAAATTATGCACATGTCTTAATGCCTAATGATTTCCTTTTTATGGCCAATCACTCGACTTGCCCACAAATTAATCAGCCCCAGCAATGCCTTTCAATATTCATGCTTCAGCTCTACTATATATACTAACTATATATACTCCTATACGGTCCATGCCTCGCTAGACATTTAAATGCTGCACGTTTTCTATTTGCTCAATTTGTTGCTCATTAGCATGGATTGCTTTGCTTTGATTTATACAAATTATTTTCGTTTCACAAAATTCTTGGCTCTGCTTAGTCATGACCTTCCTTCTTGTGGGTGCTCCAATGCTTCAATAATAATAATAACACTGCAAATATAACTAATAAATCACATATATATAATCACAATAATTCAAAAATGCTTCGATTTCAAGCAGAAGATTAATATTTTTTAAGTAAATTTACTCTGAAACTGTAGTCCGCAATCTGCATGATCTATATGATCTGATATGATCGTTTAAAGAGAATATAGATTTGATCGCTAGCAAGCATCGAAGTTAGTATACAACGAATAGGTTTATTTTTCGGCTAATATTCATCCAAAACTTTCGACTTTTTATGTTTTAAACACCACAGAAGCTCTACCTCCTACATTAAAAGTTCCATAACTTTGTCAAAACTTAACCGATTTGCATACGGATTGTCGTTTTGATCATGTTTTCTACTCTAAAGTGATTTGGAATTTCAATATAAATAATTTTCGTCTTTTTCGAAAATTTACCCCTACAATTTTAAAAATATTATAATTTTTAACGAAATTAAAATCTTGATATTTGACTTTTATTTCAATTAATTATAGAAATTGACTGTAATAAATGTTTTTAAAATTCTAATCAATTATAAGAGCGTCAGCTCTCGCTTTTAAACGATTGCTGACATTAAAATTAGCTTAAGAAACTATTTCAAAACTCGTCCTGAGAAAATTCTTTCTTTTCGGACTCGTAAACCATAACCACCATAACTTTGTCAAAACTTGAACGACGGAATGTCTTTCATATGTTCCCGGGGAAATGTTCTTGGGTTTGCGAAATTCCATGTCCTTGTCCGTATGAACGCAATTTTTTTGCCTTTATCTTTGAGCTAGAGCTCTAAATTTGGTACACATGTTGGTGTATATTGTCAATTTATAAAGTGTCAAGATCAGCTTTAAATTTTGTCGATATTCGAATATATTTTTGACACTTTTTCGAAAATTGTCAAGGGTCCTTCCTTCCACATTTTCAAATATATAATATCTAAAAAAATTAGTTCTTGAATATGTATGTAGGAATGTAGGAATACCCTTACTATAGACTTTTTGTTTGTATTTTTATTGTCCGCATGCGACGACTAGGGTTGATTGAAGTGAATATCAATGATTGAATTGAGTTGGCAGGATTAATAGAGCATTTGAGAAGAGTGGACAACACCGAGTTAGTGGTAGCTCGACTGCGAAGGAGAGAAGTTGTGTGCTCAGACAATTAACAATTAATTAATGCAGAATAAGAGACATGTGAAGAATTGTGAAACAAACATTTTACATATATATTATATCAACGTATGAAATAGACTAATATAACTTAAAAGGAGTGTTGTTTATAATAAAAGCGGTCCTTTGCAGTTCAGAGTTAAACCCACATGTAATAATTTTATCAAAATCGGACAGCATTATAGCTGCCATAGCAACAATTGGAAGAAAAATGAGAGTTTGTATAGCTGTAAGGGTATAATTATATGTATATTTAGTATTTCAGCACGTCGTTCTTTCTTGTTATTATAAGAAATTTAAAAAAATTTGTATAAATAATCAAAGCATATGAATTATTAAATTAACATTGTGCTAGCATACAGGGGTCCACAATCCTGATGAAAACTGTACACCACAGACTGCTCTTTGTAAACTCATTGCACTTGGAGCTAGGAGCTGGAGCTGAAGCTGGAGCTGGAGCAGGAGTTGGAGAATTGAAGCTTGTCAGTGGACGCTGCGGTCATTCGAGTGGATTTTTGTTTTCCAAATATCCTTTTCGTTGCATAGACAGCTGGTTTTGGGCAAGGATTTATGTGCTGTGTGGTAGATTTATGTGCGCTTGGTTGTGAAACTGAGAGTGCTCATGTGTAGACAAGTGAGGATTGTGCTAATTGAGCAAAGAATTAACAATGAGCATCCATGGCTATGTTTCGGGGGCATTAAAGAAATGGCTAAGGCCAGTCGAGCTTTGATTGGCCAAAGCTAAAAATGTAGTCAGTCGGCAGCTGCAGATGCAACACTAACATGCCGCTGGGGCAAGTTAACAGCTGGCTGTTAGCAACGCCTGCGCGCTGCAACGTAAACAAATGTTAACCAAATGCCGGCAAAAGTGTACCCAGTAAGTTTGCCAAAAGCCGAGCGGCATTGCCAGCTGCGAGCAGAAAAGGAGTCGGTGGCAAAAAACTGGTTTTATTTTGAGTGGCTGATGATTAAACTGAGCGCCGACAATGAGCAAGAGAACGAATGCCCCACGAAGCTGAGAGACGAATTGAATTGAATTGGCGAACAAACGACAGCGAAGCCAGAAACCAGAAAGCCAGCAGCAAGCCAGCCAGAAACCAGAAACAGTTTCAGTTTGTGCTACAAACGCGTTTTGAACGGTACAAGTTGCATGTGGCGCGCATTCTTGCAACCCTTGCAACACGCAGTGAGAAACCAGAAATAACTCGTATTAGCTTCAAAACCAAACCAAACAAATCAAATCCGTTCTATCTACATATATACATATATGAATAATAATTGAAATGAGCTAAGCAGCTTTAACTGAAAGTGTGTTCTTGTGTGTGTTGTGTTCAGTTCAGTGACTAGAATCGACTGATTAGCAACAAACTGTGTGTGAATTGCGAGCTGCATGCCACTGCAAATATAAGGTGAATATATAAATATAAGTATGTAGAAAAGTCAGTCAGCTTTTATAGTTAATTATGTATGTGTCTGTATGTTTCTTTTAATGTATTCTACAAACAAGCTGAACTCTGATTTTGGCTGCCACATCAAGTGTCCCTTGCAACTGGCAACTGGCAACTTGCAGCGTCAGTTTTCAGTTTTCAGTTTTCAGCATTCAGTTCTCAATTCTTGACTCTCAGCTCTTCGGTCTTACCTGTTTGCATTTTGAAGCCCACAGCCAACAGCCTGCGTAGCTTGTTTTTATGTCTTGTTTGGCTTTATATGAACCCAAGTCGTTTGCATTATGTTTGCACCCTACGCTGACCAGTTGGGCAGCTTTTGGCTGGCAACAGCTCTCAGCTTTGCGCATTTATTATGGCCATCATTCGTGGCAATTCTCATGCTAATTGCACATAAATGCCAATTGCTATTAGAGTATAAAATGAGCTGAGCAGGGCCAGACCAAGAGCTGTTTCGGCTTTAGTAAAAAGGGCATAAATTGTATATGCATAAACTCAAATTGTTATTGCCACTTAGCAGCGCGCAAGAGCGTTGGCCAAAACAAAGCTAACCAGCCGAAATGCTTTTGTTTGCCCAGCACATAAAAAATGAGTAACAAAAAACTGCTGAGCAGCAGCAAGCAGCACCTGGGAACGCCGGAACATGGCCCAAACGCAACAGCAACAATAACCAGAAATCAGCGAGAAAACGGTCAAAATGCAAGCCAGACACAAAACAAAAAAAATGTAAGAACCGGGTAGTGCATCGCATGCCGAGGCCATTTTACATTGCCCTTGGCCCCCTCGACCCGGCACCTTTTAGCGACAAAGAACTTCAAAAGCATTTCGAGCTGCAAAACTGCGTCGTCTGTTTTTGGTCATTATGAAAAGAAAATATGCGGCAGAGGCAGCGGCAGCGGCACAGCTTAAAAGAGCCAAAAAACATTGAACGGCTGCAATTCCCGCCAACTGACAGTGGGGCAAAAACTACGAACAAAAAATATAAAAAGACGAGAATAAAACCAAGAAACTAAGCTAACTTTAGCTTGCCGAAGACCTCATACCCTTGCAGAGCTAAAAGTATATAAAAAACAAACTATTTTCCCCACCGATCGTTTCCTGATATATCATATTATCTAAAGATCAGATTCTAATTTAGTTATTATTAAAATTATTTATATTATATTTAGGATATATTTTGATAAAGAGAATTGGCGACTTTCTTAAAGAAATCTTTAAAATCCAAAAAGATATATAAAAAACAAATAAATTGTTCACACAAAAACTATTTTCCCCACCGATCGTTTCCTGATATATCATATTATCTAAAGATCAGATTCTAATTTAGTTATTATTAAATTTATTTATATTATATTTAGGATATATTTTGATAAAGAGAATTGGCGACTTTCTTAAAGAAATCTTAAAAATCCAAAAAGATATATAAAAAAACAAATAAATTGTTCATACAAAAACTCTTTTCCCCACCGATCGTTTCCTGATATATCATATTAATTATTATTAAATTTATTATATTATTTGTAAAATATATTTTGATAAAGATAATTGTTGATTTTCTTAAAGATATCTTAATGATCCAAAAAAAATATAACAAACACCAAAGTTTTTCGTATAAAAACTCAGTTCTCGAGCGATCTTTTCATGATATATGATATTATATAAGAATCCGATACTAATTTGATTCAATTGTTTGAATGATATAATTTGATTAAAACAATTGGTGAATTTCTTCAAGATAACTTCGAAAACAAGAGAGTTTTTCATACAATTGAATTTTTGTGCGATCGTTTCTATGAAAACTATACAATAAAGTGATCCGATTGTTTTTCTAATTGGAAAAACTATATAAAGAATTATAAAACTAGTTAATGCTGAGATTGCTTCCGCTTTCTTGATACAACAAATTAATTTTTCGGTCAATGGTTTATCTGCAAGCTATATGATATAAAGATCCGATGGCAGTCAGTAGGCAAGTTTCCACAGAAAACAGTAGGACAAGTTGTTATAGTTAATGTGCTTGATGATGATCAAGAATATTTGTACTCTATGAAGTCGGAAACGTCTCTTTTACAGCGTTACAAATCACTTAAGAAAACTAAAATACCCTCTGCAAGGGCATACAAAAAATCCAACTACTCAAAGCATTTAAGCGCCTTTGACACCCATCGAGGGGCAGAAAAGGGATTGGGTTTAGGGCGTAGGGTTTAGGGTGTAGGGTTTTAGGGTTTAGGCTGGGGTTCAGGATCAGGTGCGGCCAATTTGGCGCATTTTGCATGTGGGACAGCTGCCAATCAACGGCTTTGTATTTCGGCCATTGCATGTCACTTTGAGGTAACAAAAATACAAGTCGCATATACTATTTAATGCTTTATTCATATTTTGTCAAATTGTTGTGGCAGTAATTGTTCGATTATGGGACAAAGTTATTTGCATAAATAAGCAGCTAATTTCGAACCCAAAAAACAAGCAGAGACTTCTTCCAACTCCAACTCCTTCTCCTTAAGTCCTGGTCACACAAAAGAGTTCCAGTAAATTGCTCAACTACGGCACTTATAATAATAACTTCACATTCAATTATTGGCCAGTCGAGCCAGACATTTGCTGATCATTAAATGAATGAAGCAATTACTTGATTATTACTGCATATTTGATTTAAGTAAGTCAACAACTCAAGCACTTGCAAGCCGAAGGCGAATTTTTCTGAGTATGCTCAGAGTGCACTTCTTTTTAACCCTAGAATGTCAACTTTATCATGTTTCATATGCACAGTGCTATACACTTGATATTTATGAAATTATGACATAAGCTTAATCATTTATTTAAAGTTTTTGGACCTTACAGGCGCCAATTTGTTCTAAGTTTCCTGTTTCCTATCGTTTTGTGGAAACATTGACTATAGAAAAGCTATTTCTTGACTGGAGTTCGAACCCGAAACAGTGGCCAACATCCTTTCACTCGGATATGCCCTAATATAGTTTGTGTTGTATAAAAGCATGACAATCTGATCCGTTTCCATTTCTATTTCTGTTTAAACAAATGGAGCATACGTTTTAATAACTTATCCTAAAAGAATTGATAGCTATTCGAACATATCTTAAAATATAACGAATATTTGCTATTTTATTCAAACACAAAGCGACGATGCGAAATGAAAAGTACTCAAAAATGGAAACCATCCATAATATTTATAAAAATTCAATTCTTTTCATAATTACTTAAATATAATCAATTTCTCCCTTGGCTTCAATTTAAATAACATTTTTATAATGGAAACAAAACAAGCTTCTCCAATTTAATGTCATTTGATCGTTTGGGGTTAAGCTTTTTCATCTTTTTGAAGTGAAGTGAAGTGAAGTGTGCTAAAGATAAGTTTGTTGTTCTTGCGACGGCAATTAATCAAAAGTCATTTATGAATTGCTCTTTTAAGCCCAAATAGTTAAACCATAATTAAACCCTGAACTGCGCTTATCGATTCCTATTGCTGACTAAGTTAATGTTTTCATTGCGTTTGCCGGAAATGCCGTGTCCAGTGTTTTGTGTTTTTGCTACCAACACCAGGAACCAAATGACGCTTAATGGTTTTTTAATTGTAACAATAATTGCTGTCGCCATTGCATGAGCGGTTGGCCAACAAAAGAGGAAGAAAGGAAAAGAAGCCAGCTATTAATGAATGCTCCTCGCCTCGCAAGTGTTTAGATGGCTGCAAATTGACCAGCAAGCGGGCAAATGAAATAAAAAGGACAAGGAATTCGCTGGCAAAGCTCGACACATAATCGCTCATTTGTGTGTATGGCTCTGTGTGTGTGGAGTGTGTGTCGTGTGTGTGTTTTTGTGCGTGTCTATAATTAAGCCCAAAAGTGCTGGCCTATGCTTTTTATGACCCCAACTGCCGTTCGCAGCGTGCAAGCCTTGAACTTGCTGACTTTCAATGCTCAAATCTGTGCGCACTTCGCACTCGTTTTGTTATTTTATTTTATTATATTTCTTTTCTTTTCTATTTTTGTTGTTTTTGTTGTTGCTTAAAGCCAACACTCGCTATTGTGGCAGGACTATCAGGCAGGGAGCAGTGTTGATTATGAGCACTTTGTGTAGCTTGTTGCTTTTGTTGGCTCAGTTTTTGGGCTGCTGCCTCGGCATCGCACACTTTTCTAGCATACTCTTGTGCGTTCTGCGGTCTCTAATGTGCGCCATTTTGGTTTCAAGCGTGTATGTGTGTTCGTGTGTGTGAGTTGCTTCTGTTGCTTGCTGCCACATTTGCCCAGAGGTCATTATAGACGCCTCGCCCGTTGCTCATACGCGACGCTGCCGTAAGGCCGCCAACTTCCGTTTCCTTTTGCTGCCCCGGCTGCCCCGGCTGCTCCTGCTGCCGAGCCTGTGGCTTTTGCCTTTGGCCTCTAAAGTGGCAATTTGTCTAGTTTTGTAAGCGCCTCTTTTAACGATAATGATGATTGCGCTTTGTTGCGTTTTTATTTCACTGCACACACACACACACACACACACACACACACACACACACACACACACACACACATACACACAATCGCACAGCGACATGCATTTCTACTGCGGTCAAGCGTCCAAATAACCTGGCCACACCATACACTCAGATAAAACATTGCTTTCACTGAAAAGCCTAAGCCAACGAAGAGCTATTCTACATAGCACTCTTTGCATAGGAATATGTATTATTTTTGAGTTTTTATTTAATTGTAAGTGGGCTTAGTTTAAACTATGGCCAACCTAGCAATAAATAGCACTGGCTGCTTAGGCCTTCGGCTATGTACACGTCTTAAGATTAGGTGGATAAATATTATTAAAAAGTGTTACTTAAAATTAATGTGAGTTAAAGTGTTTAGATTATATCATAGATGTATGTATGTCTTAAGGCTAGGTGGTATAATAAAGGATATATGTAACAAATGAGTAAGGAATATCTAGTAAATAAATAAATAAAATATTCTACATACTCTTAGTCAGCGAAAACCTCTCAATCAGAGAACATTTCATGCGTTCAGAATAACTAAGCGTTTAGTGATTCCGCTGCTTTCCTTCTAATATAAAATCAAACAGTTAAATTTCACTTTAGCTACTTGAATCAGCTGCATATATTTGTCAACTAAGCAAGCTAAGCTATTTCAAATTGTCCTCACTCTTTCAATCATAGAACATGTCGCGCGTTCAGAATAACTAAGCGCTTAGTGATTCCGCTGCTCTTCTAATATAAAATCAAATAGTTAAATTCACTTTAGCTACTTGAATCAGCTGCATATATTTGTCAACTAAGCAAACTAAGCTATTTCAATTTGTGCTTACCAATAAGTCATTCAGAAAAGATAAATCAGTCAGCGATTAGCTAAGCAATGGAAATAAGTCAGCGATTAGTTCAGCAAGGACAGTCCATCTTACTAAAGAACTATATATTTTCTATGATCTGCATAAAAACTAATATGGTAGATTCCACAATCTATATTAAGATTACTCTACAGCAAAAAGTGCTTGGCGTTTTATGAGTATAATTAATTAATATATACTATAAGTATTCCAAAACTGTAGAATAATCATTGATAATTTTTTATTTTGTGAAAATTCACTTTTTTTTTTATTTTAATAATTGTTTTAAATTTTAAAAATCATTTTTAATACTCATAATTATTATTTACATTTTTAATTTGTTGAAAACCTGTAGCTTAGTCAATTCATTTTCTATTTGTTGCGCTTATTATTATAATTTTTTAATTTAATTTAATTAATTTTTATTTAATTTTTTTTTTTTTTGAGTGTACACACATTCCTTTTGGATTTCCTTGACTTGGGAGTTTATTTTGCTTCCATTTTGTGGCCATATTTGTTCAGTTTGTCTCTTTTTCAGTGTTATTTGCTTAGAATTTTCCGATTTTCATTCATTCGCTCCGCAGCGAAAGTCAGTTCATTCAGTTTACGAGCTTTTTCTAGTTGGGACAACCGCAGTTTTATTTTGTTTCTGATTCTGTTTCTATTTCTATTTCTATTTTCTGTTTGTGTTTTCTGTTTCTATTTCTATTTCTATTTTAGTACTGTCTGTCAACGTCTGCCTGGCAAGCCTTATGCTTTTTTTCGCACTCTTTTGCTGCCGTGTCGTCGCCGTTGTTAATTTTTATGTACGGTTATTTTCGCATTTGCTTTATTGGCCATATACACTACTGGTCCTGTCTAGACATGCTGCGTGGCCAACACGGCTACTCGGCTACTCAGCTAGCCGGCTATTTGGCCATTCGTAATGCCAACAATTTTCTATTTTGGCCAATGCCTGGCTTATTTGTTTTGTGCTATTTTGTGTGCACAACTATGAATTTGATTTTTGTTTTGACGTTAAATTTGTTTTGGCCAATTGTGTGTGTGTGTGTGATGCTTGTGTGTGTGTGATTTATTTTCATATTGTGTGCAGGTAAATAAAATATGCGCTTTACATCAAATTTGCAAATATTTTGCCGCAAACGTGCACAAATAAAATGCAATTGCAATTTACTGATCTATATGTATATATATATTACAATTTATGTGTACAGAGTGCGTATGCTTAATGTCTGGGCAACATAAAATCAATAAACGTTTTGCGGTTTTGGCCAAGGAACATCAATATTTGCGGTTGGTCAGTGACAAGACAGGAAACGTAACTGGCAGCCAATCTATCGATTTATCTTCGCCTTTGTCAAATAACATCAACTGATTACTTTATCACAAAAGCGTAAAATGAGCACCACACACACACACATACACACACACATAACTACACCACTATGCCAGCTGTGGAGTCAACTCCAGAGTCAGAGCTCCGACGGCATTCCACGTGCTCTGCTCCGCTCCGCTCTGCTCTGCGTCTGCGTCTGTGGCTGTGGCTGCCACATTGAATGACTTTATCGGCTGCTAAACGTCGCTTGGTCATTTGAAGCGCACACGTTTAACCCGCTTTTACGCACACACACACACACACACACACACACATACACATAAGTTGACTGGCATTACTGATTTTCCTCCGCTCTCCCTCTGTGTCTGTGTGTGACTATTGACTGCCGCTTGGCCCTCTAAAAGTTTATTGCTTCATTCTGTTGTGCAATTTAATCGATGTCGATGTCCATGTCTGTCCCTCCGTTAGTCTACTCCTCCCTCCTACCCTCCAGCTCTGTGCCCTTGTCTGGGTTTTCTGATTTTAAAGCGCAGCTAATGTAAATCGTTGTAATATTGCCATTTAGAGCTTAATGAGCGTGCACAGTTTAAGAGCCTCATTCTATGTGATTCTCATTGGATTCAACATTTTTAGACAAGTCGGTGCTTGCACAGATATGACAATCAGTTGCGAGCTGTTCTGTATTTCGGCAATCCTTATTTCTATTAGCTTTAATTTAAAGCGAAAGTATTCGAATGTTGATTTCCTTGATTTCCTTCTAAAAAGCAACGCTTTTGGTAAGCTTAGAGTATGATATGAATCTAAGCAGATTGTCTATATGTCTGAATTCGAAGGCTAGAAAATGCCATACACAAATCTTGTTCAAAAGTATAAAGAAAATTGTTAAGCAGTTTAAGACAAGACTATGCAACTGTGATTTGTTTTTGGAAACAATATATAAAGCTTGCTTTTCAAGAATCATTTTAAAAGATAAAATTTATATATAATTTGTAAATATCCTTATAATTTTCCATTTCGAAATGAAACTCTTGAAATTGACTTCCATTGAAGCTAATTACAAATTAATATTTTATTTACAAGCATTCATTATATTTTCTATAATAAATCCATGTATTATTATCCCATGGCAACATTAATGATTTATAAGCTGTCTCATGTTAACCGGGCTCTGAAGGCTACTTTCAAAAATAATGGAAATAATTAAATCGAATAATTTATTCTAAAAGTCAATTGTTCTCCTGAACCCAAATACGTAGTCAGAATTTACAGTGTAGAAGCTTTTAATTTACCTGTTAGGTGAGAATATGATTAATGTCTCAAGACACCTTGAATGCATCATAAGTGTAAAAATAGTCATTTCCAAATTACGAAGTTAAAGTTTATTTATTTTTATGATACTTCACGTTAATAATTATCAGCTGAATTTGCTTTAATATATTTACTAGATTTAATCATGCACAACAAAACTCAAGAGCTAGCAGGACATAATTTCACGCGTTAATTAACACATATTTGTGACATTATAAGTAAAACTACTGTTAAAAGCTTCTGAAGCTTTCAAAGCTTCTAGACATAAATTGATGTGATTATTACTAACAGTCAAAAAATATTTTTAATATCTATAGAGACTTAATTTAATAGTTAAGCTGGATATTATTATGTATTCGTGAATAGCACAGTAAGTTCATAGTTTAAGCTAAATCAAAGAAAATAAATATAATCATAACAATTAAGAATTTCAACTTATTTGTGATTTCAAAACTCTGTAATTCAAAGAAAACCAAATGTATAAATGATATTTTTGTGCTCAACGCTGAAATTGATTGATTGTGAAGTTATAGTACTATATAGACAACAGGATAAACTAACCAATGCTTAGTAGGAGCTATAAACTTGACTTCATAAAGTAGCTAAAGATAAACACGTTATAAATTAAAGGTTTTTTTTGATGTTCTAACTCATATATGGTGTTATTCTTTAAGAATTAATGTAAACAAAGATTGGCAATCATGGAGAAGTAATGGGCTCCCAATCAAAAGGCAGGACCCTCAGCTCAATCAAAACCTTAGCTTCCGTGTAGAAAATTTGATTTGTTTCTGCGGATTGAGCCCAGTACAATGCCATTATTAGTTAGCATTTCACGGGGATTTAAATATTTATGCTTTTCATTAAGTTTGTTTGGCAGCGTGTCAATCATGAAACGCCCCAAAAATGTTGCCTCTGTTGTTGTTGTTGTTGTTGTTGTAGCTGGTTCGGTTTCTTTAAGCAATTATCTCTTAACACAACACGCAATCCGTGGGGTCAATCCGTGCCGATTGTGCCTCATTTTGCGCTACAATGCGCTTCAAAAGTATTTAAGTACCTCAAGCCGTTTACGCCAAGGCGCCCAACAACAACAACAACAACTGGGGCTAACAACAACAACAACAAAATTCATCCGTCTGGCAGTTAGATGGGAAAAGCTTTAACCCCTTTTTCGCCATTATTGTGCGCCCTTGGATTATGTATTTTGTTTATCTTCAAGCTGAACGCAATGGGAGTGCTGAATTCGTCGTATCCTTCGTCCTTGTCGGTCTACCAACATACACAAACTTACCACACACACACACACACACACACACACACACACACGCACACACTCTTGTTGGGAAAACCCGTCTGTATGAACCCGTCCTAATGAAATGCAAAATCGCTTAAGTTCGCTGTGGAACGCCCACCTCCAAAAAAGCCGCCCTCGCTGAGGTCCTGTGGAGTTCCTGTATTCCCTTGGCCCACTTACTTCTCATCCTTTGCCCTTTGTTGACAGCGTGTTAGTGCAAACTAAATGAATTTCTCCACGGACTGTGGGTTTTTGTTTCGGTTAGTGCGTTTTTATTTGGGATTACGTCTGGCTGGATGACTGCCTGGCTGCTGCACTCATTTAACTGTGCTAATGCGGGGAACACACACACAACCACACACCCGCACACATACCTATACCATAGAGGAGTTTCTGTTTTTGTGTGCGGGTGTGTGGTTATGTATGTGGACCTCATCACTCAACATCATCATCATTATCATCATCATTAACAACAACATCACATCCACATTATAATAAGAGTGAACCTCATCAACTTCCACATTATCATCATCATCATCATTATCATCATCGTCCTCAACAACATACATCCATATAATAATTGACTTTACATGGCCTTTGCACTATTCTTCTGACTGCTGTTTATAACCTGTAAAAGGATATTCGGATGCCTTTACTTCGAGTGAACTTATTCAGAATATCATAATAATAGAATATTTATAATTTGATGAGTTTTTTGGTGAAAAATATCGGAATACATCTCCCGTCGTATCATGTACTCTATAATGAAAATTCATAGTTTTAAAAACAAACTTCATAAATAAATAGGTTTTATTCCCAACTAACTGTGCTCGTGCAGGGAACACACACACAACCACACACCCGCACACATACCTACACAAAAAAGGAGTTTCTGTTTTTGTGTGCGGGTGTGTGGTTAGGTGTGTGGACCTCATCAACCTCAACATCATCATCATTATCATCAACATCATTATCATCATCGTACTTAACAACATCACATCCACATAATAATCGACTTTACATGACGGTGCTATTCTTCTGACTGCTGTTTATACCCTGTAAAAGGATATTCGGATGACCTAAGTTCTTAACTTCGAATTAACTTATTTCGAATTTATTAGGACTGGAATATTTATGATTTATTTGAGTTTTTAGTGAAAAATATTGGTATGCTCATGCGGGGAACACACACACAACCACACACCCGCACACATACCTACACAAAAAAGGAGTTTCTGTTTTTGTGTGCGGGTGTGTGGTTAGGTATGTGGACCTCATCAACTTCAACATTATCATCATTATCATCATCATTCACAACAACATCACATCCACATTATAATAAGAGTGAACCTCATCAACTTCCACATTATCATCATTATCATTATCATCATCGTCCTCATCAAGATCACATTCACCTAATAATCGACTTTACATGGCGGTGTTATTCTTCTGACTGCTGTTTATAACCTGTAAAAGGATAATCGGATAACTTCGAATTAACTTATTCAGAATTTCATAATAATAGAATATTTATAATTTGTATGAGTTTTTTGGTGAAAAATATCGGAATACATCTCCTGTCGTATCATGTACTCTATAATGAAATATTCATAGTTTTAAAAACAAACTTCATAAATAAATGGTTTTTATCCCAACTAACTGTGCTCGTGCGGGGAACACACACACAACCACACACCCGCACACATACCTATACAATAGAGGAGTTTCTGTTTTTGTGTGCGGGTGTGTGGTTAGGTGTGTGGACCTCATCAACCTCAACATCATCATCATTATCATCATTATTAACTTCATCATTATCATCATGGTCCTCAACAACATCACATCCACATAATAATCGACTTTACATGGCGGTGGCCTTTGTACTATTCTTCTGACTGCTGTTTATACCCTGTGAAAAGGATATTCGGATGCCTTAAGTTCTTAACTTCGAATCAACTTATTTCGAATTTATTAGGACTGGAATATTTATGATTTATTTGAGTTTTTTTGTGAAAAATATTGGTATGCTCATGCGGGGAACACACACACAACCACACACCCGCACACATACCTACACAAAAGAGGAGTTTCTGTTTTTGTGTGCGGGTGTGTGGTTAGGTGTGTGGACCTCATCAACCTCAACATCAGCATCATTATCATCATTATCATCATCATCACCGTCCTCAACAACATACATCCATATCATAATTGACTTTACATGGCCTTTGCACTATTCTTCTGACTGCTGTTTATAACCTGTAAAAGGATATTCGGATGCCTTTACTTCGAGTGACTTTATTCAGAATATCATAATAATAGAATATTTATAATTTGATGAGTTTTTTGGTGAAAAATATCGGAATACATCTCCCGTCGTATCATGTACTCTATAATGTAAAATTCATAGTTTTAAAAACAAACTTCATAAATAAATGGGTTTTATTCCCAACTAACTGTGCTCGTGCGGGGAACACACACACAACCACACACCCGCACACATACCTATACAATAGAGGAGTTTCTGTTTTTGTGTGCGGGTGTGTGGTTAGGTGTGTGGACCTCATCAACTTCAACATCATCATCATTATCATCAACATCCACGTTATCATAATCGTCCTCAACAACATCACATCCAAATAATCAATCGACTTTACATAGCCTTTGTACTATTCATCTGACTGCTGTTTATACCCTGTAAAAAGGACATTGGGATGACTTAAGTTCTTAACTTCAAATAAACTTATTTCGAATTTATTAGGACTGGAATATTTATGATTTATTTGAGTTTTTAGTGACAAATATCGGTATGCTCATGCGGGGAACACACACACAACCACACACCCGCACACATGCCTACACAATAGAGGAGTTTCTATTTTTGTGTGCGGGTGTGTGGTTAGGTATGTGAACCTCATCAACTTCCACACTATCATCATCATCATCATCATCATTATCATCATCGACCTTAAAAACATCATATCAATATAATAATCGACTTGCAAAATAAGGAAGTAAAATTTGACTTCTTTGACAATTTCTTTGTTTACCCGAAGACAATCCTTCAAATAATAGAAAACTCGTGAAATAAAAATACAGAAATTTTTTACAAAAATAAAAAAAAATCTCAGATTTACAACAATATTTAAGCAAAGAAGACATACAACAAATGAAATATGTTAATAAAAACTAATTAGAATTAATTACCCTAGATTTAAGTACAGATTAAAATGTTATTAATTTTTAAATAAATATTTCGAATATAGGCATTTTCTATATAGTTTTATGGAAATGAAAATGGCATGAGCAAAGACACAGTTTATTAAGAAAGATGTTTCAAACTAAACGCTGGAGATTCAGAAACCTTCTTTAGATGTTCCGGAAACAGCACAAAATGGCTTTTAATTGTAAAAGGGTAACTCTCATGTGGGAAGTACCTGAAGAGGACTCTAACTGAATATAGGATGAATTCTAGTCGAGTACGCTCACACCTTAAGTCTCTTAAATTGTTTTGTTGTACTCTCTGTGCATAATTGAAAGCGCAGACACTTTGAAATTGTGCTTAACTCGTGTACATGGTTCTTCAATGACTTCCGCATAAGTGTTTAATTTCCTGTGTATTAACATGCTTAGCAAACACAGAAAAATGTAGCCAGCCGCAGGCGGCTGGCTATTCAACACGGCAGAGGGCAGACGGCAGACACGCGGGGGTTGTTGCAAAAAGGTGCGTGCCACAGCCCCCGGGCGGTATAACGATTTGTGCCAACAAATTTATTTAAAAAGGATTATCAGCAGCTAAGCGCCATGCTGGCACACTTCAAAGGCGAGCACGCTCCACGCCCCCGTCTGCCACCCAGTCCTCAGTAGTCAGTTCTCAGTTCCCAGCACCCTGCATCTCAGTCCAACTTCCCCTGTTGTTTGTACGTGTATGAATTTTTGCACATGCAAACACACACCCCCCACACCCCCCACACTCACACACTCGCACATCCAGCAAAGGGCATGGAAACAAAAACAAAAATGTCAGCATTGATGGCATATGCAAATTTCAATGTCAAATACATGCCACACATGAAAAAATATATATATATATATAAAATTTGACATTCAATTTTATTTGACATACAGTAAGGGACATTACGGGGCGGGGCGCTGCAAGGGTTTAGGGTGGCCCAAAGTGACAGCACACAAGTCTAAGTGGCTTTATTTAGCGGTAGACTGTGTTAACCGGCGCTATTTCAATTTTGTGCTCCCTTTGATGTTGCCGGGGCGGGCTGGGGGGTGGGTTTATTGCTAGGTAAAAGTAGTTCTTAATTAAAAATCTGTGCGATTATTGAATACATTTTAATTATCGATTATAGCCAAGCAGATATCCTGGCAACGCTCTCTTGAAATTATAATTGGCTATAGAATATAAATAATAATTATTAATTATTGAATTTATTATTTATTTATCGATTATAGCCAAAGGGATATTCTGGCAACACTTTCTTGAAGTTATAATTAATAAATAAATTATATATAATAATTAATAGATATAGAAATCTAAAGAAATATTACTTTCTTAATGATTAGAAACGCATTTTGCGTAGAAAAACAGAATGAATTTCCCAAAGCAAATGACAGTTTTGAATGTATGCAGAATAAGACCTTTGAAATTGCGAACCCAACGTGATTTATAGCAATAAAAAGAAATATATAAAACAGTCAAAGGAGCTGTAAATCAACTCAATGAAATTTGATTCATTTGATGGTGAATACATTCACGAGTTAAATGAGTAACTTGACGCGTTAGATCCACTTCAAAGGAAAAGGGAAGACTTCTTGACATTTTTTCTTGACACTTGGTATACAAATATTCGTCACGGCAGCTTCCAAATGAAGTTCGCTGACATTTTTACTCAAATTCAACTCAAAATTACAAATTTCCATCAGTTGGCAGCGCTGTTGATCTATTTGGAGGTCCGTGAAAAATTCAATTTGCAGGCATGTCCATCAGCAGCGGCTGGCCAAAAGCGCTGGGCTTGAATTTCAGTGTTATTGAATACTTTAAAAGGTTTTCAGCAGCAAAAGTGTCGGGTTGATGTCTATAAATGTCAGAGATAGGCAGGACTTCATTTGCGCCTCCCCCCAGGCAATTTTACTAGTTTGAAATTTATTCACTAATTGCTTATATTTGAAAGATTTTGGCTGTGACTGTTGTTGTTATTGTTGCTTGCTTGGGTTTTTGTGTGCATGTGCGGAAGTTCACACACGCCTGAACACTCGCACTAGACAGCGGCAAGGACATGCGTGCTGTCAAACGCACTCGAAGCAGAAAGCAGCAGCAGCAGCAGCAGCCAGGAGCAGGAAAACTCTAAAGCAACGCAGCTCCTCAACTTGCACAAGATTTCAAATTTCCGGGGCTGCTTTTACCCCCAAAATCATGCCATGACTTGCAGAGGATTTAGGAAATTGTGTACGCATGTTCCTGGCACTTTTCGTATGTATGTGTGTGTCTGTGTGTGTGTGTGTGTGTGTGGATTCTGTGGCCCAAACTATTTAGTGTTTTAGCATTATTAATGCATGATTTCAAAGCGTACACAAATTTTCAATTTGCTCAAACTTTGAACACAACACTTAGCCAAAAGCGGGCTTAACGATAAGAGCCATGTTGCATTTGGCCATTAGCTACAATTGCCAACTACACGATAGCTGTTATCGCACCCAACAGTGCACCGTGCACCCCAATATGGCCGCCATATGCGTTTCCGTGTCCGGCGTGCTCTATCTCACTATCGCTCTCGTTCCGTCGTCCTCTTTGTTGCTGTTGTGATGCCTTGTCTGACGTGATAATCCGCAGGAATTAATAAATAAACCATTAACAAATAAACTAGAGTAAATCCCATGCAGCATTGCACTGCCTGCTCCTGCCCAGGACTCGTGCGACCCTTATCAGTGGCACACGCCCAAACAGGCCTTCTGTCGGTTGCTATGTGCGGAGGGGGAGGGGGCAGAGTGTGTGTAGAAGGGGGCGGTGTGACTTGCCGTTGACTTTCTGCAAACATCAGCAAACAAATAGCAGCCCAAGGGCGGGCGGGCACGCAATCGTTTGGCGTTTGGATTGTGGAGAGTGGAACGTCTGTTAACGTGGATTTACATACTCACACATACATGAATACAGGCGCATATCTGAGCAGGACAGCAGGACAGCGTTGCAAGCTGAATGTCCTTCTTGTTGCTGCCATGTTGTTTTTGCTTATCAATGATCGCATGGCGGCAATAAATTCCGAGTGAGCTGCAATTCAAGTATCCTGCTTACCTTACAGGCGCTACAAAGGACATATTCATATACATGAGCTAATCCTGCGTTGCGGACGTTACGTCTTAACGCATATTTCTTAATCCTATTGGCGCTCTTAGTCCACTACCTTATAACTTGGCTGCAGGGCTTAACAGATCTTTGGAAAGCTATTTAAAAATATAGCTTGAAATGTTGTTCTTACTATTAAATAAATTTAAAAAAAAAACTAGTTTCAACAACGATCAAATTAAGCGTTGTGTATGTTATAAGAATCGTTGAAATCGTTTTTAGAAAAGAAAAAATATCTAAGCTCTTAGGTCCCAATTTTTGTTAAGTGGATAAACGGAAGAACAGTTCCTGTTTAAACTATTTTTCCCACATAGTTCCTATACTTATTTATAGATCACCCGGAAACATTTCCTGTTTCCACTAACAGAAATTATATCAATTTTTCATATACCCACGGGATAGATCATTTTCGGATTAGCCAATCTACAAACTGTATGGCACATATATACATATAATTATTGCTATAGAAGGACAACTGCGTTGAAAATGACATTTGTGCGTGTTTTGTTGTCGAAGACGGCTAAAATGATTAGTTGATTAAATGCCAGTAAATAAATAATTGATAGTTTTCGTTGGAAACCTTTAGGCGCCGTCACAGAGACAATGGCACTTTAATTAAAGGGCGCGCCGCACACACGTATGGGGAAATGTCATTTAAATATTTAAAATATGTTGTGGAACGCACTGGGGGTCGGTCGGTCATTGTCGCTGACAGTGACACTGGCCGTGACTTGGAATCGCAGCGCCCACGGGCAGCGGCGGCAACAATGACCTTAATGACAGTGACGGGCCGCTGGGCGGCTGGGCGCCTGCACGCACCGAATACAAACAAACAAACAAACAGACAAACAAACAGACTAACAAATAAATGTACGCACGCATGCAGCAGCTAAGGCTAAGGCAGGATACAGGACATCGCACAGACAGGACGCACACAAAAACAATCAAATGACACGGCCATGCAAAATGAAACAGGCCGCCTAGGCAAAGAGTGTGCGTGTGCGCTTGCACTTGCTAACACACACACACACACACTACCATTCATACACACACACACACACACACACACACTTCTATCTATGTATATGCAGCAGGCAGATTAACAAACACCAATACAGACAAACGCCAACAAATAGCGACTGATTGCATGGAAGGACAACAGCCGCCACAGCAGCAGCAGTTCAAGCAACTGGGCATGTTTTAGCGTGGGTTACTCGACTAGGAGATACCCTATACGCACGCATAATCACCAGGGCTGAAAAGTTATCGATACAGCTGCTCCACTTGAAGAAGTCGATACTCAATAGTCGGCGCCATCGATACTATTGATCGTTCTAAGATTTAAATATATTGTAAGGATAAAACACAAGCACAATGATCATTTGTTTAGTCCAATTTTGTATTATTTGTAATTTCGTGATCTGTTCTTCTCTTCAATCGGTCTCGTAGTGACGCTTGCTCTTCTTCTTCTCCCTTTGGCGTTGCCAGGCTGTTAGCTTGCCCGTTGTATTATGGGTAGTCCTCTGTTGGCTTACACTTAATGTACATATATCTTTAATTCAATACTAATTCTAATATTTACAATTGTATACTCGTATGATATTTATATATATCTTACAATATGAATACTTATTTTAGTCCTTGATTTACAAGGAACATAAGATATATTTTCCTCAATATGAAATTAAGGAATAACTGTCCAAATATGTTAGTTAATAAATATATATTCTTGAAATAAAAGAAAATCAAATTAAAAAACAGATTTAATACCCCCTTTTACCCATTTTATAGATACAGGGAGTAAAAAACAATCGATAGATATATTAGTCTATAGTGACAACTCAGAACGATCGTTAGGAAACTTTCTTCTTTGCTATTTGATCTGAAATTTTCAGAATACAGATATGACATATCAAAATGTATAGGTATCAAGAATGAATGCTATATTTAAAACACAACGGCAATGCTAATGAAATAAAAGTCAACTTTGTGTGATATGCAAATTTGTTTTTCTATCACTTATAATCTCTAAAATATCGAATATAGACACATTCCTGGCTAGAACACTTATACTTCCATCTGTTACACATAAAGTGGTTTATTATTTCCTTTTATACAATTTTTAATGGACATAGGGTATTAAAAAACGGCAACCAGTTTGTCTGCGTGTTTGCCTGTCTATTCCGTCCATCCGACTGTCTGTCCTGCCGTCTGTTTGTCTGGCTGTGCGACGAACATTCAACATTTTGCCGCCATTAAAATCAAATTGCGCTTTCGTGCACGATCCTGGGCACATAACCAAGCAGGACCTGCCAGTTGTTGGGCCAGGGCTGCCGCTTCGGCAATTTCGGCAATTTCAGCATTTTTTATGATTAATAAAAGCAAATGTAAATAGTCAAAAAACCAGCTAACGAAATGAAAGCGAATGTGCGGCTGCTGCACCCGCGACCTCCTCCATGTCCATAGCCGGCTGCAGTTCGTTGCTGCTCGACCTTCACACGGTGCAGGGTGGCTCGCATTTGGCATTTGGCATTTGGCTGGGTGGTGCGCAGTTGGTTTGCCAACCACCTCTGCGCCCCTCCGCCGTGCAGCACTTTCGTTTAATTTCTATTAGCGCTGCCGCGTTGGTTGTCATTGCTGTGGCACGCGGCGCAGGTTGCTGAGGTTACCATTGCCAAGCGCATGGGGGTAAGGACACGGCTGGGAGGGGTAGAGGTAGGGTACGGGAACAGCAGACTGCTTGCCTGATGATTGTTTGTATTTCTCATGGCACTCGATGTCAGTCAAAATCGTTGCCGTTTCCCATTGCGTCTGGCTTATGGCCTGACAATTTTCATTTGGATACATTCGACTGCGTCCAATACTAATGTATCTAAAAGCAAAATTAGAGGTCTGCGTGAATGTTGTAGCTGTAATTCGAATTTATGGTCGTGCCACAAAATTCACCCTGTAATAACAAAAATTAATTGTATATTTTCCAATTAAAGTACTATATATATACAAATGTTATGTTGGTATGTACAAAAGTTACAGAACTCGAAAGAAGTTCTTCAGAGATTGAACTAAAGTTTGATTACAAAATACAGTTCAGCTTCTAGGATTCTATTCATCCATTTTTCGTATCAATAACATATCCGGCAACCGTAAGATAACAGATTTTTTACGTGCTCGATCATCAGTAGGTTTTTCCTGATTAAGTAATGAGACAAATTAAATTATATCAAAGTAGGCTAATTTCAAACATAATAATGAGAATCGGTTTAGATTGTGACCAAAGAGCCCGTGACTTTGGAAAATCTATCTCCATGGGCGGAAAACTGTTGTATGAAACTTGAAAAATCTACTCCCATACGGAGGGGAAATAGGCTGAAGGTCTTATATGTGGGAGAAGGTTTTTGTTAGATCGGTTTCTAAGTTCTTCATACCTCATCCAAAAATCATAAGGCACGGATGATGCTAAGTTATCTTTCTTTATTTGTTACTTTCTCATCCATGCAACAACAATGCGCCACAAACAAGTGTGGCGGGGTACAACTAGTTTAATGTATATGGCTTTTTTGTCAACCAATATTTCCTATAAACTTAAAATCATAGTTAAGTTATGATGTTTGTTATAACACTAAACAGATCAATTTAAAACTATCGATAAACAATCAGTGATGACAACCAAAGGTGCACCATCGATATTAACGATAGTGCCATCGATAGTTTTGCTTGTTAGCTTCTATTTCAACACCATGCGCCCAAAAGTATGCAGACCGTTACGCCATTTGCTGCATATCCTTTTGCTTACCGTGCAGCTCATCTGAGAGTCCTGCCAGCCGTCAGCAGTGTCGGTTGCCACTCATTTCGTGCTGTTTGTTGTTTGTTTTACAACGTTTTTAACTTGTTTGCAAGGATTAGGTAAGGCAACTCAAACACAACAACGACGACAAGGACAACGCTGGCGTTGCCGATGGATGAATAGCAGCCAAATGTAAACTCATAAAAAAAGGCGAAACTAAAGCCGGCATCGTCGCATTCGGCATTCGGCAGGACTTCAGCTGGTCCTGGGGGGTAACCTGCAGAGTTTGGCGTTGCCAACATTAAATGCATCGAATTACATTTTCTATTAACCAGCGCGGGCCAGGACAAGGGCAAGGATGCGGGCGAGCCTGAGCCTGAGTCGGTCTGCTGAGCTTGACGTTGCCAATGGGCGGCGGGTCAACAGGCTGGCGCAGTGGCGGGAGCCTGTGGGGAGCTTGTGGATGCCCCCAGGTCGCTGCGGGTTGCTGGCTACTTTGTGGCTGTATCTGTGTGAGTGTGTGTGTGTGTGTGTTGGTGTGTGTATGTGGGTGTGCCCATAGCAAATGTTGCTCGTTTGTTTGCTGGCTGTTTTACAATTCATTTTTTAACGCTCTTGCGCTGTGATTCCTTCGGTTGCCCGAGAGTCCTGCTTGTCGCTGCCGTTGCTGACATTGTTGTGCGGCGCCTTGAAACTGGTACTGGTCCTAACCCTGGCCCTGGCCCTGGTCTTGGTCTTGGTCTTGGTCCTGCTTGGTCCTGTGGCTTACGTAGCGCGCCCTGATTGCATAAGTTTTTGTTGCACTTTGACTAAGAAGCCCGCCGGCTGCACGCGGTCTACAGCCTGTCTGTCCTTTTGCCTCGTCCTGTTTTGTTTGGCTGTGTTAAAGTTATGAAAAGTTTTGTCGTTGTTTTTGTGCCCGCCTTCACGTATTTGCCGGCTCTTTAAGCGCACATTAATCAAAGTTTTTTTCAAAAGTCGTTTCGTTTTAGTCAAAGTTTGAGGGCATTTATAAGGCAATTGTTCAGCTTGTTTTTGTGCGCTCCAGCGCACACGACAGGTGCGGGTTGTGTGCGATTCAGCCTGCAGGATTCCATGCTGTGAATGTCCTGGCTGTGCCGTGCCTCTGTCTGGGCAATCGTTTGAGCGCCGCCGCCGCGCGCGTTCCTTTGAAGAAATTCATATTAAAGCCATATGCCTTGCGTTGTCGCACAAAGTAGCCGCAAATTGTCTTGGCTTCCTAAAACAAACACACACACACACACACTCACGCGCACCGAGAGAAATTTCAATGCCCAAAACTTAAGCCGAAATGCAGAACTCCAAATGCCAGAACTTTGCGAACTTGCGGTCAGCCGAGCAGACAGTTGGCCAATTCTAGCCTGGCTCTGATCCGGATTCCCAAGTCAAGTCCAAGCGCGCCATAAATACCAAAAATATGTTCAAACTTCGGGCTGGCCTGTCTGAAGGTTATTACACTGAGAAAAGGGTTTATATGAATTCAAATGATATGCAAAATAAATATGTATTAATATTATATTATTTAGATTACTATTTAGTTATATTTGAATATAAATAATTAATCTGCTTGGCTTTCTAAACATCTTCTTAAACTATGACTTTTATATTTAATCTGCTAAATGTTTTGTATTCTAAAATTGATTTAGTCCAATCAAGTATGTATATAAAAGTAATATAATAATTCATTAAAATTTTTTTAATTTTCAATAAAATTTTTCATTTCTGAATTTCATTATATTCACAGTGAAGTATTTATGTGTATTTGTGTGTGTCGTAGCGATATTAATTACAATTTAAGGAATTCAGACTTCATAGCCTTTTCTTTCTAAGTATATATTTAGAACTAGTAATCAAAAAATTATGAAAGCTATAATTGGAGAGATAGGGTATGTGTTTAAAAATATGAATATGGGTAATATAATAAATTTAAATATTCGTAAAATTTTCTTATTTTGAAGAAAAAAAACATTTAAATATACTATTCTTCCTGAATGAGGGATGGAAAGTTGGGGGGGGGTGGCTTTTATTTTCATTGATGTGTTCATTCAGTTTTTGTATAGTGGCAATTTTATGAATACATTCATGTTGAGGCTAGGTTAGGAATGTTGAATCATATTTTAAGAAGATTATTTATTTATTAATTATTTTTTGACTGAGGTTTGAACATAGGCACAACAACTTATCAGGCGTTTATAACGAACTGAATTATGATAAAATACTTTAGAATCAGAAGAGAAATATATATAAAAAAATTATTTATATTATTATTTTATTTTGTATTTTTGTATTTTTGTTAACCAAATGTTTAGCGAAATTTGTATATTTTTTTGTGGATTCTCCTACTGGGGAGGTCCCTTGGGTAAATGCGCTTCAGTCTTCTGTTGCGGGGTCTTCTAGTAAGTCTGCTGGCTAAGCGGTTAGGATGGTTCGCTAGCCTTTCGTTATAGCGACTAGAGTGCCGATTTATTTGGTCACCGATTGGAGTCAGTTGTAGATCTCGCTCGATGACTTTATTCTTTACATACCAAGGCATACCAGAGATAAGTCTGGCGGCCTTAGATTGTATTATGCGCACACGGTTAATTTGGGACTTAAATTAAATGAAATTAGTCTTTAGTTAACATCTACCCATAATTAATGTAAATATGTAGATCCTGGATCATTAAGCCCGATATATGGTTGGGTAAGATCACAAACACCACACCAATAAAAAAAAATAATATTTTTTTGTAGTTTTTTTTTGTCTAATCTTATTTTCAACCATAAGAAACTGAGTTATAGAAAATGACGTACATAAGCTTGACTAGAAAAGCTTGAAGCATAGAACTTGCTTTGACTTGACCGCCAAGTTCTTAAGTTTTTTTCAAAGTGTACACACACACACACACATAGATAGCTGCTGTTTAATTGTCTTTAAGCTGGAGTGTCTGCCCTGCAGCCTATGCCGTCTGCGTGACTGTCTGAGTGACTTATGTCTGGCCTTAAGAGAACTTTTTTGCAGCCTACACAATTGCAGCATTGAAATTGTGCTGAAATTTTCACAAGGCTACACGCGACGCCACAATGCAAAGAAAAAAAGCATTTAGCCAGACTCTGCACACACACACACACAGACACAGATCTATGTATGGTATATGTGTATATATTTCTACTGCAATTACAAGCATATGCATAAATAATAATGCACGAAAATGCTTTAAGTGCAAGTGTGTCTGGTTCTGGGTCTGGGTCTGGGTCTGAGTCTGATAGGCCAGCTTGGCTGGTAGCGGTTCCTGTGCCCTGGCCCCATCCTTGCCCAGAGTCCCGTCTCCTGTCCGTTTGCCGTCTCCTGTCTCCTGTCTGCTCTGCTAGTTGCTGAACTGGCAACAGTCTCGTCTCGTCTCGTCCTGTCTGCTCTCTGCTTAAAGCGACTGCATTTCAATCGCAGCTGTGGGGGTGTCAGGAGCAGAGGCGGACTTTGTGTGCACTTCACTTTGAATGTGTCTGCAGTTACCCTTGAAAATGTGTGGATTGCTATTGCTATTGTTGTTGTTGTTGTGGACGCATAGCGTTGCAGGTTGCACGTTGCACGTTGCTCGTTGCACGTTGCTGTAAATGAGTTCAATACACTTGGCCACGCTCGTAAACATAAACAACACTGGGAAATATACAGGGATATTTGCTGCAGGATGTGCGCTCTCCACGCGCATGCGCCATGTCCAAGCACTCTCTTTCTCGAACTAACTCTCTCTCTCTCTCTCTCTTTTTATCTCATTGCAGCACAGGTGTCTGGAGTTGCCGAGCTGTTGGAAGCCGAACGCTTGCTGCCACTTCGTGCTGCCTCGTCCTGCGTCCTGTCGGTGTTTATTTAACACAGTTACTCGTGCCTCTGCCACTCAGTTCGTATTTGCAGCTCGTGCCGTGCGTTCGTCCCTCACACACTCAATCTTCCAGTTGTGAATCCTGAAAATACGCGTCTATCGCGTCGAACATGTGAAAACATTCGAGTGTTTCGAGTTTTTGATCTTAACACAGTATTGCCTGGCTCAATGGTAACCGCCGTGCTCAAAACGCGCTCGAAAATTTTGCATCATTTTTGTTGGCATTGCAATTAGCGGCGTGTTGTATCCTTGCTGTCGTATCTGCCTCTGCCTCTGAACCCGGTGCGTGCTCCAGTGTGTGTGCGTGCGTGTGCGTGTGTGTTTTAGTTATAGCCACCGCCATCGCCATCGCCTAGGACCAGCCAGGATGTCCTCCATGGCCAAAATGCGGCCAAGCAGCCAGCTCAGCATTTGGTGGCTCCTCGTGCTCGGCGCGCAAATAATTTATGTGGATTATGCTCGGGCGGATTATGAGAACACTTGGAATTTATATTACGAGCCACCGTGTTGCACGGGTGCAGCAGCTGTTGGCCATCACTTGCGGCATCACAAAGGTAAGCACCCAGCATTTTCATAATATTCCATTCTGCATATTTCATGCTGTAATTTCGAGTTTTAAGTAAGTGCAGGCAGGACCTCTTATCGCCAGCAGCTGCTGGCTAACATTTATAAATTTATAAACTTACAAGTCCTTACAACAAGGCCAAACACACGCACGCATACACTCACAAAAGGACTTCTGCTTGTCAACAAAAGACAAGAGTTAATCCCGTTTTTCTAATTCTAATATTATGAATATTTGTTCTTAGTTTTGGCATAGAGTTTTCCTTTGGCTAATAACGACTTGGCATGCAGCAAATGAGCTGCATTATAGATTGCATTTTAAAGTTAAATCTCTCCTTTGGTTAGTCCTTATGCTTTTTAAACAATCCTCAACTGCATTTCATACTTACAGAGAATAATATAGTATTATTTGTTAGACAGTTGTATTGCAGAAATATGATTTTTGTTGATAATTCATAGCCTTTATGCAGAGCTTATAAATAAATACTGTTAAAGTTATACTTAAAGGCTTAGAAAACCACACCAAATCCCTTGCATTTTATGAATAAATGGGCTTAGTTCAGCAAGTGCTTATCCTATTTTGTTTTCTTATGAACAAAAGTACTTTTATTTTTAAAAAATAGATCAGTATTTTTCGTTTCTGGCTTGATATCGAAATAAGGGAGTTTTCTCTGAGTGTACACTCAATCTATTTCACGCAATCTGGCTAAACTAAATGGCAGTGCCCCAAAAATAGTTGAACAGCTAAGCTGTGCATACAAATCTTAGCACAACAATAGGCGGCCAAGGCAAATCGAAGCTTGGTAAATAAGTCAACAGCTTAGGGCTTACACAGCCGCGAATGCCAGGAAGTTGGCCGGGACAGGCGCTTAGACATTTTTGTGCACATGCACGAGATATCCTTTTCGGCAAAGGAATAATTTTCACTTTAAGCGGATTTGCTTTTGTTGCCGCCCACGTCTGCAGTCGCTGTCGTTGCCACAGTCGATGTCGCTGCCTCAGTCGCCGTCGCTGCTTCCATTGATTTGCCATTTCGTTTCACTTCCGCTGAACGTCTGTTATCCTTTCGCAGCGGCCATTTGGCACCCGATGCTCGTGCAGGATACGTATTGCCATTGTTTGGCCATTGTTTTATATCCTTGGCAAGACGCTGCTGCTGCTCCTTCTGCTGCTGAGGATTCGAGTTCAACTTATAGACTCATTCGCGCCCAGCAGCCTGTGTTTCCTTAGCCCTTAGCTGAAGTAAAATTAAAAAGTTTTGCGTTTTGTGCAGCTTTTCCTTTATTTCATTTGTTGTTTTTTTTTCGTGCTCGCTTTTTTTTTTTTTTGTTTTTTGTTTGGTTTAATTGCAGGCTGCTGGCATTTCAACCACTTGAGCTGCCTTTTGCTGAGCTTATTGTTGTTTGCTATTAGTGTTTAATTAGTTTTCAAGTGGTGTTTTTATAGACTTAAAGTGCGCTTATGTCAGCCCGATACGGCTGTAAGCCGTTGCAGCTCTCTCGACTGCAGCATTCATTCTGTGGCACACATTTGCGCGTTTAATAATTAAAAGCCATTTGGCCAAATCAAACATGAGAATTACACACGAGTGCATCAAAAATGCAGCTCACATTAAGTAATCCGCTTTAATTTACTCCTATCCGCATCCATTTTGCACCCACTCCGCACACTATCCCCCAACCCCGCCCCGCCCCGACCGCACTCTCTCCAAGCTGTAGTCAACGTCACCAGCTCATCCGCTTACAGTGCGTTGGAAAAGTTTACTGGCGGGCTGAAAGACAGCAACTGCTGCATGCAACGTCGCTTAGTTCATTTGCAACAGTAAATAAAAAGTTGTGCGCAAAAGTTTTAATTTTTATGTTAACACTCATGTGGAATTATGACAGTTGCGCCATGTTTTGTGCCACACGACTCTCCCTATCCCGCTTGCCCGCTTTCCCGCTTTCCACTTCTCCACATTCCTGCTGACCAAATCGCAATTATTTTCGCTTGCAGCATAGTTACCAGCCCTCTGGGCCATGTTGCCGCCAGCGACCCAGAGCAATAACAAAGCGTGTATATACAAAGCGAAAAATTTAGTTGCAATTATTAACTACATCCATTTTATATCCAAAGTTATGAGGTTCCTTTCTTTACATTGAGTCGATCAGTGCACAGATTGATTAACTTCATCCATTCTTATCTATCTATCTATCTTTTAAAATATATTCCTTGAAGTCCAGGGAATGTTTATAGCTATAGTTTGTTGTGCTCATCACCACCCCCACACAACCACCCACTCATAAACGAAAAATGATAATATTCATGAGTATAATTTTACATTAAATAAAAACTATAATACCCACGAGTGTTAGTGTGTGTAAGTGTGTAAGTGTGTGGGGAAGGAAGTTTCATAGCAATTTTTTTACCGTGCCCTCGATAAATATATATATATATATATATATATATATATATATATATATATAATAAATATTTATAAGAATCAACATTCTAAATAAATATAGTTCAGGAAATGCGAGCAACGCCGCGGGTATATCTTGAGCCTAGTATTTTTATGAAAACTATATCTGTATTTAGAGCTTCTACAATATATATTTGAATTTTATAACATACATTCAAAAACATAGATTATCCTACAACTACACTTTGTACAAAAACACAGTAGTATTATTTACCATATTAGATAAGATATTCCTGTACATATATATTTTGGAATATTGTAATATAGCCGAAGTCCAGCGCTGTATAAAAGTTCGCTTATTAGTTTAAGTTTTATGAACGAAACTATCAATATTAATAAATAAATATATTTGATTTTATATTATAAAGGGAGTTTTAAAAGCTATGACATTATTTTATCATCTGAGCACTGAACGGCTTAATTATTCATCCTATTAGTCCTACTATCCTTGAGCTAATCCCTTATCCAGTTTCACATTAATTAGCCTCAATGGCTATAGCAACCTTTTTGTTTTATTGCAAGCCCATGATATGAGGTTCTTCAATTATTCATTCAATCAGTTCTACTATCCTCTAGTCAATCCTTTATCAGGAGTGGGGGGATGAAGCTTGGGGGGAAATAAAATTTTGTGGGGGGGGGGGGGGTTGGGGGGTATGACATTAATTGGTATTTCTTAGCTTATATTAAATCTATTAATAGTCTGTAGCCTAACAAATTATAAAGAATAATTATACCTAGTTAAAGATGTCAAAAAGTTAGCAGTACAACTAGTCAAGAAATCAATATGCTAATTAAAAAAAAGAAAAATATTTTGCCTCAATTTTTTAAAACAACTTTTTGTTTTTGAAAACCTATAATGTGATATTCTTGTTCGTTATTTTACTCATGCATGCTTATATAATTCTGGATCCCATCAGTCCTACGCTTTACGAGCAAATCCATTGTCAAGTATCATATTAACTTGCCTCAATGGATTCTCAACCTTTTTGTGGTTTTTTTTTGTAAATGTATTAAGGTTTTAAACAGTGTTGTTGCTGCTTAGTAATAATACAATTTTTCTGCATGAAAAGTATGTGAAAGTATGTATGTTAACTAAAACATAACATAACATTAAATATTTATTAAATTAATAAACCTTTCAAAAGTCATATCTTTATGTCAGCAAGATCATTGTCATTATGCTAAAAATAAATATAATTAGTAAATGTTTAATTTAATTTGATGTTTGAGCAATGAAAAGTTAACAAAAATTGCAATTATTTCGAGCAGTTCTGCCAACTTGTTAATCAGGTGCTGCCAACTTTTCGGAGTGATGTTGTCATGCACACAACTTTAACAGCATTTTAAAATCGGCTAACAAAAAATGTGTAATTTCTATGAATTTGATGAAAATCAGCTTATGTAGGGGTTTATAATCCCATACTTTTAGCTTAAGTTATAAATGGAATTTTGGCATTTGTTACTCAGTATTTCGTAAGCTTCAACTCGCTTTGCCTGTAAAAATATTCGGCCTGGAATTTGCATTTAAGTGAATTACTTCGCTATTGGGATATTGAAGATAAATATTTAGATACACATAAACCATTTGCATTATTATAAGCCACAAGCAAAGTACAATGGAGCGCTAAGATAACCACAGCAATTTAAACAATTAATGCAATCAAATCAAAGACAAAGCGCAATTGTTTTAAGGCGGTTTGTGGGCGCGGTGTGTGGTTAAGGAGTCTGTTATGCAAACAGCAGGACGATGGCGCTGACCCTTTTGGTTTGAAGCAAAACAAATGCCGTGTACAAATTTGAAGCACCAAAGTTTTCCCGGGACCCGCAAAAAAGCAAAAATGAAAAGAAACTTAATAAAGGTATGCAATGGCCAAAGTAAGCAACAAAATGGTAAGAAACAACAACAACAAAAGCAAGGCAAAAAATAGCATATCAGATGTTTGCGTTGTTAATTAAAGAAAAACAAGCAAAAGTTTAATGGCGAATATTAGCGAGACCCCTACTCTCCCCGCTCTCCCCGCTCTTCTCGAACGACCTTAGCCCAAACCCATGTCCAGCCGGAAAACCAAATGCCAGACCAAACTTGCGGCCGTTGCGTAAATAGAAACAAAAACTGAAAGAATACGCTGCCAAAAAAAGGGTGTAAAAATACACAAAAACTTGGCTACACTTTGGGCCCTCATTTCGTGCACGCACGCAAGCCCCAAAGAAATAAAAAACTGAAAAAAAGCTGAAAAAAAAGCAGAAAAAACAAGAATAAAAACTGCGCACAAATGTTTTGCTTGTAAACTTAAAGAATTTGGGGCATTTAGCGTTGCCCACTTTACAAAGCAGCCTCGAAACTTTTGCTGCCAAACTTTGGCGCCAGGTAAGTATGTGGGCTGGCCTCCACCGACTGGCCGGGTAAATTAGCCACCCCAAGCAACCCTTGGCTCAGCAATTAAGCAACAATTTTCGGCTGTAATGGCCGGGCCAAACAGCAGGCAGCCAGGCAGCCAGGCAGGCCGTTACAGACAGCTAGACAAAGCCAAAAAGAACTTTCACTGCATTTCATAAATCCATCAGCAAATTTACACAATTGAATTGATAGCAGGCGCCCACAAGCGCGCTGTCAACCTGCGGGTGCTGCGGCTATGGCCGTGGCTGGGGATTTGCCTGTCTCGTATATCACAGCATCAATTATTAAGGTATAATAAAGTTGATGTGCGGAAAAACAATTTCAAGCCAAAGCCAAACATTCAAGCCCCCACTCCAGCCCGCAGCAGCAAAAACAGGAAGGCAAAGCTTTCTTTCGGTTGCTGAAAACTTAATACCCTTATAAAAATTATAATTAAAGTGCTAGATCGTCAAAAAACTCAAGCCCCAACCGATTTTCATATGTAACAGCTATATGATTAGCAATCTGATATTAAATAGACTGACTCAAACGCGTTCCTTCCTAGGATCTGCCCTCTCGAAGCCTCACTTAATCCTTGTTCTATTTTCACCACTTTTGTATGTTAAATGTAAATATAAGTGTCCTTGTAACTTATGTGTGTAATGTATATATGTAAATAACTTGTAACTTCCCCATACTTTCTATTTTTCACCCTGTGATCACACTTTTTTGGATATTGCCCACTTTTGTTGAGATATCTGTAAAAACAGTTAATTACTTTTATGATATGGTGATCCGATTCAGCTAGTTTCGACAGATATACAGCCTGCGTATATGACTTTATCGACCTATCGACCATCTCGTTGTGCTGTACAAGAAAACTTTATGGGCTCGCAAACGACGCCTTCAATGAGTTACACATTTAGCGACAAAATGATAACATCCTCTGCAAGGGTATAAAATCAACGACAACGACAAATAATCTTGAGTCAGGTATTTGTTGACGACACACATGCACACGCCCACGCCACACACACACACACACGAACACACGCACACACAAAACATTGATTGTGCGCTGCGGCGTATACGCAATTTACGGCTGCGCCTTAAAGCAGGCAACGCACATTTAACAAAAGCTGACAAATTGTCACACGACACACACACATAAAAATCAATACACTGAACGAAACGGCCTGTGGGTGGCCTGTTGCTCATTTTATGAGATTTGCGCCAAAAATAAAATGTCCTGCCATTTAGAGGTTTAAGCCTAAGCGCTTTTGCTTTTGCTTCTGCTGCCATTTCAGTTCAGGCTCTTTGGCAGCTTGTTAGCGATGCGCCTAAGCCATAATTTACAACACTGTTGACCCAAATTTTGTTGGTTTATCATTGCAGGCTGGCTTGGCTAACAACTTCATTAGGCAGCTGCAGCTGCTTTTGCACTCAGTGCCGACTGTCGAGTGGCAAGTGGCAAGTGCCATAATTCAACTTATGTTGTAACGTTTGGCCAAACAGCCGAAAGCCACAAGTACAAATGCTTGTCTGATACGCACACACACTGACTAGTTAGCCGCAAAATGTAATATATCTTCATACACACACATACACATACACTACGCTGCTTAGCATCACATGTGGCATACATTTGGGTGCACCACAGCGACTGTAATACATTGCTACTCTCTCCCTCTTTCTCTCCTTGTCTCGCTTGAAGTGCTGTGGTGTGCTTGTTGCCAAAACAAATGCTGACTGTGTGTGTGAGTGTGTGTGTATAGACACCTACTAGCAATACACACACACACAGCCGGAGAGTCTTCGGTTTGACAATACTCATTCAAAGGCAGCTCCAGTTAATGACTACAAATTAATTAAACCAAAAATGTCTGCGCCACTAAATTTTATTATCAAAGTTTGTGCTTCTCCGTTTGGTTGCTGGTTTTGTGGGTTTTTGCTGCGAATTACATTTTCAGCTGTTGTCACCAAGGCTGCAAACCGTTTTTGAAACCGAATTTGAACTTTGTATCGATGCTTGAATCGAAGCCATTTTGTAAACAATCGTCAAATGAAAACAGCCTTAACTAATCTAAAAACAAAACATTTTACTCAGAAAAGTTTCAGTTAACAAAAATAGGTTAGCATTAAAATAATTTTGGTTTATTAAAAGTGTTTTTATCTTAATTTATAAAAACGTTTGTTCAGCGTCTCAAGTTTGTATCCGGTAGATGGCGCTGCGGTGGTGTTATATACAAAACTCCTTTTTATGTCTTGACACAAATTCAAAATATATTTATGTTTGGATATGAGAACATTTGTTGTGTGATTGTACTCTTTGACATGACTGCTTGACTGACTGATTTGTAACCAACAAACCTGCGAATGAAAATCTAACCCCACGGGCGGAAAACTGTTGTATGAAACTTGATAAATCTACTCCCACTCGTCACCACAGATGCTCAAATTGTGAGAGAAGGTTTTTGTTAGATCAGTTTCTAAGATCTAAGTTCTTTTATTTTGAAAATGATTAGGCGTGGAAGGAAATGGTGTTAAGAAATTGTTGTTTATTTCTTAATTATTCATCCATCTAACCACAATGTCCCACAGCGAAGAGTTGTAGGATACAGCCAGTAAAAATATATATATATAATAGTTAGCCTTTAAAACATGTACAGACCTGTTTTTAACTTGACTTTAGACTCAATTTCAAGATATAAAGCACACTCTAAGGATAGCCAAAAAACTATTAAATAAAGTACAAAAAGCTGAGGTCCTTAATAGTTGTTATTGTTTAAGCAAGTATGCTCAACACATGTAGAACTATTTCGAAATTGGAGTTTGGAAAATGACGAGTAATTATTGTAATAGTATTGTCTGGGTTCAAGGATCTTACAAAACCAACCGTATCAAGAGCTGTGACAACCAAACCACGGACATTTGTCAAGGTTTTGCAGGCAATGTTGTCACAGAAATAATTTAAAGCACGCAACTCTTTGAAATTCTTGATTTATTTATGGTATATTTACATACATATACTTAAGCACGAACGGCCCGAGAGCCTATTAAAAAATAATGTAATGTAATGTGCATTTATTTAATTTATTTTAAACACATGTCGCTTGATTTAATTAACTGTACATGGCCGTTGCGGCTTTGGCAGGAAACAGCTATCAGCGTGTTGTGCCACCAATGCTGACACACGGCTGCCAGCAGCGACAGGACAACTACAACAAGAACAACAACAACTACAACAACAGCAATGTCAGGACAATGACCACGTTGTTGTGCTTGTAACAGCAACAAGCAGCTTGTGTGTTTTTAATTAAACGCTCTTCATATTGAAAAGTTTATCGATATTAACTTAAAGCTTTAAAGATAGCTGGTAACAACTGCCTTAGCCAGGAAACATACATGTATATTGGCTATTAGAAATGGCTTTTCGACACACATTAGGCTGCACACCTCGCTGCCACTTATTTACACTTAATTCAATTATCTGTTAATATTTGGCCATCACATTTACAACTGGCCGCACATATCATGGTCAAAGGCAATTCCAGCAGTTGCCAGTACTTATTTGAGTTATGGCCATAACTGCTTTGTGGCAGTAATAGCATAAAACACGCTACCAATTGACCCGAGAGCACTTCACTAATCCGGGGTGGTTGAAAAGTCAGTTTCCCTGGCAGGGTGGTCAAAAGTTCAGTCGCATAAATAAATACTTACAGCTATCATAAAGGGGAAGCCCCTTCCACCATTCTGTTGTCAATAGGACGCCAAACTATTTTGACCAACAGCATAAGCTAAGGGTAGCTGCCGAGGGGGTTGGTTGGTTGGCAGTGAAGAATTCGGTCACTCAGTCGTTTCAGTTGGTAATTCCAAGCATATTGCAAAAGTTAAATTGGTTTATTGTCAGCCATAGAATTTTGCCATGGCATAATTGCATTAAGTGCAGCCAGGCAACATTGGAAGCTGTCTGCTCGGTCGGCTTGGTGGGGTCAAAAGGAATGTCTGTGCCTCGGCACGAGCTGTTAAATGGCAAACAAACATATGAAGGCTTCTGAGATATGCAATATGAACAAGTCCCCACTATGTGGCACACAAAATTAACACGTTATTTAAGCGATAGAGAGACAATGGACACCCTTAACAAAGCAATCAAGAATTCAGCTACGAAAAATACATATGCCTTTTGAGGCATATATACGAGTATAAACAAACAAACAAACAAATAACCAATTTCTAATTAATGCCCAGCTATTCAAGAGCTTGATTATTGAAGCGAGTGTGCGTGTGTGGTTTTTGAAATTGTTCACACAACGAAACGCCTACCAAGGATCAGGCCAGCAGTCGACAAGGAAAATCGATTGACCCGCTTCCAAGCAGATAGTCACCCCGCCCCCTGCACCTCTCCCCACCACAACCAAGCTAACAACAATAGCAGCTCTGAGACAAAGGCCGGCATGCTCAATAATATTATTAAATAATGAATGATAGGTGAGGCGTAGGGGGTGGTCACAGGAACGCCATTGCCAACTGTGACTGCGACTGCTGGGTATGTGCAGTCATTTATTATAAATAATAAACGTGAAACAAAGGATCTCGTACACACCCACAGCACACACATACCCCCACACAACCCCACACACATACATAAATAAAGTGAAATATATGCAAAGAGGCAGGCAAACTATGGGCATGGAACTTGCTCATATCTCTGTTGCATGTGTGGCAAGATGGCACTGCTTACTGCCAGCTAAGCATGCTGCTTGCCGCATTTATTACGTATACGCAGCGTGCTTGCCAACACGATATATGCAAATTGACACGCGAGCGAACGAAATCAATGCCATAGTTATGCACTCCATTGATGCTTTAATTTATATGACAGCGTACTGCCAGAGTTTATGATAAACAAGCGCGGTTCAAGGACATTTTAACACGCCAGCCAAACGAGCAACTCAATCACGAAACGCCCAGCGAAATGAAGACAACAAGAGCTGCAATAAAATGCCATCAAGAACGGATATCAAGCACACCAAATGTCAAGTAAAACAAGAAAGAAAATATATCTAAGCAGTGCCGAAGTTGTTATACTCTTGCGGGTTGCTTATAAGATTACTCGCATGTTGACTGAAGAATTAAAAAATGTTGTTCCTATAAAAACTCAATTTACGATCGATTGTTTTTAAGACAGCAATAAGATATAGTGATCTGATTCAAATGTTTCTGACATATGTACTGCCTTAAACAAAAGGAAGCATCTTTTGTAAGTTTAAGACAAGTTTAAGATTGGTTAAAACCCTTTCAGAGCTGCTTATAAGATTACTCAATGATGGCTTAGGAACACAATAACATCAATTAGATATAGTGATCTGATTCAAATGGTTTCGACTTATGCGCTGCCTAGAAAAATAAAGACAATAAACATCTCTGGTAAGTTTAGTTGATAGCTCTAGTTTGCATAGAAGTAGCAGACAGGCAGCTGGATAGATCGACGGAACTGTTGATGCGGATTATGAATGTTTATACTATATGCCTCTTTCGATGCGTTACACACATTGTGACAAAACAGTTAGACTCTCTGTTAGGGCATAACAACAATTTAGAGACACGTGTCGAATGTGGCAGTCGTTTAAAACCAAATCAGAGCCTGACTCTTGCTATGGCTGGAGGCGCAACAAATTTGGCAACATTTTGATGTCAAATGTGGTCTAATATAAAAATATAAATCTCGGCGAGCGTTTTGCATTCGAGTTTGCCCTGCTTAAATTATGCGTAGAGCATAAGAACCGCATGTGGAATATGTGTGGGAGGGCGCATTAAATTGCAATAGCGCACAAAAGTATGCAATAAAAATTTGCTAATGCGCATAACCAGAACAGCGAGGGGTGTGTGTGTATGTGTGTGTGTGTAGTGTGTGTGTGTGTGTGTGTAACACAATTGCACATAAAACCGCCAATTTAAAAATGAAAACTGCCGGCCATGCGGTGGTGCTGTGCGGTGGTTGCCGGGCCTCGACTCCGACACGCTCCGTTGCCGCATAATTCTCTTTTTTGTTACTGCTCAATTTCTGTTATAGCCAGAGCTATGGCCATACATATATATATTGCCATAGCCCTGGCACATATGGCGCACCTTGGTGTGCGGCTCTGTCTGCGAAACAAAAGTGAAATTTAGCGGCTGCAATTACCGCGCAATTTCGACCAAATTTCCTTTTGCTGTGTGTTACTGTATGAGTGCGCAATTTGCCACAGTTTTGAGTGTGTGTGTGCGTGTGTGTGTGTGTGTGTGGGGCAGGCAACAAGGGAGCGGGCGCTGCTGCAGGGTGTTGCCAAAATAAAGTCTAAAGTATAGTATAGCTTGCCGCAAAACAACAATACAACAGCCGGCTAGCAATCATAAAAGGTAAACACATAAAACCCAAAGGGAAGCGCGCTAATTTGAGGGGTGTACACCGTACACCCTGGCTCTGCTGACGCCTGCAAGTATGCAATGTGCTTTGAAATTTAAATTCGCTGCCATAAATAAATGCTGAGGTGTTGCACAAGTGCCCTCCATAGTCTACAGTCTGGGAGTTCCTTTGCCACGGGGCGCTTGTCTTTAAATTTTGCCGCAAGACGACATGACATGGCCTCAACATTGCCACAAAGCTGCTACTTTCTATCTGCTGCTGTCTACGGTCAGCTGCAACTTGGCGACGCGTCGTGACGCTTTGGCTGAGCCCTAATTTATGCACCCTTCGCTTGTGGCAGCCAGGGGTAACCTGCTGCGTCTAGTTATGGCATTGCATGTGGGCTCGGGCACCCTTTGTGTTTTTTTTTCTCCCCTTCTTGCTGTATTTATTTTTGCTTGGTTTTGCAGCTTTGCTTGGGCTGCTTCTATTTTTTTTTATATTTTTTTTGGTTTACGTTTACCCAATTGAGGTGAAACGGAAATGAGCTGCCGGAAATACCTGACGGCGTGTACATATGTACCTATGTCTGTATGCTTGTATATAGCTCTCTCTGTGTGTGTGTGTGTGTTTGTTGCGCTGCATAGTTATGTGCGCCTGCCCGCAGGATTAACGGCCTCACTTTAATGGCCGCCTTGTAATTTAAAACAATTTAGGCCACGCGTCGTTGAAACTAAATTGGCAGAGCGTGCGCTGCGCTGTGGAAGCTGCCAGCAGCTTAAAGTTTACCACATTCAGTTCATCTTAAAGTCGTCCTTATGCTGCCTGGCTGTGGCTGTGTGTGTGTGTGGGTGTGTGGCGCAGGACGACAGTTGCTAGTCGCATAACTTCTGTCATAAGACGACAGCGCACACATGACTGAAGCTCAAGTTTAACGCCTATGCCCCAAATACATTGTATATGTCTCACGATTGGTCGCTAGAGATGAGACAAGCTGCGATAATACTTTTGTGTCACTGCGATTTGTAATCCTTTATAAGTATTGGTGTATCTGTAGCCATATATGTACTTCCTTAAACTAATCCGTATCTAAAGGAAATAAGACTGAAATCGCTGAAAAGTCTTTAGTCTGCACACTGCGCTTTTATTTTATTATTTATTTTACAAAATTACATTTAACTTACAATACTAAATTTAATAAATTCATGGCGAGTACTTACAACTAGTCCTTCCACTTGTACTGCGCTTTTAAAACCAATGTAAACAATACTGAGAGACATGGGGACAAACAAACTGTATAGGGGTATCAGTTGTCCGGGTATGTAGCGACATACTTTATTGATATGCATGTAATACCAATTAAATCACAGGATTATTCTCCATAATTTAATTATTTTTTTATGTGTTTTAACGTATTTTTTACAATTTGTATATTTAATTCGATGCAAGTTTCTTGTTTCACATTTAAGTCAGAAAGAAAACTTTATCACAGATGATACATATAAATACATAATGGATTAATGTTAGAAATATAAAATTTGTTTCTTATTGTTTTTATTTATATATTTTTTAATGTTACACATATAGATAAAAAGATATTATCTACAATATTTACACAAATTATTTGATAATATGAATAGAGGAATCTAGTAGGGAGATCCAATGGAAATAACACTTTCAATACGCTTTCACAGAAATATGTGGAGTATTCTTTGAGGATCAACCAAAACTACCTTTTTTTAATAAAAATTTTCATATTTATTTAACTGTTCATACTGCTACCTTTTTAGCAGCTTAAGGTAGTTCTGAAAAATAAATCGAATGTTCAACAATGTTAAGGTTTGAATTCCAAGTACTTGCAAGAGTTTCTTTCATATACCATTTATAATTATAGATATTTAAAGTAGAATGGAATAGTTATTGATATATTGACTGAAAATAAGTGACTAGTAGCAGTTAACAAACAGTGATCATCCCTGAGGGCCACTCAGCGCCAGTGTCTGGCCGAGGTGCAAAGTTATGCGCCTACAAGGAGCCGAAACCTGAGCGGGCTGTGAAGGGTGGGGCAGCGTGGCAGCTTAAAGGAGCAACGCGTAATGTGCGTGCTGCAAGACGTTAGCATACTTTCAGGTGTAAATACATGTAGGCAGCTCGAAAAGTAGGCAACGAAGCCGCAGCCCAGTCACACACACACACGCACACACACACACACACACGCAGACACACGCATAGACTCCGCACTCACCAGCTGGTAGTAAAGTTGCTTTTTGTCACGAAATAGATACGCCTTTGTGTGGCAATTCGTTTGCTGGCGCGTCTTGTGCTACTTCAGTTTCCGTTTTTGCCAGGCACACAGGCACCAAAAGGATAATCAAGTCGAAAAGAAGCAAACGTGTTGAAAATTAAGAAAATAACAGGCCAGCAACGGCAACCAGCCCAACCACCCAACCACCCAACCACCGGGACAACACACGCGACCCACTGCCAATCAACGCCGCTTGGCACGATATCGCCAGCGGCATTGTTATTGTTGTTGTTGTTGTTAGTATTGTTGTTGCTTTTGTTGGTTTTGCCCAGCCACAGAATTTGCTGACAGCGCAGAGCAGAGCACAGACAGAGACAGCTCTCTGGCGTTGACACAAAAGGTGTATCTTGAAATAAGCATATTATTATGTGCTCTATTTTGTTGGTATTATGAAGGCGACAAAACGACAAAAGCGGCCAAATCTAATGAGTAAACGAAGAGGAGAGCAGTGCAGAGCAGAGACCAGGAAAAAGGACACCAGACAACGTTTTACGTTTACGCTTACCGTGCAAACAAGCCACATGATTTATGGGTGCATTGGGAAGGGGAACTGGCTGAGACAGACAGACATACACACAGACATATAAAAAGTCCTAATATTATTATAAATAAGGCGCCTAAAGAAAATCATTTGGTGGCACACCTTGCACCGTCCTGTCCTTTATTATGATTATGATTTTTTTATTTACCTTTTTATGTTATTTGCTTTTTTATGAAATAAATCAGACGTCATGCAATCCCCGAGCCAGCTGACCAGACCCAAATAAAGTTGGGGCTACGAAATGCAATTACCTGGTATACCGAAAATAAAGGACAGCCAGCTAATAAAGGAATTAAATTGCATACAAAGAGTCCTTATACACGCACTAAAGTTCCAACTTAAACATAAATAGGTATAACATTTTTAATGCGTTTATGCGCTTCATAAATGCGACTTTTATACGACAATTAATTATGAATTCAAAGTCATGTTATAAATTTGGGAGGTGCGCTCCACGAGCTCTATTAATTGGCACTGCAAGCTTATGTTTGTATTTTAATGTTTTCTATTTCTGCCTAAAATGTCCTGGCAAGCAGGGAGGCTTTAGATAATCTAAGCACTGCTAGAACAGTGCATATCTATTGGGTTCCCAGCCAGCGGGGCATTGATGGCAACGAAATGGTGGATTGCCTGGCAAAAGAAGGAGTCGGGCCACCTCTTGAGATCGAAGGAAATATACAAATTTCATTGCAGTCGCTATATAGCGAACTGGATGAATCCGCTTGGGCTAAAGCTGGTGAAAGGTGGCGAAACACTACCAGCTGCAGAATCGCTAAAATTATGTGCAAGAAGCGAAATCAGAAACTCACTAACTTCCTGCTACATCTTCCAAGGAAAGATTGCAGACTAATGATAGGAGTATTAACTGGACATTGCCTAGCAGCAGCTCATGCTAAAAAGCTGGGGATATTAACGGAAGACGGCTGCCGGAAATGTAAGGAACCAGGAGTTGTGGAAACCTTGGAACATCTTATATGCAGCTGCCCAGCACTCGCAACACTAAGACATCGATACTTCAACAGACACTGGCTCGCATCCCTTGAAGAAACGGCCAGACACACTCCCAATGCGCTATTGGCGTTTGCCAGGGGCACACGAATTCTACAGGATAAACAAACCTCCTAATGACCTTCAGTATCCGGCGACACTAAGGACCTACACGGTCTATGTGTGACCACCATGTGGTGGTCAACCGGTTCTACCTAACCTAACCTATTTCTGCCTAAGTGATAATTCAATATAAAAGCTTGTACTTTTTTTGAAAGGTTATTCAAAAACCCTTAATTGCAATTTCAGATTACAATTAAAAAGAATATCATTGCCCTGCCAATTAACAGCGGTCAAAAATGTTTCATGTATTAACCAAGTGGTTTAATTTACATAGAAATTAACAGTTTTTATAAATGAATTGTTTGCATTTTTTGATATAAAATAAAATGTAATTAAATAAGCTTTCCAAAAGTGCAAGCTTGTATATTCAATTATAACGTAGGCATAAATAGAAGCTATTGAAATTTGAACTAACAAAACAACACTTGCCCTTACAATTTATGGTAGTTAAAGCTCATACTTCATTGAATATTTATATTTGACTTTTATTGATTTGAATCTCTTTGTTGTACAATTTGAAATTCAAGCATATTTTCTTGAATTTTCAATATAAAGAAATCAGCAATTTAATGGCATGAGAAGTTTGAGTCTCACAAGTTGTAGTCGTAAATCAGTAGGGTTATTTGTCAGCTACCATCAGCCATTTGCGCTAATTAGATAACAACTTTTTATCAAATGAGTAGGGTATTTGAACAACACACACTCTTACACACAGAGAGCAGAGACAGTGTTTCTGTCATTCTTTGAGGCAAACTTGTAACTCTATTTAAATTCAAGAAATGCGACTACAATGTGGGTAATTAAAATTGCCGATGCTGCTACACTTTGTGCACTTTGTGTTTATGTTGCCAGCTTGTTCTCCGTGCACAGTTAACACACACACACACACAGAGACAATGTCTTACCTCTGCCAGTTAAGTTACTTTGTAGCCAAAGAGTTCTGTTACCCTGCCTGGGCTATTATTATGCAGTGCTGTTTTAACGCTCAGTTTTTGTCTGCCAACTTTAATAATGCGCCTTATTTATGGCAGTTACTGCTGCCTGTTTCCCTCAGCTCATCATTTTCCAAGGCACAAAATAAATAACAAAAAAATACAGAAAACAAACAGCAACATAATTTCTGCCGCATAATTGCAACATTAACAGGTTAATGGCTGTGAGCTCACAGCGCTGCCATGTGCCTCGAAATGTGGGTTATTATGATGCGCAAATGTGTTATAAACAAATAGCATGGAGTAGTTGGAGCTGGGGCTAGAGCTGGAGCTGGAGTTGTAGCTGTTGGGGGAAAGTCAATGGTCTGGAAAATTAGTAGGCTTACAGCTTATTTAAGAGAACAGCACTGACTACACACATATGTGGTAGAGCACTATCGGAAGTATAGATGGAAATTGGTTCCGGTTGCGAAACAAGACCTCGAACCAATCTGAATGGAAATCGGTTCAGTTGTGGCAAAGTGATAAGAGTTGAAAGTCTAGGAAGATGGATAGATGAGTATTAGAAGAAGAATTGTAATAAATGTATTATACAAAATAAAATGCGAACACAATCTACGTCGAAAACAATACCTGAATATCAATCCGATGCAATCAGGTTTGACCAACATATGAGAGTTGATATACTAACAAATTTTTTGTGGATTTCGAACTTAACAAAATGATTTTTTTCAGTTTTTCTTTTTTTTTTTATTAAAAAACTTGTTCAAGCAAGCTGTCTGCTATATTTAGAGAAAACTTAATCTAGTTTTACATACATATAAGGGAAGGGCGAAAGAAAATTTATCACTGATGGGGAAAAACCAACATTAAATTGAAGTTATTGGAATTTGACTAGTGCAAATCCTAATACACACAATAATACACTTTTGTTTAGTTTATGATTGATGATTACTTATATTTCTTTAGATTTTATTGTTTACTTTAGCACAACACAACCAGCCATTTACAAGATTCAATAGGAAGAGGAAGTTATAAAAAAGAGTGTGCCCGTAGGTTCATAAAAATATAATCCTATAATGTTAAGTTTTGTACTAACATAAGTGTGAGAGGAGTAGGAGGAGCTGTTATTTCCATTATTTTGTTTTATTTTGTTATAATAAAAATATTTATTTGAAATTTGTTCTTTAGATTTTGATTAAGTAGTATGTGATGAGGTATTATGAATATTCTATTATAAAAAAATCAACATTTCTTAATGGCTTTTTTCAAGCAAAATCTTTTAAAAACTTTGTAATATTTTTATTGCTAAAGAATTTAAAGAATTAAAATGATGTACCTGTTAAGTTCAACAAGAATGCTATCAAGCCGCACAAAAGTGTTTTAAAGTATTCAAAAACAATTTTAAAAGCAAAGTATTTCGCTGGCTGGAAACAATTTCAAGTCTTTAAAATGCTTTAAATTCGATCAAATAAGTTTTCCTTGATATTTTTTGTGCAAGATGTGGCAATTCTGATTACTTTTAAAAACATCTGTATATATAATTATGATCTGACAATACTTTGAATTCAATTATTTATGATTCTACCTTGTGCGGAAAAGAAATTTGTAGCAACAGTGGGTGGGCTGCGAACCACCCCTGGCACAGGCTGCCACCCCGAGAAAATCCACTCATTTTTCCAGACATTTTTCCACTTAATTAACATGCAAGCCGCACCACGCCGTACCGCACCCCGCACCCGCACCCGCACCCGCTCAGGGGTTAAACACATTGTTGCAGTTATTAAACTATGTAACATGTTGGACCAAGACGGGAAAAACTTGTGCTATAGATATAGATATGGACGTGGATGTGGATGTGAATATGGCGTGTAGCAACCACCCCCGTCATTTAACCCAGTCCTTGCTGGCCAGGATGTTCATTGACTTGGCAGCCGTCGATAGGAAAGCGAGAAGGAAATGTTACCTTCGGGGTGCCGCCTAAGCTCATCGTCCTGATGAAGCAAATATGTGCTTGATGGAATGGGCAACGCCTTTCCAATGCGTTACACATTTCAGGACAATCTTGAAATACCCTCGGCAAGGGTATTCAAATGGCAAATAAAATGCATGCAATGCGAGCTGAACTTAAGCAGTGCACAGCCAACTTTAGACGTTGCATTAACATTTAAATGAGTTTATCTGAGCGGCTGTGGCAGACGGTAATCAGGGGATGGGCTCGGGCTCAGGCCCAGGCCAGGATAAGGGTCCGGGTCCGTGTTTCAACTTCAACTTCAACTTCTCGACGCGTCCTGGTGCATAAATATTTATAGTCGTCCCGCAAGGGCACTAAAAAAGCAAACAGCTTGGGCCGGGTCCAACAGTTTTTAGTCCCGAATGACGCCGACTGATTTATGTGCTTTTGAACATTTTTGCGTAATTTAATTAATGACGGAAATAAGCTGCCACAATACGCCAGTATACGCAGCCGGCTGTCGAGGCTCAGGCCAGGTAGGTCGAGGGGTGTGGGGCCAGTCTAGGGCGTGCACTTCATATCACCTGGCCGGGCTGGTGGCGAAGATTAATTAGCGCTTGTAACGCAGCCGAGTGCGGGGGCAAGTTGTTTAGTGCCACAAAACAAATTGCTGGCAATTGCGCCAGTCTATAGCTATGTGTGTGTGTGTGTGTGTGTGTGTATGTGAGCGAGTGTGTGTGATAGCGTTGGGAAATCAGCGCAAAGTGCGAGGGTTGCTGCAACAATTAAAAGGCCATTTCGCATAGGCGTGAATCAGACAGCACACGAGTGCACAGCTCATTTTGCAGGCGCTGCAAAGTATGCTATGAAAACGGGGCCAGCGCCATTGTAACATGGCTTATGTCAATGTCACCCGGGTTCCTCATAGAGTTGCCAGCTGGGGAAAAGCATTTATGCAAAAGCATGCAGCAGTTGTGGGTGCTGGAGTGAAAGTGTTGTAATGTACGTAGATCCTTGCAACGCCATTTGCCGGCTAGCCAAGCGTAAGCGTTGCATAGTTTACGGCTAAACACGCAGCTGCCGCAATCAGAGAGCCTCCTCGCAAGGACTTGCCCCAGATGATAGCTGAATGGAGAGCAGTGCTGCAGTGACACATAACCCCAGGGATATATAAAAAAATTTACTGCGCTCTTAAAAATTCAAATCACCTAAAAATATGCAGAAGGATGCTCCCCCTGCAACGTCGCGTCGTCGTTCTCGCTGTCCCCGTGTCGCTGTGCACAGCCAACGTGTTACTTTGTATTTGTTTTGGGTTGAGCTGAAAATACTGCAAAATCTAGCTACCACACACAGAGAATACCTCTCTGCACTGAGAAAAATAAAACGAACAATTTTACTTTACTATGCGTTGCAACAATATCCGATATCAAAAAGATATCAAACAATCATCAGATATTCGTCAGTAAAAAGGACATAATTTAAAGATAGATTGTATTTAAGGTTTTTTACTATATGTACAATTATTTATTATTTGCCAAGAAGGTAGTAGTGCAGATTTAATTAAATAGAAAAATTAAGGTATTAAAAAATTAATAAATAAAATATTAAGTAAAAACTATAGTATTCCGCTACATCATCAGTCTGGAAGAAGATTTAACTTAGGATATTTTGATTTTCTATAGCAAAATTATTTATTTATTTTTTTCACATTTTAAAGCGGGTGATAATCAGAAACTACCAAGCTTTATTGCAATAGAAATGATTATAAGCTTGATATCTTCAATTAATACAATTACCCAGTAGTACGGTTCACACGTGAATAAAGGGTGGATTCATGGGTGAATGGTAAGGACCACCCATTACCGGCTGGATTACCGGGAATGCAAATCAGGCATGAATTTAACATGGGCATGTCATTGGCGGTCACCTATAGCTACCCTCTGCATTACCATTCATAGGTGAATTCACTTATTACCATTCAGAAGTGAGTTCACCCATTACCATTCAGAGGTGAATTCACCCATTACCATTCAGCAATGAATTCATAGGTGAATGGTAATGCAACGTCGCTTGTCGAAGTAATGCGTACGTGAAAAGTAAGTCATGAATTCAGCTTGGAAAAATACGTATCCATACCAGCAGAACTAGAGGGTAATTGCTTACCATGTATACATTTTACAGTACACATTTGAAGACAGTAAAAAATCTATAAAATCTAATCACATTTAAGCGAGTTCTACCTAAAATACTCTTAAATATGATTGTGTATTTTTCTCAGTGCATTTACATATGTAAATGTACTTACATATATTTATAGTTATGTATGTGTGTGTGTGGATATTGCCGCATACTTGTGTACAACCATGAAGCTCTCTTTGTTTTCTATATGAGAATGCTGGCGTATCTTTTGCACACGTTTAGTTTTCATAAATTTTCGCTATAAATATTTATGCTCGCGTTTTGAAATATGTAAAATTGGTAATTGGAAAATTTTTATCATGCTTGCATTTTCATGCATTTTCAATGGCACCTCACAGCAAACCCAGGACATCCCAGGACATCCAATCCCATGGCCCACAACAACTATGACTGGCCATGGGTTTATTTTAATTTCGCTTGCTATATGCATGAAGACCCCATCGCGGTCTGATATTGAATTCCAATTATGCGATGTAATTAAAACACGCTACGGAGCGGACCAGCATGTTGAATTTTGCATACTTTTAGTAAGGATCGCCAGAAAGTGCTGTAATTTAAAAATGGCTGCCATAACTTATGCAACATACTCATAGAAATGAATACTCTGGGTTGTAGTATGCATGTCGTAGCCGACATTTTACTTACATGTGTCAAAGAGCAGCAGCCCAGAACTAGGCAAAGCCATCGACTGACTGCACAAGTTGGAATTCGGAGGCATAAAAAGTGCAGCGCAAGGACTCGAGAAAGTCGGGACGCGTATTTTTCAGCATATTAAACAAGGCAAAAGGTTCAAATGCCGGGCAGGCAGGCAGGCAGGCAGCTCCGACTACCAAATTGGGCGCAATGCATTTGCCATTTGGCATTTGACTGCTCCTTGCTTGCTACAGCCTGCATCCTGCAGCCTGCATCCTGGAGCTGCTTTTAGCTTTGAGACTTGCCGCTGAGACTTTCGTGGCCGTGGCCTCTCTGTCTGCCTGTTTGGCTGTCTGGCTGTCAGACCACGTTCTCGTCTGCTTGACGTCTCAATTTTTAGGTTTCTTTTAACATCAGCGCTCTTCCTGCTCACGTTTTTGGGCTGCCATGACGCATGACGTAGGTGTCTAGACTTGCTAATGTTTCCTCCTGCAACTGCACACACAACTGCATATACACTCACACACACACACTCCCCTTGAGCTGCTTAGCTCGCTCAGATGAAGACATAAAATTTTCTACTGAATTATGTAGTTTGCTTTTTGTTTGGCCAACTGCAATTGCACTTAAAGTTGGCCCTGGCTTGATTTGAGTTAGTTAACCCAATAGCTTTTATGGCTATGGCTCTAATATACTCGAGTAGAGCTAACAATTTATATCGATAGTATCGATAGTTTTTCTTGGCAAATCTAGGACTTAGCAGTTTGTTTGTGGGGTAGTTGTTAGTTTATTTGAGTAACTATCAATTTATAAGCCAAATAGAGGTAAATTTTGAGGGGAAACTTTATAGTTTCAGAATCAATCTATCAGTAAGCAGAGAAGAGTTCAATTTCAAAGGATAACCTGTTTAATTTCACAATGAAATAATTTAAATAAATCAATGCGACTAAAGAAACTATTGAGTGTATATTTCGAGACTTGTTGTCTCTATCTTTCTCGCACTCTATCGCTCCTTAGGTATCTGGTGTCCTTCCTAATTGCCTGGCTCGCTTTATTTCCCAGATGCACATTGCGTTTCTGTGTTGAAAGCCAAATGAGCCAAGTGACAGCCAAGGATCATAGCCCGGTCCGGAGTTCCCATTGGAGGCTGCTTCCAATGCACATTGCTATGGCGGCTGTTTAAATATTTAGTTTGCTTTAAGATGGCGCTGCCATTGAATCCAGCCAAGTGCCAGCCACAGGCCACTGACATACTTCTGGTAATGGCGGCAGCCAACTTGTAATATATTCCCACGCCGTTTCGTGTCGAGTGCACACACACACACATACACACACAGAGAGACTCACACTCTTGGCCACATTTACAGCAACACAATTGCACGTTTGTGTTTTTAGATTACAGCATTGTCTAGCTGCCTCCGGCCCCGCCCCTGCCTCTGCCTCTGCCACTTCCTTAGCCTCTGCCTGTTGTGCATTATATGAACTATATCTTAATGCATGTATATGTGTCTGTGTCCGTCTGTGTGTAGGGTACAAGTACTGCTTGTCTATGGCTTTATTTTACTATACATCTCCTTCTCTCTACCTCTCCCTCTCTTTCTCTCTCTCTCTGTGTCGCTCGAGTTGGCGCTGCTTTTTACGGCACGGTTTTGCGGCCATCATAAAACGGCATAAAGAAGGAGCAGCAAGCGGCAAAATGAAACCAAAAGCGCAGCGCAGTAAAATGAAGTCTAAAACTAAATCCCACATAAGGTACGAACGTGCTCAACACAAATGCCAGGCGCTTACTGCTCCTTACATGTCCTTAGACGTCACTCCTCGCCTGCCATTGGCCTGCCCGCCAGCCCGCCAGTCCGCCTGTTTACCTGACTGGATTTTTACAGTGCGCCAGCTATTTGTACCGCACGTTTGTTGTTTTTGCACACAGACAGACAAACTGATATATATATATATATATAGAAATTTATATATTTATATATATATTGCTGGCAAGTTGATATACTCGAACAAAGCGCAGAGCAAACTTGCCAAAGGCAAAGCTAAATTTAAGCCAACAGTCAGTTGGCCCACACTTTGGTGTCTTTGCATATGGTGCCGGCTCACTCAACTGGAAGCTGTTAAATATCGAACACACATTTCTACATTTCCACAATTTCCACAATTTCCACATTTCCACATGCCTGCTGCTGCGATAGCGCACAGAACGAGGCGACTTTAGTAAATGGTCTGAGATTTGTGCGACAGCCTCTGCAGCCGGTCCAGATAAGCCTGATGCATGGCCACCAAGGACAAACTTAAAGCAAGCACCTTGAATGCAACACACACACACACACACACACACAACCACAATCAAACACACACACACACCAAATACACAGTCAAAACCCAAACACGAGTAGCTCTATTAACTTCAGCTAAACACCTGAAATTTAATCGTGGTATTTAGTCAGACTCATCCAAATTAAAACAAAAAGGTTACGCTAGGGTCTCAAAAAAATAATACATAAATACTACATCGACAAAAATTGATCACCCTCAAGACCTTCCACACCGGCTCTTGACCTAACATTTATATATTTCTATCTTATACTATTTTTCTTTATATTAATAACTCTTAATTCCTAATTATTACCCCAAAGTCCTTTGCATAATGTAAATAATAATGTAAATAGCTGTATATACTATTTTAGATCGTCTAGACATAGTTTTATTCCTTTAATTTCACACTAGCTTAAGTTGCCTTAATAGGTAATAGTATACTAATCAAACTGATATTTCAATTACTAAAAATATAAAAACAAATAAAAAAATAAAAAAATTGAAAATCAAACTTAGGATGAAAACTAAACATCTATTAAATCCCTCTACAGTGCTTAGTAAAGCCAGGAATAATATATTTGGCAATATTCAACCCACATCTATCCTACCTACTCCATTCAAATAATGAAAACATTATTAAAATTCTTAAAATAATCTAATACTTAATATGAAATTCAAACATTTAAAATTTAAATCCACACATCAAAATCTTTAAAACATTTATTCCTCATCTCAACACTCTAACCACAATTAATATAAATACACTTAATTATACATAAATCTACCTTATAAACACTATTTTGTAAGCTTTCTTCTATTGTTGATCACATTATTATATACAATCCACCTACTGAAGTAAACATATAATAGAAAATATCCGAAGTCCTCAGTAGCCAACGCCATAAGCTGCTTGTTAGCTTCAACTTTTTAAAGTTTAACTATCAATATTAAAAATAAATTAAATAAATAATTGTGGTCTCAGCTTTTCAAACAAGCCACATTTTAAAGCAGCTGTACAAATTAAGAAAAAGAGACAACTTTCTTACCATTTCCAGCCCTGGCAATTCCTTGAACCCAACTAAAATTAGACTCTGAGGATATATGATATCGCATGAACCCAACTCAGACTTCTGCTTCTCTAAATTTAATGGACAATGTATGTAGATGCCACAATATGATTGAGGGCTGAATCAAAGCCAAGTTTAACTGTCTAATAATGCCTTCCAAGAATGTCCCTAACACATTTATTGTTATTTATATCAGACGCCTCATTCAGGCTCATTAAATACTAAGTTGTAGTATTATAAAATGTATAAGAAGCTGGCTTAAACTTAAGATTGAGCTGACAGTATTTTTTGCAGTGTACTGTCTCAGCCGACAAGTTGCAGTGGCAGGCAGGCACAGCAGGGGAATGAAATCAGAATCACAAACTCACAGAGATACTAATGAGAGCACGGACACGCACTCGATTGGCTCGAAGGAGCTGGAATCCTTAGCGCCAGCTGCTGCTGGCCAGGCAACTCAAGCTGAAATGTGTCAACACCTGCTGTTGCCTTTGCAAAGGACTTGGCCATCATATGAACTGATTTTCTTGGCAATTTTGATAGAGTAATTGCTTTTTGTTGTCCTTTGGCTGCCGCACTGGCATTTGTCTTAATAAAGTTGATTTTGCTGCTCAGTTGTTTGTTGAATTTGGTGGCCATTCTTGGCGTGAACAGTGTTGGCAGTTGTGAGTGCTTGGAGCCCAATCATTGTAAAATTAAGGCCATAAAAAATGACGCACTTTTGAGTGGCAAACAGGCGCAGTCAAGCTGGCAGAAAGTGAAGTAAAATCAAATAAAAATTAAGTGCTGACTCAGTTCGTCTTGAAAAAAGAAACCCAGACCAGACCAGACCAGACCAGACCAGACCATCCCAGAGCAGAGAGTGTGCGGCATGCAAAGCGCAGATAAGAATATTTTCCACAGTAAAAAACAACACACGCAGGGAGAGGGGGACAATGGCAGCCAGCAAGTCATTTACATGGCCACAAAATACAACAATGAAAGACGCAACAGAAAACAGAAATGTTGCCTAGGATATGAAAGGCAGCTTGGAACGCTTGACTGACTCTGCTGCTTGGCCATTGGATAAGTGATTTCTTAGCAAATACTCATACAAGTGTCGCCGTCACACACACACACATACACACATGTCCTGGCTAACCCAAAAAGCGATTTGGCCTAAGCCCAAGAGCAAGCCAAGTGCATTGGCCATATGCAGAGCACAAGGTGTGAGAGGCGCCTCTCAGGCTAAAACAAATGATGCAAATACGTTTTCCGAGACGAGGACCAACAGCAGGAAAACAAAAGAAAAATAACCAAGAATTTTTCTTAGCACAGGAGCAATTTTTACCTGCCCGCCAGTTGCCAGTTGGCAGTTGGCAGTTGGCAGTTTCCTTGCTGCCTCGTTTGGTTGCCGTTGGAAGTTAAGTATACGTAACGTAAACGCAAATTTAATGCTTGAAAAATTCGCTTAAATGGATTTAAGTGCGGCATTATATTTTGTAATTTTTTTCTCTCGCTTCGCCTGCCGCATGCTGCTGCTCCTGCCGCTGCTCCTGCTCCTGCTGCTGCCCCTGCTGCTGTGTGCGTTATCTTTGTGGCAAGCGTTTGCCGCCAGATAAATGAAAATCTTCAAAAAGATGAAGTAGCAGAAGCAGCAGCAGTCAGGACCTTGGCCTGGCCTCCTCGGCAGCTGAGTAGGCTTTTGTGTTTATTGAGGCTACTTATCGACTGTACACAGCCAAGTTCAGTTCGCCCCTTGACCCCAATTGAGGCACCGACTAACTGTGTTGAAAGGCTTTTGCATGAAAGACCACTAAGCAGCCAGTATATGTCTGAGTAGCAAAGCGATGAAAATCATTAGCAATCCAGGCACTCGATAGTTTCGATGGTTATAGTCTAAAGGATAGATGAAAGCAAGGGCTATTTTAAGCAAAATATAATTATTTATTGTTATTTATTACAATATATCCTTAAAATTAAAATTTAAAGGTAATTACGGGTTAGTAGTGTGGGATGAAGTATACACAATTAAATTTAACTGAATGTTTAGGTGTTTAGGTTGTGTGATCAAGAAACAAGCCAGAGTACAAGGCTTCGCCTCAGTTCATAGAGTCTGCAAAACAAATAGGGCTTATTGTAGACGTTTCGATAGTATCGATAGTCTCAAAAGTCTGTACAGTAGCTCTAAATCTCGATGGTTTTCCAGCTCTAGTAGGTTTTGCGAATTGAGTGCACAACATTGCGTATACGCAATGTAAAATTAATCAGTGCCTTGCATGTCCGTGAGTTGGCATTAGCACAAGAGGCCTACAAATAATTGCACATTTGTTTGTTTTGCATGCACTGCACTAACAACAACAACATTAACAACAACAACAACTTGAGCCATACATTTGCATAATAAACTGGCGACCCAGTTAGTGGCAAAGGCAGACTTCAATTGATGGGGCCTGGATAAATCAGTGCGTATACTTCATATGCATGGAAAGCAATCACTTTGATGCACAGGACACGTCTTAACAGGACTTAGCCTGCCTGCTTGGCTGCTCTTGATGCACTTGACTTGACTTTGATTCGAATGACTCGCATTCAACTGTAGCTTGTTTTGTTTATTGGAACGCATTGGCAGCAGCACTCGTATTGGGGGCAGGCCCAGAGCACGCTGCTTGACTGCACTCGACCCACATACTTTATGTTTTATCTGCCATGAAATTTATATGCTGACGCACCATATAATCTGCGAGTATAGAACTGAGAACTGGAAAACAGCTCTTAACCTCTGACAGCGATATTTAGATTCGAGCGCTTATCATGGCCTCCCAAATCGATATGGCAGCAGCTTCTGGCACTTTGGGCGTTGGGCACTCAAAATTTACGACTCAGCTGACACTGTGCCTGCCACAGCCACTACCCCTACCCCTCGCCCCTGCCACGTTCAACAAGCCACACACTTTTTATAGGCAATTAAATTCTATAAGCCATGGCAACTGAACTAAGCGTAACTGACTGCCAGCGGGGCTGCGGCTGTTGCGGATGAGACTGAGGGATGGGAAGGACTTTGAGGGGTGGAACCACTTGTAGGGTCTCTAAACACAAGATTTGCATTTTTGGCCAATGTCTGGTTGCGGGCACCTACATTTTATTCAAGATGGCCCACCCTTCACTCATATTTGGGTACGTTGAAAGCAAGTACGACTAGGATATACCCTGAAATCAGGACACACATTAACGGGAAAGCAGCAGTGCTTTCCTCTGCTCCACACTATGTTTGAAGAATGGTTTTTGAAAAGTTTTGAATAAAACATTCTTTATAAATCTAAAGGACATGTCCTGTGCTTAGTGGCAATGGAAGAAGATATGTAAAATTTCAACAAATGATACTAATAGTATCATCATAATAATTTTGTGTCTCTACCTCTAAAAGTTTTTACGATTGTCGCTTTCATCCAGACTAAGAGAATGATATGGCTAGATCAACACATGTTTTTGTATAAACGAAGTCTTGAGTTATCTAACCCACTATATAAGCTTTGTAGGGTACATTTGCACAACACTAGTATGCCCTTTTAACGCTTTTATTAAGGGTGCAGGGTATAAAAGGTCAAATGTAGAGTGAAAAGTGAGTGAGAAGAGAAAGCGAAACCCAAAAATGGACAAAAAACAGCAGGCGGATCCGGATCCGGTCAATGATAACCTTCAGCATTATAGTGTGAAGTAATGAATATTAAAATGAAATTCGCAGGGACACTTCAGCACACACACACAAACACACACACACCGATGGATGGAAAATCGAAGACGCAGCTTGGCCAACAACAACAACAGCAACAGTAAACAGCAGCGCACGTTGACAGAGAGCAAATATTTTGACAGCTGTCAGTTGAAGAAAATGATTTTACATTTTTTTTTTCTGCTTTCTTTTTGCCACCGTATCGAGCAGTCGGCTGCTCCTTTGTATATGCTAACGTGTGTTGTGTGTGTGTGTGTGTGTGTGTGTGTGTTAGTGTGCGTGTGTGTCCTTTTCACACCAGTTGGTGCTGTAGGGTCCTGCCTGGGAGGAGGTGCCGGTTGCCTGATAGACAGGCAGACAACGTGACTGCTCCTTTAACACCAATTGCTTTTTAATGCATGCATGTCCTGGCACACACACGCACACACACACACACACACACACACATATATATAGGGAGAGAGAAGACTTGCAAAACAAATATATGTACGCAGGACGTTTAAAAAATTGATTGACATTTTTGGTGAGCACACATTTCGTCTTATTTTATATGCAAAACAGCAACGCACACTCACACACACACACACACACACACACACACACACACACACACACACACTTGGGTCTGGGTATGCATACATATGTCAATGTCGCGCTGACAGACAATAATGACGTTAAAATGCTCAACATTTTCCTGCCGCTATTTGGGTCGCTTTTTGTTGCCTCTGTTGCCCCTGGTGCCCCTGCTGCCACCATTTGCCGCATTCTGATGCCATCGACTATTTGAGCTCTGTGGCCGTATGTTGTCTTTCTCATCCCGTTGCCTTGTCCCTCGGCTCGTCCTTTCTCTAGCTACAACACGTTATGGCCATAACTAAGGACTTGCCAACCTGCCCCAAATGCAACTAGTTACTTGCAACTTATTCACTTTATACAAGCCGTCACTTAACGATTAATTATGATGCATTATTCGCTGCATTTGCTTGATGGTGATGCAATTTGTGATACTCTTAAATTATGGACAACAAGGGTATTCGCCAGACTCCGTATCAAGGACCTATTCCAAATTGTTTTTCCCCGTTTCTTATATGGTTGTCTCCAGTGAATCCTCATTGTATACATAAAAAGGGATCTTCACACTCTCAGAAAAGAAATGCCAAACATAAGGAGAGAACTGAAATAATTGTGTAGCCTTTTACTTTTAATGTAAGAACACCTCTGAATTTATTTATACATATAATGACGTGTGAGCTATGGAACTGCAAAAAATTGATATTTTCCACAGCTGGCAAATATTCCTTCTATGCTTTCTTAGGAGCTGCCGCAGGAGCACCCTTAGGGGCTTCTTTGGGAGCTGCCTTAGGGGGTTCCTTGGGGAATGGAACACAAGGACGTTTTGGATACTTCCATGTCGGTGTCAGAGCTGTATCGTATTCCGTATAGTATTGATGGCCCTTCACAAACTCGCAAACATCCTCTGGTAGCGGAAATATATTTGCCATGCCTTCGTCAATTAGGAACTGAGCCACATTCACGGCTATCATAAAGGCCACATTTTGAGCCTCCTTTACGGGTGGATAGAGGCGTTCAGTATTTGGATCCTCCTCCAAGACATACTCAGCGATTGTGCGGGCCGTGACGAGATATACCTCGTCGGGTATTGTCGAGGGCTTAGTGCACATCACGGCCAAGCTAACTCCGGGAAAGGCAAAGGCGTTGTTCGCCTGTCCGGGCACAATGCGCTTGCCGTTCATAACAACGGGGGGGAATGGTGAACCTGCACAGAACAGTGCACGGCCCTAAAATAAAATAGTGATTATATATATATATATTAATAATAATGTAGGCATATTCAAATTGAAATCGGAGGCACAAACTGCAGTTTTGTGTGTTGTACCTCTGTAAAGTTGTATGCCTGCTCGGCGGTGCACTCTGCCTTGATTGTGGGATTCGAACATGCGAATATTGCTGGTCTTTTGTGATTTTGGCCCATGCTGCGCAATATATTCTCTGTAAAGATGCCGCCCTGGCCTGTGGCACCCAATATTATTGATGGTTTAATATCCTTTACCAGTTTCTCAAGATCATTCAGCGGTGGCATGTCCTTGACAAATGGTTTTATATCCGGCATAAGGTTCTTTCTCCCTTTGGTTAGCAGACCTTCTGAATCGGTGATATAAATGTTCTTGACAGCGTCTTTCTCGCTGAGTTTCCGGTTGACCAGCTCCCTGAGCAACAGCGTGCTGATGCCCAATGCAGCGCTGCCAGCGCCCACAAACAGGATGACATGCTCCTGCAGTGGCTTCTTTGTGACCCGCTCCACACCGAGAAATCCTGCCAGGCCAGTGGCCGCAGTGCCCTGTATGTCATCATTGAAGTAGCAATAGGAAGTCTGGTATTTCCTAATGAACTTGAATGCATTGGGCGTGGCAAAGTCCTCAAAGTGGATGAGTGTTTGGTGGCCAAAGCATTGAACAACCGAGTCCATGAACTCTTGCACAAGATCCTCGTACTCCTTGCCCTTGCAGCGATTTTCGCGTACGCCAATGTACATTGGATCGGCGAGGAGTTGCTTGTTGTTGGTGCCGACGTCCAAAAGAGCCGGCAGCAGGTATTGGGGCGGTATCTTACCCAGTGCCGTGTACAGGTCCAGCTTGCCAACAGATATGCCCATGCCATTGGCACCCAGATCGCCCAGGCCGAGAATACGCTCGCCATCTGTAACGCAGACTGCACGGATATCCTTGCCCGGCCAGTTTTTGAGCACATCGGTCATATGGCCCTTATCAAACTTGGTGATATAGAGCCCCATTGAGCTATGGAATAGCTTGCTAAAGTTCTGACAGACTGCGCCCACCGTGGGCGTGTATATTATTGGCATTACCTCCTCAACATGTTCGCTGATAAATCGATAATAAAGACGCTCCATGCGCTGTCGCAACGATCTCATATAGATGTAACGGCTAATGTTCGATTTACGCGAAAGGAAGTTGGCTGTCACCGCGTATATCTGCTCGTCCACAGTGCGCTGAGCGTAAGGCAGCAGGCCAACGATATTAAGACGCTGTCGTTCCTCCAGGGTATAACCCAGACCCTAGCAAGTAAACACACTTTATGAAAAGGTACTATATAGAGATATATGTATAAAAGTCTATTAGATACCATTAACTACAATAGAAAGCTCATTTGAATGGACTTGAAAAGCTTGCAAGTAAGCAAATCAAATCAATTAGCTTGCAACTCACTTGGCTTGATAAGCTTGCAAAAACCAAATCAAGCCAACAAGCGCGAGAAGCAATAAAAACCCGAACTAAGGTTAATTGCACTCCCTTTCTTGTCTTGAAACTTTATAGGCTCGTTCTCTGCACTTTCACTTGGTGGCTTACTCTTCATAACCAAGTCTGCAAGTCCTTCCCTTACAGAAGCACTCGTGCGAGGCTTTTCTACATATTTTTGTATGTAAGTATTGCCTATGAATCACACTCACCTTGCTGTACTTAGGATCAGTGACTTTACGATAGTCAGCCTTTATAACATTTGCGTGCCAGTTGCGCTTGGACAGGAAAGGGCTCTCATTTTTGACGGTGTTTTGTTGTTTAGTGCTTAACAGGAGGCTGAGACAGAAGGGAGTGTTGGTGGCAGTACTAACAAAGTAAATGGTGTAAATGCTTACCCTAAACTCGGTTTCAGGCCACGCAATAATTGATTGCAAGCCATGGAGAATGTGTTAATTTAGAGTCCAAATAATATAAGAAAATATGTAAAATATATGTAGTGTAGAACATGAAATTCTAGGTATAATAAAAGATAGCCATCTATGATTAACAATTTTAAACAATAATTAGAATATATTCAAACAATCGACTATAACCTTCTGATTGTATGAGATTGTCAGTAGATTAGATTACGATATCTTCCTGTTCGGAAGTTCCGCAAGGTACATCCCCTCCAGCCGTCTGCTAAGCAGGGAAGCTAGCATTGTCGAATCCACAAAAATAAATTACAAATTATAAAAGAAAACCCGTCTCAAGTTAAAGCCAGGACCAACAATGACTAATTTGCATAAGGGTCAGCCCTCGCTGCAAGTGATCCTAGCTGCTGAGTATCCCGGACGGATACCGACAATACTATGCAGATACTTATTATTCATTATGTACATATTATTATGCAAATCACTGCCAACTCAATGTCTAAGGCTTTGCTCATTTTAATGAGCATGTTTTGCCATTGTTGTTGCCGCTTTTTATGACTGCACAAGTCTAAGGGGCTGGACGAGAAGGCCTATTGTCAGTTGGTGTTCATTAGTTGCCGTTTTATTTTGGCTGTTGACATCGAAAAGAGCGAAAACAAAGGACACTGTCGCAAGTCGGAGAGTGGAAACTTGTGGCAACAACACAAATTGACTCTTAGCGCTGCCATCAAAGGATTTGCCTCAACGAAAATATACAAAAAAGTTGCGCTTGTCTCTTGCCTACTAATTGCGCCAAATTAGTTGACAACTTAATGTCATACAAATTTTTAGCTAAATGCCTCAATCTTGCCTTAATGACATTGACAGCGGCATTGGCATTGGCGTTACCTACATGCGACTAACCGTATTTGGAGGACGCGAGGCACGTGACGTCTCTGAGTACGTGACATCCTGGCCGCATCGCTTGTCAAAATCTGCAAGGACATGCTCTGTTGTTTGTTTACTCACTGGCTTGGTGTGTGTGTGTATATTGTTCTTATTATACATGACTTCTTTTGTGTTGAAGTCCTGAAGTCGCACCATAAATTAACTTTGTGTGCTAAATTATAATAGTTTAATTAGTTTTTTGTACGCCTGACACACGCTGCTGCTGACAGTTTTATTAATAGATGCCTGAGCTTTAATTAACTGAAGTTGGAGCCAGCCGAGGCTCCAGCCTTTAAACATGCCCTAATGGCTTTTGTATTTGTATTATTTATAAGTTCTGTGACTGCCATGCGTATACGTAATATACTCACATACATTTATCTCTTCAACTCTTTGCAGAGCATGTCAGGGACTTCAGTTGTGGCCCGCTGCACTATAAGACCTTCTACATGGATGAGCGCAACAATGCGCTCTATGTTGGCGCCATGTAAGTACATATCATAGATAAAGAGGGCTTTTTGGGATAAGTTCTGGATTTATAACTGTATAAACATGCCGGCAACTATGCAGACCAAGTTCACTGAGCACTTGAGGCCCACGCCGTCTCTCTCTCTCTTTCTGTCGCTCTCTCTCCGTCGCGTTAATTACAAACTTCCGGTCTAACTGTGTGAACTTCCGGCTAGTAGTTGGGGCAGGAGGACAGCCACTTGAAAGCCTCAACCCATTTAGTGGTGCATATATCATTTTTGGACGCCCCGGGTCCAAGTGCCGAGAGTTGTTGGCAACGCTGTCGGCATACATAATTATGAATTAATGCTTGACGTGCGGTTCGACGGGGCTCTGGAACTGCGGCAAGGATAGGGTACCAGGTCCAGGGTCATGCCAGGTTAGGGAGGGTCGGCCAGGTCGGGACAGGGCAGAACTGCTTGTTCTCCAGCTCAATTTGACAATGCTCGTCGTCTGCTCATTTGTCTGCCCCAAGTTGAACATGGCCGCATTTTAACAGTTGCGGTCTCGGGGGCCGCCCCCCTTTACCTCACCCCATCAGCAGCACCCCCTGAAAAGCAGCCAAACAAAGTAACCAAAATTACCACTTGACTCGAGCGCCATTTTTCCAACAGAGCCACAGCCGGCAGTGGTCGTCGGGGCATCATCAGTGACTGCTCCTCTGCGGTGGTGCGGTGGTGGCGGCGGTGGTGGTGCGGCCTGGAAATGAAGATTAATGGTTTTGAGTTGTTGGGGCCAGCGGCAGCGCCTAAAACTCTGCCAGCAACTACATAAAACACACTTTAGCACCGAGTTTCGACGCTTTGCCCCTTTTCAGTGGAGCACCCCCGAAAAAGTAACTTTGGAGTGGCCGGAAAGTGGCACTGAAAATGCTACCGCCGCTTAAAGTTGCACGACGAAACTACGAGTATGCGCCCGGCTTGGGGCCACAGACGCAATATTGCGACATCAATACATACATCAATCAATCAATCAATCACGGGTCGAGGCAGTGCAATAAACGTAGCAACGAGCAGGTGCGGCAAATCCTAAAAGTCTGCTACGTTTTGCGGCATATGCAACGACAACGAGATATATACCCTATGCGAAACTATTATAATTCTGTCATGAAATGTGTTACGGCCATCAGAATATACATACATACTTTATATATATTCTAGATCAGCAGAAAAGTCGAGAGTATCTAAGCTTGTCCGTATAATAAATACAATATAATAGATCAGCACAGATTTTTGCTGCGGGTGTATATAGGTCGGATCGAATTACTATATAATATACTAGTTGCCATGGAAATTATGTTCTTTTTATGGTATCTCAGAATGACTTCTGACAGTTTGGCCATATCTGATTAGAATCGGATCAGTCCGTCCCGTTCTGATTTACCTTTTCGGTAAGACTTTCCGATGTGTAAAATTCGATTTTTAATTGTGTCCGTCGAACTCAATGGCAGGGGAAGAGCTAATAGAAACATTTAGGGACATTTAAGAAAATTAGACTTCTCTAAATCTTGTCGCAAATGGATACTAGAATAGGCCTTTATATAGTATCTATAAATGATAATGAAACAATTGATCAATAGAGTTTTTGTATGGCAATCGATTGTGTTTTGGGAGTAAATGATATTTTCAAGGGTATTCAATATTCGGCAGACCGAAGGCGGGCTTTATTGTTTGTTTAGAAAAACCAATGAATTGGCAGAGTCACAGGCAGAAACGCAGATGACAGAGATACAACAACAAATAGACAATTTCAATTGCTTGACAGCTGGGCAAAGTCATTCTGCAAAGTCGCTGGTTTTGTAATGATGCCACCAACTGACAAGCTGACAGCTTCTCCGCGTGTCTCCTTCTGTGTGTGTGTGTGTGTGTGTGTGTGTGTGTGGGTGTGTGGCTGTACGATGGCATAATGTCACGCCCTTGTGCTCATTGCGTTTGCAGCAGCGCATTAACTTATCGTGTGTCACAGCACGAGCTTGGGATTAGCTCAAGTGTCACTTTCTTATCCACATAGCATCTACATAAGTATGGCAAAGACAAACCCTAATATATTACTCATTATCTCTTGCAGGGATCGCATATTCCGCCTAAATCTGCGCAACATCAGTCAATCGATATGTGAGGTAAGTGAAAGTGAAAGTAAAAGTAAATGTTCAAGTAAAATGTCAATTGACTGCAGGTAACTAAAAATGAAAACAGCGCATGTAAATTCACAAAATACATACCAGCTGACACTCTGAGACACTTGAGTGTTGCTTGCCAGACAGGCAGTTGTTGACACACTCACACTTACACTCACGCCCACACACACTCACACACACGCAAACGCACACTCACTCACACACCTGGACAGACAGTGAAGTGGTTTGTTTGTGCTCATGCACTTTGTGACATTCTCTTTAGAAACACCTTCAGAATATGCTCAGGATGCGCTCATTTCTGAGAGTCTTGCTCTGAATTTCATTTGTGGTTTAATAAAAACACAATTTTTAGCAGAATACGAACTATATGCGAATAGTAATAGATTGCTAGAGGCGTCTAGGCAGAATACGAACTATATGCGAATAGTAATAGATTGCTAGAGGCGTCTAAAATAATCTTAAAACATATTTTGTTAAACACTTTTGGTTTTCTGATTAAAATTGGTAATCAAGTAGAATATCTTTACCAAAGTAGCTTAATTTTGCTCCTCAGACATTTGAGAGTATGCGCTTTAAGCAAAGTGTTTCAAGGATTGGCGATTTACGATTTTCGGAACTGGTAGCCAAATCGAAGTGAAAAAAAAACTTTGCTCTGTTGCCTTTACATCCGCTAGACAACCCCCAACTTGTCGACGGCGCAGGCACACAATTGCACTTTAATGATTTCGTCTTGAACTATCAATATCCGTTTCCGTTTCAAGTTCATTGCATTGGCATTCGCATTCGCATTTCCCACTTGCATTTCGCATTTCGCATTTGGATTCGCAATCGCACAACTGGACGAACCATTTGCTGCCGCTTGCCACATCTTTGAGTCATCCTTGCGCTACTTTGCCCGGGCAGCGGCAAATGCTTTCAACAGCAATTATTTGTGCTGACTCCAAGACTGCTAGAGTTCGGTTCTGGACTGCACAAATTGCGTTTCAAGTTGAATCCCAGCACTTAGCCGCTGCTCCAAGTGGCGCCTTACAGTGCTGGGCGGCATCCTGGCAGGCAAACTGTCAGCAGGACAGGATATTGTGTCCACATGGCCTGGGCAAAGTGTGTCATTTCTGAGATTTCTATATTGATTTGCTAAGGAATTCGCATTAACGATTGCCATAGTCGAAAAAAAAATAGAAAAAAAGGCATTTATCGAGAACGTGCGGCAATGTGAAGTCGCTTTGCCATCTAGCAAAACTTTTTCTTAAGTTATAATTCGCATTTGGCGTTCAAAATTCAAGTGCAGGCAAAAATCGAATTAAATAAACAAATGCTCAACGTGAGTGAAATACCAACAACAACAGCAATAGCTTAAAAAAAGGAGCAGAGCCTCCCCAGGCACATACACAAAATAATATATACAAACGCACAAATAGACATACATGTGCCTAAAAGCTACCAGTGCTGCCTACTTTTATGAAATAATGAATCTAAATCGGTCAAAACGACTCTTCTTATCAGTTCCTAAAAATTATATTCAGGCCTGTTCTGAATTCCACTTTCGAGTCAATTCCACAGAAATATGCATAGGATGCTTTTGGGTACCTGCATAAAATAAGTTAATAGTCAAGAAAGCAAGGTTTTTAATTATATTATGCGCTCAAAAGTATGCTACACGCTATTTTGTGGAATTGATCCGGAGTGGAATTCAGAAAAGGTATTTATATTTATTGATATATTGTTTAAAATTCAATAAATCTTAATAAGTAATAAATATTTAAGAACAAGGACTCACGATCATTATAATAATAATTTATTTTTTAGATATATAATCATACTTTAATAACATCGTTGTTCTATTACATTTTAACTACATTGAAAGCAACTTTTGTGACCAGTAATGATACATAATTATTCGAGTTATAATACAATTAATGCTTTAACTTAAGTATTTCTTACATATAATGCCATGCACCTAAAATAAGACTCTTATTATAATATTTCCTCATATTTTGGCGTCTCACATCAATTAACGAAAGAAATGCAGAATAGTTTCACAAGTTAGGGATGGCAACAAATAAGTCTAGTTAATTTAATAATTAATAATTTCTAATAGAGATTTAATGTAATAATAGTTTATTCCTGATCGAGATTTCAACTTTTCGCTTGATAATTTAACAATTAATCATTTCTAACAGAGGCTTTATAATATATATATATTAGAGAAGAATTTGTCGCATTTACGCATGTACACTATTTTGTAAAATTCAATAAATAGAGTAGCATGAAAGAAACAACTCATTTAAAAAAGTCACAACTGCCGTTGCAATCGAAATTAAAAAAAGGTCAGATTTGACGGGAAAAAGCTGAATGGTCAACTCTGATACATAGTCGTACATGTTTTCACTTACCAATACAAAAATACGTATTGCCGCACGAGATGGGCGTTTTGATTGTACGTGTTTTGTGTGTTTGGAACACACACCCACACATACAAACACACACACATACGCACACACGTACACACGTACACAGCCACATTCACACACATTTACAAACAATCTTCAATTGTTGCGCGTTCTTTTGTTGTGCTTGTTGTTTTGGCTGTCGCGTCGTTCTCTTGATAAGCATGAAATTTTATCACGCTTTCAATAAACTTTTGGAATATTTGTTAAGCGTGTCACATTTGGAAAAGCGAAACGTTGAGCACAAGCTACAACGCGTGAAATATATTTTAAAGTATTTTGTTTTTATTTCAGTTTTGTTAAAAAAGAATCTTTTGTTTACTCATGTTTTCAACTGGAAATTCTCATCTCTTGCAGCGCGACGTTTTAATACTGGAACCCACCGGCTCCGATATACTCAATTGTGTGTCCAAGGGCAAGCGAGAGGTACGTTATAGATATAAACACCCATATATATATTTTATATGCATATCCATATCCATGTCCATGCATATTTGAACAAATTTCAACAAAAAAATTGCATGCGTTTGCAACAAAATATTTTGGCCTTCATCTCGACCCAATACTTATGCATTTGCCTTCACATTTTTTCTGTCCATTAACCATTACACAAACACGTTTATTTTGTTGCTTAAACAATTGTTTATATTATGTATTGAATCACAAAAAAATATATATGCAAACCAAACCACAATTGGGCACACATCAAGAAGGTGGAGTGCCGCAATCACATACGCGTCATTCAACCCATGAACTTCAACGGACATCGGCTCTACGTCTGTGGCACAAATGCGCACAACCCCAAGGATTATGTCATAAACGTGAGTACACTCGGAGAAATAATCAAAACTTCTCTATTCAAGTTATACACTAAAGTTGTCAGAGCTCGTTGTTGAACAGAGTTCAAAAGTCTTATTTCCAGAATGTTTCTATTGTTCCAAACAGTTGCAACTAGCTTGAGCTGTCAAAAAGGTAGCAAGTCAAACGGTTAAATAAATTTGCACATTTTTATAAAAAAGTAAAAAATAAAATAAATATAAAAATGGTTCCAAAGATTTCAATGAAAGTTTAAGTACATAAAGGTTTCTTTTTTTGAGCTAAAATAATTGTAATCCAATTCCAATTCCAAATAAAAACAGTATAAAGGATATTCAAGCTAGGCATTGTTTAAAAAATTCTTTTTTTACGGCAACAACGCTCTACTTTTTATTATAAACTCTTATTTTTTAAAGTTCAAAAGCGATTAAGCTTTAAAATAAGAGCACAAGGCTCAAAGCATATTCAGCAATATAAGAATTAAAGTTTTGTTTTAAAATAATATAAAGAAATAGAATTCCCACCGCTGCGAATAGAATCATAAAAATGTATGTATAATGTTGAAATAAAAATCCTTGGGCTGCTCTGAAGGGTTAGACGGCTAAGATAAGGTCCTTGGCGGGAACAGAAAGGAAATGGCAGCGACGTTGACTTCGTCAGCGCCTAATTGTGAATGTCAGTCAAGTTGGAAGTTAATTTAGCCAGCCAAGAACAGGAGCTGGGACTGGGACTGGGGACGAATGCCAAAATTAAAGTCAACTAATGCGCTTTTTTTCCATCCTCTCGCAGGCCAACTTAACACATTTACCCAGATCCCAGTACGTGCCCGGCATTGGGTTGGGCATTGGCAAGTGTCCCTACGATCCTGCTGACAACTCAACCGCCGTCTATGTGGAAAACGGAAATCCCTTTGGTTTGCCAGCGCTGGTAAGTTCAAGTCTCCAAGTCGCAATGCCGACGGAAAGAAAAATAAAAGGAAAGGCAGAAAGAAAAGGCAAAAAAAAAAACAAAAAAAATAAAGAAAAATGTCAATTGTAATAAAATTACAAAAGTAAAGCAAAGGCAAGGGGCGAGGGGCGAGTGCAAGTAGGAAGTGGGAAATGGCAAGTGGAAAAGCAAAGTTCTGTTCGGCCATGGGGGATAGGGGGGCCAAATGGCAAGAAATTTAAAAGAGTCGCAATAAAGCAGCTGAAATTAAATTAGACTGAGGCGCACACACACGCACACTACACACACACACACAGTCGCAGAGCCTGTACTGAGAATCGGGACTGAGGCACGTGCTTACACTTTACGCGTAATTGTGTGCGTGCCTGTGTGTATGCGCGTGTGTGCGTGTGTGCGTGTGTGCGCGTGTGTGTGCTCTGTTTCCCTTTGCCTTGCAAAATCAAATTTCCCGAATATTTGGCGCTAATTTGCCAGCATTGCCTGCGATCCAGCAAAGTCTACGGTCTAATCCATTTCCCTTTAATCCGTACACTCCTATATTTCCACAGTACGCCGGAACCAATGCCGAGTTCACCAAAGCCGATTCGGTTATATTTCGCTCGGATCTGTACAACTTTACCAACGGTCGCAAAGAGGCCAATTTCAAGCGCACCGTTAAATACGATTCCAAATTACTGGACAGTAAGTATTAGCTAAGGTTTTGTTAAGAACTATACGATATAACATATTAAGACTTAATTCTGAATAAAACGCGCTTGACTATAATAAATTTAATGGATTTAACTGCTATAAAACGTAACATTCATTCAGGATTTTATACAATCCCTTACAACAATTAAAATAAAAATATCATTATTTCAAAACTTACTATTATTTTTTCTTTCAAATACTTTTGAACGGAACAGGCAATAAAACCCAAAGGGTTGATTCCCACTGTATTGATATTTTCACAATATATTGCCAAGTACTATAAGGTTTCGGAAAATAAAAAACTAAAATCCATTAAAAATTGAAACTTCAAAAAAAAAAGATAAATGTTAAACCATAAAAATTTGTTGTGATATTTTATAACTTTAAAAGAATAAATATGCTTGCCTCAAATTACGCTCTTAAATAAGAGATAAAAGTTATAATATAATAATCAGTGAAGTTCTTAAATATGTATATGAAATACAAATATATCTCTATTTTTCCTAGATGGATACTCTAAAAATACACTTCTTATATTAATAATCACGTTTTCTCTTCCTTTCTTAGAACCCAACTTTGTTGGCTCCTTTGACATTGGCGACTTTGTGTACTTCTTCTTTCGCGAACACGCCGTGGAGTACATCAACTGCGGCAAGGCCGTCTACTCGCGTGTGGCACGAGTGTGCAAGAATGATCGCGGTGGCAAGTATATGATCAGCCAGAACTGGGCGACATATCTGAAGGCGCGCATGAACTGCAGCATCTCGAGCGAGTTTCCCTTCTACTTCAACGAAATCCAGTCCGTATACAAAATGCCCAACGATGACAGCAAGTTCTATGCGACGTTTACAACGAATACAAATGGACTGATTGGATCGGCGGTCTGCAGCTACGATATACGGGATATCAATGCGGCCTTTGAAGGTTAGTGGGTGAACAGTGTGGGGTTTCTTCCAGTTGTAGTTCCATAGAACAATTTTGATTTATTCCCTAAGTTTATTTGAGTCTTGTTCTAGTTCGTTTTGTTCAATCGAAATGTCTTTTTCGTTTGGTTTATTCAAAAAATAACATATTTTTGCTAAAATACGAACAAAACCAAATTTGAATCGAACTCCAATGCGCTAACCAAACAAACTATATGAGAGACATAATCACAATCAATTTCAACCAAAGCGGAGCGGAGCTGACGCGTGTATCCGCCACAAGCTGATAAGCTCAGCTTGGTAAGCAGGAGTACGCACACAGAAAGCGTATTGTAACCGAAGCGGGCAGTAGATATGTAAAAACTGCTATCAATTTGTAGCCACTGGCAGGCAGTCCTTAAAAAGAAGTGAGAAAGCCTGGCTTGCATTGAGTTATGTTATTTTCTAAATATTGATTGGGTTCTCTAATATGTAAAAGTCCTAATAAAGTATTAACTCTTTATTCAAAGCTATATAACACGCAACTATTTGCCAAATCACTTTTACCAAATTGTGTCTCAGACAAACAGCTTTGTACTTAGCTACATCGTGCATATTAGGTAACAGTCCAAAGGCAGAAACTATATTATTTTATTTTATTTTCTACACTTACTAAAGGCAAGATATAGTTAAATAAAATAGCTAACCCAAAAAGAATATTCTTAATATGGTCATATTTATTTTTTCTCCAACTGGGAACTCAAATCTATCAAAAAGTAATTGGCCAATCAAAAAGTGTTACTTTTCGCTGACGAGCGGAATAAAAAATCCTATCAGTTTCGAGGTTTCAGCTCCGCTCTGCTCAGCTAAGCTTGCAGTGTACGCTCCGCTCCGCTCTGTCTATGCTCGCGCCCTTAGGCGGATTTCGAAACAGCCCTGATAGTTTGTTCAGTTTCGTGAGTCGCTCGATGGAACTCATTCTGTACGATTCGATACAACTCTAATGGGTGTGTCTTGTGTGTGAGAGTGTGTGTAGGTGTGTGTTGGCTGTGTGTGCGAGTGTAAGCGTGAGATTTATTGCATTGGCAATAATTCTCTGTGGCGCCATTTTTACGAACGTGCATGTGGCTACGTTTGACTTCTTCCAGCATTTCCCATTACGTTGGGCTGCAGCTGCCGGAAGAAATTACACTCACAGGTGCTGCATGTGTATGTGTGTGTGTGTGTGTGTGTGTGTGTCGTACACAGCAGCTTTGGCATTTTAGCGTTAAATGGCGCGCATTGAATTGATGTGCCTGCCATTGGGGCTACGCTGTGTGGCTTTAAATGCTTTAACATTTGCCACAAAATGCCTGGCAGCGTCGTAGATGGCGTGCTGCTTGGCTAACGGTAACAAGATATGCGTGACAGGTGCTAACAACGCCCCATGACCCGACCTGCAGCCTGCTGCTGCTTGCCACACACGCAACAAGAGGCAACTGGCAACTTGTAATGCAACGTCATATGCACAATTTTCGCTGGCAGTGCACAAAATCTGGCGTGCACATTGAAACGCATGTCATATATTTATTTAAATCCGTAAGCAGAGCGAGTGGCAGTCTCCTCATCTGCCTGCCACTTGGAGTGTGGCAAGTACATATGCTCATGTACATGCTCGTGTACATACATGTGTATTACTTATTCTCGATTAACATGCAAAATGCAATCCTGCCAAATAGTTGCAAATGTTGATATTTTGTATACGTCAGCAACAACAGCGACAGATTCTACAGTACTAAGTCGGAAAATCCATTTCCGTTGCAGGTTCTCAAGCATTCAATTTGTGTGCGATAAAGTAAAATTGTAAGATTAATCAGTTGTGGCATGACATGCCTGGAAATAGATTGCAAATGCATTAAAGTGAAATTCAAGTATTCATAAATTTATTCAGGCGACAGCTGCCAAATTCAAGTAGCGCCAATCACACACGCAAATGTCAAGTTGTGTGTATGTGTGTGTGAGTGTGTGTGCTAGCACTTTGCTGAAAAGTTCATTAACACCATAAAATTGTGAGTACGGAGCTGTGCCAAGACTGGAAGATAGACCAACAGACAGCGTGGCAGACAGAGCGCCACCAGGCAAATGGCAGTAAAAAATCTGGCATACACTTAAAATTCATTATGAAAAGTTTGCGGGCATGTTGCATGCACACACACTCACACACACATACACACAACAAATGTGTGAAACAAGTAAGAAAAGCAAGCTTCAAAAAGCCGACGATCTAATACCCTTGCTGAGATGCTAATTAAAATGCAACCCAAGCTAAACAAAATGGCTTTTTATACATGTCATAATTCCATAGCTATAAATTATAGATAGAAGATAATGAGATAATGAGCTAATGAAGAAGATATAAGGCCTTGTTAACTTGTTAAGAACATAAGTAAACTTAGCATTAGTGAGCTTCATCGAGGTATCTTGAAAAACGGAAGTGTCAGTCTTACAACAACTGAATTTTCGACCAATCGTTCCTATGCCAGATATATGTTATAGTGTTCATATCTAGCTGGTTTTGTTAGCTTCTGATGTCAGCTGATTGCAGCAAAAACAAGCATCCGAGCTAAGTGTTACCTAGATAGTTCTATAAGTGAGAGACTGGCTTTTAGAGAAACTGACTCTCTGTTTTAGACATGACAACATCGACTCAGCTAGGCGTCCTACTTTAAGCAGTTGATAAGGCATTTTTAAATACATTACACATTACATAAGAATACTATAATACCCTCTACTAGAGTATTAAATATGCTCCAGAGCCAGAGCAATTAATTATGGGAAAAAACAAATGATTATGCAGCAAACACTTCAAGTGCTTGGCAGCAGCTACAAACCAACTGATCTCTGTGTATTTGTGTGTGTGTGTGTTATTGGTACAAAGTTCGAACTGGTTTTTTTTTTCGTTTTTGCCAGGCTCTGTCTGGCTGGGCCACAAATCAGCGCTGAGAGCCTCAGCAATTTATCATTTGCCACAGCGCTGACACACATAAATTTAACGTAGCATACTTTTCAGGGCTGCACTTTTATGCACTTTATAAAATGTGAGTTTCTTTTCGTGCCGCCCCTTAGGCAAGTTCAAGGAGCAGGCCACATCGAACAGCGCCTGGCTGCCAGTGTTAAACTCAAAAGTGCCGGACCCACGTCCGGGCACATGCCACAACGACACCGCAACACTGCCGGACTCGGTGTTGAATTTCATACGCAAACATCCGCTAATGGACAAGGCGGTCGATCATGAATTTGGCAATCCTGTATTCTACAAACGAGACGTTATACTCACCCGCCTGGTCGTGGACAAGTAAGTAAAATGTGTAAATGTATTCATTAGCGAGTTGTAGTTCCAGCTTCAGCTTCAGCTACAGCTACAGTTCCTGCCTCAGCTCCAGTTGCCTTTGCCGTTGCCGTTGCTGTTGCTGTTGACTGGTCCTGGCAAGCAGCCATGTGTGCTCCGCTTGTTGACATTTGCCAAGTTTATACAGTGCACTCCGTGCGCTGGCCACCGCCAGGACAACACTCAAACCCAATGGCTGACATTTGGGAGCATTCGCTCACTGACAGCAAAAATGTTTTTGCTGCTGCGGCTTCTCTGGCTTTGGCTTCTCCCCGTCTGCTTCGCCTGCAGTTGCTGTATAGCATAACGACTTGTAAAATAACTTGGCCGGAACTTATGAACATTGCGCCGCAGGATATGCTTTTAGTTAAACGTTTTGTTTTGCTAGCATTGCTGGCAAAAACTTGGCCAAGTCGCGGCGTGCATTTGAGATTTGTTGCACAAAAAATGTCTGAGCATGAGTATTGTCCTGGCTTTGTGCGATTTATCAAGCAATATCCTCGCTTTCTACCTCTTACTCTCTCTACATAAATCTTTGTTCTTTTTCAGAATACGCATCGACAAGCTGAACCAGGAGTTCCTAGTGTACTTTGTGGCCACCAGCACAGGACAGATCTACAAGATTGTGCAGTTTATGCATTACGGCCAACGTCACTCCAATCTGGTGGACGTCTTTGAGGCCTCACCCCGCAATGAGCCAATACGTGAGATGACGCTCAGCCAGAAGACAGGCTCCCTCTATCTGGCCACCGATCATCAGGTCAAGCAAATTGATTTGGCCATGTGTGCGCGTCGCTATGACAGCTGCTTCCGCTGCGTGGCAGATCCTTACTGTGGCTGGGACAAGGAGGTCAACGCCTGCCGGCCGTATCAGCTGGGCCTGCTGCAGGACGTGGCCAATGAGACCTCTGGCATTTGCGATACAAGCGTGCTGCGCAAGCGTGTCACCTCCTCCTATGGCCAAACATTGCATTTGTCCTGTTTCGTCAGGATGCCCGATGTGCTGCGCAAGAAGCAGACGCGCTGGTATCATCACTCCACGGAAAAGGGCCGGTAAGTGTGTCAATACCTATCGATATGGCTTACAATAGTTTTATAGAGTCGATTTTGTAATCGATACTATCGATAGTTTTCAGTTTTTGGGTCATTAAAGTAGAATTTGGAGATTTTTCGATTTTGAGATGGTTTTACTAAGGTGCATTGTGCTCAAATGTATATTGTTTACCCTCGTCGTAGAAGTTAAGAGTTTGATCCTAGCTCAACGTTTAGTGAATTTACTCCTTCCTCATCAGCAAGTGAATTCAATCCGCAAATTCTTAGCGAAATTACAAATAAAGGAAATGAAAACGTTGATTTATTAAACTCAAAGTATATACATTCCAAGTATGTTAGAAAATATGCACAAAAGAATAATGTTATGTAAAAAACTAATACGAAATAGCTGTTTATCGATACTTTTGCCATCCTTCATAACGCTGCAGGTGCTCGTGTCCTGTAATTGAATCTTCAAAAAGCGTCTTCAAGTAAGCGTAGCCATAGATTAAACGCCAAAAATTGACTGCCGGGGGCCTCCTTGGAGACCGTTGGCAGCTGTTAGCTGGCAGCTGTTGGCTGGAAGCATTTTAAAGAGGCATTGCAATGAAAATTGAAAGCAAGTAATGAAATCGGAAGTGTAAACGAAACTTTGCTTCGTCTCACTCAGAGAAGGCTATGGCGATGGCGATAGCGATGGCGTTGCCAATGCTGCGGTAAATTGACACTTTAAAATGCTGTTGAAGTCTCTGCTTTTTGGCGTTTGGCGCGTCTTTGAGGACGCACCACTGCGGCACCACACAGCACCACTGTGTGGGGCACTGGCGGTAGGAGTAATAGTCTGCCTGTAATGGAAAAAGTTTCAGCTGGCGCTGCCAAAGTTTCACACATTTTATATTGATTTTTATTGTGCGTTTCCCAATGCGTTCTTCAGTTTGAGACACTTTTCCACGCACTCGAGAAAGCAAACTGAAAATGGAAAATAGAAAATAGAAAATCGAAAATCTACTTATCTCTTACTTTCTCCCCTCCCCTCTCTCTCTCTCTCTCTCTCTCTTTAGATACGAGGTGCGCTACACGCCCACCAAATATATTGAAACCAACGAGGGCGGCTTGGTGTTGCTGGCGGTGAACGAGGGGGATGGCGGCCGATATGATAGCTACTTGGATGGCACCCTGCTCTGCAGCTATGGCGTTACTGTGGATGCGCACAGGTGAGTCCTGCCCCCCACCCCCACCCGAGTTGGCAATTAAATTTGCCGCTTCGGGCGTCATAATATCCGTCGTGCAATTAGAAAGTTGCGCGCATTTGTTAAAACTTTCGACTTTTGCATGTTAGCTGCAAGTTTCATTTCCGTGCAAAGGACATGCCGATAACTTATTGTTGCTCCTGTTTTATTATTTGCTTTAACATTAGATGCTCGCCGCCCTCACAGAAGCAGGACTACCAGAAGATCTACTCGCATTGGTGCAACGAGTTCGAGAAATACAAATCGGCCATGAAACAGTGGCAGGCCAAGCAGGAGGTACGTGAAATGTTTCTAATGTTTATAATTAAATATACATTTGACAACTGTCGCTCTCAGGTGGCGGCAGCTGTTCTTAATTAGATTTCGTTAATTGTTTTAATTAAATTTTCATGCAAATCGCTGATTCTGCGCCTAATTTCCATGTTATTTGCCACTCGCTGGCAATTAACGAATTTATTTTCGCTTTTCTGATTTTTATATGTGTACACTGAGAGAAATTTATGCTATACTTGTTAGTTGTGCAAAACATTAAAAAATCAAGATAATTTAAAAGTGAAATTAATGATTTACTTGTAATCTATATATATAAAAGTGAATGTCTGTCTGTATGTTCGCGATAAACTTGAAAACCGTTTAAAGGGTCTTGATGAAATTTTTTTATAATATATTCCTTGACGTCGAGGGATTGTTTATAGCTATAGTTTGTTGTGCACCCCCCCCCCCACACCCCCCCCCACATAAAAAAAAAAAAAAAAAATATTTATAATTATAATTTTAAAAAAAAAAAAAATAATAATATCCACGAGTGTTTGTTGGTGGTGGGTGTGTGGGGGGGGGGGGGGAATTTTATAACAAATTTTTTTCCGGGCCCGCTCTCGATAAAAAAAATAAATATAAAAAAAAAAAATAAATAAATATATATAGGGAGCAGGGCAACGGCGGGGGTAAATATAATAATAAATATTATAAAAAATGTAAGATTTATGACTAAATATGCATGTTTTATGTGCAAAATTTGATATTATTGGGTTAAAAATTTGTTTTATACTTAAATGCTATCAAAAATATTGAATTTTTGATACAGTACCCATATCTATTGTTTTCACTTCTCACTTATAATGAATATTATTTTAAAAATCTAAAGGAAGGCTTTCAAACTTATAGACTTTAATTAATCCGAATTAAAAGCATAAATTATGTTTATGGCAGCTTAATTGATTAAAAGAGTGCACAATGAATAAAACTCGCTTTAAATTATTGTTTCTTTCTATTATTTATTTAAAAAATGTATTTTCTTTAAACAAGTTTTCTGCTACCTTAAATGGCAACTTAATCTTGTACGAAAATATGTTTTTTTTTTGTTATACTTAACATATTTGCTTAACATTTCTCTCTGTGTACGCACAACTACGTGTATACATAAGTGCGCATATTTAGGGTCTAATTAAATATTTGTTGCCTGATTTTGATTTTGCAGCAATGCGGCCTGAAGGACAAAACCGCGGCAACCATCAGCAATGGCAAACACGTCAACGATGTGTTCAGCAACGACGCCTTGGTCTGACCCAGAAGTGAGTATACGGCTTGAGAGCCAAGTGAACTTAGCTTTATTTAGTTTATGCCCAGCACATCAATCCCAAAGAAAACTAAATTAACGAATGGCCTTTATACCTTCCCCCCAAAAACAAAACCATGCTGCCCCTCTCGCTAACAGACTACTTGTTCGGCAGTGAGTTCTTGTCGGCGGGCGTGCGACCCAATTTTGGCCACCAATTGTACATTTTCGTGTTTGTGCTTGCCATGTGTACTAGTTTCTAAAGTATCTAGTTAAAGTAAGTTGTAGCATACTCGTAGATATCCAACCAAGGCCCGTCTTGCAACAAATTGGAAATTAATGCCCCATATATATGTTTTCTCTATTCAATTATTTGCAGCCAGCAGCAAAATTGAGAAGCACCCAGAAAGCAGTGACAAGAGCCGAGCAACCAACTACAAAGACTGAAATTTTTAAGCTTTTGAAAGACAATATTTCAATATGTTTTCAATATGATTTGCTTGATTTATACATACATACTTATATATATATCAATTGTTTAGTGCTTATCGTTTGGCATTGAGTTAACACAGACTTCAAGATATCAAAGTAAATTCATCCCCAAACTGTATGTATGAGTTCAATATTACACAGACAACACAACTAGCCATCATCAAGCGCTAAGCAAGTGAAGAGTAAACGCTAAAAAGTTACTAACAAAAGGATCCTGCCATAATGAAAATGGAAAATACGGTTTTACATAGAACAGAGTCTCTATTTCTATTTCTAATTCTATTTCTATTGCGATTTCTTCAAAAAGAAACACGAAATTATGCTAAGATATTTACTTACTCGTAATTTAAAAGCGCATAAAAAACCACCTACATGACATACATACATACTACATAGAAAGGAACACAGCAAAGCAAGGCTGCCAGGACGAAACTGAGAGAAATATTCAAGTTAAGCTCAACGATTATTCCCTGAGTTTGTGTATATTTGGTAATGCATTTGGATTTCTGTTTCGATTGCGCAAAACTTTTGGCAATATAAATAAAAATGACAAAAAAAAAAAAACTAAAAATAAACAAAATAGCGTCGCTTGGCCATGGGAAAGATCTTAAACGAATTTGTATATTAACTAGCAATATTTGTTTAATAATTCTAGTATTAGTTATATAAATAGCTATGTATGAATAGGTCGTAGATATTGTATTGTATTGAAACTAAATACAAGCTCTCTGGCGTACATTGTATTTTATGGAACCAAAATTAAAAAATTATCAAAAATTTAAAGACAGCCAACAAATATAACGCACAGCCCGACATCGGGCTATGGTCTTTAGTTTAAGGAAATTTTGTATATAACGACGCTTTAGTTATAATCAACAGCATTTACAGCAAGTAAGGATATCGTTTGATGATATACAATATTTTATGAGACTACATTTTAAGTGCAAAATATCAAATCAAATGCATTAAAGATAAATGAGTAAATAAAATAATTATACAGGCCTGTTCCGAATTCAACTTCCGAGTTAATTTCCCAAAAATATATAGAGCATACTACGTAAAAGAAAGCCTGGGTTTTTCATTCTATCCTGCCCCAAAAAGTATGCTACAAACATTACAATTCAGAAGATGAACTCGATTCAGGCCTTATAGTCCTGGTCTTGGCATATAAATTGAATACTGATTTCATGTACGCTGGAACTAAAATATATTTTATAATTTTATGTCTGATTTTAACAAGTTTTTTGGCTAAAAAGACACGCTGACGGCATTTTGGCCGTTCTTGTATAGATTGCGCGTTAGCCTGATGTTTACTATAAGCAATATATGCATACACATAGTTACTGCATTGAGACCAACATGCTCATATACAAAAATACACACACACACACACACACAGACACACATACACACACATATATACATACATATATATATTTAACCATAGCTTAAGTAAGTTGGTGTGGCAAATACATTTTAGTAATGTTAAACTAAATTTCAAAGCAATCATGCATGAAATACTCGTATAATACATACGTAGTGCTCAGAATTAAGATTAATTGATTACATCTAGGACTAAAGACACATCAGAAATGACACAGAGATGTCATAGCTGCCAGACAACCCCCGATAAAGACATAATTCAATAAATATTAAACAAATCTATCCAACAAACAAAAAACTGCCATCAAACATATTGAAATGCAAATACATGGAAAACTAAACGCTTCTCTGAACAGTAAACCATGAAAATATTGGTGTCCCAAAATGAGGAAAAGCCCAAGTGCGTAAAAAACGTAAAAACAACAAAAAATACTCCATACTCGTATGTACTTACATATATGCGTAAATTAATTAAATATTTTTCTAAAAGTTTTCTCAGCAAAAACAAAATTTTAATGTTTCCATTTAGGAGTTAACCACACAACCTTTTAGCTTAGTATTTGAATATACCCCATTGTAAATGAACTTAAATATTTATCAGCTACTAATGCTCTGAGCTTCTAACTTGATACACAAGTTTCTTTTGCTTTTTGTAGACATTTATAATTTTTGATTTATTGTAAATAATTCAAAGATTATGTGAAATGTTTTGTATGACAATCACATGATGTTGAGCAAATAAAAATATGATGGATGACCCGTAAATGAAGCTAATTGCAATGTCAGTAATTGAATAAAGTGAAAAGGTTAAAACTAATGAATTACAGATTTAACATAAACACAACATATATATATATATATAACTTTATATAGTTAAAATAGCATAATACGATTAACAAACAAACAAAAATGATCCTTGTAAAAATAATAATCGCAGCGTATAGGCAAAAACCGTTTTACAAAGTATTCATACAATAAAAAGATAATTCGCGCTTGAAATACATTTGCATATATGTACGTATGTATACAGTTTTCTGTCTATGATAAACTATAACAAATATATAATGAATTAATACTACAAAACAAGAAAAATACAAAAAAAAAAACAAAAACAAAAACAAAATTATAAAACACAGCTGCCCAAAAGAACGCATCATGAGCTATCTTAATATTTCATAAAACGAATAATAAAAATTATGAAAACTTAAAATTAAACAAAGAACTTAGCTGTAAACATAAAAGAAAAATGCAGTAAATAAATGTGATAAGATTCTTTAATAGAAAATCTTTGTTTTAATGGTACTGCAAGGAATTGGGAATATGGGCTGGTTAATGAAATCACTAAGTTAAGGAGCTATTTTCATTCATTTTATTAAAGTATTCTTTAAATATATGAATATACTTAAAATATATCAGTTATCTTATAAAAAAGGGATTGTTAAAAACATTTTTCAGATATGATAACTCGGACATTTCAGGTGCTACCCTGATATCCTTTTGCCAAAATAAAGTCTTCATTCTGCCATGACTGAAAAAAGGTAACAAAGGTGGTATAAAATATTATATCCAGATCATACGCATAAAATGTATAAGTCTTATAATGTGTACGATTATAAAAATATTCAATTGAGCGTCTTTAAAATATCGAAAACCAGCAGATATCGATCCTGAAAATAGATGTTGGCAACGTTTCAATCTCTCGCAAATGCTATGATCATTATGTTTTAAAAAACAACTGTGCTATATATTTGTATTAAGCTTTGCAACAGTTGTAGTCTGAAACACACACAATGGCGACATTTTAGCATTTCAGCCTTCTGTGTTGTACCGAGTATCTATGGTCGCCAGATACTTTAGAAACTTTACCTTAACTGGCAGCATCAGTTGTAAATTGCTGCAGGAGCTTAAGTCTAGGGAATATTTAACATTTACAGCTGGTGAGGCTTGTTTTCCAGCGGGGGATGGGGCAGTAAGTACATTTCCTTGTAAGTATGTAGTTATGTGTGTAGTTCATAAAGGACTTTTGCCGGGCTTAAGCCACAAAATGTTTGCTATGACATTACTCGCGGCTGCTTTAATTTAATGTAAATTTGCAGGCAACAAATTAAAGCTAGTTTTTCGGAGGCAAGACCTGGAAAATTAAAGAAAATTTGAGCAATTTCAACACAAACTGTGATGAATTTTCTTGTTACTTAATTTAAATCTTCTCGTAGTTACATTACTTAGAATTATAAATTGTTATTGATTTTAACAGAGTATAACTTGCTGTTCACTATTTTCTTAAGTACTTCTTGTGTCAATACTAAATCGAACTATAATCTATTGTTTTCTTTGCATGTTAGTTGAAAGTAATTCGTGACTCGAACCATGAAATATATTTAACAATTAATCAACACTCAATTCAAGCTGAAAATAGAGACATTTGCCTGTTATGAAAACTGTCTGGCAGTATGGGGGCAACTGCAAGGACCTTTTTTTCAATTAACTGTAGCCGAACAAGGGCGATCGCCTGACCTCAGGTCATTTTCGTTGTTGACCGCAAAAAACCGCAAAGTATCGAATGCGATGGGCAAGAACTGAGCTGCAAAGCTGTGCCGCATGCACGAGAGTATTTCATTTGGCACATTGATAAATGAAATGAAACCCAAACGAAAGCACACAAAAACACACTACCTACCCAGTGGAGTATCTGTCAATGGCAGGCACACACACACACATACACACACACACACATACATACACACAATACACACAGCGACTCAGTCGCTTGCATGCAATTTAATTTGGCCTTTTTGTTGCGGCTTTGTTTTATGCCATTTTATTGTGGCTCTTTCAATTTATTATACAATACAACTGCAATTTGGATTGTTGTTTTTAATAGTTTTAAACTTGCGCACCAGCCGCAGGTCAATAACACACACACACACACACACACACACACACACACATACACACAAAGTACAGGGGTTGACATGTGAAAATTGCATGCAGCTAATTGGCCAATGACTGTGACTAGACTACAACTCCAGAAGGACATTCGATGGAGGAGGAAATTACAGGTTTGCTTTGACTTCCTGGCAAGATGTGGCAAGCTATGCAATTTGTGTAGCCTACAATTAATACTCTGTTTCCAAAGAACTAGGTGTAAATGGGGTTTGTCCTTTCGTCATTTTTATAGACACTATTGAAGCCAGTGCAGCCAAGCTTATTGCCAACCGGATTATAGAAGCAGTAGATTTTAAGAATAAACAATAAATTAGATACGACTACTCATCATATTCCTGAAAGATGAATCCGAACACTCTCAGATAAAACAGACAAACGGAGCACAGAGTATACAGAAGTCAGGAACTTTCGAAGATTGCAACTTGTTTAATTATTAGTCTGATAAATACAATCGAAGTGCTATATCTTCTGCGTGTAGTACTTCAGGGACTCAGAGGTGCCAATCATTACATTCGACGTACAGTAGATCTCAGGAATCGCCGGAGTATAGTCGGTTGTGTACATCATGCTCGTAATATAGGTTCTGGGATTTTTTGGCTCCGGCCAGAGGGTGGCCAGACGACGGCGATAGGCAAAGGTGAATACGGCATCGGCTATTTGCAGATTGATGCATTTCAGTTTGCGTAACGGCGGAAAGACGTCACGTTTTTCCAAGTCATTGGGCCAGATCAAGCTAGCCATCCTCTGAGCTACTACCAGGAAGGTCTCCTCCGGCACAGTGGTCATGCCGGACAGTATGATGGCCAGGGTCATGCCAGGGAGCATGTATCGGGCGCTACAGTAGGCCGGCTGATACCATTTGTTGGCATACTTCAAGGGCGGCAATTTAAGGCCCGCTATGAAAACGCAGCGACCCTTGGTGTGGACAAAGGCATCATCGGCAGTGCACTCCATTTGATCGGGGGGGCGCGACATTGCGTATATTATGGGATTCTGGGCGACCTGCTCTAATGCCCTGATCACCTCTTTGGTAAAGACCCTAGGCTCCGAACAGCAGCCGACCAAGACATTGGGCTTTATCGTGGAAATTACATCGACTAGGCGCCTAATCGGTGGGTGCGACTGCTTAAACTTGTCCAGGTGCTCAGGCACCTTGTGCTTGCATCGCCCATGTACTATCAGCCCGTATTCGTCGCAGAACCAGATTTTGGACTTTGCCGTCGTCTCATCCAGACCAATGCGCTTTAGATAGGCCAAGCACAAGGTCGCCATGCCAATGTTGAAAGCATCGTGGCCATAGAAGAGCAGCTTGTTGTCCTTGAAGGACTGCTTAGAGATCTGATTGGCACCCATCAGCCCCGCCAGCCCGCATGCGCCCATGCATTGCAGATCTATATCAAAGAAGCACTGCCGTTTGCCATAGAGATCCAATTGCGTCATGGCATCCTTTGTATCAAAGTCTAAGGTTTGTATGATTGTGCGTGGTCCAAACAGCCGCAGGGCTGCCAACATAAGCTCCTCGAAAAAAGCCTCAAACTCGGGGCCCGTGGTGCGTCGCTCTTTCAAGCCCACATAGCCCCTATCGTTCAGCAGATCCTCATTGTTGGTGCCCACATCCAACATCAAGGGCAGGCAGTGATCGGGATGTATGCCGCCAAGGACGACACATTGATACTTTCTATAGAACACCGCTGGGTTGCCATTGATTCCGTGGTCACCCAAGCTGAGGACCCTCGCACCGTTGGTGATCATCACACAGCGTACAGTTCGACAAAATGGCCAATTTTTTAGGGTTTCATAGACATGGCCGCGATCCTTGATCGTTATGAACATGCCACGGACAGTTGTGTAGAGGTTACTGTAGTTCTTCAGCGAAAAGTCCTTAGCCGAACTGTGAAATACCCTCATATATTTATCCGGATCACTCATCAGCAGCCGATAGAAGAGCTTGCGGTTGAACGCTTCCACGTCCATCAGATATATTGCTCTCTGGACATCCGAGGTGAAGCTATCAAAGAATTCCTTGCACACATTTATCTGCTCCTCTATGGTGCATACCGCGGCTGGGTACAACCCGGTTAAGCTGCGCAACTGTCTCTCCCGATATGTAAATCCCGACGACTTATTCAAGCTGGGGAAGATCAGAAAATCTTTGCCACGTAGCGTTCCCGGACACAGCTCCAGGTCGTTGCGCCAAAAGGTGTCCGCATCTCGTGGCAACGCCTCTATTTTGGTAAGATTCTCATCCGCGTTGACGCACTGCTGCTCGGGCTGTTTTCGGGAACTCATTTCGACTGGTTGTTTGAAGTGTGTGTGCTTTAATATGCGAGTGAGAAAAGCCTGCTGAAAAGTAAAGTCAATCTGAAATGAAGTGTTCAAGGCAAATATAGAAGGCTCTGCAGGAGACGCTGCCGAACACACTAAGGAAATATATATTCCTGATCAGCATCAATCGCCGAGTCGATCTAGCGATGCTCATCTCTTTCTATGCTGACCTCCTCTCCTTTGATTACGTAATCATTCAAAATTAATTTCTTCCGAATTCTGAAAACAAAATTGGTGAATGAAGGCTCTTAGATAGATTACGTAATCCCCCCCAGTATGATGAAGAGTAGTCTTTTAGCTGGCTTGTTTAGTCATTTCCACTTTATTCATATTCCAAAATGTATATAATTAAAATTTTGAATATATAAAAATATAAAATAAATCAAAAATCTTAAATAATGAACAATAATTCGCTTTCCTGCGTTTATTTTGTTTATAGGACTTAACCTTATTTTTGTTTACCACACTAAAATTCGATATCTTTCTTTTCAAAAGCTGTCAACACTGTTCACGTTATATCTGCCAACTATATATATACATATATATGTATGTTTGAGTGTTACGAGTTTGTAGCTTGTAGCTTAATGCACTCTGGCCACATTTAATTTGTACTCATTTGCATTTGGGGGTTCCTGGGCATTATGTAAATGTATCTAGCGCACTTTGCGGCGACCTCAAACTCAAAAGTGACACCTCAGAATGTCGTTGTGGAATCCTTGTGCTCGACTCGACATCAAATTCTCGAAATTTGATGCAAAATATCAACAGCTTCAAGCTCACAGCGCCCAAGACACGCAGCTGCCCAACTCGCACACCTTTTATGCTAAATATCCTTCGTCCCGGAGAGGAATAGAGTGTGGTGGGACTGGGCGGGACGCGGGACGCGGGTGAGACAACAGCCATTTGTGGCGAACACAAGTGCACTTGGGCAGCGGCCTTAAGTGAAATGGCAACATCGTAATATTTCGGCCAAAGACTGCCAACTCGAGTCCTGGCAACGGAAACTGAACGCAGCGCATTATGTAAAAAACAAGAGCCAAGAGCAGCGAACGGCTGCCCATAAGCGGCTTAATTCCAGATAAGGGGGGGCAGTGGGAAGAGCGTTACTTTTTAAAATTCCACAGAGTTTTTGGGCAGCCCAAGCTGCCAACTGTTGTCAGACAAATACAAATAAATTTGCATATATAGAAAAGAAAATGGCGCAACTAATTTTTCAATGAGCGCATATAAACGTAGTCAAAGCAACCCGATAGACCGTACAAAACTGAATACTCGTAAACAACTCTGAAATCCAATTACATGCGAGTGAGGTGTGAGCGAGAATGAGTCAAATGCTCATAATGAAATCAATTTTCAATCAATCGGTCGGACATCGAGGCAGTCAAAACTTGAGCTTCTCACATTCACCAGGCCATCAAAAGCGAACGGCAACAAAGTAACCAAAGTGACCAAAATGTCCAATTGTCTGTGTCCGAGTCTGTGTCTGTGAGTATGTGTGCGTATGTGTGTGTGTGTGTGTGCGTGTGTACGCTCGGCTTGCGCGTACGTTTTATTTCCGAGAGGGCCAAGAGGGCTTTAGGGCACTTTTTTGTTGCGCTTTGTTTTGCCTCGGCACATTTGCACTTTTTGGACATTAAAGGCAACACCATTTGCAGTTTTTTCCATCGTCAACGGATGTGCTGCAAATTGAATTTCTGCCACGGGACATATTAAGTGATCGAACTCGCTCCAAGCGCCTACGGCTTTGGCGTTTTAACATAAAAATTTATGCGCTAGGTGTAAGGAGGGCCAAAGGTAAAGACCGAACACACCACCCCACCACCCCACCAACCCGCCCAATATGAATTGATCAAAAGGGAAGCGGGCCGGCCCGGGTATCGGGTGTGTTCCAAATTTCAATTCCGTGCGCAACTTATACGGAATTCATTGCTGTTCTGCAGACCGCAAAACGGCAGTATATTCTGGTTGTTAAATGTGCTCTTTTTTAGATCGAAGAAATCGAACCCGCAAACAATAGAACAGTGAGGGATTAATTCATTTTTAAAGAATTCTGCAATTAATTCATTTTTAAAGAATTCTGCGATTCAATCAGACATTGCCTAACAAAATTTTTAAGACATTCATTTTACCAAAAAAATGATTTGACTGAAATATGATTTCATTTATGATAAATAAATTCCATTTGATGTAAAATTAGGTGCAATTGTAAGTACTCAATACATAAAATACACTTTTAAATATTCGTTACATGCTGTATTCAACATTTTTGACATTATTCAACATTTTTAAGACTTATTAATTTCTTTCCACTCATTATACTTAGATTAGTTAGAATGTAAGTAACTGTTATATTTTTCTTTATATTGAAATAGATAATATTTATTATCAACGCAAAGGGAGAGAATTTTAATAAATAATATGCAATACATTTATTAAACTTAACTACCTCAGGGAAAAAAGTATATGTGCTTTGATGTTTTTATATTTAAATATACTTTTAACAAACCCAATAAGCTGAACTTTATTTTTAATTCAAGAACCTTATCAATACAAAACAAAGAATTTATAAAACTAAGTTCAATGCATGTTTACTTATGAAGAGACAAATTAATTAGGAATGATCATTATTTATTTGATATTTCTTAAAAATATTTGTCCAACCAATCTTTTCTTATTTAAAATCGCTCTATATTTATTACCAATTGCTATCGAAATGAAAGAGTCACTTTGGTGAAACAAATTTCAGCTTAAAAATGTGCGGAATTCGGAACAGCAATGATACGAATATATATGTATGTATGTATGTATGTTGTATAGGTTCCTCTGTGTGTGCCTTTGAGTTGCATCATAGTACAAAAAATGTTTATTCCACGTTTATATAGCGCAATTTGAATATTTTATGGACGAAATTCGATTTCGGCCAGGTCCGGCACGTCCACTAAAAACTTTTGCATATGGAAATTGATTTCCTTTGGTGTCATACCTTATGCATTCCACTGTGTGTGTGCGTGTGTGCGTGTGTGCGAGTGTGCGAGTGTGTGCCCGTCCAGCTTGCTCATTCACATGCACGCTTAGGCAATTTCCAGCACTTTTCATTGGGTGCCCGGCTACGAGTGTTTTGACAGTTGTCAAGAGTACAAAAACAGAAGCAATTCGCACCTCTGCGACATCGAATGCTAGTCATAAATTGTTAAAATTACGATAAAACTAAGCAATTTATATGCTGAACGTGTTGCACAATCGCCAACATTATTACGCATACGTGGCACAAGTTTAAGAAAAGAAAACTCAAGAAAACAGTCGTTAGACAGCTACTGATTAAGGATATGCATTTTGGGGGACAGGCTATATTTCTTTCAGCTCAAGTGCTTTCATCTAAATCCATTGAGAAAGTTTTCAAACTTAAAATTATCACACTTAAGTGTACAACTTTAGATTTAAGGGTTACTTTCGAAACTATATATTAATAATATTAATAAATAAATAGATACAAGTCAATAAAGCTTAACAATGAATTGTAGCTAAAGCTTTTATTAGTAAGAATTTATGACAATTTTATTTTAACAAGGGAAAGTAAATAAAATTAATATCTTTAGTGCTTTTGCTTAGCTTAATTGCCTTTACCTTATAATTGTAATTTTAGTGTAACATTGTAATAAATAAATAAATAAATACTCTAATCTTTCTTACAATAATTTAAAAACTCTGAATCTTAAAATAAAAGATGCAACACATAAGGAAATGTCTATATATTTTATAGAATATTGCTTTACAAGTTGAACTTCAAATATATATTTTATTAAGCGCTTAACAAGTCAACTGTGAACGTCAATGAAATTGAAATGCCTTTGGAATTCATACATTGATAACTGACATTGCAGAGCATACAGATGCCAGTATAAATATTAGTTATTTACATGGCACAAAAACCGGCCAGTTAGTGAAATATTCAACAATTTCTGTTCAATTTCAAACCAAAAATGTCACAGCACCGATTTCATGTGTATAAAATGCATTCTTTCTCTTCTTTTTTTTGTATATTTGTGATCAAACAGTTTTTCACAGTATACTACTAGTATATTGAATGACGTTATGTAAAGCGACGCGATGTTAGTTAGTCACATAAAAAATGTGATAGAAAGTGCCACCAAAAGCGACCAAAAGCGCATTGCAGCAGTATATTAAATTATATGTCGGATGCAGTGGGGCTCAAGTGGGTTAAGGCCCAGTGGGTGCAGTTTGGCATTTTTATAGAATTTTTCCAAAATTGATTTGCAGCCCGCTGGGCATTTAATGAAATGTCGCGCAGTTTTTTATGTGTTTTTGTATTTTTTCAATTCTTGGCATTAACAATTTGATAATTTACGATTCAAATTGCTAGGGAGCTGCCAGAAAGTGGGACATGATTTACGGACAGGACAGCATTCAATGGGAGAACTCAAATAAATGTCACATGAGTGTCGTATTTGTTGGCCCCCAGCCTCGTGCAACTCCTTCAAAGTATACAAAAAATACACTTAAATAAAAAATTTATAAGCTTAATAAAAGCGCTGCAGCAGCAGCAGCGGCGGCGGCAGCGGGGAGCTGTGTGGGCTGCGGGTTGCACAAAAGTCGCAGGACTTTTGTTGCTTCTGTCGATTCCTTTTGGCTTGCCTGACAGCCAGCCGCGGCTTCAGCTTGGCGTGTTGTTGTGCCCCGCACACACACACACACACACACACACACACACGCACACTCGCACACGCAGGACAAACTTTCAAATCGGCTGCTACGTGCGTCAAAGCCAAAAAGCGCCAACTTTATATCGTTGCCGTTGTCGTTGCTTTTACTTTGGCAACTTCAAAAGACTTTCAGCTTATTTTCGTACGTATTTGCTGCCATTTTGTTATTTATTTTTCTTATAAATATATATATATATATTTTTGTTCTATTTTTTTTGTTGTTCTTGCCGCTTGCCCATTTAACTGAATGCTATTCGAATTTAACGCATAAATATTTAAACAATTTGCCACAATTTGAACTAAGGTATGTTGAATAATTTGTGCATTAAGCACAATGAAATCACAATAAATATTAAGCTGAGCAGCAGTTGAAATGGCGTAATTAACTTGTTGCACGCTTCTGCTTGCAATCTGAGCCAATCTAATCGCATGTATCCGGCAAATAATTCTGTGCCACAAATGCCACAGGACATACACAAATGCTCAAATGCTCAGCTGCTACTTGTGGATATTAGTGGCAAATTAAAGAAGGCATAAACACGAAATCAGCACATGCGAACTGTACTCCTCTCATATTGTACAAAGCACCTCTGTCCGCCTTCAAATCCGCACATAAAAATTGTTAACGGAAGCGAAAATTAATTAAAGCCACCGACAAGGGCCAAGCACGAGCTGGCACGCAACTGGCTCCCTCACTGGCCAGGATGGAGCCCCAGCTAGTGGAGCCGCCAGTGGAGCACCAGTGGAGAGTGGAGCTGTGGGGTGCAGGGCAATCAGTTGGGAGGCTGGACTTCAAAATCAAAATATGAGCAGCCCGCGAACGTTACGCGCTTTTAGACGTGCTCAAATATTTGCCAAACGTGTCAAAAGCGTTGCAAACTTTGCGCTTGAAAGCGCCAAGCATCACCGCACAACCACCCGTACCCACCAACCCACCACCCCTCCCCAACACACATACCTTCCAGCCGAGCAGCGCCACTGCCAACGGCCAGCAGTGTATACAATTGATGGAGTGCAGGGGTAGCGGAGCGTGCCTGGCTGATATGGGGGCAGTTACTGAACTGGCAGGTGCGCGTAGTCCTAGTCCTGCAGTCCTGAAGTCCCCAAGTCCTGTGCGCGGTCAGGCAAACAAATGATAAACAGATAGTCGACCAACTCACTGCAATTGTTACACAAAATCGTGAAAATTATTGTAGCATTTTGTAGCTGACAAGCTGACAACGGGAGCAGCATTCTGATACAGGTAGCCTCAAATGGTTTTTGCCACAATTTTTTTGTTGTTGTTGTGAAAATCAAAAGCAAAGTTCATCTTATCGCCGATGACTGACGTTTTGTGGACAGTAACGGCTGACATACAAAAAGTCAGTTGAAATGTCAGCTTGATGTCCGCTAAGTGCTTAGATGACAAATGGACAATATTGATAGATGCCTATAAACACAGAGCAAAGCAAATCAATTTGCAATGAATATTAAAGCAACTTGAGAGTGGCTGCAACTCACAGCAGGCTATCACAGATATCAAGGACCATTCGCTTAGAAACATGAAATACAATATATCTCAACTATTAAAATCTGAATAACCATTTAAGCTATTTTTAGTGTCTATGAATCACAGTATAGTATCACAGCTATCAAGGAGCATTCGCTTAGAAAGATGATACACTACTAAAACCAGAATAACCATTTAGACTATTTTTAGCAAATCAAATTTGATTGATTTTTAAGTGATTTCCTGGAATTCCGCAGCCCGTCTGGCTTTGTTATTGAAGTGTTTTGATCAGCCTTTAAGATAAATGGTAATATTATCAAGGCAAGTCTTAAGATCTACTGCTCCCCCTACTCCAACAGCTCAGCTTAGGCCCTTGCAAGGATACTCTTTGGCTTGAGCAGAAAACTTTCTAACTATTGAATAAATTGTACCTTTTTTTAACAGATAAGTACTCGATTTAATTACATTTCTAAGCAAATTCATAAGATATACCACCCTAGCCACTATAAATCTATTGTTTGGAAACATTTTGAAGATAAGTGTTTATTTTTGAAGCAGTATTTAAAGGTGTTCAACTAACAAAAGGCAAAAGGCACAAAGATATACCCGGGAACGAAGCAGCTGATGAACTGGCTAAGTTAGGAGCAGGAAAATCTCTGGTAGGCCCAGAACCGTTCTGTGGCATAGGAAGACATACAATATGAGAACATCTCAGGATAGAAGAGGACAACAGAAGGCAGTCAAGCTGGAGAAATACACCAGGTCTACGACAGGCCAAGTCACTCTTAAGAAACTATAATCTCAAAAGATTCAAGCAATTAATACCATTAGGGAAGAATTCACTTAGAATAGTCACCGGCCTGTAGACTGAGAAACTACCTAAGCAAACTAGGAATTGTGAGAAGCGGAACATGCAGATTCTGTGAAATGGAGGCTGAAACCTCATCGCACATACTAACAGACTGCACTGCCCTTGCCAGAAGAAGAAACAGGTACCTGGGTGGGTTTCTCCTTCAGACAAACGATATAGGTACTCTAGATCCGACCAAGATCCTTGCATTCGTGCAGGAGATAGGGTTGATGAGTGAGCTTTAGGCTTAGAAGGGGGCACAATAGATCTCATAGGTCGCAGTGCAACGCTTCCATCACTAATAATAATAATAACAAAAGGCATAAGCTGGTCTATAAAAGGATACAAATTTCCTAACAGCTATTTTGAATATCTGTATATATAAAACTCTTTAACCTAACTGAAGAACTGTAGAAGCTAGAAACCTGCAAATTCTTATAGTTGCTTCTATTTATACCGTAGATACTAGCATCTGGGCTTTCAGCTCTATATTAATTCGAAATAATATGGTTTCTCGATTTGAAATGAGTTTCTCATATTTATAGCGTTTATTACTTGGAATCAAAACACTCTGCACTTTGCAAACTTAAGGGTCTCACTCAGAGAATATCTTGGCAAACAAACTCATTTGGCACTCAAAGTCTACAGGCAGATAATTAAAACTACCCAAAACTCAGCTTGGGCACAACATGAGCAACGTCAACAGCAGCAGGGAGGAGGAGGAGGAGGAGGATAAGGAGCTGGGGCTGGAACAACAAGTTACAGATTAAACAAAAATCTGGCAAGTCGCAGTCGACAACTAGGAAAACGCTCGCGCAAGCAGTTTTGCCGTTGCCAGGACAAGTTAATTTATGGCAGTCAGTGAACCAGGCAGATAGCGCAGACAGCCCAAGGATCCCAAGGAGGCGGAGAGCCCAACAGCCCAACAGCCAAACAGACAACTCAAATGGCGGCTCGACGTTCTTTTTGTTTTGCGCCTGAAACTGGATTTTATTTTATTTTAATTTTATTTTATGCATTGTTTTTGTTGTTTTTTTGTGCGAAAAACTTTTGCTAATTTGCGGTAATGTTAATGCTGAACTTTGCACAAAATTAGTCAAGTTCTGGCGCGTCGGATTAAGCGCAATGTTACGCCAAAGTGTTAAGTTGGAAATAAATGTTGACACTTGCGGTAAAATGCGAGTTCTTGTGCCGCAACATAAACAAAAGCGCCGAACCTCAATTTAAGGCAGCCACGCATCCTGGCAGGCAGCGTAAAATTAACTTTGCCCCCAAAAGTATGCAAGCCTTGGCTGTCGCAGGTGCGCGCTCAGGGCAGGACTCCCCAAACAGCCCTACCCCCGCGCGCCGGACTGCAGTTAATTATGAGTAAGTTGGCCATAACCGCAACACTTGCGACGCCGCCCTGCAATTCCTTAGGCCGAGCAGCAGCTGAGGTATGCCAAGAGCTTGCCAAAGTATTTTGTGCGGCAAAATTAATTTATAAGTTTTGGTCCGCGACAGTTGCCAAGCAGGACTACTACGACCAGGAGTAGGAGCAGGACCCAACCCATAATGGTGGGGCACCCTTGCGTGGGCATTGGCAACCTGGGGACAACTTTTGGCGTGACGCAAAGTTACGACACTTTGTCCAAGTGTTTCGCTGCTTGGGTGCTCTAAAATGTTATAAAGTGTCATATGTTATGAAATTTGCCACAATGACACTTTCTATAAAGTTAACGCTAAGTCAAATTATTTACGCAAAAAATTGTTACAGTGTAGCGCTGTCAGCGTTGACGACGATACAATTATTGGTTTGTATGCGAACAATTTACATTCATATTACACAGTTAGCGTTGGAGGCAGAGAGGCCTGTAATAAATCAAACCAAGTGAATAAATCATAACTGTGCGCACACAAACGCACATACATAGATGTCTATATACATATATGTATATATACATTCATAGTCGCAGCTTGACACATGCGAAAGTGAACGCGCCCGCCACGACGACATGAAATAATGACATGAAAATTGACAATTTTATTCCTACTTAACTTGCTGAATGAGCGAATGAATATATCAAGCGTAAATGTGTGTGTGCGTGTGTGAGGGTGTGTGTGTGTGTGTGAGGTGCTACTCTGTGTAGATATTTAATGCACAGTTTGACATGCAAGCGAATTGAAGCCAGACTGAGTGACAGCCAGTGACTGACTACTGAGTGATACAGTAACAGCTGTCAAAGTGTGAATGACACACAGAACGACACATATACTCACAGACACACACACACACACTCGTCACACTCATACTGATGGACACATGATTGGTTTTTCTTTTGATTTGCATAGTCCGGAAGTGTACTTAATGTTGTAGTAGCCACATCATACATCAGCTTGATTTCAATCTATGATGCATGGTCGGCGGCGGCGGCGGCTTCGGCGGCGGCCTGAGGGCATGTTTATTGTCCAATCGAATTGTTTTTGAAATAAGATAAGCTAGATAAGCATTATTTATATGCTGCATAAATCAATGGCCCTATTTAACCATAAATTATGATACATTCACACACTCAATCCACTTTTCCGGGTGTAACTGGTGCCTGTCAATTTACAGGCACATCTCGTGACACTGTGCATAGTAAACAAGCCGCCTGGAAGTGACGCTGAATGGCTCAATTAAATAATCACCCACAATAAATGAAGTCAACAAAGGCAGCAGCTGTGAGGGCAGCTCTGCGCATAGCTTATTTGGACAGTCACAAAATGATACGCCTACGAGTCGCATCTTTGGGAATGCTCATCGCGATCTGCGCTGGGGTCAGCGCTGCGCCCCGGCCAGTTAACCAGGCCGAAGACATTATCATGATCGAGGACATTATGAGTGTGGGCGCCAGCCAGGATAACGTAGATAACGTAGAAAACGTAGAAAACGTAGATAACGTAGATAACGTAGATAACGTAGATAACGCAGATAACGAAAAGGATGCCAGTGTGGCGCTGATCACGCTGAGCCAGCCCATCTCTAGCGAGGAGGAGAGCGTGTCGAGCAGCAATGAGACGGTTGACTCTTCAGATGATTTGATATATTTGGCAGAGAGGAACGAAACCCAAACGACAACTGAAGCACAGCAGGAGTATCACGTAGATGCCTCGGCATCTGAGGAGCTGGAGGAGGAGTCTGAAGAAACAACGCCCAGTGTCCCCGCGTCGCCCATTGACATGAGTCCATTTGTGGCATTGATACCCGCACGGCAGGTGCAGGAAATGGCGGCCAATTACTATCCCCACGACAGGAACGTTCAGCTGGCCTGGGCGTTCTTCAGCAGCGACTACTTTGTGGAGCTGAGAGAGCACGTCATTCAGCTGCCGGAAGTTCTGGCGTTTACGCGCTATTTGAACGCCAGTGGCTTGGATGTCCTGAAACTAGCGCAGGCCGTGGCGAAGGCCATTACACCAACCAGGCCGGTCCCGGACAACGACAATGAGAGCCCGGGCAGCGGTGCGTATGAGTGACAGGCCAATGGCACAATTTGGTGAACACTGAGAAAAAAGAGATATAGCACAAAACCTTTTCGAACAAATGAATATCTCTTTTGTATCACTTTACATAAAGCAATGTAGAACCAGAAAATTCCTCGGCTTAAATTAGTTCACTCTATCGATCGTGAACTGTAGACAACAATTCAATACAATCAAAGTGGTTTTTTGCCAAGATTTAACCAACTTTGCTTAGTATCAATATTATAATGCCAAAATACTACCGATATCAATTTTGAGCACTCGTATTTCCATAATTTAGCAACCGTTGTTTCGTTATGAATATATATTCGATTAGATTCAATTCCTGGGGCTTAAAGGCAAATGTTTGCCAAATAATTCATACTTTTGCGGAACTCAGAACACCTAACACTTCCAATTCCGAAGTTCGATATATCATTTTTTTCTGTGTAGACGGCTTTTAATAACTTACACAACTCGCCTGACATACAATCCAGTGTCCGACATGACAAACAAGTTTCTGCATAACTTTCAAACTGTGCGTTATCCGTTTGTGCCTTATTTGGTCCTGGCATTATGCTGAATGTCATGGTCCAGCCAGGGTCCTGCAGCTCCTGCAGTCTTATCAATGTTCACACATGCACGCTTCTGGCAACAGCAGCACCTGGACTGAATTATTTCCAGATACCTCTGAACTATGCAGACAAAGCCAAACTAGATGGTTTCCCAAAATGCAAGAGTCCTGCCAGGGGAATGAGCTGGGTGGAAGGAAGGGAGGAGGTGTCTGAAACAGGAGGGAAAGACATCATGTGACATGGCCATGTGTATTTAATTAAATATTTTGCCAGTTATTGATTTGACTTTGCTTGCAGAGCCTGACGCCAATCAGGAGGTGAACAACACGAGGAGCGAGCACGGACTGCATGGCCTGGTGGACATGGTGCTGGAGGCGTTGCCACAGGATCAGATACTGTCCACCTTTTTCGATAAAGTTGAATCGGATCAACAGTTCTCCAAGCTCGTCGACAGCATTGGCACGCCAAGGTTCTCCAAAATTCTAGGCAATCTGCAGGTGAGTTGTCATATTTAACTCACCTCCGGCACGTACTTGAATTTCCTAAAAAAAAGGTTCCAGAGAGGTCCTTTCGAACTTTTTTCAAACAATTATATATGTGTGATTGTGTCTGTGTGTGTGTGTTTAAGATGGAAACGGCGCTCGACAGGCCGCGACTGCCTAATAATTTTCCAACCAGACGTGAGAAAAATTTCATAGCAGCTTTTTGTTGGGCCCAATGCTTTATTACATTTCAGAGCATTTCTTTCTAGGGCACGAAAATACGTACTCGTATACAAATCAACTTCCGGCGACGGCGACGGCGGTTTGCCGCCGAACTTCTGCTTAGTTTTATTTCTATGTATTTTAAAGCAGACTTTCCAAGTGCCAAGGCGTTTTCCTTCTAATTGGCAATTGAGCTGGCCTACGTGCCACACATATTTATGAAATGGCAATAGGGCAAAAACCAAGGGCCCGTGTGTTTTTCCTAATGCCTTTCTTGCATCGAAGGCAATTTATGTTTATGTGTGAAAATATGCCAATTGATTTGGCGTAAATTGAATGCCTATAATTGAAAAAAACCTGAGCGTTGCGAGCAGTATCGATATTACTCGATATTTCTAGTGAAAATCAATAATATCGATATTAATATCGAATGTGCTTTTCGGCTCTCAAGTTTTAAGACCGCCAAACACTTTTTGAAACTTATGCATGCCTATCCAAGATAATGCATGATACTTTTACTAAACATCCGAATTTGGCATGCTATTCTAACTTCATTTAATGAAAAGTATCGATACTTTTGATAAATACAAAATCACTCTAAGATAAGAACTTTGACCGATTTTTTTCAAAGGATCCATTACCTCTGCTGAATACAATGATACAATTCAAGCAATTTATGGTTACATTTATTAAGATCGACTATAATACACTTTACAAAAGAAAATTATATTCCAAATAATTATAAAAACAGCACTGGCAAAGTTTGCGTATCGAAATCAGAAATCAAAGCATTCAGCAAGTAAAATCATCTTCTCTGCCGAATACTCTTTCTGTCTTTCATCATTGATAAAAGTACTAATAGTATCGATGCTAAAGAATGTTATTAATAAGGTTATAATTGCAATAGCTTTAATAGTATAGACATATATAATCTCACAATAATTTTTATTAATTCGCTTAAAGTCTACTTTTATCAATTTTCACTTAATTTGCCTTTTAATTAAATACTTATTTCTCAGAAATCTGCAGAGCTTCGGAAGGCAATGTTGGAGATGCAAGATAATCGCATCTACGTAGCCCGAATATTTGAATCGCTGAAATCCTATTTCTTCTTGGCGAATTTTTAAGGACTTCCCGGAAGCGTGAAAAGGAGGTCCTGAATTTGATATTGTACTTTTGAAATGCGAAATCAGCAGCAATTAAACGAAGTGTTTTAATAATACAATATTGTGTCTACATACGAAATAGTTTTCAGATTACCAAGTTTAGATGTTCATAAACTGTGTAACCTGGGAAAAGGACGACAAATGCGTTAGATTTGTCGACATTATTAAGGTCCTGTTGGGTAGAAGGGCTCCTTGTGGCATTTCGATTTCGAGCATATGCCAGGCAATTATTTAGTGGGCAAGCTCCTGGGAATTGGCTTTGGCAATGGCAATGGCATTGGCATCTCGAGTGCGAAAGAAAACGGCGCATATTAATAACGCTTTCGGGCAGCTGAAAAAAAGAGGGTTAAATTACGCAAAGGTGGTGGCTTTTGGTGCGTCAAAAGTTTATCTACGAAAAAAGTTGAAAGCTGGTAGCTGGAACAGCCTCTCTGATTTATGCCGCTTCGGTTGGCTGTGCCGGTGGCGGGACTACCAGGACAACGAGGACTCTAGCAGGACTCTACCAGCACTCTGCAGCGCAACAGTTGCAACTCTCTTAATGTCGGCGTTTATTTGAATAAACTCAAACTTCTGATTTCACAGGGCAGCTGGCAGCAAGTGGCGGCTGCAAAAAGTTGAAAACTTTCTCGGTTAACTGATTTCTACACCGACACCTGCAGCTAGCACCGAAAAAATGTTCTCGCGCCCCCCAGGAGACTCATAATTTAAGCAGAGTATATCAATAAATTACGCATCCTGCTGCCAGCGCTTTTTAAAGTAGATAAAGGCGAGTGCCGCTGAAATGTGGCATATACGCACACTCCGTGTGTGTGTGAGAGTGCGAGTGTGTGTATGTGTGTGTGATGAAAGTATTCCAGACCTGCTGATCAGAAAGCGCTGCTACACTCAGAAAAAAGGTGTTCTAAAGTGTAGACAAAACTTGAATACAGATCCTTTTTTGGAGGTCAAGGAATTTTGAAAGCGGGAATCCCTATACGATCCACTTGCAGTTACTTTAGAAACTGAGGTTGGCAAATGTTTTTAGCAACAATAACATATACTATGTATATCAAATAAATTCGTGTTGGCATGCTTATATATAGAATGAGTTAAACATTTTTAAACGCCTTTTCTATCTCAAGAACCAATATACTCATTTTACCAAGGACTGTACATATTTTGGCATATTTTTTATGAACAAATGGTATTTTGCGTCTTTGTTTTGTGAACAAACATAGAAGTAACAAATAAGGTATAGAAGAAGTACGCTTGTGGGCTGATTTTTTGAGTGTACCCTTAGCCCCCCTATCCACCTACTTAGTTCAATAACTGACCAGCTCCTGGCTGGCTGGTGGTGGGTTTCATGTCCAACCATAACTCAATGCGGTCCAATTGATTGCCCTTTGCCCCTTTGTCGCACCCCAGCGGCGTCGCTGTAAACATGCAAGCTGACATAAGCTACGCGTCGTGCATCAGCTCCATTAATCAATTACAGGACACACCCTCGACCGGCAGGCAGGCCTCCAGTACACCATGGAGTAAGCTGCACTGGCAGTGCGACAATCAGGACGTGTCACACAAGTGTCTAAATTCAATCTGCAGCAGTGGCAAAAAAAGAAGTATCAAGCCAAGTCGCAGAAGGAGCACACAAAATCCGTCAATCTCAGCTGGCACCGAGCACCTGGGGGAAAACAGCAGAGCTTTTCATTTGCAAATGTCATTGAAGCAAATTTCGGAAAATATAGGAGTCAAATAAATTTTTAGCTTTGAATAAAAGCAAGTGCATTGTACATAGTACCCAAGCTCAAGCTCCATTCGATTTCAAACATACACATACTATTTCGGTCAGCTAAATTCACGCATCTGATTTTTACCCACTAACGCACTCGGCCATGAAGCTAATCTCTTTTGTGGACAACTGTCATGCAAGCAGTTTGGCCAGCTGCCATAAGGTATCGGATGTATCTCAGAGCTGCCTGGCACTGCCCACGGAGTGCTCGCCCAACTTGCAGCATCTGTATCAAATCCAGGAGCGATTGCAGTCCGATCTCATAGCCTGTGACGCACGTCTGTCCCTGTTTGTGGCTGCGGCAAACAGTTACCGCTATGAGGACCTGCTGCGACCCTTTCCCGAGGAGTTCCTGGACAACAGTGGGCGCCCAAACATTGACGCCATCTTCGACATCCTTGCCGACCTGGACCGCCTGGAATCCATCTTGCGCCAGCTAATCAAGGGCAACTATGGTTGCTGTCAAATGAATGTCCTTAAGCTGCTGTATGTTGTCTTGGTTAAGCACGGTGAGTGCGTGTCCTTGAGCACACTGCGTCCTGGTGAATTCGCCGATCTCTTCACACATCTGAAGATCGCCGCGCCGCAATTGGCGCCCACGCAAATCTTTGAGATCACACCCAGCCTGAAGTGTGCACACACCAAGGCCTATACGAGCCTGCGGGAGCAGTATCCCGTACGCATGGGCTTCTATGGCGGCAAGCTGGAGCATCTATATGCCATGCTGACTGAGGGCAGCCTGCCCCTAAGTGAGCCCTTGGAGCTGACCTGCGATCTGGACGAGGCGGTGGGGCGCAGTCCAAATGCTGCCGGCTGGGGTGCCTCTCGATGTGGTGCTATTCTAAGTTGCGTGGCGGTTGTGGAGTTCGTGGTGGTGCCCTCGCAGGTTATTGTGGCAAGTGACAATCGTCACGTGATCGTCCGGGAGGCCAATTGCATGCAGATATCGTATTTGATGTTCTTTGGCCAGAGCTTTGCACAGTATGAGAGTAAGCTGATGCTGCAGCCCAAATTGTCCATCAGTTGGGAAGAGACTATGAAATGGATGGAAACAAACAAATATGCCCTCTCACTGGGCGTATACTTGATGATCTTGTCGTTGTCCTCGTCGAGCGGTCGTGGTGTCCTTCACAAATTTGCAACAACCGGACTGTATGTGCTTAGAAAGGGATTCCTCAAAATTTAAGCGTCAACATTTTGGTGCCTTATTCACTGGTATAAACAATTTAATGCTCGCTGCTTAGCGGATAGCAATAAACTGTTTATATTTGCCAATAAAGCCGCGTCTCCAAGAAATGCAATCATATTTAATGGAACGAGCCAACGCATTTTAAGATTTAAGCTAAAACTAAAAATTCCAAACACAATGCGAGAAATGTAAGCAAATGTTGGCATGAGTCACACCCAACTGGCCCATAAATAACAACAATTTAGCATTACAAGTGACGCAGTAAAAATTTATACGCTCCTCGCACATTTTCAATTTTCTGCAATTTTTCTAGCAATTGTGTGAGAAATTCCTTGCGGCCATTGGGCGGCAGACGCTGCATAAAAAAGGACATGGTCAGATTTGTGTATGTAAGTATGTGTGGGCACATAAACTGAGTGCAGCCAGTCTATCCCTTATGCCGTCTAGGATACTGCGAATACTGAACATACTGAAACTTGGCATTATGTGTTGCCGGACACTTTTAGGGTCACACAATTTAGCAGCTTGGCTTGCTAGATTTCTTTTTTTTCAATTTTATTTGTAGTTTTTTATGCTCTTCCATGGCGACCACAACTATGCAAGTGTGTGTGTGTGTGTAGGGCATTTTTTACATACGAGTGTGTATGCTCGTCTAGTTGCTGCTACAAGTTATTCAAAGAATTTTGTGCCCCTCGGCAGATGTGGCCAGCACATAGCTGGCATTTGTAAACGTAACTTCTACTGACAATGGCATTCGCGAAATACTCGCATTTGTTGTAAGCCATATTTCATTGCATTTACGAATAAGAGTTGCAATTACCCCGGCATGCCGCGACACTGGCTTAGACAAGGCCACAATACGCTGAGCAAAAGCTATCAATTATTTGAGCTGAGTTCGCAGCTACTATCATTACCCCAGGACTGGATCCCAGCAGCCATTAATAAACGCACACATCAAACTTGGCACTGTCACATAAAATTCAATTTAGTGGCTTTTATGCCATGGCAACAACAACAACAATAGCAACAACAAAGGCAACTTGGCTAAGTCACAAAAAGGGCAGCAACCCTCAACCCTCATTGCCAGGTTTTTACGCAGCTAAGCTGAATGCACATTAGCATGAGCACGACTACAGGTTAACGGTAGACAGAAGTGGTAGAAGTGGGGGGAGTGGCAGTGGGAGTGGGGGTACGCACTTACGATTGCGTCCCTGCTCGGGCGCCAGTCCCTGCTCGGGCGCCTGGTCCCTGCTCGGGCGCCTGGTCCCTGGTTGGGGGGCTTGTCTCCCTGCCCCGTTGCACTCGACCTGAAATCAAAATAAATGTCAACGCTGCTGTCACACAAAGCAAGCAAACCGTCCCCGTCCCCCGCCCACCCAAAGTCTTCCTGAGTTGCTTGTCGCGCGTTTTGGGGTCTAAGTTTTTGACTTCCTTAATGACAGTGTGGCGACGATGATGATGACAACAACCACCTCGACCACGAGGACGACAACGACAACGACAAAGAGGACGACGTCATCAATGCCATCAGCATCAACATCAGCTTCAGCTTCAGCTTCATCTTCGGCAAAGGCATCGGCATCGTCATCGGGGCGCACAGTGCCACAAGTTGATGATGCAATTTAAGAGCTTTTTGGCTTCCCCTCAAGAACTGAGCTGGCCGGGGCGCCATTCTTCGTTTTGATAATCTAACAAAATTGATAAGGTGTGAAATTCTTGATTTTATTTTCTGCGTTCTGCACAAGAAAATGCTTTTTCTTGCCAATTTTTATTTTTTTCCTTCCCTCTTTACCGCACACACCCACAATTTCTTTCCTCTGTTATGTTTTTTCAGGCTGTTTAGGCTGCAACAACAAAAGTGTTGCCTTTGATGTTTTTGATGAGGTGTTTGTTTAGTTTTTGATGTTGCGCATAAGACGCCATTTTGTATATAATTCAACAGCGCTTGTCTATCACCTTTTGTCGACGCTTTCCATTTACATTTTAAACGAAATTTAATCCAGTTTATGGCTCTGGGTCCAACACCTTGTTCCAAAAAAATCCGAGGCAGGCAGCAACATTTGCTTTGTAGTGTGTTGTCGCTTTGAAATTTAAATAAACAAGGAAATTGACTTTGCAGCATAGATTTTCTTCAGCCGCAAAAGAGTCCTGCCAACTTCCTTACATATATATGAGTACGATTATGCGCTGCTTTTTATTATATAATATACCCATTAAAAATGAGCAAGAGTATAATAATGTTGTGCAAAAGTAAGTACCAGACAGATGAAGGCATATCCGACCATAAACTATATCGAATCAGGCCCGTCCTTTTGTGCATCCTTCTGTATGACTTTAAGAAGCTTCAGACAACAAATTAAGTGTGCAGTTTTGTTAAAAAATGCTTCAAATTTTGTATTTACACCTGCAAATTTATAAAAAAGATAATATAGTTTTGATTCTTCCTATAGGATTTACAATATTTGTATATATAATTCCAAAGTTATTCAAGAGAATATTTTCACGTTCTTTAAAGAAGGAGTATCAATTCTATGGGAGTACGCTTAAGGATACTTCAACGATGAAACCAAAGTATCTCCTAGTCGAGCCCTCCCAACCATCGCATTACTGATTGCTGTGATTGCCATTTTGCGGGGGCTTGTGCCAAATGGCATTTCTTTTTTGTACTGAACGCACTCGTACATGCTTGCCAGGCGTAATTATCGGCACGTCAATTGCACAAAGGGGCGCAAAAATTGTTTAAACGTTGGTCAGCCATAAATTGATTTGTATGGCAAACGAACGATCCACAATCCACAATCATCACCGAAATGGCTGCTTCTGTGAGTGCTGGCATTTGTGGCACAAAAAACTAACACAGAATGTTGGCAAAAAGTGATGCTGCTGGCGGCGATTGCTTTGAAATTGGCAGCCAGGTTCACAACGAAACCGTCAGGATGCTGCAGCAGGAATATCCTATTTTACAGCTAACTGCGAACGGGTTTGCAGTTCCTAGTAATTCGCAGTGGAATTAAAACTGAACTTGCAGTATGTTTGTAAAGTTTTTAAAACCATTTAAATTTGCTGCTGAGGAACTGCGTTTAACTGCATTAAGCCTCTTTTGAGATTTTAAGCCATTCAGTATTAACATAAAATTGATTAGCTGAAATATGGCTTAACAACAAAGGTCACAATTGATTGAGGCAACGTGGTGGGGGAGTCAACCATCGAGTGGGGACTCCATAAGACCACGTACCTCTTCTCAATCGCTTATTTAATTAGCTGTTTGGCATTTGGCCGAAATGTTGCAGCGTGGTAGCTGTTGAGGATATTGAATCAAGTGACATGAGAGCCTTATGCCCGAGTGACCAGCTGATTGTTTAATTATTCCAAATACGAACAGCAAAGGACCTCAAAGGACTCGCCATGTGTGTGTGTGTGAGCGTAAGCAACCAATCAGTGCATCAACAGCGAGGGGTAAAGCGATAATGTGCTTGCTTGAAGTGGCCATTGCTTAGTGACCACACACACACACACACACACGTCAGATGCAACAAGGGAGAGAATGATATAGCAAATGAAATCGGGCTATTCCAGTCTGTATCTGTATCTGTATCTGTTACCATGGCAGGGTAATGTCGGCCGCATGTGTGGAACAGATCAAAGTGCCCCCCTTTGATTCGCCTAAGTGCACACAGAGTATAATGCCACAAAGCTGGCTTTGACCAGACAAACTCCGATATTCAATTGAGTTAGGTTCTCGACACTCTCTGCACTGCTTAAAAATTCCTTCAATATATACAAATGCCATCATTAAATATTCATTGCACAGTTCGTAAACGTATAGGGTATTCAGCTGAATTTCAACATTTTGTGAAATCAATTGTAGTCGAACTAAGCGAATTTTGTTTAACCGCAATAAGAATATAATCAGTTCAATCTGAAACTTGTGGGAGTGTTTAAAAAACTTAAACTTCAGATATTTTTAAGAATATCCGAAATTTCAGAAATGATTTTAAAAATATCGCTCCTACACAATTATAATATTCAAATTGATCTTGTTTAGTTTTGATCTATGAATATTTTCATACATATAAGTATATATACTATATATTATATATCATTGCTAGAAATATTTATTTACATTTATATTTAGTTTGTTTATTTCTTATTATTATTTATTAAGTCAAACAATTTTTTTATTTATGTTAAAATTAAATTATTCATGTAATTACTTAAGTTACGCTTTAACCTCTGTTGTCTATCGATTGTGCCGGCAATCGACTATTTATCGATAAAAAATCTAAAGTGCTGTTGGAAATTAAATGTTAGGTTTTTGTTTTTTCCAATGTTATTCACATTGTACATATTAATATAATTATTAAATGTTGAAGCTAATTCCCAATTACCTTATAATGTTAATTTTTGGTAATATCGTTATAAGTAAATGAATAAAATAAAAAACACTAAATTAAATTGAATTTAATTTTGAATTCAAATGTTACTTGTCATACTATTCCGAAATATATAAAGAATACAATCCAGCTGAAGGCCCTGGCAGCCATGGCTAAAAATAATATGTTAACTCTTAGTTTAAACTAACAGTTATCATTATATAAATAAATAAAGAATACAAATCCAATATTGCGAGCAAATAACTTATGAATTAACAAGGTTGTGGCATTAGGCAATCCACAAATTACTGGTTTGAGTGTCTGTTGTGTCGCATTATGTGCACTTTGCACAATATTCACATTTTCAATTGTTATTATCGATGCAGTGGTGCGTGTTCGCGGTGGCCAAGAGGACAACCACGTCGTGACCCGCATTGGCGGTGCTGACTTGTTGATTTTATGTTATACTCCGTGTGCGGGTCGGTCTGACAATTGCAACTGTTGATTTGGTTTTGCAGTGGATCAGGCCAGGCTAGAATCAATTCAATTGAATTCAAGCGTAAATTATGCAATGCGCTGATAGGCGAATTTGGAGCGCTTATATTGTCACTTTGCGTTTTTGGCACAGTTCGTTTCGTCAATGCAGTGCGAAAGCAAACAGAGTATCATATTATTGCATTTTTTCAAATACAAGCTTCTGAGAAAGATTATAGTAATAATATTATTAAAAGTTTATTTAAATATATAGCTATGTTATATTATTAATAATTTTATATAGGTATAAAATTTAAAAATTGTATTAATTAATTATAAAGGGGAATAGGGGGGATTTTTTGGGGGAGGGGGGGGGGGAGAAAGATTATAGTGGTTCAGATTCAAATGTGCTTTTAATATTTAAAACTAGAAAATCTGTTGTTATACTTACTTACTTTTGGGGCAGAATAGAATTTAGAATCTAATTGATATTGGTATTTTTTCCTAGTTTTGCTTAATTTTTTAGAGAAACCATTCTATATTACAATGGAATTAACGTCAATGTGGAATTCGGAACAGGCTTGCATAACTTTGAATCCTAATTGAATTAAAACTAATTTCTATCCCATTTAAGCCCCTAAATGTAATTTAAATATTCTAAAATCAACAATTTATTTGCATGTATTTTTAAAATTTTCAAGAGAAATATTGCTGGGTTATTTTACGTTGTTACACAAATATTATGTGGCATTTTAACAGATTTCATTTGAATTAAATTTAGTTCGTACACACACATACAGAAAAACTGTGGCAAAGTTTGTTAAGGACGCGACAAAGTTTGGTTGTATGCGCGATAATTTTGGCAGTTAACTTAATTTTGTCACATTTGACAACACGTTAAAAACGAAAGGAAGCAAACAACAACAGCAGCAACAACAACAATGCCGCACAGCCAAACAGCAACAGCAAAGAGCAGACACTGCGAAAAATCAGAAGTTAGTGGCATGAACTTCAGCTGAGTGTAACGAGCAGCGCATCCGCACAAGATAAACAATGCAACACGCAGACAAATGAGTGATGGCATATATGTAGGAACTATAGCACTATATTACTATAGAGCCAGGCCCCTCCCCCCATACCCCATCCCAGCCACAAAAACTTAACACGAAATGCGCATTGCGAATATGCGGCGACGACAGGTTAAAAACTCCATAGCCGCAAAGTATGCAATACAAATTCAGAGCGCGACGCGAAGGCTCTGGGCTCATCTATGGTACCCGAGTATGACGTTGTCGTCAGCTGCAGCAATGTAATTTGTGGCATAGTGCGTATTACCCGCTCTCTCTCACACACACACACACACACACACACGCTCAGATACAACAAACACACACATGTACGAAGGCAACGCTAAGTGAGTGAGTGATTCGCCAGACAACGAGACTTGAAGGCAAAATGTTAAATGACGATGCCAACGACAGCTTGTGTGTGCGTGTGTGTGTGTGTGTCTGTGCCTTGGTGTATTGCATTATGCGCTACGCTTAAATTGTTACCAGGCTGTGTCGAGTGTAGCGCGCAATTCTTGGCCCACACTGCGGCTACGTTATTTGCTTAAAGCGCGCTTTTCTTCTTTTTTTCGGGCTTGTTGCGGCTGGCATTGTTGTTGGCCTTGTTTACATATAAATATTCTATGTGCGTGCATTTTATTTATGATTGCACAACGGACAACTCACTCACTGCACTCAGCCGGAGTCTAACGGCCCCTCGCCCCCTCAACAGAAGGGGTCCGCGGATCCGGATCCGGAACGCCAGAGCCATTCACAATTTGATGGCATCATCTGCTCCTGGCGGCAATATTTATGTGGGCACTGCGCTGGGTGCTCCAAACTGTTGTTGTTGTTGCTCTTGCTGCACTTAAAAGCGATTAAATATAAATCAATATAAAAATTTACATATTAAATGTATGTGCGTATGTGTGTGTGTGGGTGAGCAGCTATTGAATAACAGCCACTTCCTTATAGAGTAAATATGTGCATGCAAATGTTTATTACGTGAAAAAGTTGATATTTATTATTCTCGTGTATGCAACTTAAGCACAGTGCATTGTTAAGCTCGTTGGCATAAATCTGATCTGAACTCCTTTTTCATCCTTTCTTAAGCAGCACAATAAATTTAGCCCGAAAACATGGTAGAATAGAAACTAACAATATTATTATTGTTATTATTATGATTTTTATTCTCTTATAGACAGTCCTACATTGCCATTTATTTAGCGTAACAAATATTTATTTACAGCCTCGTTCCAACTCATTATTAATATATTACAAAACAATATAATATGCAGGTCTATTGCATTTTAAATATATTTTTTAAGTGCTTAGCCAAGGGCGAGATTAATAAATATATGAGAGGATAGTTGTGTATTTGTTTATATTTAATTATTTATTTATATTGGTTTTACAGCCAGCAGATTCATTCAATTCTGCATTTTAATGCGCTACAGTTTACTATACGCTGTTCCCAAGGAGAAAGAATGTATTAAGACACAGATATACACATTTTTATGTACCTAAATAAAATGTTTAGTACTTAATCTAAAAAGAAATCCACGAAAGTATGAGGAAGTAAAGAAGAGGCAGTCTGACTAGATATTTGCACCTAGGGATATTTATTATATAGAAACGATAGTAATAAACAGACGACATATTAATATATATATTACTAGCTGATGAAACGCCAGCATTACGTGACGAAATATTTAGATTAAAATGCATTATGTGGAATTTGACGGCATTTGTGAATCGTAAATCATCGCCAAGGACCTCAATCGGAGCTGGTGATATGTCAACTCCGTCGCATGATCGTCGCACACAGTACTCCAAATAGAGGACGAGTCCTACATCTATGGCCATCCGCTGGTGAACACGCCGAACAGATCGGCCACTCTGCGACACTTCAATTAGTCAAGCTGGAAGAGGATGCTGCAGGGCTGTGTGAAGCTAATTTAGTGATAAGTTAAATACAATACGAACTCAGGCTTAACCATATTTATGTATATTTCATGCAAATAAACAATAATGATAATTATTATTTGACGTCTTTTTATTTTTCACGTACTGCAAAAGCTTACACTTCGGGTTGGCCATGTATCGGTCAGCCTTCAACGCTAATGGGTTCATGTTATTTATCAAACGACTGTTAATGAAGCAGTGTGAAGAAAGTGCAGTATACTTTTGGGAACATCATGCTGATAACATTCTGTTAACTCGCTGTTAACATTCTGTTAACTCGCTGTTAACATTCTGTTAACATTCTGTTAACTCGCTGTTAACATTCTGTTAACATTCTGTTAACTTGCTGTTAACTCGCTGTTAACATTCTGTTAACTCGCTGTTAACTTGCTGTTAACTCACTGTTAACGCACTGTTAACACTCTGTTAATAACAGACTACTGTTATTTACATAAGTGTATAACAGTCGATCGACTGTTATATTAATTAGCAACTGTTATACTATTTAGCGACCTTCGCTGATTTCTGTTCGCCTGGTATATTTTGCCATTTTTTGGCATTTTGACGCTCACAAATTGGAAAATTCGAATTCTGAAAACAAAACTTCATTGGCCCTGAAAAATACCAGGCGAACAGAAATCAGCAGAAGGTCGCTATAAATGAGCCCCTAAAAGTATGCAACAGTTTTTACTCATTACTTGAAATACACCAGCCCCTAAAAGTATGCTACAGTTTTTTCTGATTATTTGAAATGGGAACCTAACGATTTCTGTTGGTAATGCTGGCCGAATTCTGAATTAAACTGAAAATAAATTCTGAAAATAAAAAGTGCTCCCTCCCTCATCAATAAAAAATATTGTTGTTTGATTGTTATACGTTTATTTATTTAAATTTCATATTTTCATAACAATAATTATAAGAATTAATTAAATAATGAATAAGATTGTATTTATTAATTTATTTTTATTTATTTTTCTTGTTTTAACCTTTAACATTTAACTTAATAAATATAAAACGTTCGTTTAAACGTGAATAATTGACAATATTGGTGTGTTTGTATATAAGTGTGTTTATTTGTTGTATAAATAAATTAGTAAATTGGGTACTATATAAGTCGGCCTTGAGGACACCGTCCGTGGATCCATACGTCACTAGGATGAAGCCATTTAAGCCGTCTTCTGCAGCTGCTGGATGCTAGCGCCCTGGCTAGGGAGTTGGCCAGACGTTAAAGCCAGTCTCTCTCTTTCAAGGCTAAGGCTACGCGACCGCAGCATCCAGTCCAGTTTGATTGCCTTCTGTTTAGCAGCAGCAGCAGCCTGAAAGATGTGTGGAGGTCAAGTTAGTCCGCAGCATTCACATTCTATTTATTAAAAATCTACATAATTAATTAATAAACATAAATGATTAAAGGTTGAACTCTTTTATATATGTATATAGATATTATAAATATATATTTTTAAATTAGCAAATCAATTCTAGAAATGAATGTAAAAATAAATGCTCTTACTCTTGATTGTATTAACAATATATTTAGTTATAATTGCAAGCTTTTTTATATGCTTACTTCTATTCGTAACTCTTATAATTTAATTCCATGCCATATTCCCGATTTTCCCTTCAATTTATATTAAATACCCCTTTCCCTTCCTTTCTTCTATGTCGTTGTTTCCCTTTGTTTCTTAATGCTTTTATATGGCTATAATCGTTGAGTCGTGAGCTTTTATTAGAGGACACGCACATATGCAAATGTTGTAAAACAGCAACATGTTTCGGCAATTGAAATATTGTGAGATTAGCTCGTCCTCGTGACGATCCCAATGCCAAGTTGCCTTTGGGATGCCACGGATTGGGGCACAGCCAGTTTTCCGTTGACAGTGTCATCGAGCATGTCAAAACAAACAGCATTATATGCAAAATTCCATATACCCCACACACACACACACACACACACCACCCACACACACCCTTACACACGGGTAGGCATATTTTTAATGCGTTTATGCTAATCGCGTGGGTTTTAATGCGGCCAGCGTGTTAAATGTGCCAGGACTGGACGGAGGCGGGGATGGCCTTATGGGTGACAGGGTATCGAGGGTGAAAGGGGGCCGCCTGTCAACACATTTCGCTGATTGCCATGTGTCTGTGCTGTCTTCGGGGCTGCTAGACAAGCGAATTTGCATAAATTGCGTTTAAGGCAACCGCTCTAAGCCCCAAACTGAAGCCATATAACATCATACATACCATTCTCATCTCATTCTCATCTCATCTCCAAAACTAAGCGTCATTGTGCTTGTTGGGGATGCTAGGATGTGGGGTCGGCAAACCCAGACTGGGTTATTGAGAGGAATTTTTGCAATTACAGTGCTTCAGGTAATTACGTGTCCGTGGTCGTGGCCCTGGCAGCCTCAAGTGGCCAGGCACGATGTTGTAAAATTATGCATCGATGAAATTGAATGACGCTGCTGAATTTGACATGAAGTTTAAATTACTTGGATACATACGCACACGCATACATAACATAGGTCTTTCACACCCATACTGCTGCAGAGCCCAGACAACAGCGTATAATCAAGTGGCCACACTGGCAGCAAGGGTCAACGGTCAATCGTCAATGGTCAACACACAACAAAATTTGCAATCACCGACTACAAAACACTTGAGGCCAACATGCGTCTGTGTAGCGGACAGGGCGGGGCGGTGCGGGGCGTTGCGGGGTAGTACGAGCCTGCTGATCAGCCAGCTAAAATTTCACAATATTTTTTTTTCCACATTCATTTTTGGCCTTTTCAAATTTGGTTTTGCAGCCGCAGCAGGCACATTAGGCACGAAAAATTCTCAATTGAATTGGCCCTGATAATGACAACTTCATGCATTATGCGTGCCCCTTTGCGGCGGGATGCGGCGGGGGGTGATGTGAGTATTTTGAGCGACAGGCGAACGGGCTGCATTCACTGGCATTCACTCGTATTCGCTGCCATTCACTGGGGGCCAGCGGCAGGCACTCAAAAACTTGACAATCTCGTTTGCCAGCCGCAAATATGCGATTGCCTTGTTCTACGGCAAATGAATGGCTCCAGAGCCCAGCCCAGGCCATGTCCCAGTCGACGCTGACGAGCACGCCATTTTGTGCACTATTTTTTTTGGTTTCCCTTTTATACTCTGTACCCAAGGGCAAGGCGAGCATGCATGGTGTGTGCAATGTACATCTGGTGGATGGATAGATAGTAGTAGATCCAGAGCAATCAAATTTGGTTTACCTGCTCTTTCCTGCTTTCGAAGTTCCACTCCGCACTCGCAATACATCAAAACCTACTTCTAACTGCCACATTTTCATACCTTAACATATCAAATTTGGGATACGAACTCCTGTTGATCTCATTAGTAGAAATCTATCATGTCAATTTCACCACGCTCCCTTCGAAAGCGAATTTATGCTTTTTGTGCATTTCGGTGTACAAAATATATAAAATTCGTTGCTCAAATGAAATGTGAAATCAATTATGAAGAAAAAACCCGCCTCAAAAACTTCCGCAAAAGCTAGTCCAAAGTGGAAACCGGAACAGGTCTGAACAGAACTCACAATTTTTTAGGTGGAGTCACTAAATTTGATATGTAGACAACTGATTATCCACTTGAAAGATAAAACCAAGAATATTTATGCAACGACTGTTGCAGTCCTCGCAATTTAGCAATACAGCAACTCACCTGTGAACAGAGTATGCCACAGTTGGGAGTCTGGGACTGCAACGTTCTTACTTGTTATTTTTTCTGGGTGGGTATTGGGTGGTGCTGGCAGTGTCCTGTTGTCGCCGTGTAGTGCAAATTTTCCAAAAATGTACCAAACATTTCGTTAAACATCAGCTAGGGCCTGTGCATGCGGCACGGGCGGACGGGGCATGCAACATGGGGCAGGCGTCGAGCATCGAGCACACATGCTGGGCTGGTCTGTGCGGCCAGGCAGGCAGGCAGGCAGGCCGGCTGGCAAGCTGGCAAGCTGCCTCGCTGACTTATGCATTCATCCATCCAACTAGGCAGCCGCCAGCATGCCCGTGTGGTTCACTTTTAATAAATTCATAAATATTTATATATGCAAAATTTTGGGCCAAAATGCTGGCAGCCAACTGGCAAGCGACTCGGTCCCAGCTACCAATCTATTCAATTTGGGAGCACATCCGAGAGCACCGAGCGCCCATTTTGCTGGCCAAGGGCTGCAAATCGGGGAAGGTGGAACGGGTATCGGACTGCCATCGAAATGCCTGTGACCGAGTACTCATGGTGGCAAAATGGTGATAGATTGATGCGGCATGTCACAAAACCGCAGCCGAGCCAAGTCAGCTGCAATTTCCATATTTTGTGGCAGTGTAAGAGTCCGCACTAGTGTATTACAAGGAAAGTTCTGTGCTTGTAGTGAAAGTACTCGCAGTTGAGTGAAAATGCAAATAACTTTCAGTTGTCGCAAATTTAAGACCGTGTCTGGCTTTCAATCAACGCTAAACACAAATCAAATTCACATCAAACATCTTCACAGAACTTGGTATCAAAATTCAAAATTCGCCAGCTCAAATTCGCACTCGCAGATACATTGGAACATGGCACTTTCCCTTAAATACACATGCTTGAAAGCAGCCTAGCAAATTTCCACTGAAATTCTGCGCCACGCAACTGCAACTGTCAGTTCAGAGGGGTTAGGGGGATTGGTGGGGTTGGGGTTGGGCTGTAAATCACAACATGCGGTGTGAATGCTATGCGAGTGTGTGTATGTTCTGTTGGAACACTCCTATTTTAATCTTGTTTTTGAATACTCGTTAACTTGGCTTTTGTTATTCTTATTTTCATGCTTATTTGCATACGAACACCCGCTCCTCTACCCCACCACCGCCGCCGCCAATGTCAACATCACAACCCCGATAAAGTCGTCTGCGAAAATGATTTAAAATCAATTTATTCTTTTCTGTCCTTCTTATGTAAATCATTTTACGACGACTACGCAGACCACTGCGACTGAAAAAGCGGCAAAAGTTTAATCTAAATAAATCAACTTGATGCGTATCTAAAAATAAGTGAGTGAATGAATGAATGAATGAATGAATGAATGAGTGCTTCTGGATTTATTTACAAATTCGCAAACAAATTTTCACATCACACTTGCTGTGAGTGGGAAGCAGCCATCCAAAATATTATTTTATTTTATTCTTTTTTTTCACTTGGCTTGGAATATAAATATTGTTAAGTAGAATTTGCATTTTGATACCAAGGGCAGTAATTTGTTGCCCTAGATTTTTATTGCCTGCTAATTAGAATGCAACAAATAAAAAAACGCATCAATAATTATTAACAAACATTTCCCAGTGACATGGAAGGTTTGACAAGTATTTATGTGGCAAACCAAATGCAAATTTTAATATGCATAACTGCATTTAATAGCTTTTGAATATTTATACAATAAAAAACAATTAAGAACACTCAAAAGGGAGCAGACTCGACTACAAGATGCCCTCACGGACACTCAAATTTACTTAATTTATTAAATATATTTTACTTAAATATTTTACAAGAAATTACATTTGATATAGTATAAATATACAAACAACAAAAATAATGTTTATTTTCGTAATGTAATATATTTTAAGAATCTGGGCGATAAGTAACTTATAATAACAAAATTTATATGTTTGTAAATGGTTTTTTTAAAATCTTTTTTATCTGGCTTAACAGCCAGACTCCCTGAGGAAGGCCTAACAAATGCGTAGGAGAAGAATCTTAATAAAGAATGTAACAGATTTATAAAACTGAACTACAACGGCCTTATCAACTCGCTATAGGAAACACAAAATTAAAAAAATATATATATATTTTATTTATAAATACTATATCGCATTACATTAAATTTGTAACTATTAATGCTGAATTAATCTCAGATGATCTCAGAAATGTACTTATAAATGAGCTGGACAGTGCACAGTTTGATTAACTCCATTTAACAAAAAGTTAAGAATTGAGATGAAATAATGTCATTGTTTTTAAAATTCCCTAAATAATATAGATTCTAACATATATAGTAAAAGCCATAAATGCAGAGATAGTTTTCAAATAATCATATATAAAATTATTAACATAGAATAGCCAAGAAATAATCTTCAGTAATGTTACATTTGTTTGTGGCAGTTGGAGTTATTCAATCTATGCCCTGACCGGCTCAATTGTTAAACAGTTTTTACACCCTAAAGGATTGCTTAATGTTATTCTTCAGGCTACCCTTTCTAACCATTGTAAAGTGCACAGGGTATATAAAACGGAAGCAGAGCTAAAACACAAATCTAACGAAATACCAACTCAAATGCATATCAAATCGTCATAAAATTTACATGTCATTTGTACAAATAAAAACAAATAAAATTTGCTGTGCAGTTATGTAGTGTGCAAATGAATGAAAAATATCAAATTGCATAAATAGCTAATTATATTTAAATTTGCAATTTAATGAGCGTAATTTATGAACGTGAGAAAATTGCAAATTGTTGTCGTTTGAGTCCTGGGAATAGAACACTGATGTGGCACACACTTGGGAACACATTACTGCTAATTATCCCTGAATTGTATATAAAAACAAAACAAGTTGGAATTGTGTGGAGTGGAGACTGCTCGACTAGAAGATACCTTGAAGATAGCTTCTAGTTTAATTTTTACTAATTTCATGCAATTTTTAACTAAACAAAGACTTTTAACATTATTCTATTTCAAACTTAACCTCTGCAACCAGATTTCTTTTTCAATAAGTTTGTGGCAAAGTTATTTTGTGTCAAGACTTTATAACAAAACATTTTGTTTAAGACACTCACCGAAACTTTGCTTGACATTAATTAAAAATTACACGCCTTCAAAGCTATTTCTCCTAGTTACAATATCAAGCTAATTAAAAGTTTCACTCAAAGGAAAAATTACCGAGTGCAGTATTTAAAACTTATTGGCTATGTGGCTTAAAAAATGGAGCCACAGCAACGAATCTTTGCCAAAGAAACCGAAGAAAAACTTTTCAAGTATTGTGAATATTATAATAATAAAAATAAAATAGACAAACTGAGGCAAATTGAAAATATTGTGAAGTTCCCTTAAGTACACGATAAGTAAATACATTGAAATTGTGTACAGTAAACATCACAGTGAGCACAAGTGCAGGGCTCTGGAACTGGGGATTGTACGAGACAAAGATTATATAAAAATAGCTGCAAGCCACACACCCCACGGTCTCTGTGACCAGACCAGGGGTGCAGAGTGGTTGCAGGGGGGACAGGGAAATCGCATTGCCTTTGCCCCCTTATATTATATGCTGCTAAGTTCCCCAAGTGGTCCACGCAGACGGCGGGTTTCTGATGGCAACAAACTGCATCATTTTCAAATGAAATAAATCAAAGCACACAAACAAACAAACAAACAAACAAACAGACAAACAGAGTGCGATTGACAAGGCACATTGGGGTAATTCCAAAACCAAATTGAACTGAAAGTAAACATGAATGGATACATACATAAAAGTACGTAGATATGTTTATATTCAGGGTCAGTTAACAGCGGAAGTTTGGGACAATTGCCTAGAACTGCTGAGAGTTACGAGAGGGTTTGTTCCTGTGAACAGTGACAGTTGTACGCTTGAGATGAAAATCACTTAAAATATCCAACAGAAAGTAATTTTGATAATATTCACAATTCGATTCCAGCTCAGCAAATAATTGTTAAATCAATTATATCTTTGATATGTAATTAAAAACAACAATTTATGTAAGGATTATGTTTGAAATATGTAGAAAAAATATTGCTTTATTAAGGTTCAAACATTGAAGCTTATGTCTATGTCCTGCCACAGGTTAAATAAGCTCAATTTGATTAAACACCAAGTATCTTTACAGTACTAATAACAAGGACATGGTAGAGGAGCTTATATCTATATATATAGTTTTTTAAGAATATTTAATATTTTATATTAATATAATATACTATAAGCTGGACTTCATTTTGCAATATTCATAAATCATAATAAATAAACAAGAAAGCCTTGAAATAAATGACGTTTTGTGCACAAATCTCTTCGATTTTATTGCTGAACCCAATCGTTAAAGGTACACAAGTTGGATAGAAATTTAGCAAAAACTATAAATAATAATCCACAACCCTGACTTAAATCAAACAAATAAATGATAAAAGCAGGAAATATTTCTATTTATTCACACTTTTGGATTAGGAGATATACATACTCACTGGACTATTTCCATTTCCAATTCCATTCAAATCATTCTTTTTTCTCTATTGAATATTTCTTTTATATTTAGGAACCACTTAAATTAAGTTATATTTACAATAACAACTCGAAATTCAAAATGTTAGTTCTGAATTCCGAAACACAATTGAATATTTGGCTTGAAGAGTTTATCCCCTGAGACAGTCGAATGTAAACTATTCTAAAATACCTTTGAATTGGTAAAACAGATGCTATTTCATTTGAAAGGAGAACAACAGTCTAATCAACTTGCACTAACACATTCAGAGACAGTTCAGAAAGAAAGTCTTCAACAATTACCCAGATCGTGTGAAAGTCCTGTGAGGGTTTGTTGCTGTGAACAGTGACAGTTGGGCGTTGGAGCCGAACATCCCTTGGAAATGGCCATATAAACATTGGCCACAGTTATTATAAGCCGTATTTACGATTTACCTTTTACGAGGAATCATCAACAAACAGCAAACCCGGGGGGAAGGGGCTCGTAATGAAGACAAAACAATGGCGCCCATTGACACTTAAAATTTCACATGTCGCATTATGCAAAGTACCTGGAAGTGCTGCAACTTTTTGACCCTTTTTTCGTTGGCAAGCTCATATAATAATAATAATAATAATAACGATAATAATATTAATAACGCCTTTATTCCACAACAAAGGGCAGACACGGCGCCATCGGTTTAATTTAATTAAACAACATGAATCCGTTGTATGTGGCCACCTTTTAGCCCCAGAGTTTGCTTTAATCAGGACGACAAGTACGCCGCTGCCTCCCTACCCCCCGCGCACAGTGCCTGCCCCTGCCCCTGCCCCACCAAAATGCGAGGGATTTACAACTTTTTATAATAATTTTCAATTAAAAAACGTACTTCAGACCCTGGCAGCGTTACGAGGATCCTGAGTATTTTAAAATTTTGTGTTGTTTTCTGTTTTGTTGTGTGTGTGTGTGTGTGTGTGTGTGTGGATTTTTGGACTGACTGCTGTGACGTGGCACTTGGCAAACAAGATTTGCATGTCACACACAAACACACACACACATACACATACGCACGCTTGAGCTTGGTGTTTCTGTCATATTAACGGTACTCTGCACACACGTGTCTAAAAGGATTTAAGTCCTTTCCGTACGCTCCGCACGAATGCGTCCGTTGTCATCATCGCTGCTCTTGCTGCAAATATTTGATTAGCCAACAAAAGTTTGCAACTTTTTAATATTAGCACACAAAAAACAACAAAAAAGTTGACATGTTTCAGCTCTTATGCGACTAAGGGCTGAAGGGCTGAAGGACAGAAGGGCAGAAGGGCTGAGCACCTATTAAGAATTAATATAATTGTTTTTATGCCCTCCATACTAGTTAAGCAAATAGCGTCTGTGATCTGGCAGAACGGCCTGATATTCAGAACAGAATCTGGCTACGCCGCTTGAAAGTTTTCCACCGCATTTTCCAAGCAGTAAAACCGCAGTTGAAGTCGCAAAGGCTACAAACTGCAGTCAACAGAGATTGTGCATGCTACAAACTGTGGCACGAACAGATACAGATATACATATGTATGTATGTCTGTGTATGTGGTGGGTGTGCGGCAACGCTTCATATTTTTATATTTTTATTTTTATTTTTACGGTTTTGTTTTTGTTGCCAACTGCTACAAAGTTGTTGCCGCTGCTGTTGCTGTTGCTGTTGCTGCATCAAATGCGTGTAACTTTTTAATCAAATTATGTGCAAATTTTCTTTAGCAGTAATTTTTAGTAAAATTTTGCACAAAATTACAGCAAGAGGCAGCGGCAGCGACAGAGCGAGAGCCCCGTTCTGCTTTTCCCCATCTTCATCTTCATCATCATCATCATCATCATCGTAATCATTTTGGTGTCTACTTTGCACTGCTTGTATTTCATTTTCATGGCCTGAAAAGCCATGGAAAGCCCCCTATCTCTCCTTCTCACTCATTTGCAGTCGCTGTCTTAGTCTATCTGCTGTCGCGCTGCCATTGCATAATTTTTAATTGAATTTTAAAGTTTCGTCAAGCTAAAGAAATTTTTGTTTTCATTCGCTGCTTGCCAAAGTTTGGCTTGAATTTAATTAGAAAATGATTTTGACTGCGGCTTTGCCACTTGCACTGCACCACCGAAGCACCACCGAAACACCAACGACTGTCGAGCACTTAGCTCCAAGTCCAGAGTTTTCGCGGTCTGGCACCGAAATTAATAAAGTAAATTGCAAATTCACTGCCAATATAAATAAGTTTTGGCGTGAGTCGAGTTTCAGTACGGTTCTATGTGTGTAGTAATCATAAGTACTCATTCCCACATTGATGAGTACTTGCAGATTACATTAGTAGCCATGTTTATTTCATTTGGACGCGCACAGCGGGCGGCATTTAAAACTGGACACGGACATATATCCTTGCCGTCGGGGTCACCATCCTTGCAGTGCGTGTGCATTTGGTTATTGTCTGCCCTTTGTAATTTGCAGCAGACACATTAATCAAAAAATTGTTACTACCCGTGGCTCGGGCCAGTTCGAGGAGTTCGAGTGCATGACCAGTGGCCATCGGCGGTGGTGCACTTGTTAGCCAGCAGCTGCCAGGAGCGGCATTGGCATTGTCCTGTTCCATTTGAGGTGGTGGAGGTAATTGAAATGTCACCGGAAGTGTTGCTGGCCGCGCACTGTCTCCGGTGCAGCAATGGGCGAGTAAAACAGACGCACTATGTGTGACTAAACCACGACGAGGAGGACCACATCATGACACTGGCAGAGGCACTGTCACTGTCGCTGGCACTGGTACTGGTCCTCGTCCTGGTCCTGCGAAGGACTTGCTGTCCATTTGATACGCTCGATCGCTGACAGCAATGTTTGTGGCTGCTAATGTGACTCTAACGGTCAATAACGAGCATTTGCGCAATTTTGTAATTAAATTGCAAACGTGCTTCGTTAAATTGAACGTGCTGCAAAAATGTAATGCCCGAAACATCTTCTTCAGCTAATTAACAAAAATTGCACCTTTATGCTTAATTTCGAATTTAAATTGCCGAAAGCAGCAACTAAACCGAGTCGAACTATAAACCAATGCTCAACTTGTGTGTGTTTGAGCACAGATACACGGTGAAAAAATGACATGTGTATACCAATTTGTGATATGTAGATTTGACAGACTGCCTGTGAAAACAAAACAAAAGTAATAATAACAAGATAGATCGGCTATCTTCGGAGTGCCGAAGCTACATATATACCTGCTGGAATATCCCTATTCAACTTAATAAAAATAGCATTTACAACACTATGTTTCGGTATTACTTGATTTGTGATAGACTGGTCACTCTTTATGATCTCTCTCTTCTTTCTTGACTGCTTGTGTAGTGTAAATGTGGTGTTGGTGTTGCGAGTAAGAAAAGAGTTAAAATATAAAATATAAAAGCATAATTGAACTAAATCAGACAAAGTGCTTATTATTTGGATTATAGATTCTCAATTTCAAACAATACCCAATGCAATTTGCGTCTGATTACGCCTATGTGGTTCGATTTTGATACAAATTATAGGAAACTATTTGAAGTATAACAAAACTTTCACTTAGCTTCCATGTAATACAAAAAGTTTTTCATACAAAAACTAATTTTTCAACCGATCCTATGGCAGCTATGTGATATAGTGATCCGCATTTGGCCAAACTTGGTCGGATTTTAAAAACTCTTCTCAGAATCGGTTTGGGTGGGTTTGGTAAGGATACCTTTACAAACGAAAAAGTTTTTCATACAATTACAGACTTGTCGACCGATCATTCCTATGGCAGCTATATGTTAAAGTGGTCCGATCCGGCCATATCCGACATGTGTGCATTCCTGCAGCAAAAGAAGGGTCTGTACCAAGTTTCATTACGATAGCTTTAATACTGAGAGAAACAGACGGACAGACGTACATCGCCATATCAACTCGGCTATTCATGTCGATTCAGAATATATAATGTTGTTTGTTGGGTCGGAAATGCCTCCTTCAGTCCACTACACATTTCGAAACAAAATTATGGGGTAGGGTATAAAAAAATAATATAAAAATTTAATATCTTATGTGCTTATTACCAGGATATGGAGTGGAAGTAATAGTAAATATCCGTGTATAGTGTCAGTACCATATTCCTACTGCCTAGGTCCTGACACCGGGTTCGCATCCCAGTCATGACCTTTGATTTATTATTTATGAATATATATGTATATATGTATGTGTATGTGTAACCAATGTCATTGCACAATCAAAATACTGAGATTTATGTTGTTAATTGGCAATGACCGCACAATAAAAACTACATTTAAGTCAATAAAAGTTTAACTTTGTTAAAAAAAACACAACAATCATGTTGCTTTTTTCTGTGTAGATATAATATGTGTGCGTGTATGTGTGTGTGTATATGAAAATGTTTATATTGTAGACAAGTTTCGAGGAGGACTCTGAGCCAGCTTGCAATGACAGCAGCTTCAGCTTCAGCTTTGGCTTTGGCGCTTTTACCTTCAATTTTATGAACTTTTTCGTTGCCGTAACTTTTTCATTACATTTCGACTTGTACAATTTTCTGGCTGTTCTTGTTGTTGTTTTTGTTGTTGTTGTTATTTGGCTGCAATTGCCGTGCTGTTTGCTGGTTGTTGTTGCTGTTGTTGTTGTTTATGAGCTAATTACATAAGCTCGTTATTAGGCGAATTACTTGTTTCTTCATTTGCAGCTGGATGCTGCTGGCTCAGCGGCAGCAAATAAGAAAACTTTTTTAATTATAACCTCATTTAGATTTGACGTTAGCTGCGTCGCGTGTCTGCCTTTCGCCTTCCCCTTCCCCTTCCTCTTCCCTTTCCTTTTCCCATCCCCAATCCCCACCTTTTCCCATCCGTTTCCGTCCTTGTATCTCGGCCGGCATCCTTGCTATCCGCTTCTTATCTTTACAATCTAATCAGTGCATATTTAATTTGATTTTCAGCACTGTAACAAACAATTGCAGTACATTTTCCAGTCTCAAGGCTGTCCACAGTTGCTGCTCGGTTCGTCCTTAGGCAGCGTCCAGTCACACTTCTGGCCAGGTTTTAAATTCCCCAAATTGGTCTCTAATGTAACTAAGGTATTATTTTAATATAGCAAGTTTGTTTTATATTCTGTTTAATATTTATAGTTGTTAACACTTCCATTGTGTACATTTCTCTTTAAAACCGTCTTCTGTATCAACAATTTATAGAAATTACACACTCCTTTATCTATGCAAAGGATCTCTTATGTACTACGATCTTGACACTTAATAAATTGAGGATATACACCAACATTTGTACCAAATTTGGTTGCTCTAGCGTTTATACGGACAGACGAACATTTCGCAACCCCAATATGCTCTATTTCCCTTCGGGAACAGAGTATAATAGATAACTAAATATTAAACAGCCCTTAAATACTTATGTGCTCTCGAGGACATACATTTTAAATATTTCTTAAGGCTTTCACAAGTTTGAATGCAAATTGAATTCTTATGCTAATTCCAAACAGTTTTCCTTATAAAAGTAAATTGACAAAGTCAATTACTTAGTTTTAGTATACACTGAAAATCAGCTTACATTTGTTAGCACTAAAATCAAATATCTAATCATTGTTTAAGGTTTCTTAAATAATTCAATAGAGGCAAGCAGGTGGACTCTGTAAGTATTGATATTCAACATTTCCTTTGGCAGTTGAAGCGAGTATATTTATTTCCATTCTCTGCGTTGCTGGCGGCGCTGTGCAGAGGTCCTTTCCTTACACTCAGATGCAACTCTTGCCTCATTAAATCAAAAAGGATAAGGGGTATATTATGCAATACTCAAGGTAAATTAGAGCGACAGCAGAAACTTTGAGAATATGTTTGTAGTAATCAACAATTAACTTAGCTTGAATCTAGTTAGTTAGATTGTATATGGATGTAACATATGAAAAGTAAAATATTTGATAACAAAGTGCATTACAGGGTATATCAGTGCGGACCCAAGGACTTGCAATGCTGATTCCTGCCATTTTCCATTGCAATGAAGCGTAAAAATACGTGTTTTTTTATATCTTATTTCTTTTTTTGCTACACAACAGAAATGTACACATACAGATATATATATATGGAATATATATATATGGAAAATTTAGTTTATGCTGCATTTGCATATAAGTAAGTATCTTTGTACGCATTCTCCGTCCCAGACGTAAGGCAAATACGTAGCAAATGCTTTCCTTGTTAGTTGTTGACTGCAATTTCCTTGGCATGCAATCGGGTTTTCTTTCTCCGAGCAACACACGTCTCAGCCTGTGTGTGTGTGTGCCAGTGTGTGTGTGTGTGTTGAACAAATATTTGGTTTACGTCAAATTGACACGCATGAGTTAATCAAAAGATGATTTGTTATTTCTTGCAAATGCATCCGCATCTACATCCGCATCCGCATCCGCACACTCACTCAACTCAGCTGATGCAGAAACTAAAGTGCCGCAAATTTATATTTAAGCTTCAGCTCAGAGCGTAGCGTAGCGTACTTCAGCGCTTACTTCACGCGCTCTCATTAATAAGCACAAGCATTTCCCATAAATTTGCAAGCTCGCAGAACACTCATACACACACACACACACACACACACACACACATACACTGGCCAGTACTTACATTTACTTAAATATGTATGTATATGCGCAGGAAGGAAGACGGAAACGCTGGCTGGACCGGAGGCCTGAGGCCTGAGTTCTGGCCAGGACTAAACAAGATAAATGAGAAATGTGAAAATGAAACATCACCTTTGCCTTTAAGACGACGCCCACGCACACAGACACACACAAGTGTTGCCACATACTGTGGCTGTTAGCAGGCCAGGACTTAACTATTTTTTATATATTTCGTCCTGTCCGTCCGCTGGCTAAGCTACAGCTGCCTCTTGCTCTCTCTCTCTCTCCATACTTTTAGCTGGGCAACAGATAACATTTTAATATGGTTGGAAAAGCACTTGTTAGTCAGCCGCAAGTTGTTAGCCAGGACTCGGACTCGGTCTCGGACTGAAGCTGAAACTCTAACTCGGACATGGTCCTGGCGCTCGCCTTCATCTTCATCTGCGTCCTGGGCTACCTCTTCGCTCTGGCCATTAGGTTAATGTGCACTTCAAACGAAATTAAGATGAATTGATTAAAATTACAAAAGTGTTTGGGTTCCTGTTGGTGTTGGCGCTGCAAAGTTCAAGCATAAGATTAAGTGCTTTCATTTGCCTGCGTTTGAGAAATGATGCAGGCCCAGAGGGAACAACGAGTCCTTGGATAATATTGAGCCGAAACTTTGGCTATAAATGCAGGTGTAATGGATGTGCCTGCACTTATTAATGCTTCAAACTTTACAAATTAATTGCCATTTCATTTATATTGCGGCTAAATATTGCCTTGTACTTGCTCTCTCTCTCTCTCAAATTATGCAACTAAATGCTTATAAAATAATTGGCTGCAGTGCAGCTTGATTTTAATTCAAAATGTAATTGTAATTGTAATTGTAATTTAGACTGCCTGCAGCACAAAATTGCAATTAAGATAATTATCTAGCGAAAACAAAAAAATGTAAATCCGTATTTCGGCACGGATTATGTGTGCCAGTGTTTTTATGCCATTTCACAAGCTACTTTGCATAAATTTCAAATGAATTTCAATGCCAAAAGCGCAGCTAAACAATTGCCACTGATGAAGCTGACTCTGACTCTGGCTGCACCACCCAGCACCACCGTGCACCACCCCAAAACAGGTGCTGGCTGCAGCAATAACCCAATCAAAGCGAAAGCGTGGCCAGCACATCGAGTCCTGTTGCCTGAACCTGCAAGTTGGAGTCTTGTAAGCGTAAGCGCAAAATTTTGTGTTATTCTTTCGGATTTTCTACTTTGTTGGCAAAGCAAGCAGCGACTCAGCCACCAAGCCACCCAACAGTTGACCCACCAACTCATCCACCGAACTCTGCTTTCATTTGGCCAGTGCAAAGTTGTCGCCTTTGTTGGATTCGTGTCGCCTTCCTTGCTGACCAGCTCGAAAGGAAACGCAGCGCAGGACAACTTTCTTTTAGATGCTCGTAGTCTGCACTTTGCTTCAATTATGCAAAAATGTCAAATGAAATTTAATGTTCTGCTCAAGTGGCTGGAGATTGTTTTCGCATTCTCCTATTTCTCCTCAGTTCGCCGAAGCACCGAGAAAAATACGATATAAAAACCTAGAGCGAACAATTACATACTGAGCGGCTTTTGAAACATAAGATGATTCTTTTAAATATTTTATGCGGCTCTTAACAAGTTGCCAAATTACCGCACTTTCCCGCTAAGTCAATCTCTCTCTTTTTCTCTCTTACAGGCATATGAATTTTTGATTCCTCTTTATGCGATATTCTGAAACGTTTCACTGGCAGCTTTAAAATCGGTATGGAATTGAACAATACACGGAGTCTATTTTGTAAAAATGAACATGATGAGTAATATATGTCATTCTTATAATAGTTTTCTAGATCTGCGGTTAAAAGAGAACCAATCGACTACAGAATTTTCCCGATCTACTTAAATATAAGTATTTAAAAGAATTTCTAATTTAAATAAAGATATAAGCGAGATTATATTATTTTGTAGCCCCGCTTTTGAAATGTATATATGGAGGATAAGTGAATTTTATTTAATCCCTGGAGGAAACAGGAAATATAATGTAAAGGATGTTAGATTTGAATAGGAAGAACAATGGAGAGTTGATGTGATCGCAATGTAATTGACCTTTGAGGACAATAAGGGTTTAAGTGGTTAGGCATTATTACTAATCAATAGTTTTAAAATTGTTATCAGAAACTAAATGTAATTGATGTAAGGGCTCGTACACATATAACGTAATCATCAAGTGGGTGGGGGGAGTCAACCAAATGATTACGCTTGATTACTTAGTGAAATAAAAATAAATTAAAAATAACATTGCTCAAAGCTCGCAGCAGAAATAAATCCAACAAATTTTAGTTCTTTACGAGTTGATCTATCTATATATATAATAGTGAATGTCTGTCTGTATGTTCGCGATAAACTTGAAAACCGTTTAAAGGATCTTGATGAAATCTTTTATAATATATTCCTTGAAGTCCAGGGAATGTTTATAGCTATAGTTTGTTGTGTCATCACCACCCCCACACAACCACCCACTCATAAACGAAAAATGATAATATTCATGAGTATAATTTTACATTAAATAAAAACTATAATATCCACGAGTGTTAGTGTGTGTAAGTGTGTAAGTGTGTGGGGAAGGAAGTTTCATAGCAATTTTTTTACCGTGCCCTCGATCGACATAATAAATATTTATAAGAATCAAAATTTAAATAAATATAGTTAGGAAATGCGAGCAACGCCGCGGGTATAAGCTAGTATACAAATAAATCGAACGTCAAAGATATATTATTTCTAGCCACAGTCTACTCGTAGTCTCTTCAATAAACAAAAGCAGACTTTATTAAAGCTGCATTTACCTGTTCAAATGGGTCAACACTGGCCGAGGTGTTATACGAGTGTGCCAACTGATTTAATGCATAAAACAAGGCTCATAAAGTGTCCTGTGATATGCTAACCACTGAATCATAAAACCCAACAACGAGCTCTCGTAATTTACTTAATTTACTGCCGCTGCTTCAGTTGTTGTTGTTGTTGCTGCTTCTGTTCTTGTGCAGAACTTTTGCAATTTGGTTTTGCATTTTTGTTAATTTCAAATGCAGTCGGCTCTGGTGGAAAATAGCTGGAAAAGCAGCTGCGTGCCGGTTGGCCCCGGCCTAGGCACGAATCGGGGGCCATGGAATCGTTGGGGCATAGGGAAAAGGCAAATGAAGCTACAATTACGGGCAAAAGGAGCGCAGCAAACGGACACAAACACAAAAGGAAGTAATTTGCAATTAAATTACGACGAAATGGGCAATAGAAAAGAAATTAATTGTCCACGAAATGCAATTATGCTCCGGTTGCACAGAACTTAGAACCAACCAAAAATGAACGAATGCCCGTAATGCCGGAAGGGGCAAGCGAATTGGCGACTTGCAACAGCTGAAGTGGCAAAAAAGGACGACTGCCAGTTGCCAATTGCCACTTGCTGACAGCCAGTTGCCAGTTGGCAGCTGAGTAATGAAATTGCATATTAAGAAGTTGTCAGAATTATTAGTTTTCAAATAATAAATGCCCCAAGTGTTTGTTAAACACGTATGCAGATAACTGTAGCTAAGTTCGGTTTAAAATTGAACTGGGATTCGAACGGAAATGCTGCTTGAACTAAAAGGTTTCTAAGGAATTTACTTTACATACTGTAAATTTTAGAAATTGCATGTTTTGATTATCCCGAACATCCTGAACAGCGTCTCGGTTGCTGAATCTTGTATGTCTTATGAATCAAAATTAGTATTTAAGCCAAAGCGGATATCCGGACTTTTTAAAGACCTGGCTGAGCCATTTTCGTGACAGCAGCCTTTCAAAATAGCCTGCCATGTGGGTTAATCTCGAGGTTTCTGGCCTAGACATACAAAATGCGTCAATAATCCTTCGAAGCATCAGGGCCAAAAGGATTTCTGCCTGTGCTCCTTGGCTAGTTCTAGAAAATGTTTCCTATTTGGCTCAGCTTGCAGCTGGGATGGAACAAAAGGATATGCTGTTCGGACTACATCATAATAATAAAATTGATTTCGATCCTATCTCTAAATATAACAAATTTAAGATAGTCTATTTTAATCATTTAGCTGGTTTGTTTTTGTTACCAAGTTGGTTGATTTCTGTGCTGATTTTGTTAGCAGTATTTTGTGTAGCTGGCTTAATGAACTGGCCTTCGTGTTGATCTTGTGCATGCTGCATGCTTGTTAGCCTTTTTGTATGCCATTAGCAGCTGGCCACATGCAGACGCCCCGAAGAAGCCTTTAGCCGTTGTCAAACTATTTTGCATGCGGAGCAGTCGCCACAGCAGATAACGTTCCCATTTCAGCACTTTGAAAAAGTTTAAATATAAATTAAAAACTTTTCTCATTTTTTTTTGCAGCACGCACCCAACAGCCTTTTTGTCCTTGCGCTTGTTGTTTTATTTTATTTGGTATGTATTTTATGTGAATGCAAAGTAAAAAGTTTTGCCGGACAACATTGAACAGCAGCAACTGTTTGTTGTTGTAGTTGTTGTTGTAGTTGTTGTTAAGTGTACACTGTTGAGGCTATCAGCATTAGCACATTTTAATCTTTAGCCGTAATCCTTTACCAATTTCCGTTTCAGTTACTTTCACCGCCTTGAGCGATGTGAATAACGCGGAGTAGACGCACACAATTTATTCAATGACCGAATTTGCAATACATTATTGCTGTCAGATGAAGTTGTCCCTTTTGCAAAATTAATTGCATCCTTTTTCGGCTAAAATTACTGGCCAAATGCCGGGCAGAGAGGGCAACGCTAGAAATTGTGGTTGCCAACTAGCAGAAGGAGGCGAACAGACGACGACATTGTTGTAATATTTTTGTTAGTAAAATGTGGTCAAAGTTTGGCTGCCATAAAGGCGCAAACAACAAGGTCTGGGTGTGTGTGTGTGTGTGGGTGTGTGGGTGTGTTTGCAGGCAGGCTAGCCGCAAACATCTGACCATAATGCAAACGCATTTGCTGCATGCAGCACTCTGAGTCCTGTGAACACATTGCGGCCCACTTGGAACTCGGCAGCTCGGCAGCTCGGAGCTCGGAGCTCAGAGTAACCAAAAAATGCTGTTGCTGATCATTTGCTTGCTTTGCATTAAGACAAGCTGGCAAATGTGGGAAGTGGGGGGAAGGGGCAGAGACTGAACTGGAAAGGACATTAGTTCAACATGAAAGGCATTGCATTTTGCTTGCGGCCTGCTTGAGGCCAGCAGCAGTCAACCTTCTGCAGCTCAGCTGCATGCAACAAAAATCAGAGGAGTATCCTTTCACTTTAAAAGTATGTGTGTGTGCGGGTGTGTGTGTGTGGGTGTGTGTGTGTGTGTGTGTGCGAGGCCACGAAATGTAATCTTTGACTGGGGCCATATATCTCTTTGCAGCGGCTTACTTGGCCAGACCCAAAAATGTGGTTTACAAAAGGAAATTAAGTTCAATAAAAAGAGTATTTGTAATTTATTAGGGTTAGCTAACCAGCAGCCATTTTGGATTTGCTACAGTCCCGACAAATATCCTTGCCCGTGTCGGTGAATTTCCCAACTATCCTGCTTAATCCGAATCCCATAAAAATACCTTGAAACACTTTGTGCTTGTTATCGAACCCCCGTGCTTCCCTCTTCGTTGCCATCTCAAGTCTCAATTCCTCGTCAAAAAGTAACAAAATTTGTAAGTTCGTGTGTCAATATTTGCAGCATTTAATTTGTACTTTTAATTTGCGCTTCTTAATCAAATTACTGCAAATAAATCAACACAATTTGCGTGCATTTAAAAAGCGCAACCGTTCAACATTCAAAAATGCGGTATATCAGTATCGTCGGCCGTGTAATTTACGCTTAATTTGAAGCCATTACCACAAAAATGCATTAAGTGTATGAGTGTTTAAGTGTGTGTGTGTGTGTGTGTGTGTGTGTGTGTGTGTGTGTGTGTGTGTGTGTGTGTGTGTGCGTGTGTGTGAATGCCTTTAAATGTGCTGCAATTATTTGCAATGCTATTTTAATTGAGTGTTGAAATATTTGCGGCAATTCGCGCTGCAATAAAATATATAAGCAGCATTAATTATATATTTATTGAAATCATTTGACAGGCTCGAAAGTTTCATTTTCAGCTAAATTGCGTACTGTTTATGTGCATTCATAATTTAATATGTTCCTTAAAATTCCATTCATGTCAATTAACAGTCAAATTTTGAATTCATTCTGATAAGTCAGCCCTGTTTCAGTTTTAGCAATTTAAATCTAATGGAATTGTGAACGAATATTTCTATAATCAAATTTAATCAACCAATTTCGATTCTTGTTCAAACATAAGTGAATTCAATCCGCAAAATGCTTGGCAAAGGTGAAAATTGGAACAGTCAAAGGTGAAACAAAGTTTTAACAATTGAATTTTAATTGAATTGTCAACGAATATTTCTATAATCACATTTGACCAATCAATTTCAATCCCAGTTCAAACATAAGTGAATTCAATCCGCAAAAGACTGGGAAAGGTGAAAACTGGAACAGTCAAAGGTGAAGCAAAGTTGTAGCAATTGAGTTTTAACTGAATTGCCAACCAATATATTTCTATAATCACAATTGATCAACAAATTTCAATCCTAGTTCAAACATAAGTGAATTCAATCCGCAAAATGCTTGGCAAAGGTGAAAATTGGAACAGTCAAAGGTGAAACAAAGTTTTAACAATTGAATTTTAATTGAATTGTCAACGAATATTTCTATAATCACATTTGATCAACCAATTTCAATCCCAGTTCAAACATAAGTGAATTCAATCCGCAAAATGCTTGGCAAAGGTGAAAATTGGAACAGTCAAAGGTGAATCAAAGTTTTAGCAATTGAATTTAAATTGAATTGCCAACGAATATTTCTATAATCACAATTGATCAACCAATTTCAATCCTAGTTCAAACATAGGTGAATTCAATCCGCAAAATGCTTGGCAAAGGTGAAAATTGGAACAGTCAATGGTGAATCTCTTCCGCAAAAGCTTGCCAAAACTTGAAAATGGACACACTTAAGAATAGTTATCTCAAAATTATTGAATTTCGCCTTGCCTCTTTGAAATGTCTTTATCTGGAATATAAATATGCGATTTCTACCATATGTATTTAATAAAGAAGTCCTTTTACAGCTGGCTGGCAGACTTATGGATTATACAGCTCTACTTGTATCAGTACCATTCAGCTTTAGGCAACATATGCCAGTTCCATTCCAAATATTGTAATAAACTAGATCTCATTTGAATTCCCAGCTGCAGCTGCCAGTTAGGAAGAAACATGCGATTGCTTTCCATCATTTTTACATCGTAGTATATCTTCTGCACCCTTCCCGCACTGAGAAGTGCCACTTAAATACAAATGTGCAACGATCAGAGGAGCCTCGATGTCTGTGCAACTGCCAAAGTTGCTGCACAAATGCATTTGTAATAATTTAGCTGGCCAGCACTTGCAGCTAGTTGCATGCCCCAGCTATGCATATGCCTCTGTGCGTGTCTCCCCTGGGCGTGGGCTTGTGTATTTGTGTGGTGTACTGTGTGTGCCGTGTGTGGCTGTGTGTGCGTTAATAAATTGAGTTGGCCGTCTATGGGCAAATAGTGCAACATATACATATATAGTATGAGAGGAATTTTGGCTACGGTGGCGCCACACTGAGCCTGTCGATTTCATTTCAAATGCGCCTTTGGGCCATAAAATTTGACACAAACACGAGGCACACGCAGCATGTTGCATATGCTCATTTGCAGCCGTTATTAAATTGCGTTTTTAGGACTGACTCTGGACTCGGGACTCAGGACTTAGCTGGCCAGCTGTGGCAGTTGCTGTTGCAGTTGCAGTTGCAACTCCAGTGGCAGAGGCATTGGCATTTTAATGAACTGACGCATGGGCAGGCAATGGAACTGCCCTTTGTGCATTTATTTGTTTGCATTGGCACTGATTGTATTTGAGTTTGTGTGTGCCTGTGTGTGTGTGTATGACTCTCTGTGTGTGTGTGTGTGTGTGTGTACAATTGGCAAGCGTTCGATTTCGTGTAATGAAATTTTCTAATCAAAGCGTTTTGTTTATTTGCCTCACTGCTGAGCAGCGTGGCAGGCTTGAATTGGCTTGTTGACCGACGACCACACAATACATAAGTATATATTGGTATTTGTTTACATTGGGTCAAAGGTTGTCAGTTGTGCAAATAGTAATTAGTTGTAATTACGTTCAACATATGCACTGCAACGTCTCTTGGCCAAACAATTAAGCATAATGAAAATGTTTGCTCAAGGCGCTCTAAAATGTCAAAATTTCAATTTAAATAGTTTGGGAAACTTCAAAGTGCTATTAAATTGGCATTTAATGCGGCCAATTTGCATTTACGCTCAAAACCAAAAACAAAAAAAAAGGAACAATAAAGCATAATTCATATTTATCTATATACGTATATAATTAACTCTATTCCCACAAGCGTGGCCAAAGTCTTTGAAAACTCATTTGAATATGAAATTCTGAAAATTCATATTCAAATTCAAATTTTTCGCAGCTCTCTGCGCGCTCACAATGCTCCAGAGTTCAATGAGGTGTTAAACCATAATTTGCACAAACCAACCCCCAACCCCAACTCCAATCCCAAGCAAAAGCCCAAGCCCAAGCCCCACCCCCAACCCTTACCAAGGCGCGCACATTTGCATTTTACGCGTTTTGACGCTTTAATTTTGCCAGAGTTTCTACAGCTTTTTTCTAGCTCTTTATACCCTGCACTTCAAATAATAGGTCGAAAGTATATTATATAACTGTTCAAATATATATAACAGAAGATCAACATTAACAGCCGAGCTGAAAAGGGCTGACTTTATATGAGTCTTAAACAAATGCACTTCCTAGCATTTGGCTTGACGAATTTGTAGGTAAACAAGCAAAATAAGTCAACAAGCTTGCAAGTCAAATAAGCAAATAAACTCAATAAAGTCTTACAAGTGGTTCAAGACGAGTTCAAATCAAAGTGCTTGCAAGTCATGTGGCTTGCTTGCTTATTCAAAGAACAAGTCAAGCAAGTCATCTATCTCAGAGACTTTCGAAATGCAAGTATTTCAATCCGAAGTCACACTTTCAAATCAACTCAAAGAACTTGCAAGTCATGTGGCTTGCTTGCCTATTCAAAGAGCAAGTCATCTATCTCGGAGACTTTCGCATATGCAAGTATTTTCAATCCGAACTTTCAAACTTTCAAATCAACTCAAACAGCTTTCAAGTCATGTGGCTTGCTTGCTTATTCAAAGAGCAAGTCATCTATCTCGGAGACTTTCGATATGCAAGTATTTTCAATCCGAACTCAAAAAGCTTTCAAGTCAAACTTTCAAATCAACTCAAAAAGCTTACAAGTCATGTGGCTTGCTTGCTTATTCAAATAGCAAGCCAAGCAAGTCATCCATCTGAAAGACTTCCCGACTGCAATTACTTTTCAATCCGAATCGTTCTCTTATTTCCCTTGTAAATAGTTTTCCGTAATTGAAAACCCTAATTTCGATCGGAACTAGAAATGGCAACAGGCCTGTTAGACTTGTCTATTGATAAACCTATACCTTAATAGGTCATCTTATAAAATATAAGTTTCCAAGCGAAAGACACAAAAGTTATGAAGGAAATTACTTATTGTAGTTAGAAGCGCGGACTTTAGAACACTTCAACTTTGTGTACAGGATATCTCCCAGTCAAAGACTTTTGTCTATAGCAAGTTTGCTCCTTTTTAGCTGTTTTTTCAGCTATTTTTTGTTATTTTTTGGTACATTTTGGCAAGCGTAAAAGGCGCTCTATTGTTTGTGCTCTCGGGCAGAGCAGCGCCTCAAAGTGTTTGGCCACAATTACGCAATGGAGCCAAGCAGCCAAGAGGCACTGGGCAGGGGGCAGGGGGCATTGGAAAGAGATGCGCTGAGGCGGGGCGTGAGATGCATGCGCTGCCATCAAATTTAATCGCCATGAAATTTGTGGGCCATAAAATGGGTGGAAGCGAGCAGCGCGTAACGTAACACTAAATTTTATTAGCTTCAATTTAACAATTTGTGACCGGGGCCCCCTCAACTTTATTATTAATATTTAAAGAGGGAGCAGCAACATTAGAATTATGGGCGCGGCGACTTCATTTCACCTGCTGCAGTTAATAAGCGCCAAGCGGCCAGCGGCAAGCGGCAAGCGCTGCCCAAAAGCCTGAAACAGAATCCATTTTAATTTTTCACTTGGATGAGTGCAAAATTAAGACATTAAATGAATGCGCGTCCCCATCTATGAGCGGCCAAATTGAGCTGGCGATGGCTGCCCAAGCTGTGTGTAGAGTAGTAGTAGTAGGTACAGCCGCGCACAGCTGGCGCCCGAGCAGGGACCAACATTGTCTGGCTGGGATGCTGACGAACAACTGATTTTAATAACAGTCATCTGCCGCTGTGCATAACGATGCGTAACGCGAATGCGAACGAGAACGCGAAAGCGACTACTCCCTGGCCACGTTATGACTTTGATTCATCAGCAGGAGCAAGGAGCAGGGACAAAGGCATGGGAACAGACAGCAGACAGCAGGCACTGGCCGTGCCGTGCCATGCCCGGCATTTGCATACAAATGGGCGTTGCCATAAGTTCACTGGCGTGGCCACAATTTGCTTATAAAACGTGCATATTCTAATTGCCAGCAATTTGAGGTGGCGCGTCTGCCAGTCAGTGACAAAAGAGCAAAGTTTATGGCTAATACCCGTACTGGCATTAGGTAATCTGTCCCACAACGCGAAGCGGTTAAGACAATAAGCGTCTTAAAGTCAAGCAATTTCCAAGCAATTCCCAAAGCATTTTACAATTGCTTTACTACTCACATGATCCTTGCCAGCCACAGAGAAAGTCAGACCAAACCCCAAACAGAGCCAAGAGTCCTGCAACTTCTCGTTCCCCAGGCAGCGTCGGTAATAAAACTTTATTGAATTGTATTGATTTTAAAATTATTACCATTGAGGCGGAAGTAATGCGAATGTGTGTGATTGTGTTGTGTGTTGTGTGTGTGAGTGTGTGAGTGTGTGGGAGGTGGTGTGCCAGCTAAGTTCTGCCCGTGTGTGAGGGTGTGTGTGTGTGCGCTCGCTCAAGTGTGCTGGCAACGGCTGTTGGAATTTCACAAACAACAACATTTTCATTATTGTGTGCAACTGTGCAAAAAAAGAACAAAAGGCATTGCGTCTTATTGTCGGCGTATTTGCAAGGACTCTGCGTACGCGAAAAGGGGTTGCAAAGGCAACGCAAGAACCTGAGCCCGGTGCCAGTGTCAGAGCTGGTAGTCCTGCACTTTAAGGACGCGTCTCAAGTGCTTAACTTTCCATTTCGCCGGCGCCACAAAGTAGGCAATGCTTTTTGTAAATGCCGCATACAGGCAAACACACACACACACACACACATACATGACATTTGTATGTGTTTTCCCTACATATGCCAGCAGCCGTTTAATGAAAATCCAATAGCAAGCCAACGTTCATTGTAATTTTCTCAGCTATTTGAGCGTTTTTCTGGCACGTGCACAGCAGCAGCAAAAGCGGCGATTATCTGAGTACCTCTAAACAAAAGCTGGCAATACTCCTATGCAGACTGGAGTTGCACATTGCGGTTCAAATGAAGCGAACGGTTCAGTTGTTCCATTTTGGGTGGAAACAGGTATCTTCAAAAGAGTTCGTTCATATCAAGTTCTGGGTTACAAAACAGAAGGGACTGAGAAGGCTTAAAAGGTCTCAAACTTGCAAGGATATCCTTGTAGCTATTATTATTTTTATTTTTTAAGCTTTACTTTATTTTATTAATAAAAACTTAGTTCTTTTCTTGTAAGCATACTTTAAGTTCAATTTAAGTTGTTTGTAAACGATCAGAAAGTTTAAATGGAAAAATTAGAAGTGTTACAAAGCAGGCGATCCAGCAGGTTGGTTAAAAATGCAGGGATAGTAGGAATAAGTCAAAGTAACTGGCAAAAGCCAAAGCCTAATACTTAAATTCATGAGCATATTTATCGCAAAAAATAATTATAAGTAAACTGACAAATTGAACGACAACAATTCATTAGTTCATTCGCTCTTTTGGTTGTTCATTTGTTCATTTGTTCTTTCTTGATCGAACGATAAGTAACTAAGCGAACTAGTGAACTAGATGAACCACAATCAGGAACGCTGTTCGTTGAAAACATTACCACATTGCTATTGGAAGATCGAAAATTTGATTGCAAAATAACAAAAAGAGAAAAATACGAATTTATACGAGCACACTTTCACACTTACAATTCTAAACTAACTATTAAAACCCCTTCACCTAGGAATACTCAAAACCAAACAGAAACCAAGAAATGTATATTAAATTTCGGATGGGAGTGAAACTTAAATATTTAGTATTAGGCCTAATGGATTCAAAACTATATATTATCAAATATTATTAGATGAGCACATTATAGGAAATTTGACATTTTTATTCGGGCATTAACTAAAACTTAAAGATTTTTTTTAAATTAATTTTAGTATCTTATTTGAAAGAAATCCCTTTAAATTCATGCCGGAAAAGGGTTTAACTTTTCATAGTGGCCATATTCTTTGCATTTTTCATTTGATTAAATTTCTCTTATTTATAGACTATATTTACAAGAACTCAAAAAGAAATTAAGTCTGGTTAACATGGTGGAACAGAATGAACCAACTAGAGTTCCAACAATCCGGAACAAAGTTCGTTCGGTTTGGTCAGTCGTTCAATTGAACATATGCTAAACGATTGTATACATTCTAATGCAGACACGTGTGTGTTTGTTTGTGTGTGTGTGTGAGTGTGTGTGTGTGTGCAAGTGTATGCACATAAACACGACTAAACACACAGTTAATCGGGTGTAAAAATGCTCTTGGCTGCGCCTGGGCGCACTGGCCACGTTCTGCACTTAAAGTTGCCTCATCAATTGATAAATTTTAAATGATTATTTTATTATTAACAAGCAATCGAATGGAATGTGCAAAGTGCAAATCTATATGCAAATATTTACAGTCGCACTAACTGACGCAAAGTGCATAAATGTCTCGCATTAGAAGGTTAGGCCACATGAACTTTTAACACACATCAACATACACACACACACACACACTCGCACACATACACATTGTGTATGCAAATGTGCAAGCAGTTAACTTTTTTGGCCCCCTGGCCAAGACTGGCGCTAGGTAAGCCGCAGGATATGTTTGCCATCGCCACTATGCTCCAGCTCCTGGCTCAGCTCCGGGTACGACTTCGTCCTGCCACCCTGCCAGCCTGCCTGCCTGCCAATTCATTTCTATTCATGTTATGCAATTCAATTGTTCTGTCCTCTCAAAGCCCCTCCCCCCTTTGCCGGCAATGGGTGCTCTGTTTAAACTTCCTTTAGCACTGCATATGCACAAGCCCGGACTGCGACTGGGACTGGGACTGAGTTAGTTTTTTTTTTAAGCTGCTGCTCTGAGGCCAGTTGTTGTCCTTGCTGCTCCTTCCACTGACCAGGGCCAAATGCATATCCTGATGCAACTTTGTTGCTGCTGCTGCTGCTTCTGCTTCTGCTGCTAATGCTGCCTCTGCTGGCGTCGTGTAAAGGCAGCACTTGCGGTTGAGTTGATCTGACCGCTTGTCCGGCAAGCCATAATTATGCAATTTCTTGTCAACATGCTGTGGACGCATTTGCCGGAAATGCACAAAGTGCTGTGCGGCTAAGGCAAAGACTTGACCATTTTAACTTCTTGAAATTGCCAGACATTTATAGGCAATTATGCAGAGGTTTTAGCTTCCGTTCATGTGCGTTTTAGCTCCACTTGTTTGCCGTACTTGTCATACAGGCAATGCCATAAATTATTCATAGTTGCATTTTGGCCCAATCAAAAGCCTAATTTTCCATGCTTAGCCAACCAACTGACTCTGGCTTGCAACATTGTACAGGATACATAGACAAACAATGCATATAAAAATGTATATGCTTTTTATGCTCATGAGTCCTAATCTACACACACTCCCACACCACACACACACACGCATAGAGTGCGAGAGTACATTAAGAGCCCTGTTAAGGCAGTGCGGCAAGTGTCTTATCTACTTCCGGCGTCTGTTTACGATGCCAATGCCACTGATTATCAACTGCACAATAAGAACGCAGAAAGGAGAACGGAGAACGAAGGCGTCGCCTGCTTGCGACCAAACGAGAAGTTATTGCAACGAGCTGTTGCACAGTGGCACAATTGTATAAAATACTAGGTGTACCCACACTTCGCTATGGCATGGATAAGCAAATAATGACAAACAAAAGAACCTTACCACTATTTTCCCTCCAGTGACTGATGATTTTTTGTATAAGGTTTCATACCTCAGAAACCAATCTAACAAAAACCTTCTCCTACACGGATCCAAGTAGATTTTTCAAGTTGCTTACAACAGATTTCCGCCCGTTGGGAAATATTTTCCAAAGTCCTGGGGCAGTGTCCGTTGATCACAAAACGGTCAGTCACTCATGTCCAGCAGTTTTATTTATGTGTATATAGTATTATTGGTAACATTTCAACACAACACAGATTTGAAAGGATAAGCCTTATTAGGTCGAAATATAGATACAAGCAATCCTTGAAGCGAAATGTATGTTGTGTTGAAATTTGAGCTCAATCGGTGCAGAGTTTTCCGAATTCTTGAACTTTTATACATACCAACATAACATGTTATGTATTTAGATATATTTGATATTTACGATTCGATACTACAGCATGAGCCCAAGAAATATAGATTTATTTTACCTTCCTATAGCTCACATTAAAGGATATTTCGATAAATGCTATCGAATAGGGTTGAACTATTCAACCTTAGATTCTAAAGTAACCAATATTGTCAGTCAATGTTGCTCATTTTACAGTAACAAGTAATTACAGCTAAAGAAAAACTTTAAAATGGCTTGAAGATTGGTTAACTTTGAAGATACACTCCACAAAGGGCTGTTGTAAGCTGTCGTCACTGTGTGGCAATGACAATGGCAATGCCTGGAAGTTGCCATGACAACGCCAGCCGGCTCCAGCAACTAAGTACCAAGAAGCTCCGACTCCAGCTACATTTCCATTTCGAACTCCAACTCCAACTCCATCTTCGTCTCCGGCTCCAGCTCTGTGCTTGTCAGGGCAACAGATTATGATTGAGTTTGGTGCGTACTCCGTGCTCCATACACGCCGCTGAATGGCGTCATTTGTTTGGCTGCACTGTCATGTCAGCAAGGACATGCAAAGTTATGGCAACCGAAACGCGTGAAGCCATAACGCGCATCATTATTAGGCGAAAATTATTATCGCACACCCGCACTTTATAACCTCACCGCCCGCTGCCCGAGACCCGACAACCCCGAGACCCCCGACAACCCCGAGACCCCCTCAACCCCCAACCGAATCTGCTACTTAAGTTTGACGCGATAACGACATTTGCTCGGGCGAATCTCATCAGCTGGATTTATGGCACGCATAATTTTTATTGTGTTTGAACTGCAGCCGGCACAAAATTGGCAACGAGCAGCGAGGTGCCAAAGCCAATAATGTGGCTTACATTGCTTCATACACTGGCAAAAATAAACAAGCAGGTAGAATATATTCTGACTTTGGTCTTTAAGCCATTAATTTAAGTTTAAGTTGTAATAACAGCGAAATTAAATGGAAAAACATTAACCAAAAAAAAACCCTTCTTACAGCTCTAGAAATTATGCAAATAAATTTATTTACATATTTACCGGAAACAGAAAGAGCACCAATTGTTTCCTAGATTCTTCTATTTAAAGAAATATATAATTACTTATTTAATGTATATGTGTATATGAGTATAAGTGCTAAACTTAATGATCATTTATCGAGCATTATCTGTTAGCGTCTTCTTTTTTTTTTTATATTTTTAGTAATTGAAATATCAGTTTGATTAGTACACTATTACCTATTAAGGCAACTTAAGCTAGTGTGAAATTAAAGAAATAAAACTATGTCTAGACGATCTAAAATATTATATACAGCTATTAACATTATTATTTACATTATGCAAAGGACTTTGGGGTAAAAATTAGGAATTAAGAGTTATTAATATAAAGAAAAATAGAATAGGATAGAAAGATAGATAGCGTCTTCGACTTCGACTTTAGGAATATTGAAAAACTGTATAAAAAAAATAATGAAAACAAAAAATGCAGCCAAAAAATTCCTTATCATAAAATATTAATAGTCTATCGATTCTAGTTAATCGATTTAAATCAGTAAGAATTGGCAATGAGAGAGTTCAGGTGTCCGCAGTAATGCAGACACATGAACGAGTCGTGAACGGTATTTCATGATTCATGGGTGATACCAAAGACCATATAAATAACTATAAATAAATTGTCTTTGGTGATACTGTGCAAGCAACTTGGCTAGTTTCTAAAGGATTCTGCTTACCATTCAGCTGATTCAGGTGATGGTATGCATGTCGCTTGTCGAAGTATGCGTACGTGAAGTAGCCTGTTCAGCTGGTACGTTCCTCGCGACTAGAGGGTAGCAATGAGTTTCAAAATTAACATAATTTTTTTATTATCATCAGACTGATATGGAGCTTCAGAACTCAACAGACAGATTTCTTTACTTAAGTCAGCGTTCGTATTATAAAAGTATAAGGTTATATAAATTAACATCTCACAACTAATCCGATAACAGTATCTCATTGATATTTCTCTCAGTGTAGCCCGCTTGCACGGCACATGCCAGCGCATTGCCCGGAAGTTAATTTCTTGCGATTCCTTGTGTATGTGGGCCCAGCTCTTTTATTAACCATAAAACTCTTGTAATTTAATGTGGCAAAAAACGTTGCAAATTTGCATGTGCTTGAAAGAAAGTGTGCTGCCTTCTTGCGTGCTTTGGCTGTGGCTTTGGCTTTGGCTTTTTACGAGATCATAAATATGTATGTTTCAAATGGATTAAAGTCTGGAATGGCTCATTAAATTTTGGGCCGCCTAACAGAAAGCATTTTTAGTGGCTTGTGCTTGAGGCCTTCTGCAATAGTCGTAGCTTTGAGAAGAGTAATTAACAGAAACACAGAGAGGCACATGCTAATGCATGTATTTATAGCATAGCCTGCGGCAGCTGCATTTGCAATTAAGCAGCTTATTATGACCATCATCCTGACACTGACACCTTGCCTGACATGTTATGTATGTCTGACAGCTGCCAGCAAACAAGCAGGATAATGTTGGCCCCGAGGCAAAGCACAGGCAAAGTGGGGGCGAAGGAATTTGCCGGTGTGAGCCAAAAGCCCACTGTAATCAAAGTTGGACTGGCATTGAAGTAGAAGAAACCTTTGAGACACATTGGCAGCTAATTAAATTTATTAAATTTGAACACTTCCGGCCAGGCACTCAAAAGGTGACAGCCAATTTCAAGATGACGCAGCACTGATGAGCGCCGATACTGAAATTAAGCGAAACTCAAGGCGTTAAGCACAATTTTCATGGCAACTAATAAGTTAACAGCGGCATAATGGCCTGTTTCCTGCATGAATTGCCAATTATGAGTAGCCCCCCGCCTCGCTTCCGCCGAACGCCCTCTGAAGCACCGAATTGCAATGTCACGGCTGCCGATACAACAATAACTACAACAACATTGGCAATAACATTAAGCAACTGTCCCTCGGCCCCACACCTTGGTTGGAGCTGCCTGCGTGCTGTCCCGTGATTGATGATGTGTCTGATTGAAATCATCAAACAATACAAGTGGCAATTGCTGTATCAGCGTTGCAATGAAGTCCGTTTTATTCAAATTTAATACTAAAATATAATAATACTCTTCACTTGCCATCAATTCGGACATTAAAATTATCATAATATCACATTTAAAAACTATTCCGAGGCGAATCATTGTGCAGTTAATAACTATACCAAAATTCCATCAAATATTGAGCTGACTTCCCAAATGTATATAGTATTAATAGCTAAACACTCAACCTTCGTTACTTTGCCGACACGGATAAAATTTCTTCGCGGAATGCATTTTAGGTGGTTGCTTGAACTCTAAATTCATTTAGAATTTCAAATTTGTTCAATTGTCAAATTAACCTTACACATTTGCGACACATATAATTTAAAACAATCTTTAATCTCATAATTTTATTTTTATCAGAAGAAACTAGTTCTGAGAGAGTTCATTATTCAGTCAAAATTCATGCCGAAAATGAAGCAAAGATTAACTTGTAAAGTTTCCAAATCCATAGATTTTCTTTCAAGATTTCCATCTCTCAGAACTTTCTTAAAACTGAACCGATTTGCTTGCGAAATATATTTTTGAAGCCTTAGCTTAATTTGACATTTAAGCTTATATTATTTCTGTTAATAACAAATTTTATATAATATAGATAAATCTTTGTCATAAATTAGTATCAAAGGCATACTTAAATTTGAAACAAAATGAAACTACAATTTCTATTGTAACAATGCAAGAGATTATACATCTGTGCTCTTATTGTAGCTAAACATTTTATAAAATTCACACAACAGCAGCTGTATTCATGCTCTAATTCAGGATGTTTTTTCAATCCTGCAACCCCACTAAATCCATTAAATTTCCCAAAACTGGCCGCAGTGTTAATGATGCTGCTTATCTGTGGCTGTTGTCTGGCTTGTAGTGGTTGGCGTTGTTGGTGTTGTTGGCGTTGTTTTGGCAAGCCACCCGCAACACGCTGATGTTGTTTATTAATTACAAGGCTTTAAATTAATTACAGAGCTTAAAATATTAACAGCGCCGGCAGCCAATTCCTCTAAGCCGGATAGGAAAGTGAGAGGCTGCCAGTCGATGTAACAAATTGATTTGAAGTCTGTGTGAAAATGCTCAGCGTGTATTGCAAATCAGCTTGTAATAAACCAGAAAGGCCACCTTAAAGTGTGTAAAGTATTATCAAGTTTTAAGCGTATTATAATAGTTAACTCCTGATTAGGAGCATTGCAATCATGCACTTTGTTTCTACTTAGCGTAATCACAAAGAGAAAGCAACTCCAAGGGCAAGAAATACAACAGAAACTTAACAATTGAAATGTTTCGAAACTTCACATTTCTATGCCACCATTCTTAATCTGTGTACTTATATAAATTACAGCTCCATATTATGACTAATTATATGAATTTCTAAGCATTGTTTTAAGTCGATTGCCAGTCGTGTCAGAGCATTGATAATATCTGGGCGAAATGCACAATAAAACCTAATCTTACCCAAATCCCATTTAAACTTTAACCTGAATGAGTACTTATTCTCATCATAGTCCTATTAGACCCCGAATACAACCCGTGCCCATCTAAGCCACCAAAAGCAACTTTTCACAGACTGTTGGATGAATTGTTTGTTAGTTTGTGTGTGACCATTAATCAACACAGCTCTCAAAAATACACACACACACACAGTTGGCACTCAAATACCGCCAAGCACACTCTTCCCACACCCACTCACACACACACTCACTCACTCACAATAAAACGCTTTAAATTGGCAAATTGCTGTGTGATTTACCAGCAAATAATAAACATGTTTAGCGAATAAATTCATCAAATGTTGCTTTTCATATAGACGAAAGCACTAACGAGGCGACCAGGATTCAATGCCGGCATCGGGTCGGCACTGCGACGGCTCCGTAAGTCCTTTAGTTGTATGTAAAGTGTGCACGGCACACACACCACACACACACACATACTCGCACATACACACACCTGGCTTGGCCGTGTAGCTTGGCTACGTACGTATATAGAGAAAGCAAACAAAAATGCCAGCGCGCACAGGTGACACAGGTGAAGGAGGTGGCCGAGTGGCAGCAGGAGTGTGAGGAGGAAGGGTCAGGTGAGCACTGGACGCGGACATAGGCAATGCGAACAGAAACAACTACAGCAAACAATACTAATGACAAGTGTGCAATGCAACGAGTTTTGAATGGTCGTCTACATATGAAAGCTGACAAATAATACCCTATCAAAAAACCACAAAAGGTGTTTACGCTTAGTATAAATTCGCGTCTACCGGATCGAGAGATATATAGAGTTAAGTCTCAGAGAGTAACCAAGATACTTGTGATGCTGAAGTATGGTTTAAAATATACCTAAGCTACTAATATTCATCAAGAATAAACGAGCTTAAGCTGTGTATAAGTATCAAGGGTTTTAGTTAGTCATTACGGATAAATAAGTCGGATTTGCAACCAGCTTAAAACCAGCTAAAGATTACTTAAATTTCAGACTTAACACTTAAATAACACTAATGATCTACAGTTTAAAAATATGTCAAGTGTAGATGTTGAAAAGAATTCGAATCTTTGTCTGAGATGGCTTTAAAATATGTACTCGTATGCTTACTTGAGAGAGGAGTATCTTCTGGTCTATCGTAGTCTACCTTAACGTTCATTCATATATAAACATAGTTTTCAAATCAAAATCAAGAACTACTCCGTTGCGTGCAGTTTCAAATTGAACATAGCATATACAAGAGCTGAAAAAACATTGATAGAGCTGCCATTCGATAGTTTTGATGGAGACAGCGCAAACTATCGATAGTTGCTAAAAGGCAAGGGAAAATTGAGCTTATGTTATTTATAGTAAACATAAGAATGTGTTTAATTGGTGTACCTTAATATCTTCATTCATTAGATGGCAAAGTAAGGATAAGAGACCTCGAAAACCAATTTAAGAAATGACAGGGAAAATCTTGCTTGAACGTGGCAACAATGTTACTATCGATAGTGCTATCAAGTGTTTTACGGTCTAGTAGTACTCGTACATCCTTCTACATAAGCCTGCTAATCATTTGGCCAGGTTTCTTTCGCATTTTGTTTTTTGTAGTAGCTTCATCCTGGCAGTTGTTGTTGCCTTGTGCTGGTAACCTGCCGATTGAGCGCTTAATTTGTTAAGCTGCAAAAGTAGAAACTCAAACAAATCAGAATATCTGACCAGAAGTCAAGGTGTGTTTGTTTTGGGGGCCCCCCACCTATACACCCCGTGTGTGTGTGTGTGTGTGTGTGTGTGTGGATTTTGTGGCTGCTCAACGGCAGCCGCTGTCTATCAGGGACCACAGATTTTATCAAACACACGCACACACACACACACACACAGAGAGAGAGTGAGAGAGAAATTTGTGTGTGGCTGACAACAGTGCACGTTGTTTGTTTGTTCGTTACGTTTTACTCATTTCGATCCTTTTTTTGTGTCGGTGTGATGTGGGAAAATGCGACTGGTTTGCCTTTTTCGGGATGCTCTATTTTTGGCTTTTGATGTGCAGGAAGCTCATCATCAAAGGCTACAACAACAACAACACCAGCGCCCGTCGTGATAATTGTGTCTGTGTGTGTGTGTGTGTGAGTGAGCCTGGCTGCCTCCTAACCAGGAGTTGTATATTCTTTCTGCTTTTTTTTCTTCTTCTTTTATATGGTACCTGTATGTCGCTTTTTTGTGTTGTTTGCCCATTGCCTTTTTGTTTTTCTTTGCCTTTTAGCTGTGTGATTTTGTGCCTTTTTTTATGCGCTGTTTGCTGCTGACAAATATTGACCCGCATTGATTGTCGTTTTTCCGCTTGTAAATTGTGGGTGGCGCCCGCCCAGCTGTCTTTAGTTTCACGCTCCTGGTTTATGCGCAAAGTTTTCACTTTCGTGTGCTCGTAATTGGCAGCCAGGCTTTAGGGGGCTGGGGGCGGGACAGCATATCAGGGGCGTTTAACAGTTGCAGTTACAATTACAGCCAAGAGTAGCAACGATTCCAGCCAATGTGCTTATAACTTAATACCTGTTCCGAATTCCACTTTCCAAAGAAAACATTTGAAACAGAAACCTTGATACATTTACTTATCGAACGCGCCCAAAAGTATGCTTCAGTTATTGCTGTGATATTGATTCGTAAGTGGAAATCGGAACAGGTCTGAATAATATCATAATTTTGTTGGTTTTTTGGGCGTCATCGTTAAAATGGTTTTTATTATTTCCGCTGCCAGCGTTATTAATGTTGTTGTTCTGCTTTTGACTTAACTTCCGTCGTATACACACACACACACACACACACACATGCATACAAATACATATGCAGACGCGCACATTGCCACAATTTATATTTTTCAATTAAGCAGCAAAAGTTTTACGCTTTGTTTCGTGCAACTGTAATAAATTTCAACTACCCCCATATCCCCATCCACCCTCCCCCCTGGCACACCACCCAACAATGTTTCACTTCATTTGGCCGCATATGTATGTACTACCAAAGGCAGCATCGAGATGCTCTTGTTGTTGCTGCTTTTGTTGTTGTTATTGTATATTTCGCGTTATGGTTTAATTTTGGAGCACGCGTGTAATTGATAGCCACCCATGGCTTAATTGATAATTTCGTAGTTTCAACACACACAGCCACACACACACATACACCCAGCACACACCCGCACAACAATGAAATTTCAAGCCTTACAACCAACCAACCTTACTCGCTTAATTGTTCGTCTGGCAATATTTATTTTAAAACTAAATATACATATGTATATCAAATTTAACAATCAGTGCCGTTGGCAAAATTTGTACCACACTCTACACAATTGTGCAGCGCTAAAGGGGGGGAATTATTGGGGAAAAAGCTTAACAAATAATAAAATAGTTGCTCTTTTGGCAAGCAACCGCAATTGAATTTTAAATATATAAATTTCGTTTAAACGTATTCGGTTTCCTTTTTTTTTATAAGGTTCTCTAATAATCACTCAAATTTTGCAGCTCTTTTTTAAAATCAGACAAATAAAATTTAAGCTATATTTTTATTTAGAATTGATAGAGTAAAACTTACTCAGAATTTTTGCAAAAAAAAAAAACATTAATATGTTTTATTATGTTTTAACTGTAACTAAAACAGACCAGATAAAGAAATAAACTTTGGTTTCATCTAAGTTCTTATTGCATATTTTGTTCGTAATGATAAATTAATGACATATATTGATTGATACTATATAAAAACGTTAGTCGAGATCCGCTGCACCAAATCGCACCATTATTTGGAACTTTGGAGAATCTACGCCCACGGACGGAAAACTGTTGTATGAAACTTGAAAAATCTACTCCCAAGCCTCACCACGGATGGGAGAGAGAAGGATTTTTAGATTTTTGTGGTAAGTTATATTCGTTTATTTCCTCTTTTTTCATCAAGCTAACCACAATGTTAGTGCCAGCTCAAAGCATGATAGGGTAAAACTAGTATTTCAATAAAATAAGATCAGAATACGCCTACAAATTGCAATTAAAATATTTTCTTCTTATACCCTAGCAGAGGGTATTATAATTTTGTCTCTAAATGTGTAATGGATTGAAGGAGACGTTTCCGACCCAACAAAGTATATATATTCTGAATCGAATGAATAGTACCGAGTCGATATAGCGATGTCCGTCTGTCCGTCTGTCCGTCTGTTTCTATGCAAACTAATCTCTCAGCTTTAAAGCTAACGTAATGAATCTTGGCACAGACCCTTCTAGCCTATAGCCGTCCTTTCTTGTTTTTCTTCTTTTACACTCACTTGACATTAATGTTACCAAGAGTAAATCCACCAAAGAAACCAACTTGTACTCTCAAGTGCTGTAAATATTTAAGATCGATTACAAGTGCTGCAATTGAAAATTGCTAGAATCAGGAATGCGGTAATTTGCATTAATTTGCTGTCTTTCATTAATCATACGCCCAGTGCGCAAATCGATTTAAATAGACTGTTTGTGCTTACAGCATTTTACAATTGACGAATGCTTGCGTCATTGTGAGCTCACACACACACACACACACACACACTTGTACATATAGGAATAAGGGATAAGAATTCCACAGCTCAGCTTCAACTTCAGTTGGCAACCCCTTGTCCTTCCAACCCCTTGTCAACATGCATTAAACAGCGCTGATTCGGGCTAAAGGGCTCGTTTAGCGCAACGTTCTTGTTATTGTTGCTTTTGTTGTTGTTGTCGTTGTTGTTGTGCAATCATCAAACGGTTTAGCTGCTAAACTAATTGCATTACATCAATTTTTCTGTTAAAAGTCAATAACCAATCAAACACACACATACAGATCCAGATCCAGAACCAGAGCCAGAGCCAGAGCCAGACGCAGCGCGGTTCAAACTTTGAAAACGTGCAGTTAAATGCACACAGACACGCACACAAACACACACATACACACATACACACACACACACGCACACTCAGCGGTCAATTTAATGGCAGAGCGATAGAAGGAGCAGGACACAGATGCGAGACAGAGACAGCGACAGCGACGGCGACAGAGACTGAACGGAAGCAACGTAATAATGACAGGAGTAATCACATTAGCCCCATATAAACTTTTGCGTAGCATGCTCTGATCTAAGGGTTGTCAAGTGTCCTTAATTAAATCAAATTCAATAAAAACTTGCACTTAATTTCATTGCAGTCCACAGAGTGAGCCTAAATATTAACTGCATTTTCTAAGCAGAACATCAACTTTCAATTTGCTAATACATAAGTTTTAGAAATGCAATCAACAGTTTTATGCGCCTGAATAGACTTAATCTGTTCATAAGCTTTTAGTAAGACAAACTCAGTTATTTATAATTACATTACAGATCATCTGATACATTTGAAAATAAACCAATTTGCAGTTAATTGTGAATTGGAAGAATAAAATTTTCAAAGTCTGGTCAATCAGCAGCATTTTTATGGATTTAAGAAATATGCATTGTCAGCTTACAAAAACTCATTGAAAGAGTTTTGTATAATACTTGAATATCTTACTCATATTAAAAAGCTCTTGAGATAGCTTATCATTTAAATTTTAATCAACGAAAATAATACTTTATCTAATTACTAAGAAATTATGAAAACATAAAGTAAATTCATAAATAAATTAATGAATATTATATGTATTCAATAAAATACCTGCTAATCTCTTGGGTTTTAGGGCAGAGTCTAGTGATAGGATGTTGGCACATTACTTTAGAGTTCGAATCCCAGTCAACAAATAGTTTTTTCCATCATAGATGTGATTTAAGTCGCCACAATTGCGCCTAGAAAGTAAAAAGTAAGAAAAATATAGATTAATTTTTCGAAATTTTATAAAATTGTTGAGCCATCTGAAGGACTAAACATTGAGCCACAAAACTCCCAGATTCTTAACCACAATTTTAAGTATGAAAAAAAAGAAGTAATTTCCAAGGATCTTTTTTCGTTTGCTTAATTTATTGTAGCCTGTAATATGAGATATATTTTCACATGCGCTGCTTTTAAAAAGGTTTTAAGTGCCATATATATTTGATTGAACAGATACTGCAAAAGCGACAACCCTGTCAATGATTTAAAGTCCTGCAGGCAGCGGAATGCACTTGCCCATTGCCCCTTTCCAGCACACCCCGCTAGACTTAGTTGCAGCCCTTGTGCATTGATGACGTGTTCATGCAGCTGCTGTCAACGTGGTGCGTTTCAATTTAACAGCCACATGCCCCACACTCTGCCACCACCAGAAAGGTGGAGCTGGAGTTGGAGTTGGAGTTGGAGGCGGGGGTGGGGGCGGAGGTGGCGCCAAATGCTGACGGGTCGCGGCGACCAGTTGACCAGCCGCGCAACGAACGTTAAATCGTTAATTGATTACGGCCAACATTGATTGTTGTTGTTGATCTTTTTTATTTTTGTTTTTTTTTATTCTGCTTGGCGCTGCTTGGGATCTGGGCATTGTTTGGCTGGATTACACAGCCAGCAGCAGCTGGGGAGTTCGTTTATGGATGGGGTCAGGCATCGACGACAGAGCATAAAAATCCATTTCTGTTTTTACAATGCTGGTCGGTCAGCTCTAATGAGTACGAGTACGAGATGAATGTGGAGTTGGAGTTGGCGTTAGAGCCGGAGTTGGTACTACAGCTACTACAGCTCCAAGGACAACCAAGAACCATTTTAAAACTAATTGCTAAGCAAAGGGCATACGAGCCAGAACGGAACCCAGATCACGTACGCATCAACAACAAACGCACCACCGCAAATACAGACAATCTGGCCAAAATAAGTAAAGTAAAGTAAACCAACAGGCACAAGAACTTCTCAGCTGAGTTGAGCTGAGCGGAGCGGAGCGGAGCGTAGCAAACAAAGCCAAAGGCTCTAAGCAACAACAAAAAACCCACTCAACGTTTGCCCATTGAAATCTGAGAGCGGGTGAAGGCCAGTCCCAGCCACAGTCCCAGTCCCAGTCGCCAGTCAAACTGTGCCCCAAATAGAATATGAAGTGGGGGCTCAGCGCTGCTGGCTGTGTAACTGATATTACGGTTAAGGCGGTAACGAGTCTGCACCACCCAGAAAAACGACGCATCGGGCGCAACCACTCAAAAATGCTCACAACAAAAGCCAAAAGGGCTGCCAGCTGAATTGGCCAAAGCCAAATTTGTAGAACGGAAGCAGCGGCCAAGTATGAGAATAAAATGCTCGCATGTTCCGTTAAGCAAACTCAAACTCATTACACCGAAGCATGCATACTCTAACTGAGCTACAAGGCACATACATATATATAAACCTATCTTGAAATTAACAGAGTTAAAAGTGAGCTCAACAAACGCAGCCTGAGGATCTTCATTAATAAGCTGTCTTAAACATGACAATTTCAGAGGAATTATCCTCTGTACAGCCTCTTAAATGACCTAAACAGCCAAGCCATTCCAAGCTGAATTATATTTTTTGGGAACACATATGCTTAATTTGTTTACAGTCCGCAGAACACAAGTTCAACGTTCATATGGCACTGTCCATATTATCGATAATATCTTTTGCGCAACTATCGAAATTTTTAGGGCCTATCGATCATTTTGGTTCCAGCATGGATGAGATAACAGGCAACATATGCTTCTAGAAGTCGTAGTAGAGTTATATTGGTTTGAAGCGCTATAACTCTCTTCAATTTTAAATAAATGTTTTTTTTTTTAATGTTTAGCAATGTTACATACCTGTAAGGTTGGATAAATATTAACCAACACTTTATTATGTTTAATGGTATGATTATTTGCTAAATACAGTGTACAATAATAAGTTTGAATAACTGCTCTGCTTTCGACTGACGACGACCTCCGAATTATCACCGACGAACGAACTGCTTCTGCTGACAATCAACTGCTTCTGCCGACGATCCACTCCAACTGCTTTTCCAACTGCTTATCGATACTTCTGCTGATATCGACTTCCACCACCACTGATACTCGATAACGTCGCCCTTTCTCATACACCCGTTTACATACCTGACATATGCTTATTAAATCATATTATAATTAATTTTTATTATAACTAAATCATATACCATTGTACTAAAATATGTTAATGTGCATTATAATTTTCCAAATTTGGAAAGAACCCTCTTCGAAGCCTCTACTATCAGTAGTTGAAACTCCTACAAACTGCCCAGTGGCAGCAGTCTTGACTGTTTTTCAGCTCTAACTGTAAGTGGCTTCTTTCAGCTCTAGCTGTAATGTTGCACGTTACAAGCTGCATCTTAAGCTGAATGAATCCTCAGCTAGAGCATGGCAAGGTATGGCCATTTCCTGACAAGCATTTAAAGCAGCAATTATTTACTTGATGCCAAATGACAACAACAGCAACATCAGCTGGCGCATGAGTTAGAATAACAAAATCCAGCAAGCTGGCTCCAACTACGAAATCTGTTGTACAGTCCGTGGTTTGTATAACTGCCAGCACCAAAAATTCAATTTGATTATTTTACAAAGGGCACTGGAAACTTAGTACAGGAGGATCACAAGGCGGCACCGCACTGGAGGCAAATGGGGCTCACTTTGACTTAATTAATGCACAGCAGGCAGGACAACAGGAGCAGCCGCCAAATCCAACCAAAATAGTTCCTGCGAGTAAGTACAAAACAGAGCTCAAGGCCAGGCCATAGGCAACATTGTGTGGCAGACTAATTGAAGTAGGTGTGTGTGTGCTTGTGTGTGTAAGTTAGTGTGTGTAAGTACACGTGTAGAGCAAGTTTCTAACAAATCGAATTGCTGTTTTCCTCCTGCTAGAGCTGGGAGAAATGAAAGTGCCTCCCGTCGATAGCTTCGATAGTATTCGTTTCAACTGACGATAGTATCGAGAAAAATCCTAATCAACAGAAACATAAAGCGTGTTTTGGTGATGTAAATTTGTAATAATTACCGATGTTTATCATTGAACAAACAATTTAAGTAAACATTTAATTTGACTATATCCTGATCATCATTATGACTGTCAACTCGGGTTTATCTGTTCAGCAGCCTCCCATTTTGATTGAAGAGTTCTTAATTGGCTGTACAGTGTACAGTTGTATAATTTTATAACTATTAAAAGTAGAAATACGCATCGCAAATTGAAAATATATAAACAATTTGTATTTACTTGTATTAAACTGCTACCTATGGTGACCTTAAGCAAGATTCAGAAAGTCGGTCTTAAAACGTCACTTTGTATTATCGACAACCTCGATTGTGGCACAAAAGGCAACCTTGATACGAGTGTGTCCGATAGTGCCAGCGACTGTTTTTCCGCTCTATTAACTAACTAAGCTTACATCCGCATCCGGCCAAACTGCATGCTGCGCGGAGCTTGTTATTTTAATTTGCGCCTAAAAGTATGCAACAAATTGAAAGGATTACACAAAGTTTATGCAATGCAGCAAAGCAGTCAGCGAGCGTGGCGGCAACTTAAAACGACAAGACAAATGCGACAATTTAAGCGCGTTTTGGCCCGTTGGCGCCAGTTCTGGCTCTGGCTCTGGCTCCGAGCTCTGGCTCCAGTTCTGACTTGGGCTTTGGCTCCCTGGCACGCAGCAACAAACTCGCACAAATTGTTAGTGTTGCAACAAGCACAACAACAACAACAACTAGCAGAGAGCACACTGCATAGCATAAAATTAATGTCAAGCAAAATGGAGAAACAGCAGCCGCCAGCAGCAGGCAGTCCCCAACCAGCTGCAGCTGCAACTGCAGGAACTCCATCTCCGTTTCCAACTCCATTTGACGCCTCTGCATCAGCGTCAGCCAAAAACTGTTGCAAAATGATGTGGGTCGTCGCCTGCTTGTTGTGGGCGTTGTTGCAGTTGCAACTTTTTGTTGCATATTCAGCAGCAATAGCAACAGCAACGCCAGCAGGCAACGCCAGCAATTTGCTTCTTAAAAATAAACTTGGCAACGGCTTTTAGGCGCTTATATGATCGCATTTTGTGGCAAGTCAGCTTGCAACTCGGCAAACCATAAAAACTGTGTCGATGCTGCCAAATTGTGCCATGCACAGCATAAAAATGTTGCCAACATGCAACGCAATGTGGCGACTTGTGGACAACAACTTAATTGACATGGCACACACTCGCACGACAAATACGAATACGATTACAAATGTGAATACGAATAGGGATACGAATAGGAATTCCAATACGAATACGCATACTCATTTACGCATAGGTTGCACAGATGCCGCCATTAAGCACAAGCCTTTGCCCACTTGCCACACACGTCAACTGGCAGATGGCATTTGCCAGGGACTACACTCAGAGAAAAGCGAACTTCTTTTTATACCATTATAAACTTAGCTTTTCATTCAGAGAAAATATTAAAAATATGAAAATAAGTTACCTTAAATAGGGTTCAAAATAGACAAACTCCATTACCAAACATTACACTTTACATTCTCTTATAAAGATTTGTTCTCAGTGCATGCTGCAGGTGGCAAGTAGCAAGTGGCAGCTTTGCTGGCTCCCCTGTGCCATGACGCATAAACCGCTCTAATGAGTGCATATTGTGCAGACTGTCTCCATATTGCAAATGAGGCTTTGTTGCTGCACCTTTTGGTCCTTTGGTCCCTTGCAACGAGAAAATTAGTGAGAATTCGAAATCGATGCAAATGCTCAAACTGAAACTCAAAACTCAAAACTCAAACTCAAACTGTTGTCATTTGTAGCACGTAGCACCAAAATTAAAGCCAGCACACAATGTGAACCCTTTTTGGAAATTCTTGTAGCGGAACTGACCCCGGCACGGTCGCATTTACGGTTTGAAAAGCACTTAAGCTGTACTTTGCATGTTTTTTTAAGGGGTAAGCATCTTAACTTGGCATTTTCGGTACTCTTGCAGAGCCTATGACAAAATGTCACGAATTGTGTAACGCTTTGCATGAGAAGCTATCGAGTCCTTAAAATATATGATATATGATATAAACAGGATGGTAAGCAGAGTCGAGATAGCCAAGTCCGGTTCAGTCTCTAGAACTGACCAGCAAGCGTCAGATTATACAGATGCTTGATTTTGATTCTGTCAGAGCAAGTCTGAGCCGATAACTATAACATATAACTCTCATAGAAACAATTAGAGGAAAATTGAGTTTTTATAAAGAGAATGTTCTTGTTTTTATAATCAATCAAGCTTAGCAAATCTAAGCTTTATTACGCTATATCATTTTGAGTAAAATATGATAAATATCCAATAAATCAAGCCTACCAACTTTAATGTTTCATTATACTCTATACATCTTGAGACAAAGTTGATAAAAATCTTACCTTTCTATAGCTGCCACAGAAACAATCAGTTGAGAATTGAGTTTTATATGAAAAATGATTGAGAAATTTGATTGGCATCTCTGCAAGAGTATTAAGTCATCGGCAAGCGGCAGCCAAAATTCACTTTCTTGTTAAATTGTTGGGCTTGTTGTGTTGCTTGCTTTTGTCCTGTTGGCTATTTAATGAGTCCATGTGCTTCAGGGCCACTCATAAATACTTAATTATAACTTGCAGCCAGTGGCAACCATTCAGCTGGTCTGCGGACCCCAGCTTATCAACTCAAACACGATTTGTATGATTTCATCCGCATTGATGTGCTTTTTGCTCAGCTTGTTCAGCGACGGCTGCAGGTCGTGTGAGCGCTGCAAAATGATCCTTTCAATTTATTTTGAATGCTGACCAGCATATTCTGACTAGGACTTACCCTAGCCGTATTCACCAGCTCCCTGAACTCCTTGTCCCTTAGCGCCTTATAGAGTTTCGCAAACTCCCCGCCCTCGCGCACTTTGCGCGACATTAAACTATAAATTTGAGCACGGGGCAGACTTTGAATTGCCTCGTGCAGAAATGTGGTCAAATCACGGCGTAGCATCAGATCCACGGGCACCACACGGGACAAGTGATAGGCACGCAGCCGATTGGGCAACTTGTCCACCACGCTGGTCACATCGTAGCCGGATCCGTACTCCGTGACGTAGTCAATGAGATCGGCAAAGTCCGGCGCCAGTCGCATTTGCTGCCAGGTCTTGGCAAACTCATCGCTGCGCACAAACTCGGCAGCCTGACGAAATCTCGGATCGAAGATATAATATCTGGCCGCTATATAGCTAATCCGGCGACGCGGCACTAAGGCCATAAAGTCACGCAGATCAGCGCGAAGATCGGCGGCAGCCAAGCTTAATATGGTCAGCAGCAGCCCAAAGAGTACCAAATGGTTAGCCATGGTCGGCAGAAGTAAGCGTCTGTCTTGGCCAAGTTTGCAGCGGACTTTTATAAATGCTGAATGCTTGGCTTAAGTAAGCCATAAGACAATATTTGCCCTTGTGTGTGCAGGGGGGGAGGTGCTAATTGATTGTTTGGAAAGATGTGTATCTAAACAAGTTGCTGAACCCCGTCAACAGTCAATTAGCTGCTGCCTTTGCTTTCACTTGACGTGAAAGTACACAAAAGTATTCAAAAATACTTATCTAAGTAGAGTTTGGTTTATATTATTGTGCCCGTCAATGCACTATGGCCAAAAAGTCAATATTTTTGCTAGAAATTAACACATAATTATGGCAATGGATTTGTAAATTGGCTAAGTATATCCAAAGTAGATACTACAGTTAGAACAATAACAAGTTTTTAAGAAGAAAGAGCAGATATCTGTGGGGTGCCAAAGATTTATTACCTTTCAGAAAGTGATTTGAACTAAAACTCAAAGTTTTGAGCGATTCTTATTTGATTCAATGCGATTTTGAATAAATTTGGCTCTAAAACTTGAAGTCTGCGTGTTCATTGCCAAAATGTGACCATTGTACGAATGTACGAATTGAACAAAAGACTTAAATTGCATTTTGGACAAATTTACAAGGCTTGTGGTTTATGGGCACACACATAATAAACATAAGCAAACAGCAATCCAGGCTAAACAACCATAAATCAAGTGTAAATTCTTTTGTCTGCTCGTCTGACTGTAATTGCTCCCATTTGTGCATTAAAAATCATGATTGATTTCAACTCAGCCAGGCCACACAATAAGCTCTCGTCTATGTCTCTGTCTCTTAGTTAGTCTGTCCATGTTGGCCAAAAATTAGAATTCAATTGCGTGATTTATGCAGTTAGCAAATTTACGAGCCACAAGAGATTTTCTATGTGCAGATTGTGCACTTTTCTGCAACCAAAAATCTAACCAATCCAAAAATCGACTTCAATCTACTTTGTAATTGTTGCCTACATATTAAAGTCGCTGAAATTCTTGTAAAGATATCAAAGTTTTCTCGTATTTGTCGAGGTATCCACAAGCACGCCTTAGGTTAGCATCAACACTAATGCTTATCTAAATTTCTGTTAATGAAATCTACTGATAGGTCAAAGCTTTTTGCCTGCATCGTCTGACTTCCGGCATTTGGGGTCAAAAAGCGGCAAAACGGCCAGAAAACTTGCTACAATAATTATCAGGAGCGTTTTACGCTTGGCGCCTCTCTGGGGCCACAAATATTATCTTAATCGAAAACTTAACAGCAATTAAAGTTCGTTGACTAATCTATTGAACCCTGCTGAATGTCTGGCAAACTAAAGAACACTTTTGTAGTATTTTATTGATAATAGTTGAATTATTATATATTATTTTACTGGCTTTGATTTGGGTAAGCACTGTAACCTTAATCTGCATTAAGTTTGGGAATATTTCAGTGCGATTTCAAATCATTTTAATTTTATTAAATTATAACATATTTCATTTTATTTTTATTTTCAATTTATTTTTGTATTTTATTATTAATTTATTATATATTTTATTTTGCTTTTATTTTATTACTTTTTTATTTTAACAATTTATTACATATCAGTAAAGATTTCAAATAAAATCAATTTTATGCAGAAATAACTAATTTAAGCAAAATTTTCTAAGTACTGAGAACTTTTTGAAGAAAATTAATATTTTATTAATTTATTTCGCAGTTGATTTTCTGTTTAAAAATTATGAAAATTAATAATTTTTGAACATGTTTTTTTTGTTTAATTATCCTAGCGCCTTAAAGAATTGCTTTAGGCTGAAACGCTCCTGGCTAAACGTATTAGTCTTGTGAAAAGGGTTGACGTGCAGTAAGCGGCTTCTGTATGCGTATGTATGTATGTATGTGCATATATGTGGCCATGTGTGTATGTTACAATACAAAAGGCAAAACAAATAAGCCATAAATTTGCATGCCAACAACAATTGGCAATTTTCCGTAGGTTAAAGCATAAACCGGCAAACAAACCGACTAACAAAAAAACAAACAAACAAACAGGCAAGCAGGCAAGCAAGCAGCATTGCTTGCCGGCACGGCAAAAAGGTGAGCCGACGCAGTGCTCGCCCCCCAACCCAAGCCCCAATAAACCACCCACCTGCCACCCCAGCCCGCCCCTTTAGACCAACAGTCGTAAGTTTAAAGTGGGCATTGTGCGGCGGCGTTCAGTGAAAACGGAAATAGAAATGAAAGCATTGCGTGGGGCAAGTAGGCTGTTATCGCCGCACAACATTGCGTATACGTAACGAATGGGTACATATGCAACTGTATGTGTGTGTGTGTGGTGTGTGTACAGCACAAATGAAGCTGAATTGTTGCGGTTGCCTAGGTGCGTCTGTGTGTGCCTTGTATCTGTGCGTAATAAGCTCAGCATTGGTTGTGTTTTCCTTCTTTTTTTCTGTTTTTCTTTTTTGGCATTGGGCAGTTGTCGACTGTCCGCTGTAAATGTCCTTTGAAGTTTGTTTATGATTTTCGGATGTTGTGTTCGTAGTCATTGTTGTTGTTGTTAGACACACACAAAAAAAAGCAGAGAGAACGGCAATCGCATAAGCCGCGCTTAGATTTTGTTGTGCGTATTAGTGAGATTTATGCATTTAGGAAATTAAACATCCTGCATGGCGACTGACTTGACTGTGTGTGTGTGTGTGCGGGTGTGTGTGTGTATGTGTTGTGCGGGGCTTAAGGTGTATTGCGTGTATTTGTGTGTTCGCCTGCCGCCGTCGCTGTCATTAATTTTAAATCATGCGTAAAATCGCGTAATGTCGCCAACACAGCCGCCAGCATCCTTTGGGGCCTCGCACGCATATAAAAAATTGTTGCGCTGTGTTTTTATTTTCAACTCTCTGTGTGTGTGTGTGTGTGTGTGCATTACACGCTGTTGACTGTATTTTTTTTTTTTCATTTTACTCCACCACCATGGCGGCTGCTTGGCGGAAATGCGTTCGACCACATCAATCACGCGACATTGACAAATGTGCATATTTTTGTTGAAATTACGTATATGGGCACAAGCGCAGCATACAAATTTATATAGCATATATACATATATATACCCGTATATGGTTACGGCCAACCAACCAACCTACCAACCAAACTACCAACCAACCAACCAACCAACCGACCAGGCAGCCAAGTGGCTCTGCAAATTATTGGCTACAATAGTGCTTCAAATTGGGCAATTTATTGCTTTATTGCTTTTACGTGTTTCGTCTGCGGCTTCGGTGCATTTTTTTACAGTCTCGATGGTTTTTATGCTGCTTCAACTGCACTTTCTCATTATGTCAGCTTTCTGTTGTTGTTGATTTTTATAATTGCAAATTTAATCATTCGCATGACATCAAATGGTAAGTTCTGCTCGAGCTGTTGGTACACATAAATGCCATAATTGTCAACGAAGTTTTCAGCAACTTGTCAACATGTCAATCGCTTGGCCATGAAATTTGCATTTGCTGCGGTTGTCGCCATCATAAAATCCAACAGGTAGGGTGAATATTTATAAACGACTCTTTAAAGTAGCCATTTTCATATTATAAACAATTTGGTTAAGTCCTCTTAAGGTTTATTATTTTATTTTATTTATAATTGAGCATTAAATGTGCGTCAAAAGTTGAATCTGATCTGTTTTACGTTAAGGCTTACTCGTTATCCTTCTTTATAGATTTAGCTGTTGTATTTCTGTGATAAATCTTGATTTATCTTTGCTTTCCAATATAATACAGCTTTCTCAGAAGGTATCCTAGAACCTTATAGCCTGGAAACTATCAATACCCACAGTTCTCTCGGTAGCTGAGTTATCCGAGTCATCGAGTCATCATCCCAACTCCCAAAACATCCCAAAAGCAGACCATTTGCGAATCCCAGGCTAGGTTAATGCAATCACTCCCACTTACCAATGTGATCTCGGGCTGGGTTAAGCTCTTAATCAAATTTGGTGACTTTAACCTCAAAATTGAGCAAGTTGGGGCTGTTGCTGATAATTTAAGTTCAAACAGAAGCAAAATCTATATAAATACAATAAATTTGATATTTTTTTGAATCCTAGTTCACCAGATTGAAACTTCACCGTGTTTTATAGAGGCTAAACAATCTGTATTCGTTTAGTTCAGTATCTTGGTTTAAGCTCAACGTAGCTCACTGAATTTTTTTGTATAAAACACACAATTTTATGTACGTAAAAGTTTTTCGTCCTTTTCGAAATAATTTGTAAATTGAAGTGAAAGTAGTTGTATATATATATATATAGTATTGACATTATTTTTGACCGCGATATTCGAAATCTAAATCATAACCATGGCTAGATCACAAGCAACCTCTTATGGCAAATCCATCTTGGGATTGATGCGGTTCAAGCGAATCGTTTCATTTGCACCAAGTGTACATTACATGCAGGTGCGAACTAAATGCGAGTCGAGTGGCATAGTCATTGGACTCTATCTGAAGGAGGGCGACAAGGATCCACAGTTGACGCCGAACGGTGAGAAGTTCGATGATCGCGTTGGCGGCAAGATCACTGAGCTGGTAAGAGAAGCGGGTATGACCGGCAAGCTGGGCAAGGGCAGGATGTTCTCCAACGTGGACAAAGAGTTCGCAACCATCGCGGTCGTTGGCCTGGGCCAGGAGGGAGCCAGCTACGATTCAGAAGAGAATATCGATGTGGGCATGGAGAATGCACGCGTTGCTGCCGCGGTCGGTGCACGCTTCTTGCAACTGCAGGGCGCGCAATCAGTGTTCGTGGATAGCATGGAGTATCCTGAGCAGGCTGCCGAGGGTGCAGCCATGGCCGTGTGGCGCTACAATGCGAACAAGCGGAAGAACTATCGCACACCCATACCCAAGCTGGAGATGTACGGCTCCTCGGATGTGGATGCCTGGACGCGCGGCCTCTTCAAGGCGGAGTCACAGAATCTGGCGCGTCGTCTATCCGATACGCCGGCCAATCAGATGACGCCCTCCATATTCGCACAGGCTGCCATAGATGCGCTCTGCCCCTGTGGCGTATCTGTGGAGGTGCGCTCCATGGACTGGATCGAGGCGCAGGGTCTCAATTCATTTTTGATGGTGGCCAAGGGCTCCTGCGAGCCGCCCATCATACTGGAGATCAGCTACTGCGGCAGCTCGCCCGATGAGAAGCCAATACTGCTCATGGGCAAGGGGCTGACCTTCAACAGCGGTGGACTGTGCCTCAAGCCCAAGCGGTACCATGACGCATATCGTGCCTCGGTCAGTGGTGCAGCTGCGGTGGTGGCTGCCATACGAGCTGCCGCCGCCCTATCGCTGCCCGTCAATGTCTCAGCGGTGCTGCCGCTCTGCGAGAATATGCCCTCGGGTATGGCCGCCAAGCCGGGCGATGTGATATCCCTGTTGAACGGAAAGTCCCTGTGCATCAAGAACACTTCCGGGGCTGGCACCGTGATGATTGCCGATCCCATGCTGTATGCCCAGAGCACGCACAAGCCCAAGCTCCTGGTAGATGTGGGCACACATGCCAAGGGTGTGGTCTATGGCCTGGGTGCATCCTCCACTGGCCTCTGGACGAACAACAGCTCCCTGTGGAAGCAGTTCAAGAAGGCCGGCTCACTTACCGGCGATCGAATGTGGCGGCTGCCGCTCTGGAAATATTTTAAGTACCTCGTCGAACCAAATATGACCTATGACCTGTGCAACAAGGGCAGAGGACCCGCCTCCTCTTGCCTAGCGGCAGCGCTGCTCTATACGCTGGTTCCCTGCCTGGATTGGGTGCATCTGGACACCCGGGGCACGGGCATGCTGGCCCTCCACGGTGTGCCACCCTACCTACTGAAGCACCGCATGACAGGACGACCCACACGAACCATCATACAGTTCTTGTACCAGATGGCCTGCAAGTAGGATTATATGAAGACTTAGATGACCCATTTTGTACATTTGCAAGTAAGATTAACGCAGACTAAGATGACCCATTTTGTACATTTGGCTGTAGATGTGTTCCAAATTATGTTTATGAGTGTTTCCATGGCAGCAGAGAGGTATCAAGGATGAAGGCAGAAGTTGTCAGATATTGTACGTTTCACTCATTTTATGTTTACAAAATTGAGTGTCCAGTATTGTCAGTTGTAATCGTCTAGAAATGTGTATGTTTTAATCGACATGTTAACTGATGACTGTCGGGTAAATTATAGACCTTGTATGTACTAATTACTATTGTTTAACTTGTATGGATTACTAAATCTGAAACTAGATTCCGTGATTTGGCGTTGGTTCTAAACCCAATCAATGGTACTTCGATGTCTTCGAAATTGGATAAGCTTCAGATAAGCTAACCCCAATTCGACTTGATATAATCTTGCTTTGCTGACATATATATACAGCTGGGCAAATTGATTTTTGATCACCACAATCCCTAAATTTCGGGTAAAAGTGCAAGTTTGCAGTTAGGGAAACCAAATCAAGAAGCAGCGGAAATCAGTCAGCGATTAGTTCTGCTGAACGCGTCCCTCTATAGATTTCTGCTGTACAGTCTTCCCCATTGGGGAAGAATTCACTTAGAATAGTCACCGGCCTTCTGACTGGGCACTGTAGACTGAGAAACCACCTAAGCAAACTAGGAATTGTAAGAAGCGGAACATGCAGATTCTGTGAAATGGAGGCTGAAACCTCATCACACATACTAACAGACTGCACTGCCCTTGCCAGAAGAAGAAACAGGTACCTGGGTGGGTTTTTCCTTCAGACAAACGATATAGGTACTCTAGATCCGACCAAGATCCTTGCATTCATGCAGGAGATAGGGTTGATGAGTGAGCTTTAGGCTTAGAAGGGGCACAATAGATCTCATAGGTCGCAGTGCAACGCCCCCCATCACTAATAATAACGAGAATCTTATGGTCTCTCTTACGCCTTTAATATTGCACCACATTTCAACATTTATACACCATTCGTAAGGTATATCGATTGGATATATCCGCCGATATGACACGTTAAAGGGGACACTAACACAAAGAGACATAATACACACAGATATGGCTTACTAGACTTGAAAAAATTGATAAAATGTTAAAAATAAAATGAAATTATTTGACTTATTGTTCCTAGAATTTGGTCGACTGCGTAGACCAGTAAAATTGAATCTATAAACATATAATAAACAAATATGGCAAACTCAGTTCAATAATCTACAATTAGTAGCCAAATGCATTAATTTAATTCAATTGCAGAGTTTGTTATGAATATAATACTATAAAAACTGGAGTTATTGATACAAATAGTATAAAAACTAATGTGAGCTTGTAAGTTCTAGTACAATATGTAGATATATGAGTTCTATTCTGTCTCTTATATACCTTTCAGCAACTTTAACAAGACACATCCTAAAACAAAAGTAAGGCAGAGTTGATATGGAGTCAATGTAAATGAAGTGTGGCATTTTATTTAAAAATTCGTATATGTAAACTTGTAAATTATTTATTATTGGTCGTAAGCCAGGCACTTTTAACAAAGTTATTTGGCCAATCGTTTGTCGGCAATCCTTGCCAGAAGTTAGACCCACACAGCCGGGCTGGTTAACTAATTGTTTGGCTTACACCCGGAAACCTACTTCGAGCTATGCGTGTTGCCTACAAAAATTGCGTGTGCCGGGTCCTGTGGCCCAGGACCCAGGCCAGGGTTATGGATCCTTGTTGGGATCGGGGTACTGGCCATACTGAGACGACAGCCGCAAGTCACTTTGACTCGAAGTCGTTTGACATGTTTTATTTATGCGTACAAGTTGTGCATAAATAATGAGCCCGTAGGGACAAGGGGGATCGGAGTCCTGCTCAGAACCGAGCCGAGCCGCAAGTCGTGCGCATGGAAATTAACCACAAATGCGCCTAAAAGCATACAGCTGTGTCCTGTGTCTTTGGAATGCCAAGTTGTCCTGGCCGCTGCTGCTATATGATGTAGATTTTAAATGAATTGTGCCAACGTGTTTTCATTACGCTTACGCTTACGTTTACGCTTACGTTTACGTAACTGTGAATAGATTTCATTTTATTTCATTTCATTTGGCTCGATTCCTGCGCAATTTTTATTGCCAACGTCAGCATCGAGGGGCTGCTTGGTGGGGTGGTTGGGGAGTCAGCTTGTTTGTTGCTTAATTGGAAGGAAATTAAAAAATAAACAAGCAACGTTAAAAGTAAATACTACACGCTTGCGATTACCTGGAACTGGACCCAAGGACCTGCACCACTCTGCAACCACCCAATCACCACTCTGCATGGCCTTAAGTAGAAAGCCAAGCCCAAGGGCTGTTTGGAATTTAATTTTCATTTCGTTGCCCCTGCGTTAATTTCATCTCCGTCTTTAGGTTTTTTATTACGGCCAGCTCATTCTGGCTCTTAACTGTGCAAATAGATTTCAGTTGTTGTTGATTTTGGGCTTCTTGCTTGGTTTTGCAGTTAAAAACTTTCAATTGTTGCTAGCACAATATTTGCCTTAAATTAATTAAAAGCCATTTACGCTTATCAATTGCCAGCTGCTTGCCCAGCCGGCTAATTAAAGTGGCCTATTCGAAATCTGTATGCAGAAAACGAAATCGAAAACGAAATATATCCGGTATTTGAATGACTCAGTTAAATGCCTCAATATGTTGCAATCGAACAACTACAGATATCAATCCATTCATATTCGAACTGTGCATTGAAGTCAGTTTAAGGAAGAAGTGAAGTCAAGGAACGAACTAGTTGTTCAATTAGTTCAATGGATATGTTCATTATGTTCACTTGAATAACATTTTCGTTCGCTATAAAATATATCGTTAGATATATTTCTTTGCGCTGTGGCACATTGTTGTTGCAAGGATGAGAAAGTAAGAAATAAACAAATAACAAAATAATTTACCACTTTTTTCCCCGATTTCCCTATAATATTTTGTATAAGGTATGAAGAACTTAGAAAGCGATCTAACAAAATGCTTCACTCACACATTTCACCTTAAGCACATTTCCCGTCGGTGCTTAGGGTTTTGAGTAGATTTTTCAAGTTTCATACAACAGTTTTCCGCCCGTGGGGTTATTCAAATGAACAATACGAACAAAAAGGGAACCCAAACGAATAAAATGAACAAATCCATTAAGCTATCTCAACAACTCTTGCGTTCTCTAAACTCAATATCTTATTAACTAATTTATTTCACAATTTCAGCCATAGAGGACAGAAATCTTATTTGAATTTCATAATAAGCAAGAATCGAGCTCAAAACCAACAAGTTGAACTTAAACAAAGGTAGCTTGTTTTCTCAGCTCAGTGAGTTGTCGAATCGAACTGACTCTGAAGCATTCAATAGAACTCAAGCTGTTGTTCAGTGGTCCTGCAATGATTTGGCCATTAGTCATTCAAGGCGTCATTGCGTTATGTAAACAAAATGTTCTACTCAAATTTCCCATGGTCACATGCAAATTGTCATCACTGATTCCAGCCTCAGCCTCAGCCTCGGCACGTGATGCGTGCGATACTGTCCATGGCAGTCATGGCTTAGTGTCTAGGTGCACCAGAAATAATCGTGGTAACTGAATCGTAATGCCACTGCTGCTGCGCTGGCATAACTAATAAGACACTTATTATGCTGTGGGGGTCTAGTAACGTTATACCAGTTTAACGATATCACGTACATACGTTAACTAACGCTAACTACGTCGTTAAGTGTGTTGCGGTGGGTTGTGGCTGCCTTTGCCTCTGCCTTTGCCTTTGCCTAGTTTCTGTATGCGAATGGCGAATGGCGCCCGAGCAGGGACTGGCGCCCGAGCAGGGACGCGCACGAGCAGGGACACGCCAACGCAGCAGCCTGGACTAATCAAGCTCTCTCCTGGCAGGACCGGCAGCAGGAGCGGCACCATGCTGCGCGGACAACGTGTAAGCAATGGGCCGCCAGTGGTGCCTGTGTCGGGGTACAATACTAAAATTTACATTTTGCTGGCAGCTAACAACTACAAGGATGAACCCTCAGGTTGGTCGTATGAGCTGCATGGCTTTGTTGTTTTAATAACCACGATCACGTCGCATTAAAAGCACACAAAACACAAAACCCACTAACGCCGTGAGGCTTAGTTAAACGCTTCTAATTAGGCTTTTCTGCACATAACTTAGGCACAGAAGTGGGCTATTAAAAACTGGCTCAAATATTTGCGTAGCCATAAAAGCGTTAATCAGGCAGCCAAACAGGCACACAGAAACACTAAAACATGGCACGCAACTAGCTGGCCAAATTATGCGAGTAATGCCACCAACTTGCCACAAAATGAGGCAGTAAAAACTACTTACCGCAGGTAAGTGCTAATAAGTAGCTCCAAACTAGTGCTTGCTGCCACAATTCTATTGACCAACCTGGAATCATGCAAAATAATAAAACAATTACAATCCTTTTAAGTTTATATATATTAAAGGGAGACAATAACATAATCAAAGGCTGATTACAATATTATCATATTATAGAAAACAGCTATAAAAAACCAAAATTATAAACCTTTTAATATCAATCATTACAAATATCTAAAAAAAACACTATTACTTTTTAACTGCTACAAAAAATAAAGCTTAAAGTATAATAATTTAAACACTACTTAAAGTTTTTTTAAATATATTTATATATCTACTAGAGTTCTTTAAATTGTGACATAAATTAAATTACATTTAATAAACAAATAAATAAAATATTTGTCTCCACTCGGATGGTATGCGCTAAAAACTATGGCATTTTTAAGGGCCAGTATAAAAATGTCAGCGCTTTTAATTATGCCTGGATAGCTGCCAGAAAGTAATGCCACAACAATTTGCAAACATTTGCCAAAAAATCTATTTCAATTGAAAATTGCCAGCGACAGTCCACAGGCGACAGGCGAGCCGCAACTTGCAACATGCAGCTTGCAACAGTCTATGCTAGAAAACAATAAACATAATGGCCATATTTTATATTTCCGACAATGCGCAGAGCGTGCAACAAGAAACAGCGGGCAATTGTCAACAAAAGTGCACATAAAACTAAACTCGAAAGTGCCAAACATTTTTTGGCATTGAATTGTGCGCCACAGGACTGACTGGCAGTCAGAATTTGGACTTGGACTTGAATTTGAAACTGAAGCTGAAGCTGAAGCTGGGAATGGAGTCAATGTCTGTTGGGGAGCTGACTGCCAAATGGCCAACCCATTGAATATTGGCTGGCATTACGATAACGATATGCTTTAAACAATTTGGGCACTCAGCTGCTCATGAATAATCCTTTTCAGCCTAATCAGAAACACAGGCCACGGCTGCTCCTTGGCAATATGCAAATGTATCGTAACGAAAATTGTCCCAAAAGGTAAATTAACTGTGCGAACAGACAGAGGAGGATGCCTTTCAAAATGTTTTTGTCACCTATGAAATCGATTAAGGTAAAATGGAAATTCACGGGTCCAACGGGGGAAACTTGCCATTCAGCGCTGCTTTTATCATCAAAAAGTTCTCAAATTGAATTTATATGGCTTGTTAAAAGCCGAAAAGTTTGTATACTATACCCGCCCCCCTCCTTAAAAATAAAAATACAAATAAAACACAGCCAGGATTTTGGCGGCATATTTACATTGCTGAAGCGATCCCATTGTTCTAGTGCCCTGAATGGGTTTTCAGCTTAAAGCTTATAACAAACTATCAAACTTGAATTAAATGCAAACATACGTACGTACACTCACTAGATGGAGGAAGTGTGCTTTGTATAATTATGCAAATGTGTTTGATTGTGAAAATTGTGCAGCTCACGCAGCGCCAGCGCCAGCGCCAACAAGTAGGCAACACTTTCAAATGCGCCACTTTGAATGCCGAAAAACAACACATTTGCATAATTATGCAATCTGCTAGGCCAACTGCCACACCCACACACATCTACACTCAGAAAAAGAAACACTGCTTGACAAAAATAGGAATATTACCTGATATTTTGGACTGTATTCTGACTTTAGTATACACTGAACTCCGCTACTCTCAACTCGGTTATTTGTGCATGCAAAGCTGTCATTCTTTTACCTGGCTTTTTCCTATCTTAGCCACAACACATTCCAGATAAAATTACATTCTGCCTTGCCCATTGGCCCAACCTTTTCAGGAAAACAAAAATCAAGCCAAAATGTTTTGTCTAAGACTCTTAAATGGTGCTAAACTAAACTGTTTTGTTTAAATGAAGTTTTAGTTGGCACTGTTTCAAATGTTGCCAAACAGCCATCAACAGTGAACTTTATTATAATTATTGTCAGTCATAACTGTGGATCTAGAAGGACCTAGCTTTTAGTAGGTTCAACAGATTCTATTGTAGTTCAACCAAACATCATTGTATATATTCTATAGAAGGGTGTACGCTGGGGTTGCCAATTTTTCTGAGTGTAACACACCTAGCACACACACACACACACATAGATTGTAACGGTGCAGCATTGTGCTAGCCAAAGTGAAATTTTTGGCTAATTCACCGCAAAGTTTTGGCCACTCTAGCAAAAGTTTCGATATTTCGTTTAGCTTTTTGCACCAAAATTTATTGCACATGGCTTGAGCTTTCCTCTACAAAATTTGCATATGTAGCACAGCACAGCACGCACTAAGCCCAAATCCCAAATGAAATGGTTGGCTTTCAATTGAACAGCAAATTTAATGAAAACAGTTCGAACATTAAGTTAAATATCGTTTAAACGGCACCATGAAACTACTTTGAACTCAGTGGTTCCATAAAACTATTGAATAATCGGTTTATAGGTTCTTCTTAAGACCAGTCAGAAGCTTAGCGATTTCCTTCTTCATGGTAATAGCCCGTTGAGCCAGTAATTTAGCCAACATGGCGTGTTTCTCTATCAAGGCAACTGCCTTCTGATCGTCGGGATCCAGAATATCCTGGGCTCGTTCAGTTAATTTTTTGGCCGATGACAAGGCCTTATAGGCCTGGGCCAATGCCAGGGTCACCTGCTTCTCCGCAGCTTCGAATGCTGATTCTAGACCTTCAACACTATCAGAGTTCTCTATTTTGGCCTTCTCAATGGTCTTCTTGGCATCCGACAGTAAAGAGGCAGCACCGGTTGCCATTTTAAACATCAATTTGGCCATTTCATCAGACTCTACTTTGTCGAATTTCTCTGGCTCTGTTTCTGATGTATCTTTCTTTGAGCTAACTATATTATCCTTGGAAGTTGAGATGATATTCGACCCAGTCGGGTGCTGTTGCTTGGTTTCATTCTTCTCTCGATTGTCAGAACTTTGATCTGATTTCGAAGCTATTTTTGAATCGCCGCTAGGTGATTTTACTGCATTGGACACGTTCACAGCCGGTTCCTTTTTGTCGGTTTCCTTACGGAACTTTTCCACCATTGCCAATCCAGCTGATTCAAGCACCGTATTTGTGGAGCTAAACTTCTTATTTTTCACTTCATCTACATATGTGGGCTTGTCGCTTACCGACATTGCCTTTACTGGCTTACTCTCCTCACAATCAAAGACCTTTTTATTGGGGTCCTTGAGATCTTTACCTTGTAGCTCTGTTGTAGTTTCTACCTTTTCATCTTTCTTTGAACCGAGGAATATCTCGCCTTCAGCTGTTATGCACTCCTGATGCATACCAATTATTGTGTTATTGTCTGCACTTTTGAAAGGTTTGTCCTTTTTAAACTGAGCCGTGGAAGTTTCGCCGCCAGGTTTCGTGATCGAAGAGTCTCCCTTAGGTTGTTTTGGTGGCTTCACTGCACTTACTTTTAGTTTACTTCCATCCTGCATAGTATTACCTTCTGTAGACACGAATACGATATCAGCTTTCGTTATATTAGATGCCTCAAATTTCTGTGTTGATTCACAAGTGGGAGGCTTTATCTGCGTTTCAATACGGCCAGCTTTGTCATCCTGCTTATTTACCTGACATTTCGGTGCATTATCTTCAACATTATCTTCGCACTTCTTCGGGATCAATTTGATGCACTCCTCATCCTTTTTCTTTTCCTCTGGACATTTAGTTTTACGCTCGCAAACATTTTCCTCTTCGTCAGGACATTTAGGTTTACGCTCACAAACATTTTCCTCCTCTTCAGGACATTTGGCTTTACGCTTACAAGTATTTTCTTCCTCTGGACATTTTGCTTTACGCTCACAAACATCTTCGTCCTGACATTTTGCCTTAGCTTTACATGGGGCTTCTCTCTTTTGACAATCATCTTCAATATCCAAATTGGCATGATGAGGCTTAACATCAGCCTTGGCAGTATCCTCGCCTCGAATAATTGTCTTATTGCATATGTTAGATGATCCCTCCCTTTGAAGATCATCGTCGTCGTCGTCCTTTTTGGGTTTTCCTGCAGTTGACGCTGACTTTTGTCCACCCTGGATCTTCAACCTCTCGGCATTGGCACTGTCCGTAACCTCCTTTCGCTTTTCACCCATTTTATCATAGAGACTCTTAAACAGAACGCAAGCCTTAGCAGCCAAGTCCTTAGCGAATTCTATGCCCTTTGCTGCCATTTGTGAAACTTTCTCTGCCGCCTGGCTTTCAGTTGAATCTTTGGCGTCGGCTTTTACAACAGCTACTTTTGCTTCATCTCCTTCTGGTTTCTTATTTGGATCGCTTGGCTTGGTATCCTTTTTGGCGCCCTCTTTTGCCTCTGGTGCAACTTTGGGCTTGGTATCTGCTGGTGCTGCCCCAGTCGGAGGAGCTTTTGGGGGCGGCTTACCAGCCCCTGAGGAACCTCCTTTTGGCGGAGGCTTATCAGTATCCTCGGCCTCCTCTTCCGGTATATGCACCTCCATTGGACCTGGCTTTTGTTCCTCGGGTGTATGAGGCCAAAAGGTAGGCCTATTTATGAAATCTGGAGCTGTATCGGGATGTGCATTGCAATACTCCTCCATAGTCATTTCAGTGTAGGGCTTCAAACATTTCAAGTGTTCCAGTTCTTTCTCTAGAAGCTTGATGCGCTTATTCGATTCCTCCTTATACTTTGCAACATTCTTCTTTACTTCCTCGGTTTCCTTAACCAATTCACCGAAGTATTTAGAATGATCAATCACGGTATGTCGATTAGCAAACATACTGTCCAAATTGTCATACTTCTTCTGATAGTCGGCGACCCAATCAACATATTCTTTCCGCACATTGGCCTTGTAATATTGCCAATCTATGGATGGCATTTTCGGCGGATACTTACGAACCCGTCTTTTGAAGGATATATTAGGTAGAGATTATGGCACAATTTGAAAATGTACTTACGCTTTGTAAGTCTCAGTTTTTTTAGCAAATACTTGAAACTGTTTTCGCTGATTTGGGGGCACTCGCTTATAAAGATCCGTCAACTTTACTACAGTACAGCCCTTACCCTTGCCACCCGCCTTGAAGCACTTCATAAACTGGTCCCACATAGTCTTAAATAATCTTAATAGGTCGTAAAAAAAATATATATATTTGTATTATTTATTGCACGTGTATGTTTGAATGATTTTGAGTATGAATACGTATGCATTTAAATACGTATATGATAGAAGTCAGCTGGATCAAGGGTAAGTTGACCTCACATAACATACGTTGAGGGAGAGACTATTAAACGTAAAATTTTGAGCACTTCCAATTCAATGACTTTGGCAATAAAAGCTGCCATTTATAGCTGCTAAAAATTGCATATTCATGCACTTTCAATTAAATCAAAGTCAGGCGCAACAGCAGCATCAACTAAGCAGTTGACAAACTGACAATAAAATCGAAAATTAATTCCATGTCACAGCCAACGCAGGCTCCATCTCCGAGACACACCAAAGTTAAATGTAATTGCATAAGCAGTGTGCAAGGTTGAGGGCAGGCGGGTTGGTAATCGAATGAAATGAAAGTCACAGCATCACAGACACCCTCCAGGCACAATGTGCAGTACCAGCACCAGCACCAGTACCAGCACCTCCTCAAACTCAAACAGATATGGAAGCAACATCAATACCAGCCCCGATACCAGCCACCAATACCAGTCCCGATACCAGCCCCAATACCAACATCAACGCCAACACCATACAGTCATCTGAAATGCTCCAAAGTGACAATCGCAATTTATAACGCAACGAAAATGGGCTAATGCCAATTCTCCAGGTAATTGTCGGTATCGGAGCGGCGTTAGGAGTGAGCGGATGAGAGGGTGAGAGTATCAACAACCCTTGACAGTCCCACAACATACAGTCCTTTGAGCGAAACAAGCGGAAACGAAACGGCTTGCGAGCGCAGCGCCTGCGCTCTTCACAATTCCACAAACCCTCAGCTCTGCTGTCAGTTTGACAGTTGCCACATACCGCCAACCTACCCCGACAGCACACCGGGTCCTAGAACTCTTGAATTAAAACAGCTGCGCTGCGCTCTCTCGCGCTCTCGCAGGACGAAACGCTGCGAAATGGAACAGCACATGAAAAAAATGAGAGCGCATTGACTTCTCCGTCTGTCATCGAAATTCGTGCGGTTGTGAATTTTTCGTGTATGTTGTTTTTATGCTAAAACTATATAAAAACTAAATAAATTGCAAATATTTCAATAATTGAATGCTCCTGGCTGTGTGAACTATGAAATTGAGTGTCTACAAGTGCTCGCAGTGCCTTTATTGATGTCCTTTAACTGGGCCTAACACCCAGAGAGACGCTCCGCGCGCTCTGTGCGTCTCTTTGTGGCATTTCTATTTGTGTATCATACAAAATTGTGTTTACATTTTTTTCCTGCACTGCCAAAGCATAAATGAAAATATGCTGCATTTAAGCAATTTTGCTGAATTTATTATTAAATAATTAACCACAACTGCCGTTAAGTAAGTTGCACATTGATATCAATTGATTTAATGTTTTAGTATCCTGCATATCCTGCGTAAATATTGCCTGTATATATTTCGTGAATGTGTGTGTGTGTGTGTGTGTGCGTGGGCTTGTGTACATGTGTGTACAGTATAAATAACATTTCTGTAGATGAAATCTTGAACATTCTCTTGAAGGGCCTCAAGAATTTCTATTGACTTATTGTTTTTGTCAGGCTATTACTTACATACTTATACTTACTTGTTTGAGTATGTCAAATATAAGTGATTTCAATACAGATTCCTAATAGTATAAATACTTATAAGTTATGAAAGGGAAAGTCATAAATATATATAGAAATGATTGGTATTTATATAAAACAAATTTACTACTGTAAATAAACCATTTTTACCATTTACCATTCATTTCTAAGCTTATGATAGAGTATTATATTATTATTACAATATTATATCAATAACTGCAATCATCAATAAATTTAATACATAAATGCTTGCAGTTTTAATAAATATTTATAATATTTTAATACATTTCATAATAATAATAGCTAATAACTAAATTTTGTTGAATATGATCATTTCTTATTATATAGTTTTCGAAATTTAAATAATACAAGTCTGTTTTAATTATACATTAATAATAGTAATAATAAAAGTCTGTTTTAAGTATATTTTTATTCAAACACCCAAGGCAAGGCTCCTAAATTACTAATACTAATGGAAATAGTTAAGAAAACTAAAGATTCATATACTTAGCAACAGTTTTCAAAATTCAAAAATATGTAGAAACTTTTGATATAAATAAATAAAAAATATGAAGGTTTGCCAAAATTAAAGGAAAACGGAAAAAAATGTTTTTGAAATATTAAGCAATTTTTAACTACTACACATGGTCTACCAACAACATTTGTAGAATATGTGGTGGCTTATGATCTTTTGAAATTAATATATATAATTATAAGATATGGATAAAATGTACTGATTTTAAGCTAGGTAGAATTGAATGGCTCACAAATTGATATGAACAGTGATTTTTTTAAATTTTTGATAGAATGATACAGCAAACTCAACAAACTCATGAGTATACAAAGTATTAATTTTCACTAAGGTAAACTTTTTCTATATTATTTGGAATATTTTATTCCAATTTTAAGAACTGATCAAATCTGCAAGTCTTAGGGCCCCTCAATCTTTGCAGGACATGAGTAATTTGCGGTTTAGTAGTATACCAATTTTCCAGTAATTTTATTTTAAATATAAATCTTTAAGCAATGGGGAATGATTCACCCCCGCCCCCCTCAACAAAGTGCCTCAAATAAAAGTGTAAAATTTAGAGAGAAACTTAATGAAACGCATTAAAATTCCAGCAGCCTAAATGAAATGAAATTGTACAAATAAACTAATTGCCTTGAAGGATACTTTACAACTTTGGTCAGTTGTTGGAACAACAACAACAACAACAACGAATGCCACTAAAACGTCAGCTGTTGTTGTTGTAAATGTTGTTTGGTCTTGTTGCTTTTATTGTTTTTCTTTTTTTTTGTATTTTATTTTTTGTCTTTGTTGTTGTTTGTTATTTTGTTATTTTGTTATTTTGCTGGCCGGAAGCAAACGCAGAGCGCAGACTGCGGAATAAATACAATTTGCGGCAAGCGGATAATGTGCAAAAATAAATTTCCACAGCGGCTGATGGCTTAGAATTTTAATGTAATTTATTTTGTGGAAACAAACAGCGCACAGCAGCAAATAAAGTATGGCCAACATAAAAATTTATGCGCTGAAATTGAATATACGCCAACACTCGACACCCAAAGAGACCCCCGATGCTGTTATAATAGTATGGTATAGGGCGTATTTTCTTATATACAATACATACTTACATCTATAAGTATTAGGGAGAGTTAGGGATCGCTTCGTTAAGCCTTTCACGCTCGTCCAAAAACTTTAAAGTGTGCAATTTAAATGAACATTTTGCTTGAGGCCCTCAAGCGTGTCATGCAACGCCAGCAGACTAACCAAGTAGTTACATATACACACACACACACAGCAAGGTTGCCACCAACTATTTATGGGGCACAGAGCAGAGCTCTTTTCTTCCTGCCCCGCCTGGCTGCCAAGTGATTTTATGCTAATATTATGGGTCATTGGGATTTGCGCACAGCAAAGTGCTTGTTAAACATTTCATTAGACTTAGTGTAAATACCCGCGGTTAACAGCCGCTCGTAAAACTTGCCATACACACACACACACCCTAACACACACACACACATACATACACCCTTACTAACACACACGTGGTGTTTAGACCAACAAAAGAGCGTTTTACATTCGATATTAGCGAAAGTTTCTAGCTGCAAACTTTGTGAAAATGAAAGTGGCTTTTATGAACAGCTTTGTGTTGGCATATGGTTTCCCAACAATATAAGCTCAAATTCAATCAATATGCGAAGAGCCGTGTACACTGTACACCCCCTGTATATGTAATTACTCAGCATATGCTGCCTGATGAAAATGTGAAAAATCTAAAATAAATTGATCAAAATCTGAGCCTGACCCTCGCAATGAAATGGTTATGGAAAGCCAGTTCTGACCCTAATTCGTTACTTGCGCCATCTGAGGTACAGTGTTGACTGCTTTTGGGCAGAAAATAGCAGCTAATATTCGGGTTGGAAATGGCAAAGAAATTGTAGGCTTTATAAACAACAAATCCCTATATATTTGGATTTTCAGGCCAGTTCATTTCAAATCGATTTCAACCTTTTTTGAATGAAATAGCAACAGTTTCATCAATCAGAACCATATAAGAACAGTTTTCATTTCACTAGCTTATAGGCAGTTCGTTTTAAAACCGAATATTTAACGGTTTGCGGAAATCAGAACAGCTAAAATTTTCAATGGATTTGGAAATATGCTTAATTGTTTCCATCTTTATATTATCTGCTTGGAAAAACCCTTCGTTCAGAGCTAAAATAACCTTAAGAATAGCCTTTTATTTATATTTAATCAGAAATAGAAAAGTCGTCCACAAATTTGGGAATCAAGAGAAATTTGTGAACCAGCTAGAGATGCCAAACTCAAAGGGTTACAATTCGAACTGCTAAATATCGATAGATCAATGAAGCGGGTTTTAACCTATTATAAATCTTAGTTAAGACTTAGAGAATCACATTGAAGAAGCCAGACAGAGTTCCTCCGGCTCGCTAGTCACAAATCTTGACAAAGCTAGATTTGGCGGGAAAATGGTCGGTATGGACAACACTGCTGAGGTGCTGTACTCGGTTGTAGTGCGATAATGCCAAATCATGTCAGTCGCACATGTGGCCACATTACGTTTATTAAAATCGTGCCCGCTGACGCTGACAGAGTAAAAATGCGTTTTTGATCAACTGCCTCGTCACTGGAAACCGAAAACTGAAAAACGACAAAACGAAAACAGGATAACTGAAAAGTGAAATTTATGAACATCGCCCCCGCTGTCGCTGACATCTTTTGACGTTGGGCACAAAGCCAAAAGAGTTTTTTTTTGGCTTTAAAACTGCAGCAACAGTGTTTGTATGTAATCATCGATAGATATTAGAGCGTTGACAAATGATTTGAGTTCATCCAAAATTTGATATTGAATGAAAAATGGCAAATGGTGTCAGTTTAAAGCGTTAAATTTACGTTGCGGCCGTGGCCGACTGCGAGTGTCTGCAATAATTGGAAAATTTTCATTTGTCCTTTTGCCCTTGCAAATGACATAAGGCCAAGCAGACGGGCGGACGCAGGGACGGGCGGACGCGGCAGTCGCGGCAGACGACTCTGGCTCTGAGATCGGGCCGACAAACGAGCTGTAGGCGCATTTGCCATCTGTCACTCTGGCACTCGTGATGAATGTGTTTGACGTGTAGCCCAGCGCCCACGAGCATGGCTAACGGTGATGTTTCCCGTTGCCCCGCTGCCCCTTGCCCCTTGCTCGTTTGCCCGTTCCTCGATGTCCCTTGTCCATTGCCAGTTGCCGTTCAGTTCGCATTCGCATTCGCATTCTCAGTCCCAGTTCCGTTCCCGTTCCCATTTCCATGATGAAACGCACCGCATGACGTTGCATACTTTGCGGCGCGCGAGCCTCTGTGAATGATGTGCCTGCCCTCCCATTCTCTCCCCTCCCTTCCCAAGGGGCTGCAAACGCGAACGCGGTCTGATTTTGTGCACGTCAGACAAAACGACGCCGCTGTCAATAGTTCACGTTGAAAATATTAATGGTGTGACTTCATTTTGCACGGCAAATTGCCCAAGAAACACCGGCACTTGCCAGAAGGCCTGCTCAACTATCGATAGTCAGCACACTCGATAAGTTCGATCAATACTATCGATAGTACCAGTTAGTGAAACCAAATAATGATTTGTTCCAATTAATTATTCATGAACAGCATTCCTCAAGAACAAACAAATTGCCAGAAATAAAAACCAAATCTAGATAAAAAGACATGGCCAAATATACAATCCACATGAAAATCGGTTTAGTTTTGAAAAAGTTATGTAAGCTGGAAGGCTAGGAAAAGCATTTTCTCACTTAGGACTTGTGACAAGTAAAATTTTTGGAATTCTATAAATCGAAAAATTTACCCCAAAAACGATCTAAGATTTTGAGATTTGTAAATGGGGAGAAAATATAAAAAACAATCAAAATATATTTTCAGAAATTAATCGAATTTAAGTAAGAAATCAGTTTACAACCTCTAAATAATAATACGCAAGTTAATCGGTTCTGTTTTGGCAATGTTAGAAGAGATGAAGATCCACCAAAATTACTAAATAATATTATATCATAAATATATATATTCCATTATTCTCAATAACAAGTTCTCTTCATAAGGATGCTTTTTCTTTACCCATGTAGTTCATTTAAGGAAAGATCCTCTGTACATGAGAATGTTTTTGAAAGTTTTATAAAGAACAGTGCGATAAACTAGCGAGGGAACTTTTTTGTACCAATAATAGCTCCTTTAACACTAATATTCTCCTCTATTGCAGATTAAGCACAACAAAGTCTGGAAAACACGAACGAACAAACAAACAAGCATATGTCTATACTTAACTAGAGCAGCGTCTATATACTCGAACTGAACGGCCACGCAGATATACACATTAAAGAGAGCAAACACTGTGAGGCACCTAGAGAGCAGCAGCAATGCAAACAACTCAAGCCCGACAAGTGCAACAGCAGCAGCAGCAGCAGCGGCACCAACAGCAACAGCAACAACATCCTCATGTGTGGCAGCAACGTCAATGGCTGCTGCTCGCCAGCGTCCTCATGTTGACACTGTTCACGCGCACTATTCAAGGGATTACCGAGGAGCTGTCACCAGGTAAGTGTGGCCAAGTGTGATTGCAAAAACAAAGTGCTACAAGTAGTGCCCTGGACCGACAGTTACTGCACAATACCCATTCCATGCACCCAACAATGAGTTCGAGTTCGTGCTGTAACACATTGGCATTATAGCCGCCCCATCACCTGCTTCATGGCTGATTGGCCAAAAGCTGCAAAACAAATGAACGAAAAAGAAATCACAACATAACAAACAACGCGAACACCTTTTTAAGCACTATGGTCCTTCAAATGGGTCAGAAGGAACACCTTTAAGCGGTACTTCTTGTCAACCTCAACTTGAAACTCTAAAAACAACAATTTAAGTTTAAAATTGGTTAAAAATTCCTATGTTAAAGAATGCTTATATATCCCTATAAAGTATATAAAAGTATATAAAAATCTTTAATCGCAATTTTTAATTGAAAACATTTAAAGTTAAGCATCTATATTACTGACTTTCTCTGCCATATATACTTCCGGCGTGTAACGATATTATATTTTATCCGCCCAACATTCATTTCCTTTAATTAAAATTTTAAAAATTCTATCCAATGCACATTTTGTGCTATTGGATTTGGTGCCCTGTGTCTGTTAAGTGCTTAGCACAAGGAAATTAATTATATCCTTTATGCCGTTTTGATACTTGGGAAATGTGGTGAATAATTGATGGCTACAGATTCATTTAACAGCACAATTGTCTTTAAGTGGATGAAATAACAATTGTGTGTTAGACAATTCATGCAATTAAGTAACTATAGCAACAAGGTGCTTCTTCAACATTACACTGTATCAATTTGAAAATCGTTTGTATTATTCATAAATAGTAGTTGCAATCTGGTGCTCACATTGGATAGCCTTGCTTTTCTTCTGGGCATGGAACTCAAGCAGTATCCATAATTTAAGCTTATGCTTTTACTCACTGCCTGGCACACTTCAATCAGGTAAATGTTGCTCATTTAGCAGTCGCACAATAAATAAACAATGACAAAACAACGGACTCGAGCAGAACTACATGAGTACATCAATATTAATTATGCAAACGAGTCTCAAGGCAGCTCCAAGCATTTAGAGGCCCGTACCAGATCCAGCTCCAGACCCAAACCCCCACACCCAGACCCAAAACCAAAGCCAAAGCCAAACCCAGACCCTGTTTCAGTCGAAGCTTAAGCTCATTATAAGTGCATTAGCCAAAAGTGTCAGTTCTGCTTACTTGTTAGTGTTAGCCAAAGCAACTTTATTCTAAAACTCTACACTTAGAAAAAAGCAACAGAATACTTATTATACCTTACAGAATATAATCAAAAAATATATAGTATTTGCTTAAATAAACCCCAGTTTATTGATAATAATAAAACAAATAGAAATAACTTTTTGTAAAATTCATAAAATGGCAAACAAAACAAGACAACACTTTCATATGTTTAGAAAATGTATAACATTTCTGATTGAATAGTAGAAGCTTCTATTTCCTATATTATATATGTGATTTTATGCGAGAATAATTACATTATTAAGCTATTAAGCGCTTAATTTAGTTTAAGATTTTCGAGCTTAGATAAAGCCAAGTAGTGTCAGCGTATAGTATTCAATTCAGTCAGATTGGCAGGACTTTTCTCCGAGTGTAGTCAAGTAAGTAGCTCAGGCAGCTGCCAGGCAGAGCCCATTTCAAAAATTTTCAATTTTCCTGTCCAGCTGGCACATTGGGAGCCAGGAACTCATCCTGTGCAAATTATGATGAATGCGCCACGCTTTGACCCAAATAAATTTGTCAATTTATCATTTGCCTAAAATGAGATGGCGCTGCCCGGATTTATGCCACTCGATTCGCTCAAAAGCAACAATTGGTGGGGCTGACGGGGTGAGCTGTGTGGGGTGGTTGGGTGGTTGTGTGTTTGACTGGGAAGACACACTCAAAAATGCTGCCATCTTATGATAATTTGAGCTACCCCAGCATATATTCTTTTGTCATTGGGTTGGCTTCTGTTTCTGTTTCTGTTTTTGTTGCCTCTGCCGGCTTCTGTCACAAACTTTTGCTTCAAGTGTATAACAAAAACAAATGTTGTGAAGTCTGTGTCTTTTGGGTCGGATAAGTGTCGGCTTATGCACTTATTAAACAATAATAATTGCAAATCATTTTGCTTGGCTTGTGTGCTGCTGATGCCACTTGAGTGCCGAGTACGAGTATGTGGTTTGCTTTTGATTTGAATTAGGCAACTTGTCTTGCCGTCTTATTGTCTTGTTGCCTGCCTGCCTGCCTGCCTGCCTCGGCTAATCAAATAAATGTTTTGTACTCATAACTTTTTGGCATTTACTTTGGCTTCACATGTTGCCCCAATTGTTTTGTGGCAAAACATTTTCAGTTTGTGCCAAGATTTTCAAGATTTTTCAATTGTTTGCAGCTGAAAACACTTAACAAGCTGCCAACTGCAAATGAAATGCTTCAGTTAACTCAAGTTTTCTAATTGAACAATGAACGTTCGTTAAAGTTGCCATACACAACATCTTTAGTATGTGTAGTTATGATAACAACTTAAAGTTTGAAGTTCTCAGTTTTCAGTTATGCGACTAACAATTAACATCAAAAATGATGGCTGGGAAAACACTTAACTCACTTGATAGCATTTTTTTAAGGCATTAATATTACTTGCCGTCATTGTGGAATTTATATTAATGATCTATGAGTGCGCATTAAAAAATGTGCACGGGCCGAGGCACTAGGATATCCTTGAGACGATTAACTTTAAAGGCGAAACCAAAATGAAAATGAATGGCATCGAGCGAGTTTGTTGTTTTACAGCATCATAGACAATCCCACAGATAAGCACTCGAACCAGGAGGGGAACGAGGACTCGCGCCATGCGGAAGGGTCCTGCTCTTCCACTTATTATTATTAATGAGCAGTGCAACAAAAAAAGAACGAGAAAAAACAGATATTTCGGACTGCCGAAGCGTAAATACCCTTTGCTTTTAAGCCAACTTTGCAATGCAAAAAGAAAATTTACAACCAATTGTTCTTAAGAGAGCTATAAAAAATTGTGGTCCAATTTTGATCAAATCAATTAGAAAGTATTATAAAACTCACAATTTCTGAGTTTATTTGAGATATCTGTGATCATAGTAGAGTTATCCACATAAACAACTTAACCTTTCAGCGTATTGTTCCTATTGTAGCCATACAGATAGTCATAAGTGAACAGATTTTGATCAAATTTGGTCAGATTGTTAAGAATATATTAAGCCTTCAAATTGGAAAGCTTGGTAAAGGAATCTTTACTTTTTCATACAAGAACTCAATTCTTGAAGGATCATTCTTAGAACAGTTATGATTGAAGACTCACATGGCTGGATCGAGTTGATTATAGATGTTGATCAAGAATATAAAAAGGACAAATTTCGTGACAAAATTATGATACTCTCAGCAAGGATATCAAAAAAGAAGGGAGCCAAAAAAGGTGCGCATAAAATGCGTACGCGGCACCTTTACTACGGGAAATTATAAATGTCGAATAATGAGGGGCTGTGGGGGGTGGGATGGGCCATCAGCAGAACATTATAATGGTGGAAATAATAAAAGGGAATTATTAATATGACAAAAGACAAATGACTGATGCTGGCAAGAGCAATACAGACCAAAGGATACTCGACATACACACACACACGCACACAGGACCAACCACAGACGGGCAACGCTACAAAGACAAACGGCCGGGGCCATGTCCTATGACAGGGTTGAGGGATGTTGTGGGTGTTGGTTAGCTTCGTCCTTTGACTTTACTTTACTGTCCTGTGGCGAATTGAAAATGTGGTTTAGCTTTACTCGCATAGATACATATACATATATACATATATATATATATAATGTGCGTAATGTGGCAAAGGATGCGCCTGCTGGTCCCTTTTTCTTGGCAAAGGTCAAAGGCACAAAATACATTATGTGCTAATGCAAAGTCCATGTTAATAAATGTTGATTGAATTAATGATGATTAATATTTTGCATTTTGACATCTTGGCTTTTGTGGCCTTAACCGGAACTCAACAATAAGTAGTTGTAGTATTGTCCTTTCTCTCAGCCGCTTGCCGCTGCCGTTTTTAAGATGCGTCCTTTTGTTTGGCAATTTTCGCTACTCAACTTGATTTATTGTGTGCTGTATTGTGCTTTAGAGCCATCTCCGTTTTCCGCACTGTACATTGTGACAACAATTTATAGCTAAAATTCTTGTCACACACACTCAAACACACACACACACATACACACATAAGCACACCTGCCACGTGCCTTTGCTCACATGCCCGATTTTCAGCTATTTCATGTTTTATTTAGTGCATTTTCTTGCCTGACTGCAATTGCAGCCCTCCACAATTCCCTACGTATGCCCCCGCAGCCACCTGCCTTCCACCCCGCTAGCCAATAATTCCTAAGTTGTGTGCGCTGCATTGGCATTTTTTTCGATTATTGGTTTTCTTTCATTTGATTGCACATTTACACATTTTTTGCACCTTTTTTGGCTTTGCTTGCACCACAAATTTTTACACGTTCTGACATTTTTTCAGCTTCTTTTTTGTGTGCCCGCTACCCTGCAAATGGGTAGAAGGGTATACAGAATTATATGCACTTGTATGTAACAACTCATCTCAATCCCTATGAAATATATAAATATTTTTAATAGTCTTCAACAAATATCATCAAATATGTAAATACATAAAAGCTGAAGGACCTGGCAGCCATTGCTGATACACACTTATCATATAGTTTAAAGTATATGTTTAGTTTTTAAATAAAATATAAAAATAACTATAATCAGTTCTGAATTCCACTTTCGAATCAATTCCACTGAGATATATATAGCATGCCTTTGAGTACGTCTAGAAAATAAATGAATATACAAGAAAGCAAGGATTTTCATTATATTCTGCTCTAAAAAGTATGCTACATGATATTCTGTGGAATTAATTCGGTATGGAATTCGGAACAGGCCTTAATATCTTTTAATGCATGTTCTCAATTCCACTTTCAAATCAATTCCACAGGAAAATATGTACATACTTTTCGGAGCAGGATAAAATTCAACTTAAGAAACATATTTCTGTGAAATTACGTTTGGAATACAATATAACGATCTTATTACGAACGCTAACTATTTTTTTCTTGTATGATATGTAATGAGTTCTAAATACAGGGTATCTCTTGACTAGCAAACCTCATATTTTGTTCCTGTTTGTTTTTGCTGTAAATGGCTGTGATTTTGCTTTGTTTTAGATTCTTTTCTTGTGTGTTTTTTTTGTACAGACTGTGACATTTTTTGGCTCGATTTTTGGTGCTACTCCTTGGGCTGCTGACGCTGTCAAGTGTTTTGTCGCTTGTCAACGATTTTTCACAACTTCCGTAGCCAAAATGCTTGCCAAATAGTTTGCGCGTGTGTTTGCCAATTGCAATTTTGTATATTTATTGCAAAATGCAGCGACTGTGAAAAATAGGAATTGGAAAGGCAAAAGGCTGGGGCAGCCAGGTGGTCCATAAGAGCATTTATATCGCATTTAGCTGGCAGTCCCATGCCAGCGTTAAACTCGTTTAATTGGACACTTTGTAACTTTGCTGGTCGACAGCCCGCAAAAATTTGGACTGTCTGCTTTAGCAAAATGCTGCATATTATTAAATTAGCGACAGACACAAAGTGCTTTGCATATGAAAAGTGACAGTAAGTGCACAATTTCCAATCCCCCGCCATGGCAAAAACCAGAAAAAGATGAAGCCTTACTCGCATGTGTTAGTGCACCCTTATGCATGGGAACGGGGGCACATTGCCACGACGCAGAGCGGGGTAGAGGTTGAGAGAATGAAGGGTGGGGGTCGGGGCCACACGCCTGTTTCACGTAGTTAAATGTCCTTGGTCTCGCATGAGCCAAATGAGAGTTGGCTGGCGCAATAAACTTAAAAGCCTTGTCATGTTTACTTATCATTCCTTTTTCACAGTGCGCCACTTAATTGCGTTAGTGAGCGTTTCTATACCCTGTAATCAAAGCTGAATGGTGTGTTCGAGCTCTGTGGAAGTGTAGGTAACAGGCATGCATATATGTATCTATATAAATGTTTCGATTTATATAAGAACTCCTGGTGAATAAATGAAATGAAATGAAATGAAATATAAGAATTCCTTAATATTTTCAATTAAATACAATTTTTGACTGTGGTTCGAACTTTGTAACTTATGCTTTTGAAAAGGCAAGAGGCATGCACATATGTATAGCAAAATTTCGACTTGTATAAGGACTCATCAATATATTCAATAATTCTTTATATTTTTTTGGAATCTTGTATGTAAATACTATGTTTTTTACTGAGGTTCGAACTTCGCAACTTATGCTTCACAAGCTATATCATTAACCCATGTCTTCGTCTACTTTCCGTTCTCAAAGGGAATGTTATCATCACCATCATCATCACTAAAAGTTATTCTCGTATAAATTGCCATTCCTATTGTTTGACCAGCAATCGCTTACAGGGCATTTAGTAGTCGAGTATGCACCTCAGCAGCACTTTAACTTATTATTTATTTATATTAGTTCCTTCATATATGTTAATGCCTAGAGCAAGAATTTTTAATGTGCAGATTATTATGACTTGTTTTCAAAAGCTGCTCAATTGATTGAAATTGCCTTGAGAATAATATAATGTGTACTAAAATATCTATAGAAAATATAGATTACCTTGTAGAATAATAGATTGTGTGCAAAAATATCTATTGAAAATATACAATACCTTGTAGAATAATAGAATGTAATATATCTATAGAAAATAGAGAATACCTTGTACTTATTTCTTTATTATTTTTAGAAGTTATATGGAAAACATTTTCTGTCATGGAAAATTGACTTTTAGTGTTTTTCATTAACCCATTTTTTTAAACAACAATATAAAAGACTTAATATAATTATTGCGATATTATCTTAATATACAAATACCCGACAAATGCACTTTGCAAGCTTGTTAATTTTCATTTAATAATTTGAAACTTGTCATCTTTGATAGTAAGATAATATATAAATACTTTCAGAAATCTATCCCACATCTGGTTTATGTTGCCTAATGACAATGCTTTTCAGTTTGCTAAATAAATATTATTGTCTACAAAAAAAAATACTTCAAATGTACGAAAAAGTCTGCAATTATTTGAAATTTCTTTAAAATAATGACCTTAATTATTAAATATATTATTTACTTTGACCCGCTTCAAATAACCCAATTTTATTGTAATAATTATATACCAAAAAAATAGCCACATTTTCAAATAATGTGAAAAGCTGGAGAAAGCAACTTTCTATTGCCTGCGGTGCATATTTCAGGTAGGAAATAAAACAACTTTCCAATTGCCGCCAGCTGTGCGGCTCGTGTCCGCATCCTTGTCCGTGTCCGTGTCCGCACTTCAAAGGGACGCAGATTTTTCGATTTCAACTTTTTAGCGCTGGGGGTCAAATGATGGCTCAAATAATTAATTTTTTAGCTGTCATATTTATGCAGACTGTGACGTAATTAGGCAAGATGCTGCAGCTGCTTAAAATTAAGTTTTTGTATATCAATTCATTTTAAAGCTGTCGAGATTTACTTAACAAAATTCTTGTGAAACATTCCAGGACCTGGGCCAAAGTTTATACATACTCCTACATGAATTTTGCATAAGAGCGCCCCAAAAAGTTGCATCCGTGCCCTGGTAACAAATACGCCAAATAAACAAATAGACAGGGAGACAGCCAGGGAGACAGGGAGACGGGAGACGGGCTCGGCACTACAGTTTGATGTAAAATGCTAGGCAAGAGCAATAACAATAGACAAACACGCTGGGGAATCAACACCAAGCAAACAGGCAAAAGCAACAGCAACAGCAACAACAACAACAATGCTTGAACAAAGAACGGACATATGCAAAATGTCTGTTCTAGGATGCGGCAGGACGAAGCGAATAGGGACTAGACATGAGCAATATCGTCGTGACTGAGTCCCAACTACACATGCAGAGTAACAGCTTCTGCAGTCACAGTCCTGCTATTAACAGTCACAGTCTTAATATTAACAGATATTGCCAGTCACAGTCCTACTGTTAACAGTCACAGTTCCGATAACAGTACAGTCCTGCTATTAACAGTCACAATTGCGATAATATTGGGCACTATTACCACGTGTAGACTCTAACAGTTCAAGACTGAGCCTGCTAAAATCTACATTAACAGTCACAGATATTGCCAGTCACAGTTCTACTGTTAACAGTCACAGTTCCGATAACAGTACAGTCCTGCTATTAACAGTCACAATTGCCATAATATCGGGCACTATTACCACGTGTAGACTCTAACAGTTCAAGACTGAGCCTGCTAAAATCTACATTAACAGTCACAGATATTGCCAGTCACAGTTCAACTATTAACAGTCACAGTTCCGATAACAGCACAGTCCTGCTATTAACAGTCACAATTGCGAGAATATCGGGCGCTATTACCACGTCTAGACTCTAACAGTTCAAGACTGAGCCTGCTAAAATCTACATTAACAGTCACAGCCCCGATAACAGTTACAGTCCTGACATTAACAGTCACTGTTATTGATATTAACAGCTATAGTCTTGATGTTAACAGTCCCAGTCCTGATATTAATCCCTGTTAACAGTGCAATATCGATATTAACAGTCACAAACCATGTATCGATATTGAAGATGAATACTCGACTGGAATATTCCAAAAGTTCTGAGGAAAATAATACTATAGAAAGAAAGTCTATATAAATGCAATCAAAATTAAAGCCAAAATAGGACAATGATGCATTTTGCAAAGTCAATTACACTTTAATCCTTCGGTTTCCTTATGCGACCGGATATTTTCGAACTCTGGCGAAGTTTAATAGAATCGCACAATGCTCAAAATAAACGTATTAAAATTTGGATATTATAAGATTTTATATGTATAGGACAAAGTCGCAGTCACTGATATTTAAAAGTAACAGTTGCAGTTGTCACATCTCTGATAAAAACCAAGGAGTTGGGCGTAAAAGGAAAATTAGAGTAGCAATCGTAGCATTCGTTGCACACTCGAAAACAAGGCAAATGAGCTGGGAGCAGGGCAGCGGGCGGAGCTCAGTAGAAGATACTCCACACACACACACTATAACACACACTTACACACAGTTGGTTAGCACGTCAATTGCAGAAGCATGCGGCAAAGGATATGTGCTCCCAAGTGGCAGCTGCATGACGGAGCGAGTCCGAGTTGAACCAAAACCAAGCAGCACTCAATGGCACAAACAAAAAGGCTTATTTTCAATATATATATATATATATATCTATATATATATATGTATATCAAGTGGTTGAGTGTTTGGTCTGATATGCATGGTGTTGGGGGAGGGCTTTGGGCAGAAAAAGTTCTGTTTAGCACAATTACATGTATGTGTGAATGCATACAAGCGCATAATGGACAACTAAAACAAGTGCACTGAAAACTCAAGTAGTATCCATTGGCCATACAACAGCCCCAAGTGATGTTTTCTGGTCTCTGTCTCCTCTCTACGGGTGGGTTTGTTCTGGTCAAATTCATTTTGTTGTCGCTTCTTGTTAAAGCAAAATTGAAAATGCCAAATGATTTACACACTCGACGCCTTATTGCTTATTTGCACTTGAGTCGAGTATACGTTTCCCTTGTATCCTTGTATCCTTGTATGTCTGTAGCTATAGCTGTAGCTGTATCTGAGTCAGTTTCTGTGTATCTGTCTATGTCTGTGGCTTTGTCATCCCAAACGCAAACGTCATAAACAAGCGAGCGCGCTCAAAGGTATCCTACGAAAAGCACACGAAACGCAGCTTGCTGAAAGGATACCCCACAGCTCATACTCAACGATTTCATACCCTATATACTGTGCTAGCTTTATGTATATCAGTTTTATGTATTTGGGGTAGAATGCTTTACCCAAATTATTCATTCAAAGTAGAAATTGTATCTATCGCGCTTGTTCAAGCTACATAATGTTGCAATTCGGTAAAAAAAAGGGCGCTTTTCTTGGACATGCTAATGATTAAATACTCTCTCGCTGGTCCTAACACAGGTAGACAATATACATAAAAATCGAGTTTAGATAAAAATCTGTTAAAAATCAACTTATAAATTTATGATAATGAAAATTTAAAGGTTAAAGTGATCTGTTAGTCGAGATCTGAAAGATTTAGATCAATCTCATAATAATAAAAAAATATATTTTATTTTCATTTCATTTCATTTATTCACAGTAAAGTAATTATGTGTATTTGTGTGTGTCCTAATATTAATTACAATAAGGAGTTCAGACTTCATAGCCTTTTCTGCCTAAGTATATACATAGAACTTTTAATAAAAAATTATAGCTATTAAAAATATTAAAGTGTTGGGAAAAAAATTTGTGCAACAACCCATGAAATGTGGTGCTTAAAAACTAAGGTGTGGTGCTTTAAAATTTAAAAATATATAAAACAATAATAAACAAACTTATAGGTGACAGATTATGTTCGAATTCGCACTATCCTATATCTGTTATTTGTGAAATCGGAAATTCTTTCTCTAATGCTTCACTTTTTTCATTACAATTAATAATGCATATACCAAGTATCTTGAAACAGACAAAAACATATAGTTATTAAACTTCATAATGTATTTTTTTGACACTAGCGTGGACTTACAGAAATATCGATAGAAAGTTTTATTATATAGATAGAAAAACAGTCAGTTAGGGCCCAAAAAAAGAGAAAATAGAATGTTAAATAAATTCATTGCATATCGGTCTGAATTACAGCTTAAAACCTTAATTTATGAAAGGAAATGAATCTAACAAAATTCATAAAAAACGTATCTAAGTTTCGATGCAGGAAAACATCCTTGGATAGTGACAAACATTAAAAACTATCGATAGTCCTTTAAAAGAATTGCACTTGTATCTTTAACAAGCCAGCCTTGATATGGTTTGCTGGATTTCGAGTGTATAGTCGTTTCTGCGTGTTTATGTTGAGATTATGATTCTTATTCCAAAAGCTAGTCGCGACATATATCCTGGAATAGCCTAAGCACCCACGGCAAGGGTATACAAATCGTTCGGCAGCTTCCGCAATTGTAATGCGCTTAAAATTGAACAATGAATTGTTGCTGCAGCTGCAACTTAGTAAGCCTACTTACTTAATGGCAACAAAGGCACAATCCATTGTTTGCGCTGCGCAATCGGACAGAGGGACAAACAGACAGACAGACAGCCAGACAGACAGAGAGACTGAGAGACTGAGAGACAGACAGGCAACAATAATAATAGCAAGTATTTCATTGGCATGGAGCACTTGGAGTCTGGCAATTAATAATGCGCTGTCGGCGTTTACAATGCCAAAAAGACGCTCTGAAGAATTCTAAGTCATTTCATAATTTCAGTCTTTTTTGCTAATGATGCATTGGCTTTCGGCTTTCATGCCCAGACAGACTGCTTCCCATCCTGCCGACTGCCTTGAACTGGCAAACAATGGAAAACTCCTTTCAAAGGAATTTAGTAAAGTTTTCCTTGGCCGCCCCCAACTACAGCAATATTGAATAAAATAAAAAGAAAAAAGCACCTCTAGATTATGCAAAATAAAATGAAAATTGTTTTTCGCATTGCATTGAGAAGAGCATTTCAAACATGCAACCAAAAACATTTAATATCCAAAAATGTGCATTTTGAAATGTCTGCTAATATAAACAGAGCACTTGAATGTTGAACTTTTGCTGTAAACTGACATAATGAAAATGAAGTAGTGAATAAGTCCTTTCTACTGTTCTTGGGCCCGCTCCTCAATCAATTATGGCCAAATGTAATAAACTTTATTGTGTGTGCGTGTGTGTGTGTGAGTGGTATTTGCATATATGAAACTCGATATGTTTGCGATGGCTAACAACGTACAACAGGAACTCTTGTAGTTGCAACGGAAACGGAAATGCAAATGCCTCACAAGAGCAGGAAATCTATTTCAATAAACCTGCGACATTGATAAATTAATAATCTGACATTTTGTGGCAACTTTTGTAGTTTGCAGTCAACATTTCAACAGCTTTGCTGCTGCTGTTGACTTTTTGCTGTCATTGTCAATGGCTTTGAAATTCAATTATTATCCTGTCCAAAGACATAGGACGAGGCAACAATTGCAAAAGCTGTACCTGGGCCAGAAACATGTTCGGGCGCCTGAACAAACGGCAATTTGAATACCAACATGTCAGGACCAAAAATCGAAGGCAAAAAGGACCCTAGACCCAAAAGCGTTGCCCATGCTTTGCTCCTTGCTTTGTTATGTCAGTTTGACATTCGGAATTAAAATTCTGCCAGATGATTTATGCATGAGATGTCGGTGTACATAGATGTACATAGATGCGTAGCCTGTCTATGCAACTGCCAGCCGCCCCAACCCTTGCCCCTCTCTCTACTCTCTCTCTCTCTCTTTCAGTGCAACATTTTCAAATCTGTTAATTGTTTTGCTGTTGCATTGTGCGTGTGTGTGTGTGTGTGCCACTCACACATACATACACTCTCTTGCATCCAAAAGAAGCTGCTCAAACACTCACCAGTTTTAGTTGCTTCTTTTTGGCTGATGTTGCAATTACCCCAGCCACTGACCCCCCCAGCTGCTGCCAAGCTGCCAACTAATTTGCTGGCCAAGAGCCTGCCCCCGACAAGCGCACTTCTGGCCCATACTGCCAGCTTGTTAGCGTGCGGTTTGGCTTTGGCTTTTCTCATCCCCATAACCAATCCCCCTCTGGCTGGGGTTTTCTGCTCCTGGACGTCTCCTTTGAGCAGCTAAAGCGACGGCTGCGGCTGCGGCTTCTGCGCTTAAGTGACAAACGGAGGCACAACAGCCAACTTGCAACGGCCAACTGGCTACTGGCAGCAGGCAGCAGGCAACAGGCAACATTCACTGGCAACTCCGCCTTGCTGCGGTAAATTCTGTCATTTTTAGCTTTCACTTGCCATCAACATCAGATTTTCCATTTTTTAATTTTAATTTAATTACCATATGTACTAAAATTCATTTAAATTGTTTAACCAGAGTCCTGTGGCCTTGTCAGCCTTGTAGCTACAGTGACATTATAGCCAGTTAAACATTTCAAAGCTAAAGCTGACTCTAATATTAGTTAATATAGCTGCAAGGCTCTTTCAATTCAGACCAGTTAATAATTTGATGGTTAAATGAATATTCAATTTAATATTTGTGGCAAATATTAAATGCAATACAGATGCAATAGACATTTGGTTAATTGGTATTGCATGATTCTTGTATTGCTTTAACAATAGAAATCATTTCAGCAAAGGTTGCGCTTCATTTCCTTGAATTGCATTTACAAATTGAGTTCCAGGAGAAGGCTTCACATGGAATACACTCTCAGCCACGCAGTAGCAAATCTTACATCCTTTATGATCCTTGGTCTAACTTGGTCTTAACAGAGAATTTTATCAAAGATTTGAGCAAGTATAATATAACTACTATATCATAATATGATGCTTGCTTAAATCTTTTCTAAAATGCTCTGTTAAGTGCAGAGTAACATAATTTTGACTAGCTCAAGTTATATAATTAATAATTATATAATTATTACTTTATAATTATACTTTATTACTTTATAAACACTCATTTTTTTTAAGAAATACTTCAGAATTAAAAACTAAATAAAGACTTTAGTCTTCAATCTGTCAATCATTCCTATGAACGCTTTATATTACAGTAATGAAACTTCTAAAGGAGTTTAGCTAGGAGATTTGTTAGCACATAAAAGCTTTTCATATGATATCTGCTTTTGACTGATTGTTGCCATATATTAGAATTTAAATTGAGCCTGTATCAAACATGTATCACCAAGCGCGTTCAGCAGAACAACTTGATGGCTAATCAGCTAAAATTAGTTCAAATTTATATGTAGTGGGAATGGCATAATAAGGCAAAGGGAATGTGTCCTTTGTAAAAGGTGGTCACACCGATCGTGTGGAAATAGTCAGATCGCGCTATCGATAAATCGATAACAATAGTTTGAAGAGCGATTGACTTAAATTCAGTCACCAGAGTTTTGTGAAAAACTGAAGTTCAACATGAAGCTACCATTATTCAAAGATCCCATTAAATAAATTATTATTAAATTTTATCAAACATACATGTACGAGTATATACATATAAAGCTATGATATTTCTGTACTGACTTTTTTTTTTTTTTTATATTATTTATTGTCGCTGGAAGCGTTCAGTGCCTTCTGAACTTAACCTAACGTATGAAGGGAAGGGTAATATGGTTACACAGGGATGCCTTACTTACTATATTTACAAAAATTTATGAATTTACAGGATTAAGGGATCGTGCGGGTGGGGAGATCGGTGGGATGAATTCTCTGTACTGCCTACTACATATTCTATGTTTATAATATATGAGAAACCTATTGTAGCTCACTTCCTTGAAATCATACAGATATCATAAGCTGTTTTTCTTGATTTCATCGCGGTCTTTCTGGCGGACTTGAATCCAGTTGTTTAAACTCACTGACCGAGATCGAAAAATCGAGCAATCATGAAATATTTCTATTCGAATACATACTTTGAAAAGTAGTTGTAGAAGTGTAAGCAAATTGCCTGCAATTTGTTCAACAACAAATGTTTTAAGCCAACAATTGATTTGACTTGTCGATGTATCCAACTATTTGGTAAACAAAGCCAATTTTAGCAGCACTTTGAACACTGATCTGACCCTCTTTTGGTAACTTTATATTTAGCATACCTGGTGGATAAAAAACTAGCAGATAAAAGACCAAACAATTTTAAAGTGATTGCTGTGATGTCTGTTGACTGAAATTGTTGCAAGAGGCTTTTTGCACACAACTAACATTTATCAGGCGGCAGTAAAGTTTTCACAGGACCTCTTCTAGTCTGTTGATTCCTTTGAATGTTGTGAATGCGTCGCTTTTCTTTTAGAACTTCCACCGAGTGCCCGTACTCGCTGTGGCGACGCATTTCAAATGCAACGAATTTTACACCGTCTGCTGCATTTGCATTGAGTGACACAATATAAATCCGAAAGTAGTTGAACCACGTCGCCCAAATGCTTTTTTAATTATGCACCACACACACACACACACACACACACACACACACACAGTGACAGAAAGAACCACACAGCAACAAAAACTGCAGCAACTTTTGTTTAACACACAGACGAGTTAGACTTGCCAGACACTTCCTGACAAGCTGTTATCCCCATTAGAGCTGTACAGGGTAGTTCAATTGAAGCAATCAGTTCAGTAGTTCAGTAGTTCAGATAGTTCGTTCACTTAGTTCGTTCGATCGCTTCTTTAGTTCCATCGTTCTATCAGTTCACTCATTTCGTTCCTTAAGTTGGTTAGCAACTCCTTTTCGTTCGTTATACTGAAGTTCTAGGCTCTTTCATCAAATCATTCGGATTCCAAATCGAAATCGATAGCTGTTCTCAATTCCGAAAAACCATTGGAAAGCTTTGCTTTTGCGCAAATTTGAATGTAAAATATTCAAAAATTGCTTCGAATGGGTAAAAATATAGATAATTCAGTTGGAAACAGATAGAATATGGAAAAAGCTCGGAAATGAGAACATGCCAATAAGGCAATATAATTTCTATAATACAACGAACTATAATGGGGTTCAATTGAACAAATCGAACTAAAATCAGAATCAAATGAACACAACGAAATATAATCAGACTTAAATGAGAAAAACGAACTATAATCGTACTCAAATGAGCAAAAGAAACTAAAATCTCAAATGAGCGAGCGATCTTGATAAACTACTCTTAAAAGCAGAATCAAATAGTTTGATAGTTCAGTTCGTTTAATGGAACTTATTCTGAACTACTCGCTACAACACTAATGCCTATGCCAGTCTCTGTCCTTGTCCTTTTCAGTATCCCTGTCTCTTTAACTGTATTCGTACTTGTTTCTGTGTACTTTTATACTCTCTGGTGCGGCTCAGACGGCAGCTAGACAAGATTTGCCTTTTGACTTTTGTTGTTATCGCTGGTTCGTTGTTGTTTTTGTTCTTGTTGTTTCTGTGGTAAGCGTGACAGACTGTGACTGTGACTAGGACTGTGACTAGGACTTGAGTTTGCTGCCTAGGCCGCCAGTCTGCGAGTCCTTCAGCGCTAAATGTCATGTTTACTGACATTAATCCTTGTCGCGTGCATGAACTGTCTGCCACAATTTTTAAATGCAACTTTAAGTTGCAACAAATCCGCATTCGGTTATACTCGTATGCATAAAAGAATCCAATTAAATCAATGTTTATGCAGCGGCATTATTAAAAAAAACTCTTACCTTACAAAAAAATAAAAATAATGTCAATGAAATTCACAAAAATCAACAAAAGCTTATAGCAATAAATAGTCGTTTAATGAATTTTTAATTCCCATTCAAATACCTAGCAAAGCAAAAAAAAAATACACAATTGTACTCAGCTACAAATAAAATTGCAACGTTTCGGTCAACAAAATGTTGCATTCAATTTATTTATTAAAAACTTTTATAGTTTGTGTATTGTTAAAAGCGCTCAAAGCGTATTTAAAGACCACAGTGCAATTCCTTGATCCCAATATATATGATAAAGCGGGCAAATGTTTCTTTAATATTTTATACACAGCAATTGATACTGCTTGGTATGCTAAAACTAAGAGATAGAGCTCTCATAGAACAATAAAGCAGACTTTTGATTTATAGATTGCTTGAACTAAAATTAATTAAATCAATTAGTGTAATAGTATCTTGTAATAAGAGATAAGCATTATAGACTCTTCATAGGTTAAAGAGAAATTTATTTTACAAAGGATGAGTGTTCTGCTACCTTACAGGCAACTGAAACTAATCAGAAATTAAACTAAAAATAATAACAAAATTATTTATGATAGAACATAAAAATGAATTAAATATAACTTTTAAAAGGGAAGTTAAGGGGTGACACCGGGGAGATCGTCTAAATTTTGGTAGGAGACCATCATGTCAAGACCCGGTTCAGGAGGTCTTGAGGGTGGTATCGCTTGAGTCTCCTCCTTACTCTTCTACGGTGGCAGGCAGTATTTAGGCGCTAGCTAGACTGTTTGGGTGAGCATTTCATAAGTTAAGGAAAGGGTTTTACCAATATCAATTTATCTCTAATGTTTCAAGAACTTTTAAGCTTTTCTTGTGTGCTGTATTGAAGATTATGTTCAAATATGGAGAGACCATATTAACGGCAGTCAACTCGTTGGCGAACAATTTTGCCGACTCTGTACCCCTCCGACGCCTGAAGAGAATACACCCCACTGATCTCTCTACCCGTTTGATCTCTTAATCTTGTACATTTATAAATAATTGTAACTATAGTAGTTAAGGCATCCCTCTGTATCCATATTAGCCTTTCCTTTACACGTTAGGTTAAATTCAGAAGGCACTGAAGGTTTAAATAAATAAAATATATTAAATAAATAAATTGAAAAAAGATTATGTTCAATAAGTTATTATACTTTTTGAATAATATCTAGCTTAAATACAATTTGACACAATTCTAGGACTTTTATAAGCATGTTATTAAGCTGGTAGAACTTTAGTGAAACTGATCTCATTAGCATTAGATTTATTCAGGCTTGTTTTCATTTTTGAATTGCGCATGTTTGCGGTTCTGAATTCCGAAAAACAATTGAATATTCGGTTTGAAAAGTAAGCACCTGAGCTATTGAAATTAAGCTATTCGGATATGACTTTAATAAGAAAAAACAATTGATATTTCATTCGAAAACAGGAAGACAAGATTGACAACTATTTGGAAAGAAAAGAATTCGAAAATAAGAACATTTATTCACGGAGTAAGGGCAGGAAGGAGACTCCAGCGGGTTCACCCAAATGATCTATCAAACCGAACAATATAACAAATTTTGGTATCCTTTTTCTACCTTAATAATTCACCCTATTATCCAGGCTTAAGTATGTACACACATATGTATATATCTTGTTGAAATTGAGGTTCACTATAGTACAAGTTATTAAGAATAGTAACAGTAGGCTAAATATGAAATAATGCATAAAAAAAGATAATAAGAAGAGCTTTTATTATGTTAAACAACGATTAAATTATGGGTTTTGTGAAGGAAAAGGGAAAAAGGACTATTATTATGAATTTAAAATGAATATAAGTAAAACAAAAGCCTAGAAAAGCTATTTGATTATTTTTTTATTTATTTATATAATGATAACTACTAGTTAAAACTATAAGTTAACATTAAATTCTTAGCCATGGCATGATTAAATATCTTGTTTTCTATGGGAGAATTGTTTTTATCTAATTTTTTTATATAATTATATTTATTTATTGAATTTTAAGGAGCAGAGATACGCAGGGGGATCTAACAGAGGGCAAGTGAGAAACCAGCAAGAATTTAACAGGAACAAATATAGGGATAGTTTCTCGAAGGCTCAACTAAGCCCGCTTGCTGTTGCCCTTATCCTTTTAAAATGTTTATATATAATTAAACATTTATTGTCTTGTTTGCCTTTGGCACACGACATGGGCAGACAGTTGTTGCTAATTTGCTGGATTGCATGTGTGGGCCAATCCATTTTTAAACTTTATATTTATAGTGTACTCGTATAGTTGAGTTTACCACTGCGCACGCCGCAAAGTATGCAACGCTCGATTGCCGAGCACAAGCCACACGCACACGGTTTGTGGAGCATACAATTAGGCGCGTTTAAGTTGCGGTTTAAATAAGTATAGACGCGTTCTATTGGTTTCTAAATACCATGTGTGTGTGTGTGTGTGTGTGCCGAAACTTGTGATTATGCAAAATATGTTGCATTATTTATAGCATAAACACAGGCGCTGACATTGCATGTTTGGCTCAAGTTGAGGTAAAAACACAAGTAAACAAACAAGCAACTAACCGCAACAACAACAACCAGAACAATACCAACAACAATAGTTGTAGTAGCAAAAAACTACAACAACAACAACACAATGGACGCCGCACTTAAAATTAATTGAACTTGAAATAAGTGCCGCTCTGTAGTTTGTAGCTCATGAGTAATTCTGTGGTCGAGCCAAAAGGCAAAAACTTTGCACACACACACACACAGTCACACACACAGCACACACACACATACGTAGACGTTGGAGAAAGGCTTTCATTAGTTTTTTGGACCCGGCCAAGTTTTGCGCTGTCGTGTGCCTGCCCAGCAGTTTAGGAGGTTTCTTCATTTCTGGTCAAGTTGCAAAGGCAAACTTAATATTTAGTGCCATTTGCTTGCTCTGACAGTTTGCAGAAGTCAACATTGTTGCTGTTGTTGTTTGCTGGTCAGGTTCTTTTTCTGCGCGAACAAGTTGCAGAGTAAAGTGCATTGAAATCTTTGTAAGTAACTTCAGAGTAAGCCAACTTGCCACTACAATAACAGAGACGACAAAACAACCAGTTAAACAACCAACAACAACAACAACAACAAACAAGCAACAAGGACAACGACAACACTACAAATGCTTTTTATCGCTTTTTTGATGTAGTTGTCATTGTTGTTGTTGTTGTTGTTTGTGTATTCTTTGGTTATTTGTGCAACTTTTTATATAATGCATAAAAGTTGCCTCGCCGCTGACAGCTTGAGTGACCACAGCACACAATAATAACAAACAATAACAACAACAACAAGAACAACAACAACACACAACAACATTGTTGGTCAAGCAGCAAGTTTCCTTTGTTTTTATTTGCTATCATCAAAATGCTATTTCAGCAGCTTAAGGTATTAAACGGTCATGTAAATTATGCAAACGAAGCCAAAATTAACAAAAACAACACTTCAACCGCAAGAAGTGTTGCCAATTTCGGTTCCTACACTCAAATTTGGCTTGTTTTTTAAAGTTTGATATCGGAAAGTGCTTTAAAAAACAGCGGCAATTCTTGCCTGTATGAAATGTGGCTTGCTTTTTATATCAAACTGACTTAAATATCACATTTATCGATAGTTTTAATTATGACTCAAACTTCACATCTCTACCAGTTAATTATCATTTATATAATGATAGATATTATAATAATTATCTATCAATAACTTCACATCTCTATCAGTAAATGATAGATATTATAATAATTATCTATAAATAACTTCACATCTCTATCAGTAAATGATAGATATTATAATAATTATCGATAAATAACTTCACATCTTTATCAGTAAATTGTCATTTAAATAATGATAGATATTATAACAGTTATCGATAAATAACTTCACATCTCTATCAGTAAATGATAGATACTATAATAATTATCGATAAATAACTTCACATCTCTATCAGTAAATTATCATTTAAATAATGATAGATATTATAATAATTATCGATAAATAACTTCACACCTCTATCAGTAAATTATCATTTAAATAATGATAGATATTATAATAATTATCGATAAATAACTTCACATCTCTATCAGTAAATTATCATTTAAATAATGGTATAGATTAGTATAATAATTATCGATAAATAACTTCACATCTCTATCAGTAAATGATAGATATTATAATAATTATCGATAAGTAACTTCACATCTCTATCAGTAAATTATCATTTAAATAATGATAGATATTATAATAATTATCGATAAATAACTTCACATCTCTATCAGTAAATTGTCATTTATATAATGATAGATATTATAATAATTATCGATAAATAACTTGTAAGTATGCAGCCCTGCTTAATTTCATACATACATAACTTAAGGTTGCCATCTCTATCAGTAAATAATCGATTATTAACTTGTTAGTTGCCAGCTGTAAGAGTTTGCCGTCGATAACTTCTACAGTCAAAAACTTCAATAAAAATACATTAGCTTATTTTATTTAAAGTCAACGTATCGTATTATTATTCTTCTTCCTTCTTTCAATCATATTTCGACAATAATGACAATTGATAGTTGTTATCGATAACATTTATCACAAAAGTGATGACTGATTGCAATCAAATGGCTGCTGGTGACCGCAGTCATAGACGATTCTTTGATTTTTTTGCAATAACCAAAAACAAAAACATTTTTTTGTAAAATAAATATTATTATAAATAAATCATATATTAAATAATGCGCTTTCTTGCGTTGATTTATATAAAAAATCAAAACTGTAATTGGTTTGCCTTTTCAATGCCAAAACTTAGCTCCATTTTTGGTGCGCTGCTCAACACTGCCGCACCGGAGTAAGTAAGAAGCTGTAGTGTTAGAGCAGGGCAGGGTTAGTGCGGGGGTGAGTGAGTGCGGCGATGACTTTGCCATGTGTCTTTGTTTTCGGGTACGTGTCAAGGCACACACAGTGTGCCCAAAGTGCGCTAAATTAAGCTGTCATTAAGGACTTAATTAAAGTCCTTTGTTGAAAGTTGACATTGTGTAAAGAAACGTTTTGCTGCTGTATGCGAAAACAAATGACAATGACAACGACAACATCGTCGACTGCTGCACTTGAAGAGCTACCCAAAAAAATACAAAAATAAAGCCAAAAAGAAAAGGGTATACGACATCAAAGCAGCTACAAAACTGAGTGACTGTGTGTGTGTGTGTGTGTGTGTGTGTTTGTGCATGTGTCAAAATTTTCAACAGTATCATAGCAAAAGAGACAAAACACGATGCATGCGGCATAATGAGGCAAGGCGATGCTGCGAAAACTCATTAGCAGGCAAACAGACAGCTAGACGTACAGACAATCAGACAAATAGACAGCCAGACAGACAGATAGACAGACAGACAGACAGGAAGTCAGGCCAGTTCCATTGACAATTGCAGATATTAAATAACACACACAGCATAAAGACGCGCTTGCCAAAAATGAAAACATAAACGACTTGGCTTTTAATTAAATACATATATATGTATGAATGTATGTATGTATGTAAGCTTACAAGTATTTTTGTATTTTCGCATTTTGCCCCTTTTTCCTGCGTTTGAGAAGACGTATTTAACAAGAGGCACTCGCATACTTTGTGGCGCCACAAGAAATTCAATTGCAGAGACTGCGACTGCGACTGTGACTGCCAAACTGTTTTTAATTGCCGCCCAAAGGTATGCAACGAAAAACCGAGCAACAGCGTCCTCAGCAGATTCAGTCCATGGCGTCATTGCGCGCAGGTGGTGTTCTCTATGAAAACAGGTACCAGCTGATAGGCACATATAGAGAGCCAGGCTTTACTTTGCATATGTTTTGTTTTCACTCTTCAATGAAATTTCATACAAGCAGAACGAGGTTCGAATTACAGAAGAGCTTAAGAGTTTTGTGTTAGCTCAGTCTAAATCCAGTGCTTGATTAAGTGGATAGTTCGTTCCAAAGACTCTAAGGTTATAGTATATAGCTCTAGCTATTTCTACAACCTACTAATAATAATAACGATAATAAAATTAAGTTTAAAGTAATCACATAAGAGAACTTTATAAAAAAAAGTTTGGTTTTAAAAATCAAGCTGATTGTGTCAGCTGTAAGAACTTAATTTATTTTGAGAAAATTAAGGAAAAACTTTCCATTTGTTGCCTAATAAGATTTCAACTGTAATTTCGTGTAGGCATTTAAATTTTTTCCGTATATCTATGTATCATATTATATTTTTGATTCGAGGCAGCAATGTTTTGCCTTCGTAAATAAATAAATAAATATTTAACGAAATATCCCAATTTATTTGATTTTAAAGTTTTGGGCATATGCCATTTAAATTGGGTTTTTAATAGAGTGTGTTTTTTGGAGCTAAACAAAATTTGTCCTAAATCGTTTTACCGATTATTAATTTTGTTCATAAATAAAAAAATATTATCAAAGAGAAAATCTTATGTAAAAGATTTATGTTTATCTTATTTCTTAAATCGTTAATTGTTATTTGAAATAAAAAGAATTATAAAAAGAAACATTAAGCAAATAACAAATGGTACCACAGCAGAGAGCGTACTTCTTAGCAAGCAATGCACCTTAACTAATTACACCATGCATGAAGCAGACAACAACTGCATTTCCTCAACCGTGTGCGTGTTTGTGTTTACTTGTGTGTGTGTGTGTGTGTGTGTGTGTAATTGTGTGTGCACAGGTGAAGCTTCATTTCGCTTTGAGTGCGTTTGTCTGCTTAACAAAATGACTTTTATTTTGAGCTCCATTCAAAATTGTTATGTCGCCGGCGTCGTCGGCAGCAGGCGGCAGCATTTAAAATAATCACATTTTGAGCACCGGGCATTAAGCACACACACACACAGATACAGAAAGAGAGAGGTAGAGAGGCAGTTTCAAATTGCCCAGCTTCACAAACACACACACAGAGAGAGAGAGAGAGAGAATAGAAAACGGCTTCAATGCTTCTGCACGACTTTGCATTCCAAAATTGAAACTGCAATGAGAATCAAGCAGACGACGACGACGACGACGACGACGACGGCGACGGCGCGTGCTGCAATTTTTGCATACTTCTCCGTTTTGAAACAATTTTGTCTAGCAAACGTGTTAGAACGTGTTGTCGTCCTGCCGCCCCCCACGCCCTGCCTGTGCCTTGCTGCTCCACTACAAAAGTTTCAGCATGGCCATTTGTTTTGCCATGCCCCCTGCCCCCTGCCCGCTATCCCTGCTCGATTGAATGCATTGTGTCCACCTAAAAATTCCAACAGGCCACCCAGTCTGGGAATTATGCGCTGCTCGACCACATTTGTTGCTTTTAGGCTTTCATTTGCGGCCAAAAATGCCACAAATCGAGCAAAGGCTCCAAAGCAACAAATGCCAAAAACACAGTCACAGTCACAGTCACAAATACCGTGAATCAATGCGCTTATAAAATGCATAATAAATTTGATTTGGAGCCAGTGCACCACATAGGAAAATGGAATTTTGCTTACCTTTGATTTAAATTGTTATTAAATTCGTCATGAAATCTGTCTGCAAATTAAATATAAAATCTATTATTGCATATGGATTTGAATATATATAGGTTGAACAAAAACAGTTGCCTTGTTTGGCTTGAATGTATTTTTCGTATAGTTTTCAAAATAATTTCAAAGATAATCCGTTCAAAGTCGAACGCAATTTCAAAATGAAATCACATCTTTAATTAAAAGATGCTAATACAGAATAATAATGCGAAACCATTAACATTATCAATCATTTATTACTTTAGGCGCTTTTTATGCGCACATATTAACAAATTAAATTCATTTGGTTCTTTAAAAAGACGTTACTAATTCATATACATAGCTGTGTTAATCGAGATATCGATAATTGAAGAGCTAAAGATTTGAGAAATATCGATATTTACAATACACTAGAAAAGTTACATGAGCGCAGTGCTTAAGTTAAAGTAAATGTTTTAAACGTTATTCCCAACATTAATTTCGATTTATGATGATGATTTATCATAATATACATTACAATAAGAAATCTATTTATTAGACAATTTAAAATTGCTGATGCGAACTTTGTCATAGCACTTACCTTTTGTCCGCATTGTTGTAGCATTTTCTAGTATGTTGTGTGTAGATTTCCTTGCTTACTGAGTGCGATCACACTGGTTGGCGACGCAACCAGTGATCTTGTTGTTGTCTTTTTGTCAAGTTTGCGCGTCTGCGTTTTTTGTCGGTCTCGCGTTTCTTTATTGTGTTTATATGTTGAAATAGCAACTCGGCTATTGTTGTATTATTGTACACACTTGCACCAAAAATAAAGTATATCACAAGTGCTTACCATACATACAAATACATTGTTGAGCGTTTTTACAGATTGTGCCATTTTTAATTTAGATATTACTAAAGTGTGTATACATCTTGACCTATGTGTGTATGTATGTGTGTTTGGACATACCTATATACATACATACATACATACAATGTGTACATTTCTTGCACTTGCATGCAACCACATCTGTGCTGACAGAGTAATTTAGTTGATGAGGCATACACGCAGCAGATGTTTTTGTTTATAACTGATAGCGAAATTAGTAGCTTTTGCTTTTGTTAGATGTAGCAGGCTTTAAATAAACTGATAAATGTATAAAACACTGCGCGCCGACGCTCTGGCAACCTTGCATAGCAGCTTGTTTGCAAGAGTTGCGTTGTTTCGTTCACAATAAGCTCAAATGAACGGTTTAACTGAACAATAGAATCAAATGAGCGACTTAAACAGGAACGACTGAACTTGTTCAGCAAAGGGAACTGAAAATGCCAACTCTATTGTTTACAATGTTACACCGTTCTCGCTCGCACTTGTCGGACTGCTTTGGCGGAAATGTTAAAGAATTTTGTGGGCCTGCTCTTTGTTTCTTTTGTTGTTGCTGTTGCTGCTGCTGCGTGGGCACCACAGCTGAAACCAGTTTTGTCGCCTGAGTTTTATTTTGTATGTTGTGTAGCTTAATTTTTTATCAATTGTTAAGTGCTAAATGCCTCGAAAATTGGATGCATACCAGCGCGCCAAACTGTAAAACTGCAAACTATATTTATCTGTATTGTATGTGCATTTATAATTAATCAATGCGAAATTGTTCACACGCGACGCGAAAGAAGGAGATAAAAAACAAAATATTTAAAATCCATTTGCTGTTGCTGCAAAATCAATTTCGTCGAAATTGCGGCACAAGTGTAAAAATATTGCGCGACCATTAAAAATAATACAACTTAAATGTGTTAACAGTTATTTAAAAGGATTTTTTGTGTCTGTGCGGCTTGGCAAGTAATTGCCAGCGGTTTCCCGTAGGATCAACAAACACACCCAACTCTGCCTCTTTCCCACTCTCGCTATCTCTGTGTGGGAACAAACAGCAAAAAAAGAGACACAAATAATCCAATTGAGGTTTGGGCAGCGCAGTGTGCCCACACCCCAAAAAGATAAAAATCATCCAGCATGCAACTGCAATTGATACATTCGCTGCCGGCACTCCTGCTGCTGCTGGCCTGCGGAGTCCATCAAATAGCTGGCGACTATGAGAACACGTGGAATTTCTACTATGAGCAACCCTGCTGCTCCGGCAACGACCAATCCAATTTGCCCAGGCATAAGCGAGGTAAACTAATCATAAGAGATAACTGCATACTATCGCAAAAACAAAGAAAGTACAGTGCAGTCGTAGACTCCCTCCCGACTTCTTATACCCTGTTACCAATCCCAGGAGTCGAGACCAGTGCTACGATCCAGCAAGGCACTTTATCTTTTGATCTCCTGCCAAAAATAACCCTACTTTTAAGCTGTTTTGTAACGTCCGCAACGTCACCTTACGCTCAATTATATTTTTGAAACAAGTTTAAAATGCCCTTTTAAAGTATTCTAAAAATTATATTAATCAAAATATGATATTAAGTAACTGAAACACATTTCAGTTAGGAAACGAACAAACACCAGTAAAAACGTTGCCGTCGGACGTATCCGAAGGCAGAATACTCAGTCCGGTATAATTTGCTTCGGAAAGAAAGATTGGGAGATATAGATTTTGCTCATTTGCGGGAGAAGAGGTGGAGGTGTCAAATATTTGTTGATGCAGATCTGTCAGGAATCTCAACCTTAGTCTGTATACCAAATTTGGTGACTATAGCTTTTAAAATGTGGAAGATAGAGGTTTTCGGCAAATTAGTTGGTAGGGGGTTGGGGATCTTGACACTTTCTAAATCGAGGGTCTACACCAGCATGTGTAACAAGTTTGGTTGTTCTAGTTTCAACCAATATACTCATTATCCCTTTGGGAAATATAATAGTTTAGGTTAAACGTCCGCACAGCAGGATATTTTCTATATGCCTTTGGAAAGAGGATGAATAATAGTTATAAAAATGATGCACATGCAATTTGCTTTTGACTGTAATTTGACGAATAATAAATTTGCTATTTTTTTTTTAATTTCTGGTTAACACTGTTGCTAATTCTTAATTGTTTATTTATGAGAGCATTTTTAAAATATCATAAATAATATTTAATCTGATCTACGGGTATTGATATTATTTTTCAATTTACACGCATTCAAAAAAATACAATAAAAAAAATAAACAACAATTTGTAATTTATTTACCACATTATTGTTTGTGTTTTTATCTTCTTGGTGGCAGTATTAATTCAGCACGTTTTTGTCATTATTGCAGACGCCATTTAAAAAAAATTGCATTGCTTTGACTACTTTTTAATATATTCTCGCCTGTTTTTTTGTTTGTTGCTATTTATATCATTTTTACAGCAGGGCATAATTTGCATATAAATATCAGAGCACATTGTTATTCATATGCACTCAAACGAAACACACACACACATTTGCCAGCATTGTGTGTAAATATCGAAGTAATCATATTTTAAATGCTAGCAATTAATAATGGTATAATGGATGATATAGTACAGCAATTATAAGCACTTTAGTTAAATACGCTTCTCATAGTTCAAAGACCCAAATGAAGTGTCTAATGATGCCAAGCCACGAGTAGCTAAAATAGTTTTATATCTTTTTTGGCTGGCAATATAATTCCAATCTAAAAAAAAACATAATAAAACTATCACCTGATTGAAAAACCGGTTAAATTATGATACGCTTCCAGGCGGTGTATTGAGTCATTTACATTAACAAAACTCAAATGGCTTTGGGAACTCGCTTCAAAGCCAGTTGTGCTCCACTCGCCGACCAAGTTGTATCCATCGAATCGATTCATTAATCACCTTGTCGGCAAAACTCTATTATTTTTTTCTAAGATATTCATGCAATAAATTTAAACACATTTCTTCAAATCAGCCAAAATCAACCAAAAGAGCCAAAACTTAGTCGAAATGAGACAGGCCATACATAAAATCAACTAATGTTGTATAAAAAAAACCGCCTTCTTGATTTGTGAGCTGCTCATGTTATATTTACAGACAGGCTACAATACTATATATTCATTATATTTAAATATTTTAATAAAGACGTTTGACTTTACGAGCGAAATATTCCATAATATCCATTCCGGATTCCTTGGGCCATCAGTCATCTTATTTCATTAAACATGGAGAAATTCCCATGATGAATGAACGTCTTTCGTATCAATTAGTGTTTTTATACTGGTTAGAGTTGTTCATTGTAGTTCACCAAAATGAATAAATTCAGTGGTTCCATCTTTTGGTGAACCAATGAATCAAATATATCTAGTTTGTTCTTTTACGCCCTATCTTCGTTCCTTTGAGTTTCGTTCTCGTTTGTTTTGTTCATGCGAAATACATTTTTATTTATATTAACATTTAAGCACAAAAATAGTAGGCAAAATATAATTTCCATTTAAATTTTAATATGCTACATAATTTCCCTGTTGTTCACCTTACAAAATATTGAAGTAATTTCATAAATCGAATCGGCACATAGTTCCTTCGTTCCAATGTCCTTTCGTGCTGATTCTTAACACTTCAACTACATATTTAAATCCCTAGTAAATATTTAGTATGAGTCCTTGATTGACGCCATTCCTATAGTCTTTTAAAATTCTTTATATTTGTTTGCTAACATTTTTGCAGCCCTTTACACAAGCAGGGGCAGGGGTAGTGGCTGAGGCAGCTTCATGTTGCATGTACATGTCCACTAAACATTTTCTAATAGTTCACGTTCAAAGATGCTGGCCAGTGGGGGTACGTGGAGGGCCAAGCTCCAGCCGCACCATAAAAGTTCACGTGCCGGCTAAAAAGAAAGCAAACGGCAAACAACATAAAAAAAACAACTATGCATTTGTATACCCTGCAAAGGGTATTATAGTTGCGCCACGAAATGTGTAACGCATGGAAAATATGCAATGCACCCCGGTACATCCGAAATAGGGACATCGAAGGGGATCTAAGGGTTCCTAAAGTGGGCGATCCAATTACACACAACGCCTTGGTGGACAATCTAACGCACTAGCCAGGCTAACTAATAAGCCAAGAATAGAAGACTTTAAGGATGACATCCTTAGGATCTTCCTAATAGATTCCTTTATTAATATGTTCAAATTATTATAACCTATCAGAGGGTACTATAATTTTGTTTTTCTTGTAAATATTGTAAATGTAATAAACCATGAATGTGATCAACTTTTTTGTCTCCTTTAAATGTAAAACTAGATTAACTAGAAACCACTAAAGGTACCGGAAAGCTTGTTTAAATAAAATATACCAATTTTATAACAAAAAAGTAACGCATTTCCGAGCGTATAAAGTAATCTCTCTCAGTTTTAAAGAGATATTGATAAAACTTAATCAGATGAAGGTCCAATATTACGTTGTATGAAAATGATTGTTTTTCTTAATATATTTAAACCATATTCGTCAATTTCTTGTTTTTAGCAATCTAAGCAATCAAATCGACAACATCTTTATGTGTTTGTATGAAAATGTTGTTATTATAGGAGCACTTTTATTTGGATGAAAGAGTATGCAAACTTCAGCATTGCTAGGATAGCTTTTGTAGCTTCTTGTTTTTGTTGTCCTGACGCATATTGTAGTAAACTCGCCGGCTAAGCACTTGTAGCTGAAACGTGAGGCGATTAAGGAAACGCTCAAGTTGTTTGCGCATACTTTGAGCAGAATGCATAGGTGTCCTGTCCATGGTATCCTGCGTGTATCCTGCCCAGTCTATTGACTGGCCATATGCACGTTGCTCGCTTCCTTAAAAAATGCAGCAGCTGCTTTAGATACTCGTTTATAGTTTAGTGTATGTGTGTGGGTGTGGGTGTGGGTTGGGGGTTGTGGATTGTGGGTGTGTGTTTGCAGCCATAAATTAAACGCAAAGCCACAAAAGCTAAAACTATACAACATAAAATGTCAACTATAAATTTTCATGGCCGAATATAAAGTTTCTTTAGTTTTGTGTTTTGCCACATGCAATGAAAAATTGTTATTTTTATTGATTTAGTGAAATTAATTGCATTCGAGTTTGATCACAATTTATGCCAGGCCATAGCTATAGCCATAGCCCCAGCTGGCAACTCCCAAGGTTTCAAAAGTGCAGCACAGTTCCACCTTATTTATTTCCCGTTTCGCGCCGCTGCACCCTCCTCCTCCTGCTCCTCCCTTCCTGTTCAGTTTTCGTCAGTTCATTTGTTGACTCAGCGGATGGACAGATGCTTCGTATCTCTATTTTTAAAGTGTCTGCCCGAGAGAGTTGCCTGCCTGCCTCTGTATAAGACCTGTCAGTCTCTGTTGCCTTTTCTTTTGTTTTCTTTCTTCTTTTTTCTTTTTTTGGGTCTGCCACGCCCCGCTGTGAAGCGTGTAGAGTTGCTCATTATTGGTAGAATGACTTCATTAGGTTGTCGAAAGCGGGTAAGAGGGTCCTGCCAGGTAGCGGGCACATGCTACAGTCCTTACTCATTGAGCTATAACACGTGTTAGTTTTACAACATTGCACAAAGAGTTGGTAAATTGTGTGTGAAGAGCGCATTTGCGACATATTTGAGATTTCTATCAGATCTCACTTATTTCCAAGTACTTTTATACGGTATGCTCATTTCCGTTTCGTGTTTTATTTTCTAGCAATTTTGATTCAATTTCATCAAAATCGCAAATTTTCACAGTTTTCTATATATATTTTACCATTAAACATAAACTGGGTGGCAACGCTGCGAAAGAACGAACATAATTTATGGGGAACTAGTTGAATGAACTTATGACGTATGATGTATAGCGTTTGATATGCTTTACTGCTCTAACAAATGTTATTGCTGCACATAAACTCATAAGTAAAGGCATGCAGTTTTATTTGCACTGGGCTGGCCAAGCATTTCAAACTGTAGCTCATATGCTGACCCATAAAACTCTCATGTGCGATAAGCTAAACAGCGTAGGCGTTATCCAAACACTGACCACGCACAAAACTCACACAAGTACAACAGAATCGTTACTCTGCAGTACCCTTGCTACCCTTTGAAAGTTGTGAAAACTGGGTATAACAAATACAAGGTACGTTGAAAGCAGTCTATGAAATTTCCGGCTCTGAAATACAAAACAATCTAGCCATGTAAGAAAGGAAAGATATCAGAAACTATAAGAGCAAGAAACACTAAATTTGGAGTGCTGATTCCTACAAATATTTGATATCTTTCCCAAAAGTTTGGGACTTGTAACCATATTTGAAAATATAAGATCATGATGTATAATTGTGTTAATTGTATGTCTAAAATTTCAAAAAGATTGGATAATAAACAGAGGAGGGGTTTCTAAAGGAAGAGTTTCTCCTTAGAGCAGCGCATTGTATGTGAAGTCCTGCTTACAGGATATCTACTACTCTCTCAGTCTTGACTAAAGCATTACTAGTCAGCGCAATTAAAACTCCGTGACACGTTTTCATTTAAGTGCCGAAGCTTTTGTGTGGCGGGTTTGACTTTTATGTGAGTCACATGTTACGCGGGGGCACATAATGAAAGTTCCTTGCCACAAATTGAGTAACGAAGTGTGCAGGCGTGTTGCTACTGCTGCTGCTGTTGACAAGCTGGAGTAAGGCAACGACGCTTTGCCAACTGGCGTTAATGCAATGTCAAAAGCTGTTTGCTCAAAAAGCTGAAGAACGCACGGCAGAAAAGCTGTTGACTGTAGCTGGGTAGCTATTGGTAACACCAAGTGTGTCTGTATGTGTGTGTGGGTAAGTGTTGTATCGCATCGTTCAGAATAAGTTCAATTGAACTACTTACTTCACTGAACAAACGATCTGTATCTGATTCAGATTTTGATTCCTCTAGTTTGCTTGTTTTGCAAAATTTCACTCCGATTATAGCTTAACTAAAGACACACAACAAACTAGCTAGAATAGACTAAGAAATGAACGACTAAAATATCAAACGAACTAAAGAAATGAACGAACCGAACTTAACGAAAGAGTGAGCCAAACTAACGAATGAACGAACTTATGGAACAAAGGAACTAAAGTAAAGAACGAACTTAAGAAATAAGCAAGATTGTTGTTCGCTTCTAAATACTACATTAAGTTTAGTATAACAAACTAAAGCATCCCACGAATTAGATTAACGAACAAACTGAAGGAACGAATCTAATCATTAGTTCGATTAGTTCATTCACCAAAAGTTGAACTACTGAACTGACTCCCTCAATTGAACTACAATCTACAGCTCTGCTGGGTAGCCATTGGTAACACCAACTGTGTGTATGTGTGTGTGTGTGTGTGTGTGTGTGTGAGCCATGTGCCAGTTTCGCTTTGAACAGCCTCTTTGCTGTATTCAGGCCGGCCCAAAGTGTGTTAAGCCCAAAGTTTGATACAACGCTAACAAAATTGAGTTTGCAATCCGAACACCTGACGCAAAAATTAATAATGTTAGCTTGCCAACGACAAAAGCCATCATTAAAAGAATGTTTTTAAAGTCCTTTGTCCAAGTTGTAAGTTTTAAGCGCCAGCAAAATCACGTTTCTTTCCCAACAACTTTCGACGCACAATTTATGAGTGAAATAAGTAGTTGCAACTACTACTAGAAGCACTTGCTACTTGCAACATACTTACTTACTTCCTACCTTCCTCCCACCCCCGCCGCAGCCGCTCAACAGTTCATTGTCATCGCGCATCGCAAAGTTGCAGCTGAAGTGGGCATTGGAACTATGTCACAAAGTTTAAGATAAATGTATATAGAGAGATATCTTATAAACCAGCAGGAGCAACAAAAAGTGCTTTCTTTCTTTTATTTCAAATGTTTTATAGAACATAGTAATATTTAATTAAATAATACAATATATAAATATTTATTTTAAATAATGTCAATTATTATGGATTTTATTTAATAAAACTACTCATAGTTTATCAACAGAATGGAAATGTGAACATGATGTAGAGTTGTAGCAACGTTTTGGCAGCATTTCCTAATGAGTTGGCAGCGCTGTTCGAAAAAGTGGACAGCCCATGCAATGTACAGCTGATTTGTGCGCCAGAATGGAAAATTGAAATTTCAAGCGACAAATATTAAGTAGCATGCAACTTTTGACAGGCAAAATCACTTAACATGAACATGAGAAAACGAAATGAAGTTCGAGCAGAACATAAAGTGGAGGGTAAGCTTGATATTAAATTGCTTAGGGATGGGAAAGGGTATATAAACTTTGTCATGTCACTGCAATTTGTTTTCCCTGCTTGTTCTCTTTTCATATTTACAAATCATTAAGCTGAAAACTTTTCTGAATGAATGCTTGCCAAAGTTTTATAACATTTGATTGATAAAGTCGACGACAGAGAGGGAGAGAGAGAGCGAGGAGCGTTGGCGTGCGTTCCGCTTGTGGCTGATTAAAGTTCCGGGCAGACGAAGGAAGTGGGTATTATCGGCTGGACAGAGAAACCCAAGCGAGTAGAGCTATTGAATAAGTACTATACTGCAGTAACTGATTGTCATAACTGGCAATTGTAATTATGTAATGCAGAATTCCATTCAGAGCAACTCAAGTCAAGACCTGAACCAAGTGAGGTTGGCCCAGTTTATCATGTAAATATTTCATGTCGTTAGCATAACTCAATTATTGAAACGAAAGCCCAAATGAAATTTACTTGTAATTACACAGGCAGCAGGAGAGAGGCTGAGTCGGAGGCAGAGGCAGACAAACAAGTCACTTAATGCTAATTTGCATATGTAATTTTGGCAGGACTTGCCCTGCACAAGGACATGAGCACCATACAACAACATGTTTGAAAGAGTTAAATATATTCGAGCATGTGCATTAGTTTTGGCCACTTTAATTGAATTTCATTACGAACTAATTGATTTAACAAACGTGCACTAATTTCCTGGCATTTCTATTTGCATTGTTAATCAAATTCAGCTCGTTTATTGTGGATTTGCTTGGCTGCCTGCGTCTCAAGAGTATACAATTCATTTGCATCCTAGGGTTGTACTAAAAGTAATCCTAAGCCATGCAACGAGCTCATACTCTCTGCTCTTGTCCGTAATGAAAGCAGGAAACCTTCGGCATAAAATCCTTCTGCTAAGGCATAAGCAAATTGAAGGGTCTTTGGATGGAGTGCACCCTCGGAAAACTTAATGCCCTAAAATGCAGAATGTCGCCATACAAAGCCCTCATCTTATTCCGAATTTAGAAAATATATTTCTTTAATTTAGATATTATTTCTGCTATATAAAAAATACTTTTGGGTTTTAGAGTGGAGCTTTATTATAAGGCGATTTTCTGAATTCTATGACATTTATTTTTCTGAGAAAGAAGAAAAGAAGATTATTGAACCTGTTTCGAGTTGCGCATTGGAAAGCAGTTTTACTGAAGCAGAATACAATGAAAAGACTTATTCTTGTTGGAGGTACTCTTATTTATATATTTATTATGTATTCCTGTACATTATAAAACTTACATACGAACTAAAACTAAGGCTATAGCGTAGGCCTACATTCAGAAAAATAATTGCCATAAAATGTAGAAAGTCACCATACTTTTGTAGCCAAAGGCAGCTAACCTTACTTTTTTCTGCATATAAGAAATATTATTCGCAAATTAAGAAAATATTTCTATTAAGCAGAAATTATTTTGGCCTTTATTTTGAATTTTATGGCATTTATTTTTCTGAATGTAGGTTTATTTACAGTTAAGGTGTATTATTTAGATTAATTCTAATGAGGTTCTTATAATTTGTGCAAATTTCAGTGAATTCTCATCTGTGAAGTGAAATTCAGAACATGCTTTCACTAGTTGCGATAAATATTTCTTGGTTTTTCTTTTTCGAATTTAAAAATCTTTATTAAAAAGTATGTGGTAACATGAACAAGCGACAAATTTGGCTTTTAACATTATAAATATTGAATTGTGTATGATAAATTTGTGTGTTTTCTTGACTAAGTAGTTTACTCTTCAGACGGCCCTCGTACAAGCATATATTATGCTTTTAATTATGCAAGTCTTGCATTTAGCATATCATGCCGCATTCTGTAGCCAACTTAAGTGCTCATTTTGTAGCGTCATTTTGGCACTCGCCGAATGCATGCGAAATTAAGCGCACCGCAAAATGTTTATGTTCTCAACTGAAGGCTGAAGGTAGCCCAAGGGAAGGGGCTGCTCTTCAGCTGTTGGCAACAAAAAACTTCAAATGGTTAGTCCTCGTTTATGGCGCTCCAAATGGACACACACACAACCTCTGGCAGCCACAAAACCAAGTACATACACACATGTGAGTGTGTGTTGTGTGTGTGTGTGTGTGTTGGCCAGGCTTCAAGGCTTCAGGCTCATCAAATGAAGTTGCTTTCGCTCGCAAAACACCAAAAATGAAACGGTTGCCGCATTTGTTGCGTTTTTGTTGCCTGCTTTTGGGCGCTCTAGCTCAGTTGCTGTCCTGCAAAGCGCATAAATGCCCCAGCACCCCTTCGCTTCCCACTCCCCTGCACTCTCCGTGACGCTCCTCTTTTGTAGCTGCTGTTGCTGCTTTTTATGAGCAGTGTTTTTGCATTTGCCATTTGGCAACAAAATGAACTCAACTGCTGTGTGCTCGTCGACAGCCATAAAAGCGAACTAAATAGAGTTGAAAATGTTTCGCACACTGCAGCCAAATGACTCCTGCAGCAGCTTTAATGCAACACATTTTTGCAATATTGATGCCATATTTGATGTTCAGTCAATAGCGCTGAAAACATAGCAGCTTTGAGATCAGTTACACTATTATTATATCCTTTATTTGATAGCATTTTCGCATCGAGTTTGTGTGTTGCATGTGGTTCTTTATTTATTATAAACCACGTTACATACAATAATATTACATTTTATTTAATATTTTGCAAATGCTTGCGGCAAATACCTTTTCAACGATGTTTAATTTGGGGCACATTGTGTGTAATAAATATACAAAAATTATAGCACTTTATGTAGATTAAATCTCAGTTTAATTTTCAAATAATCGAGTAAACTGAGTTTGTGCATAGCGTAATTCGAATAGTAGCATTAAAAACCCTTTATATCATCATTATATTATATTTAGTTAATACTCTTAAAACGCTTGTTGCAATACCTTTAACAATCACATATAATATAGGATACATATTTTATAATAAACACACACAAAATGTAACACAAATGTGTGTCAGTTATGTTTGAATATAAAAAATATACAGAAAGAAAAATATATATATATATAATAATATAAAAATCAGTTTTAACTTATTACTTCCCAGTACCCATAAAATGGATAAAAATGGGGTATTAAATCTGTGCAAATGTATGTAACGGGTAGAAGGAGACATTTCCCGACCCTATTAAGTATACATATATATTCTTGATCAGCTTCAAAAGAAAATTTGATTTGGCCATATTCGTCTGTATGAACGCGTCAATCTCAGCACCTATAAGAATTAGAGACACAAAATTTGATATGTAGGTTCCTGTATACCATACGCAGATCAAGTTATTCTTCCGTTTGAAGATATCTCCTCCGGCACCCCCGCAATTTGATAAAAACATTTAACAGTCACAATTTGAAAGGCATAGCTTTAGAATTTGGTATGTATAATACTTCAGTCACTATTCATTTACTGTCCAAATTTAAAGTCGATCGGATAATACCCACAGAAGTTATTAACGAAAGAAGTGGCAGTACTGCAGAGCGGAGGGTGAAGAAGCGCTGTCGCCACTTGAAGTGCCTCGATAGCCAGTTGCTTGTATGCGTGTGTAGTTGTGTATGTGTATGCGTAAGTGTACGAAGATGTGTTTAGAAGTTTTAGACCTGGGTAAAGGGAGTTTCGTTGTCTGGTATTCTGGATTAGAGCATTCTGGCTTGTTATATAAAAATAAGGATAAAAGCTTTTATTTTCCGTGCCTGTAAAAGATCTTCCTTCTCTACGAATGTGACACCCCTTTCCATATAACAACAATAATAATAATTTTAATGCATTGATATTAATTTTTAACATGCGCTAACCTTCCTTGTTGCCACAATGCGCTTGCCACTTCATTTGTGCTGCTTCTAGCTTCAAGGTTGCCCACACCAGCGTTGCCACCCAGTCAGTTTGCCATACGCTGGTGACGTCACGCATCTACTTAGACTGAAACAGCTGCGGCAAGTCGCTGCTGCGTTTTAATTATTTTTACATGCAATTTCTCGGCAAATGAAATGGCAACCACTTGAAAGCGGTTGCTCGTCCACAGTCCGCAGTCTGCCAACTTGCAGCCGGCAACTTGCAACTGGCAACTGGTAACTTGCTCCACTGGGGCCGCAGGCCACGAATCAGCGCACAAGTGTGGATAACAACACGCCTAGACATCAGACGTCTAGACAGTTTTCGAGTGCTTTATGCTGACGTAGTGCAAACACACACACAACACACACACACGCTCAGAGAGCATTGCAGACAAGCGTGTGTGTGTGTGTGGCAGGAAGAGGAAACCATTGCTCATAATTAGCCAGCAAAATAATGGGAAATTTGCATACGCGTTGTCAACTGAGATTAGAGTCATAAAGTATTAGAAAATGTCTTAATATTCAACTGTTCATTGCACATTTGAAGAAGGATATGAACAACGAACTAATTTACTTATTTATAATCTCTCAAAAGTCCTTGTATACAAATTACCATTTATACATTTAATTTTAATTGCAAAAACATTTTCAAGCTCTATCAAATGTAATCAGAAAGATGGCAAAAAGCAATTTTAAATTGAAATAAATCTTTTTATCTACACAAAAAGAATCATAAATTATATCAGGAAAAGAAAACTGTTTTAATCCAACCCATCCCGAAAAAGCTTTCAATTCAGATTGCTACTATTATACGTATTTTTATCATGGTAAATATGAGGACTCGTTCCTATATAATGTTGACATTGGCTGTGTTCACCAGCATAACTTATCCATAATCAATGAATTGATATTATCGAAAAGTTTGATACTTTCTTGTGAACGCTACTATACACTTTGTTGGAATATCCCTATTCAACTTAACAAAAATAGCATTTACAACACTACGTTTTGGTATTACTTTATTTGTGATAGAGTGGTCACTCTTTATGATCTCTCTCTTCTTCCTTGACTGCTTGTGTAGTGTAAATGTGGTGTTGGTGTTGCGAGTAAGAAAAGAGTTAAAATATAAAATAAAAAAGCATAACTGAACTGAATTAAACAAAGTGTTAATTATTTGAATTATAGATTCTCAATTTCTAACACACTTTTATGACAACCCAAACAGATGGATCGAACTATTTCTATAATACATTTTCTGTTAAAAATAATTGGTATCATGTTAATGCAACAAAATGTAATGTTAATGTTAAGTCATTTCAAGCTTTCTGGCATCCCTGTCATATGATCTAACATGTATGTTGTTCGCGTCAATACAGAGAATACGTGCCACGATTAGTTCTTAAGTTGCTGCCATTGAATAAACAAGCATTATAATTTACTCTCGTAACTAAAAGGCTTCATTCTTGTTCCACGGACAATTCCCAACAATATTCATAGATCATAATACAACAAATTTGGTATCATATACCCAGAAATATCCTAGTAATTAGATAAATTATCAAGGATCAAGACATGCTGGTGAACATGGCCAATTTTGCATCTATTTCATAATAGTCCGTCTGAAATACCTAATTGCACCAAATTGTGCGATGTATTGTTACAAATATCGATAAACGCACAAATAAATCAGATATAGAAACCAACGATCAAAGTATATTTTTAGTGGTAATAACACAAATCGATTCTAATCGATTGATCTATATATTATATTTAACATCAGCAGTAAAAGGACAGCTTGCTCAGGTGTTGCATGCGACATTTGAGCACTTTGATGAAGGGCCATCAAAAATTTTGGGCACACATTAAGCCAAAAAGCAGTCGTAAAATCGTTTTACTCGGCAACTGAAGCAATCTTTAAAACTTGCCATTGCAGACGACTGGTTTATTTGCTTTTAATCCAAGTCCAATCAAAATCAAATTGCATTTACGAGCTGGCTTTCAAAGCGCGCAATTTGATGGCAGTTCGCTTCCTTTGGCAATACTTACTTTAGATTTCGGGTGGGTTTGTCGTCTCATGCGAGTATGTAAGTATTTTTATTATGGACATACAGAGTGCCTTATGCGAGTATACATCCACACATATGCGTATGTACGTATTTATGACTCCATATATGTCAATAATTTTTATGCGCTTCATAAATATGCGTGCGCCTTTACGACTCGCCTGGCAGTCAAATCAATTTCTTTAGCTCCCCTCCGAAAATGACAGAAATGCCATTTTCAAAAACGTTATTATCGAATCAAATACAACAAGAATAACGAGAGTCAAATGCAGTAAACATATTGCAAAGTCATCCTCTGCACCGCAGGCCAACACAAGCACAACACACAACACACACTTAGAGACATGTCAGAGGTCATATGCCATACACAGGGATCCTTTTTGCCCTTGAGCAGCCTTTGGTGACATGACAGTCTCCTTTGAAATGTTACTGTTAACCCAGGGCTTAAAGGATCCCATAGATGCCACAAACAGCAACAGCAACTAACCAAAGGTTCGCTTTTAACTTGATGACGGTTAGCTGCAGTGGTATGTAAAACAGTTAACAAGAATATCCCTCTTTGCTGTATTTGTGCACAATTAGACAAAATTGTATTTAAATAGCATACAGGTAAGAGCTGCAGTTGAATTTGTTTGACATTCAAATTAACCCTGGATGACTGTGAACCTAACTTAATTGTTTATTAATGCAAATCTTTGACAGCAAATTAAATAATACATTTAGTTTCCACACTATTTAGCCTACAGACTAATTATAGAAATGGCATGCATATACATGATTAGATAATGCAAACTTAATCCGTCTTGCCAAAACCTTTGTTCTTAATTTCAACCGATACCACCCTCAAGACCTGCCGGACAGGATCTTGACTTAAAGTCCCAGAAATAAATAATAAACATAATAGTATGCTGCAAACCTCCACTAAATTTAGCTGCAAAAGAACTACCTCTGTTATAGACCTAAATGTTTATATAAAAGAAGGATTTCAATAATAAAATACAAATAAAAAAAGACTAAAAATTTCATCCTACTCCAAAAAGTATGCTACACTATTTTGTGTGAAATTAATTCGAATGGAATTCAGAACAGGTACTCAGTATTCATAAAATGCAATTAATTCAACATTTTTAGTAAACAATTATCTACTTGCAACATTTAAATGCAACAACATTTTCAATGCTGACATCTGATAAATTTTTGGAAAAGTTTGGCGCCCATCCGGCGTAGCAACAATATGCCTGCGATTAGCTTCCGTTCAATTTGTAATTTATTATCAGTGCTGTCCTGGCAGTCCTGGCAGCACAAGTAGACACCAGTCACTGGAACTGTTTCCGCAACACTCATAACAATTTATTCTGTCGCCGCTCTGCATGTAAATAAACATTGCAGACTTTTGCCTATCAGCCTTACACATTTATGGCCATATCTATAATATTTTTATAGACTTCAGCGAGGCAGCGAAGGTCCTGAATGCGTATATTAATGCTGTGCGAGACAATTGTAGACTGAATGTGGAACTAGCACATTTGTACATATGCTGTAGCAATTGCCATCGTAAATATGCCGCAGATCGTTGGCTATATCGAAGATGTTTTCCTTAATAAGCCCCATAAAGATTTACAGTTTTTGCGCCCATAAATTTGACTACAAGCGATTCGAATATTGGTAGCATATTGATACAACCAATTAATATTTACCAGCACATACATATATTTTGGCATATTTATGCAAACTGTTTATGTGGATATTGTGGGCTTTCTTTGGTGAAATTACACACAAAGGCGCCTCACAGTAGGCCATAGCTGTAACCAGCTAAAAATCTAGTTTAAGCTTTAGTTTGCTCTACAAATTTTAGTTGTTAAGGCGGATAAACATCTCCATTGATCTCTACTTTAAAATCGATCGATCAGCAGTCCGCATATAAACTTCCAACTCTCATAACTTTGTCAAAACTCAACTGATTATAATAAAGTTAAAGGTTTTGTGCTTATTTATTGATTGATTTATTTCAATTTAAATTTGATTCATTTTAGAAACTACATTTTTTTGGATTCTTCCCTTAAACATTTTAGAAAAAATATGAAAATAAAAATAAATAAATAAATCCCCACAGCGAGGGTGGATTTTCCAAATAAACAAATAAATAAAATCTAGAGAAATAATGTTTAATCGATTGCCGACTTAAAAATTCGTATAAAATTGCAACATTTATTTTGGGTCAGTTCATTTTCTGTTAAAAACTTTAACCTTAAAATTTTAACTTGCAATAAATAAATACTATTTAAACTCTCATAGCTTTGTGAAAACTGAACCGAATTACATGCAAAATGTTTGTTGGTCATATTTAATTGGTTTGTTCTGTTAAATTTATGCATTCCGGAAAATAAAATAATATTTTACATTTTTGTTTGGGGTTAACTTTTATTTGCTCAGCAATTAAGTCGTCTAACAATTGGCCTACTATTTACACCACAAGCACGTAGAAGCTCAAGATTGAAATAAATCATTTATAGCTAAAAACTCAACACTATTCCGTAGCCTTTTATAGCTCATATTGTTGCGCCTTTCAGTCAAATTAGTCCAATTCATAGGTACAATTTTCAGCTTAAGTAAACTGCAAATATATTTTAAAGCCGTAGACTTAAAGGACAAAACCCAACGCAAGCGGAAAAGCGGCCAACAACAAACTAAAGAAAAACAACAAAAATATTAAAAACGAAATAAAAGGAGTAGAAAAAAGAACTACAAAATACGGAAAAAGTTCGACAGCAAGCAGCAAACAAATGCGAATGCACATACGAGCAGGGTACAATAACAATTCAAGCGTATACAAGTCGACTTCCGGTTTGGCAAGGACATTTACCCGAATTGTGCGCAATATATGCAAAAACACACACACACACACACATATGCATGTGTAGTAGTAGTTGTAGTTGTTTCCCGTTGGCAAACAAAAGACGCAGATTTTTTGTTGTCCTTTATTGATGCTGCTACTTTTTGACTGGGAAAGAGAGAGCTTCAGTGTTTGCTTTTGTCCAAAATGTACTTTAAATCGGAAATCAAAAATAGCTGCACTTGTGGCTAAAGGGGTCTATTGGGGGGTGAGGACAAGGCATCAAGGAAACGTAGACAATGACAAAGGAATGAGACATTTGCATTTTCCATTGTTGTGTGCGAGTTAGTCATACATACATATATCGGTTTTGATATATACTACAAGTATTGTGTATATAGTATAATCGTATATATGCGTTGGATTGCCTTTTGTTGCGGAACCTGCTAAATTTTCTGTGCGTTTGCTGTGCGAGCATTTCTTGTATATTTTGATTTAACTTCTCTTGTTTTGGGTCAAATTGTATGCCATCTGTATGGCAAGTTCATTAGCATATGAGATTATAGAGTACTTCTTGCATGTGGAGAGCTTGACAGCGTAATGACGTCAATTACAACTGAAATGCATAGTGTAAAAACGACAGCTGACAATTTGTTTACTTTTGACATACATATGTAGTTTTAATAGCAACAACAAGAACTGTTGCCAGGACCATAATTGAAAGAAATGTCGGCAAATTAATTGGACGACATAACTATATCGGCATTGAGGGTTTACTGTTTGACAGGCACATTAAATGACAATACGCTGACTCGATTTCTGAGTGTGTATGCGTGTGTGTATGTGTGTGTGTGTGTGTGTGTGGTCACAGCGTCAGGCACTCTAAGCAAATATTAATTAGTTTAATTAAGTAAATGCGTGCTCAGCGCTTTGCGCCCTGCTTACTCAGTCTCTCATCCAAAGCACAAATAAAGCGCAGACAGCGCGACGTCAAGGAAATTAACATAATAAGTACACACACACAATACACACTCACTCACACACACACATGCAACCATACTTACATATAATTAATCAGGCCACAAATGTTGCTTAAAATTTACAGCGTGAAATTGATTGGTGTTCCGCAAAACTTTCTGCTTTTAAAATAATGATTTCAGGCTTGTTTCGAATACCACTTACGAATTAATTCCGCAAAAAAATGTATAGCAATCTTTTAAGCGCAGTATAGAATAAGAAATTACTGTAATCGATTGATTTTTGAACAATCCCAAATGTATGCGCTAGAAATTTACGTGAAATTAATCCGAAAGTGAAATTCAAAACAGTTTCTTGAGCCTTCATAAATTATTACTCTTTGATATCATTTGGAGAGCCAATAATTGACTACAAAACCATAATTAGAAGTGTTTCCATACTCTAAAAGATTTGTCGAAAAATAAAAATTATTTTCCTTTTTTTTCTAAAAGCAATTTTGTTCTGTTAAAAATCAATTGCTACGCTCTTAAAACGTACGAAATTTAGAACAGCTTTTGTTTCCGCAATTTAATTTTGCTCGATTATATAATTTTATTCATAAATTTTGAAATAATGGCGAAATAGATTACACCTAAAGGAGTATATAAGTCTCTCTCAAAATTATTATAAGTGACATAGTTTTTTCGATTAAAAAGAAAACAATATAATCATTATTTACGGTCCCTGATTTCAATGCTTGACTTGCACTTTAACGCAAAAAAAAGATTGCTGGCAAAGTTTATAAATTGAAATAAGATATAAAGTTACATTCAGAATCAACGCAGTTGATGTCCTTTTACGCACTTGTCAGTGCATTTTTGCTCCACTCAAAGTGTGTGTGTGAGTGTACATATGTGTGTGTGTGTGAGTGTTTGTGTTGGCCAAAGTTAAAAGTAAATAAACAACATTTAAAGCTTGCACTTTGGCTACATTTGCCGACGCCGGGCGATAGTGTCCGGCAAAGAGAAATGTCAAAATGTCATTTGATTGAAATGGGATATCCCACTCACATGCGCCGCCTTCCCCTTCGCCTCCTTATCTTTGGTCCTTTTGCCATGTTTGTCTCTGTGTGTGGCCAGCCTGTGGCTGTCCTTTGTATCCCATACCGTGCAACCCCAGTTCCAGTCCCAGTCCTTTAGCCCTCGTTCCGTTGGTTTGTTCTTCTCCTGGCTGCGACTCCTTGGACTCTGTTTGCGTTTTGTCAATGTCTGTGCATAAACTTTGTTGACAGGCGCTCATTTGTGCCGGACTCGAATTCGGACTTGGTTCCCGATTCGTTTTGGGTTTGCGTTTGCGTTTGCTGCCTCACTTAAGAAAATTTGTTGTCCAAATATTGAACCAGGCAAAAACTATGCTAACTATTTACTATAATGTGTGGTTATTTTTCTCTTCCTTTCAGATCATGTGCGCGAATTCACATGCGGCAAGCAATACTATCGCACGTTCCATATGAACGAGGAGCGCGATTCTCTCTACGTGGGCGCCATGTAAGTAATCGATTGACTAATCTTAGTTATTTTTTTAACTACTCACTATACAGCTGCAAATATAACAATACTATTCGATATTTACAAATGAAATATTGTTACTGCTAGTTTCAGTAGTAGAAAAAGGGGAGATCTAACTCTCCCCGCACTCATCAGGAGGCACTTCCGCTTCCTAGGAAACTTTAGCTTCGACAGTTTATCGGATTTATCTGAGGTTGGGATAAATAATATACTCAAATTCATTAATTGTGTCAATTGCTTCAAAGGGGAAGACATTGTTTAAAGGAAGTCATGTGGTACAAGAGTTTTAGTACACTTTTGAGATCTAACTTCAACCAGGTTAATCTGTACATACCTCTCCTCTTATTCAACCCATCCGCTTCATTAATCTAATTAAAAACTATTAGCGCTAGTTTAACACTTACTTTTGGTAACGTAAAACAAATCAAAGGCTTTTATTTATATTCGTTATGCTCCTTTCTGGGATATTGATACAGAAATAAGCTTGGGAACAGTTCTAACAATTTCTCTGGGGAACTAAAGCTGTTATTTATATTCTTCATGCTCCATTCAAGAGTTAAGGCTTTTATTCATAGTTCTTCAAGCTTCATTCTGTGGAATTTGATTCAAATGTTGACTTGGGAATAGTCTCAATAATTTCTCTTGATTTTTCGTGCACATTCTGGCTTAATTCCAATCAAAAAGTGGCAAAATTTTGTACTTTACAAACACAACATAAAATGTAATCTTACATCATTTCGATGCTTTCTCAAAAACATAATACAGTTTATTTTATTTTTATGCATTGCAATATTGTTAATATCGACAGTTACATTGATATATTTTCAGCTCTACCATTGACAAAATCAAATTAATTCTCTATATTTCTTTCCATTGCTCACAGGGATCGCTTATACCGTTTGAATTTGCAGAACATATCCTCGAACTCCTGTGATGTAAGTATGCATACATTTAATGCTGTTTAATAATTTGTAATATAATGACAACTGACAGCAACAAAAACAACAACATATATATATATATATATATAATCCAAGCGTTTGCTTTTAGTCTAAGCTCCCACGAGTTTCGCTCGTTCCGTTTGTTGTATTCAAACGCAGTTTTTCGAGTTGTTCTAATAGTTATTGTTATTGTTGTTGTTGTTATTGTTGCTGCTGTTGTACACAATTCCCCAGGCCACAAATCTAACAACCAGCAGAAGCACATAAAACGTGTAGCACGCTTTTAGGCAAACAAGCTATGCCACGCTGCGGCATATTTTTAAAAATTCATTACGCGCCTTCCACACAACTTTTGTGTCTCCCTCTCGCTCTCTCTCTCTCTCTCTCTCTCTCTATCTGTCTATCTGTGTGTGTGTTTACTAGTGTGTAGTTGCCAAATGGCCGCCATTGGCTTAAGCCTGTCCTTTTCGCTTGGTTTTTTACTTATACCCTTGCAGTGGGCTTTTTAATTATGTCGAGTTATGTGTAACATTTGCAACCCCCTCTGTTAGCATTTCCGAATCATTTGCATTCAAATCATTTGGAACTCAACTTGTTAGCTGCTCTGAATTTATTTAACAGTCATAAAACATACATTAGTTTTTAGGCAACACACTTCATGGGTTCTTGTAAACAATTTATTTCCTACACTTTCTTATTTTTAATGGCTATAATTTTGATTAAAAGATCTATTATACATAGACAGGAACTATACTTATACTTAGGCAGAAATGGCTATGAAGTCTGAACTCCTTATTGTATTGTGGCCAGCTGGATTCCTAATCAGAACTTTATTGATTTGTATTCTTACAAAACTAGTCTCTGAATATTGGTAATAAAACGTGGAATAAATCCACATTTTCTTTCTAAAAGCGGGTTCCAGCTGGTTCCGGCATTAATTTATAGGTATGGATCGGATCCCTATATCACAAAAAAAAGGTTCAGTCGATGATGAAGTTTATTAGATGAGACGCTTTCTTGTTTGTCCAGATATCTATAATAATCAAATTGTAAGATATATGGACTTGTTTTTTGTTAAAATCAAACTACCATATCTTATATATATCAGACACAATCGCTATAAAGCCAAATTCTCATGTAAAAACGGTTTTGATTACCATATCTATCAACTAATCTGTCCACAAGTGTATTCAATTTTCGGCGACCTTAAGATAGCTGTTTATCTGGGTATTTTTTTTATGATTTTGTGTCGGACGTTGTCAACATCCTGGCACAACACACAACCCAAGCACAAAGGACAACCGGCCAGCTTAGCCACCTTTTAGGCGCGCATCAAATGCGAGCCACAAATCTTCGATTCCCCAAAGTAAGCGAGTGAAAAATATCTGTTTTAGTTGCCCCGGCCACATCCTGTTGCAAACGTGTCCCTGTCCACCTACAAGTCGAGAACAAAAAGGGCCGAAAAACATATTTAATATGCGCTCTGGGGGCTGCATTATGGGCATTTCGTTTTACCGTTTTACCATGCACAGGACCAGATTCCACGTGCCCTGGTAATGGCTGAGTAGCGCATAATTTATGTACACTGAGAGAAAGCACATCAAGCATTCAATACTGTGGAGAGACGTAACTGCTTTCAAAACCGAAACATGTTGTTTATTTTATATAGATCACTTGGGTTTCTTGTGTTTTAAATATGTAAATAATCAGTCAGCTGATGCATTGCTATATAATTTAAAATATGTAATAAACTCCTATTGGAACGAATTGTTATTATCAAACGCATAAACTAAATATACTATTGTATATACTGCACCAAGATAAGATAGTAAGCTTAACCCAAATAACTAGAGTTTGTTTGATAACTTTTGCTTATACTATGCCTTTCAATTGACCATACCTAAATGTTAAATAAAAAAATAAATAATTCCTCTGATTAATAATATTATGTACAACTCTTGACAATTTAATTTAATTTGATTTATCCTGTAAAGAAAAACTGTTAAGCTAGTCACGAATACATAACATTAAATTATAACATAACATATAACATAACATAACAATACATAATATATTATTGTAGGGGTCTTTAAGTATATTCTTTAGTTTATTAGTAATGTACAATATAAGGCGTAGTTTGATTCTTATTAGTTCCACGAACGAATACAAACTGACTCGCGTTCTGTTATTCTTACAGACATTACGATCTAACAGAGCACTCATCATGTTAATGCCAATGTTACTTAACAGATATAACAGTGTCAGTGTGACCCTAAACTATATGTATGTGTCTCTCTCTATATTTATATCAAACTACATTATTAAATAGTTTATCATTTTGAAAATTTTAGATCATACAATTAAGTTTAGGATTTACTATAGAAGCAAACAATTTTTACTAGTACTAATAATTTACTAATTATTCTATTTATAATATTTATTTACTAAATCTATAAATATATACAGTACATATATCTGTCCATGATAATTTCCATCTTAAGAAAACTAAATGAATCTTCACAATATAAGCCTGAAATATATAATACAAGATCAAGCCCAAGAGAATGCTTTATGAGATGCTCATATTTATTCCAGTGTTTATGTGTTTCAGCTAGCAAAAAGGTGTGTTTATGTGTGTGTGTGTGTGTGTGGTTGTGTATATGTGTGTGTGTGAGTAATTTCACATAAACGCCAAACTTGCGAATTATCGAAATTCGTGAAAGTCGATTACACGAACATTCAGCACACTATGTACATACAGATATATATACACAAGTACACACACTTGCCCAGTGGTTCTATACTTGTGTGTGTGTGTGTGTGTCTATGTGTGTGAGGCTGTTTATGAATTTATGTCATACAAAAGCTTGTTTTATGAGTGAAACGTTGTGCGGCTGCCTTTGCCTGCACCTGCAACAGCTGAAAACCTGGCCGCAAACGTACCATAAAACTGAAAGACGCCACGTTTTGCAGCCGTTTCGAGACATCCATCCGCCTGCCGCATGCCGCTTGCCACCTGCCACCCTGACACTCTCCCCATCCATTTAGCCAGGCAGTCCGACAGTCAGCCAGGTTTTTGCCGAAACCGGCATACGTCAATATATTTTATGTGCTATTTCACACAGTGCGAGTAACTGCGTTCGCCGTGGGCATCATTTGGGCCTGCCTATAGGATGAAAAGGACGCAGGACGCGGCACGGAGGACGAGTGGCAAGGTGCGCGCGCTGGAGCTGCTGCCACACAGCGGCTGCTTTATGCGGCAAATGCAAATTTTACTAAATAATACATGATTTTGGTTTTATGTGGACGCTCTGCTCCGCTCAGTGGTGCTGTGCGGCGGTGGTGCGGTGGTATATGGTGCGTGCGCGCATTTTGCTTGAAAATATTTCGTATGTGCTCGTTACATTACGTGATTTATAAATCAATTTGCTTGAAAGCATGCTACAGGCAGCTTGGCCCACCCCACCACTCCGCACCACCGCCTGACAGCTTCTAGTTGTAGTTTATGCGTGGCAACAGAAAATGTAGCCAAAAAAGGAAGAAAAAAAACGAAATAATAAAAAACCATCATCGCCAAAGAAACTGCGCCAAGATGCCTCTGGTTGAGGCAGCATACAAATGTATTATTATTAAGATTTAAGTTGAGGCATGCTTTGTGGCAAGGCCATTAATATGCTTCGTATGACATTCCCTTGCAATTCGCCGTTATGATAATATTCAATTGGTAATTGTTTGAAATGGGAATAAGAGGAGATTATCTTCAAGATTGTGTAGTAATATCAATTTATTTCATTTATTTATAAGACACTATACCCACTGGCTGATAGGACCTTCGGCTAGTAATATCAATTATATAAAACAATCTCATATAGGTACATACTCGTATATAGGAGCTGTTACGAATTCCAGCTTCGAATTCATTTCACTGCAAAATATATAGCCTACTTTTTGGGGCAAAATAGAATTATAACTGCATTTTTGTCTATTTTCCAACTATACCATTTTTACACCTGAAACGCAAACATCCCACTGATCTTTTGTGACCTTAGACATTCATAAATTTTGTAAATAGAGCTAAGGAACCCTCTGAATCTTTGTTGCACTTTTGAAGCTAAATTTGTTTAATTCGAAGGCACCAAACATTTCCAGCGATATTAATAATCAATTTTTGAGTTTGTTAAAAAGAAAATGAATTTTATATGTAATTTAATCAAATTTTTAATTATTCCAAAAGCTTAAAACTCTTTTAATTCAAGATGATCAAATTGCAGATCTATTTGGTAACAAAAAAGAACTTTAAAAAACCAACCAAAAAAATCACAAAATCTTTATTTCCTAAATTTAATAAGCAAATGTCTTTCTTAATGATTTAATTAAAGTCACAGTTTAAAAGTCACAGAGTTGCCACACATTTTAAAAACTCATTAAGCCTACCTTATCAAGTTGGCTGCGATTCACTTCTATTAGATGAAAAAATGCTGAATTCAGAATTAATTTTCCTAAACTTGTTCAACTTGTTCAAATTGTGTTTATGCTTTGATTTGTTTTGTGAAATTAGCATAGTTCTTAAATTGCAATTTTATTTTTTTGTTTTGCTTCTATTGGAGTGGACTTATCGAAACATTTGTGCTTGCATATAATATCAAAGATACTGTGACATATTGTACATAATATATTCCTTGTTAAGTGAATCTAAAAGCAATATCAGATAATGGAATTATCAATAATGATTTCAAATTTACATCACTAATATTTTAAACTATGACAAACAATTATCTGAATAAACCAAACTGGGATTCTATAATGCTCAATTGGTCGCAGCGTCATGAAATTAACTTTTGTATATCTTTTTAACCAAAAACTGAATTGTGTATTTTTATAAATTTCCATCTAAGCTGATTATCATAAATGAAATAATATTAAAACTTGTGTCCTTCTTTGCAGCGCGATGGTATCGTCTTGGAGCCCACGCGTGACGATGTGGTCAACTGTGTGTCAAAGGGGAAGAGTCAGGTAAGTCAAGAGCTGTTATGCAAATATATAACTATATATATATACATACTATATAGAATTCAATCAATGAACTGCGGCTGGCACTTGTATGGGCACTATTTGCGCCAATATATAGTCGTACTTTTAACAGACCCATAAATCGCGAATGGCAGCTGCAATATGTGGCATGCTCAGCGTTTGATTGATTTTGTTATCATATGGTGGCATCGAGGCGGCACCTACTGATGATTACAGACACACGCACACATACATGAATCAATTTCTTTTGGTGGCTCTGGATTCGAATCGCATTCGGATTCCGTTTCTGAATCCAGTTTCTAGTGCTGCGCTTTGCAAATGCAACGAAGCTGACGCTTCTGTTGCCTGTTATTGTAACTCGTTTATAATGTGACAGCAAATCCCTTCATTTGAAATCTTTTTCAATTTATTTGTGGCTTTTCAATTTGTAGCGAGTTTTTCGTGCTTCGTTTCAGTTTCAGTTGCATGCCACAAGCACATGTATCTGCGCTTCCTCTATATTCCACATGTGTGTATCTGATTCTGGCTTGCATCTAGATGTCAATTGAACTGTTTTTGGCTGCACACTGCGCTGCTTCTGTGTATGTCTCTGTGTGTGTGTGTTTCTTGCTTAAGTCATCATAATGCTGCTGTGCGTCTGTGGCAGGGACTTTGCAGCGTTGTTGCATTGTTGCCAATTGATTTAGCGACAGTGGCTGTTGCAACGCAGGCTATTACAAATTGTTGTATTTGTTGCGTGGCACACACACACACACACACACACGCAATTTTGATTTATTTCTTGTTTGTGTCACAGACTGCAATTTTTGTAGCATACTTTGTGGCAGCTACACAGCGAAATAAAATAGATCAACATCAAATTGATACTTTATCAAATTCTTTGGGTCACTTGGGCAAAATGAATTGAAAATGTATTAGAATAATGTAAAAAACTGTTTGTTCAAGCTAAATTCGATTTTCAGGCAGCAGTAAACGGAAGTGCAACAAAGTGTTTATAAAGTCTATAAAGCCTATGTATTTGCACTGAAATTGCCAATATTATCGATTCATTTGAATTATCTTCTTTATTTTGTTAATAATTTATATGTGTATTTATTAAACAAGTTTTCTGTCAGCTTAAGCAAGTTGTTCAAGTTGGCTTATCAAAGGGAAAGTCATATCTACAATAAAAATAATAGCAAATTAAACAACATACAAATTGGAATGCCTTGAATCCATTTTTTCAATGGATCCTGTGAAAAATTTATTTTAAAAAAATAATCAACTTCAACTCAAATAATATATCTGTGATCCTACAACATTATCCATTAAGGAATATAGATTTTAACTTGAAAACAATGCTTTGTAATAAATAAATTATAAAATTGATAATACATTTTATATACAACTGAAGTGTAGAAAGCATTAAATTACGAAAAAATTGATATTAAAACTTGTTATATTAAAAATATTATATTAATATTATGTAGAAATTAATTATGATTAGTATTGATATATCTTATATAGAATTTCATTATGATTAGTATTGATATGTCAATCATGATATGTTGATCCAGAAAACATCTGAATAATTTATTCACAAATGTCAGATCGATATTTTCGAATAACTTATTCATTATAATCATTGATTTACATAACTTTTTTTCCAGTGCAGCGTTGAGCTCATCTTTTTACAATAATTTTTGAATGCTTCTTTACAGACCTTTGACTGCAAGAACCACGTGCGTGTCATACAATCAATGCAGCAAGGCGATAGGCTCTATGTTTGTGGCACCAATGCTCACAATCCCAAGGATTATGTCATCTATGTAAGTACATAGCCCAGTCACCTTCCTTTTCTGTGTGTGTGTGTGTATGAGTGTGTTCAAGGACAAGTTTTGTAGTTATGGAAACGCAACTACGCAACTTTTCAAAAGATTTCAGCAAAAATGAAACGAGGCCTGCGTTATGTGTGTGTGTGTGTGTTGATTTTAGATCGCAATCCTGGAACATTCAGAGAGCACACAAAGCAACGCACGTGTCCTTTTCATATCAACTGAATAGTGTATTTCTTTTTAGTCATCTTCTCCTTCATCTTCTGCTTGGCATATAGTATAACTTATATAACTTTTGTGTTGTCTACTTGCACCGTAGATGTTGTGAAAATAGTCATTAGTGTGCAGCTGCAGCCAAAAGCTGCTCAGAACGCATACAAATCACACACACGTACACCACTCAATTCACCTTTGGCTCCTCAACCCCCCTGCCTGCCTGGCCATAAAAGTCCAAAATACAAAGCACTTGTGTAGTTTCAGGTGTACCGCAAAGTCGAGCAATAAACCATGCATTTTGATTTTCTGCTCGCAAAACTTCAACTTCAAACACGAAACAAAAGAAAACAAAATAATAAGTAAACAAGCAAAACTGAAAGCCATATTTGAGAAATGGCATTTGGCAAGTTTTTGCTCTTTGTGTTTAGTATTTCAGCAGCGGCAATCAGCTCAACAATTAGCAAAAAGTTGCAGGCATTTTCATTCAGCTCTTGGCGAAATCAATATACCCTGTAATCAGAAAATGTTACAAAGAAATACATATCATAAAATATGAGAATTTATGTAAGATGCAAAGGAAGACATTTCCGATCCTATAAATTACATATTTGTATTCTTGATAATCATCTAGGTCGCGTCTATCTCAAAGACTATACGTGATAGACTGACTAAATTTGGGATGTAGATTCTATATACCATACACATATCAAGTTTATTTAACATTTGTGAAAACTTCGATCCAAATCGAAAAAAAGTAGATCAATGATGAATTTTTGTGATACAATCTATACGAGTATCATCTCGTCAATTTAGCTTAGCTTTTAGAATGTGTGTTTGCATACAAATACAAACACAAATGTAACAAAAACAGGATAGTTTAGATCTGTGTACAGGATATCTCTTAGATGAGCACTCCTATCTATTTCCTTGTTAGTTCATTTAAAAATTGCTTTTAGATAACCAAACTATTTTTATAAACATTTAATAACAATCATAAAATGATTACTTTATTTAAAAATAGAGATGTATAAACGTAATACATATGCAATATTGTGTTTTAATATATACTACAAATATGATTTTTCTTTAAAAGTTTAGCTCACTTTTTCAAAGTCCTTTTAAAATACTATAATAGTTAAGTATAATAGCCTAGAAAGGAATTAAGAATAATTTAATTAAAACGGTCGCCACTGTGACCTCGCTATGCGATAATAAAACAAAAACGATTGTTAACATCCTTACAGGAGCTATTAAGAAAAGGATATGCAAAAAAGTTTAACAACCAAACTAGTTAAACGGCAAGAACACAGTACAAAAGGAACAAGGACGAAACATGTTCTAGCAACAAACCATTTCCTAACCTAGTTTCTGGCTTTGAACCGCTTTGCTTCTTCATAAAAACAAAATTTAAAAGATATATATTATAAGTAAAATTCGCTTTTCGGTATTGTAACCAATTACTTTTTCTACATAACTTTTAACAGTCATTCCCATACATTTATTAGGCCCACCACGTGCGGGCTCAACAACAAAACTGTAAAACTAACAATTTTTGTAACTTTTCATACATGTTTCTTGTTTTTTGAACTTTTACTTTTTGTATTCACCAGTCGAATTTGACGCATTTGCCACGCTCGGAGTACGTGATCGGCGTTGGCCTGGGCATTGCTAAATGTCCTTACGATCCCATGGATAATTCAACGGCCATCTACGTGGAGGATGGTAATCCTGGCGGACTGCCTGGCCTGGTAAGCAGCTTATATATAAACACAGAAGGGACTGTTCTGGTTACCACTTACAATAGATAAATGTACCCAATTTCAATTTTGTGAAGCTTTTGGGCATAGATTTTGCCTGCTTTTCATCTATCACTGAATTGACTTCATATAAAAACAGAATTCAATGCACAATTAGGAAAATGGGAACATTTAAAGAAAATTCTACATGTCTCACACTAATTGGTGGACTTTAAGAAGCATTTGCTTGAAGGCTGTTTATATTTTGAATCAAAAATCTTAAACAAACACTCCATTCAATTTGTCGCACATTGTTTCTTTTGCACAGTACTCGGGCACCAATGCGGAATTCACGAAGGCGGATACTGTGATTTTTCGCACGGATTTGTATAATACATCGGCAAAGCGGTTGGAATACAAATTCAAGCGCACGCTCAAATATGATTCCAAGTGGCTGGACAGTAAGTAAAAAAAAAAGCCATGGCCTGCTCCTGTGGCTTCAGATAAAATTGAAAAAAGGATTTTGTGGCGCGTAGCAAATGATTTCGCGCATGAGGTCCTTGTGTGCTGAGCAGCCGACAGTTAAGCCGCTTAGGCTATCCAATTATCTACTTCCTTACTCATAGATGGTCATCAATCTGCGTTTGTTTCACACTTTCTCTCTTTCTTTGTCTCTTTTTTTGCAGAACCAAATTTCGTGGGCTCCTTTGACATTGGGGAATATGTGTACTTCTTTTTCCGCGAAACGGCTGTTGAGTACATTAACTGCGGCAAGGCCGTCTATTCGCGCATCGCACGTGTCTGCAAAAAGGATGTGGGAGGCAAAAATCTACTTGCACACAACTGGGCAACGTATCTAAAGGCCAGGCTCAATTGCAGCATTTCGGGCGAATTTCCGTTCTACTTCAATGAGATACAATCGGTTTACCAACTGCCCACGGACAAGACCCGCTTCTATGCCACATTCACCACCAGCACCAATGGCCTCATTGGATCAGCCGTATGCAGTTTCCACATCAACGAGGTGCAGGCCGCTTTCAACGGTGAGTTAACGTTCGCATGTGAGATCATACTAAGGCCGGAAACTATCAAAAGTGATAGCAGTCCATGTTTTTTTGATAGGTAAAGCTTAAATAAACGATAGGGTAAGCGTGTATCCATACATTTTGATAGTATCGATAGCAAAAAACCTCGATAGTTGCTCCCAAATAGAAACATCGATACTGTCAATAGAGCTATCGAATGTTAGTCAGCTTTAGTTTGTGCTGATGTGCTCTTGTAGATGTTAAGTGTTCTTAATTCAGAAAATACCAATTTTAGACGTAAGGTATCAAATCAGTTCACAAAGTTGGCATTAACTGCGATACTTTCGATAAATACTATCGTTGGTACAATCGACAGTCCTCCACTTTTAATACTTACTTATATATGTAGCTGTTAAGCGTTTTTATGCAAAATGGATTGTCGTACATGTGATGAACGTTATCGCAGCCACAATGTTGCCAACTGTCAACTGAGTTGACGTGCAATTTTCTCTTTTGTTTTCCCCCAACTAAATTGCGCTCAATCCCTCAAGTGCTTTGAGTGGAAATAGTATTAGAAGTAGAAATAGAAATAGAAATGGCAAATGGCAAATGCAACTTATCGGCAAATTTTATTTGCAAACTGCACATTGGTTTCAGCTGGCCCTCATGCGATTTTCATGCTCACAGCTCGCACAGGACGAGAACGTGTACGAGTACTAGTACGAGTATGAGAGCCAGGACGAGGACAGTTACAGTTGAAGTTGCAATAAATCCAATAGGTAGCACAGATCCAATAGTAACAACACAGCACAGCACTGTAGAGCACTCACACGTTGAGTGTTTTGTAATTTCAGCGCTCTCGCTTGCCGTGCAGCAACATAAATCGTATTAGAAAATCCATTTGAATGGATTATTGCCACACACTCGCACACACACTCATACACACACACAATCTCGTTGAGACTTAACGCCAAAGCACAACAGCTGACACTTTGGGGTCGCAGATTTAAAACTTCATTGCAACACTTGCCACACTGCAGACAACTTATATAAATATAATATTTATATATAAAGAAGAATCCAACTCTTCAGTTGTTTGTGAATAACTCTTAACCATAATACTTTATATTTTGTATCATTTGTGTTCTGTTCTCTTGCAGGCAAATTTAAGGAGCAATCCTCTTCAAACTCCGCCTGGCTGCCAGTACTGAACTCCCGTGTGCCAGATCCACGACCCGGCACATGTGTCAACGATACCTCAAATCTGCCGGATACCGTACTGAATTTCATACGCTCGCATCCACTTATGGACAAAGCCGTAAATCACGAGCACAACAATCCAGTCTATTATAAAAGGGATTTGGTGTTCACAAAGCTCGTTGTTGACAAGTAAGTTTTATTTCCACTTGTTATCTCTCTGAATTGCTTGCATGCTCACGTTAGCTACCTATCTACATACATATATACTATAGATACCTATAGATATATATCTACATATATATGCTATTGTATGTACTACACATCTACCTACGCACAGACTATGGTCCAGCCGGTTGTGTAGGTCCTTTTTGTTTCCTTTTTGGTTTATTTGTACTTGTATTTGTATTTGGATTTGATTTGTTTTTATGGTTTGCCTGTTCTAGAGTGCAAATCCATGTACGCAAGTTATTTTTTTTTTTTAGGATTATTTGCATTTTTAATTAACCTCACACAAAAGTGTTTGTTATAAAAGATTAAATTGAATTTAAGCTTGCCCACACTATGAATATTTGAATTTCTTTTTTTTGCAATTCAAACAAGTAAGAATGCTATAGTTGAGCATACCCAACTACAAAACTCCCTGTACCTAGTCGATCGCATCTTCGTACACTTACACATACAGAAAGACACATACATACACAGCACAAGCGACAGCGCAAGCGAGGCATTTCAAGTGACGGCTATGCTGCTCCAATAGATCCAATGCCCCCTTTTTACCCATCTTATGGGTACTGTGACTAAAAATACTCACCTTTATATACTTATTCATCCAACAACTCACCAAATGAGCCGCACAGAGTTGCCAGACATTTCAAACACAGATTAAGAGTACAAAGTTAAGTTGGTTGCGCTTCGGCACAGAAGAAACTTGAAGTTTTCTGTCAACTAAATTTATTGGAAAAAGGTGTAATTTTGTATTTGAAGTATATTATATTTAAGTGAGTTAATCCCTTAAATAATAATAATATTAAAATTACGAACTTACTTTATTATCTGAAGTTGGAGACTTCAAAAATGTATCACATTTTGTACACCGCTTATTGGAATACTATTATTATACAGCAACTGTTTTGTTAGTTATAATAATTTTCACTTATGAATGCAAATGAATTCATTAATTAAATTGTGCTTATGTGAACTGTATTGAATGAATATATAACATTTGTTGTTTCTTTTTCATAGCATATTCCAGTCGATTTATTGCTATTTGAAACTTAATTGCAATTGAATATTATAAATAGATAAATAATATGCACAAAAGTACACAATTAATAAATAAAAAATAATAATAAGTAGACATTACAATACAATTATATTGACACAAACCAACATTGAAATTTCTATAAGCATTAATTGCCCTGCAAGTGGCAGAAAATGTTGAAATCATGTGACGAATTTTAATACCTTCATTTACAACAACACGCTCAGGTGTTACCATCAAGCTATTAATATGCAAAATGACAAAAAATAATAATATATATATATATGTATATATAAATATATATTTCCCACAGATGCGCCTATTTAATTCGTTAATATGCAGGCCATTTATCATATTAAATAAGCATTTAATTTCCATAACTGTTCGGCTCGCACTCTTTTGAAAGGCTGCACTGAATGCGACCATAAGCCATTGGAAATTAATAATATTTTAAGCTGAGCACTTTAAACGAATGCATTACTTAACTTTTTGCAGAATCAAAATCGACATACTGAACCAGGAGTATACAGTTTATTACGTGGGCACCAATCTGGGTCGCATCTATAAAATTGTGCAGTATTATCGCAACGGTGAATCGCTATCGAAGCTGCTGGATATCTTTGAGGTGGCACCCAACGAGGCCATCCAGGTGATGGAAATCAGCCAGACACGTAAATCCTTGTATGTGGGCACTGATCATCGCGTCAAGCAAATCGATTTGGCCATGTGCAATCGTCGTTACGACAATTGCTTCCGTTGTGTGCGTGATCCGTACTGCGGCTGGGATAAGGAGGCCAACACGTGCCGTCCCTATGAATTGGATCTACTACAGGTGAGAGAGAAAGTCAATGCAACGAGTATCCGCAGAGTAAACAATGCAAATGCCTTTTTAATCCACACAGGATGTGGCCAACGAGACAAGCGACATATGCGACTCGAGTGTGCTTAAGAAGAAAATCGTTGTTACCTACGGCCAGAGCGTGCATCTGGGCTGCTTTGTCAAGATACCTGAGGTGCTGAAGAACGAGCAGGTCACCTGGTATCATCACTCCAAGGACAGGGGACGGTAAGTTGGCGATTTTTGATTAAATATGCATACATCTAACATTCTATCTTTAGTTATGAGATCAAATACAGTCCCACCAAGTATATTGAAACCACGGAGCGCGGCTTGGTTGTGGTATCTGTGAATGAAGCTGATGGCGGACGCTACGATTGCCATCTGGGTGGCTCTCTGCTGTGCAGCTACAACATAACCGTCGATGCGCACAGGTGAGTGGCTATTAGTGGGCTGAGGAATGACTGTCAATTACAATACGCTTTTCAATTTCTAGATGCACGCCTCCAAACAAAAGCAATGACTATCAGAAAATCTATTCGGATTGGTGTCACGAATTTGAGAAATATAAAACAGCCATGAAGTCCTGGGAAAAGAAGCAAGCGGTAAGTTATTTTACCTGATTGAAATTATCGCTAATGAGCGCCACCAGCACACCTGGGGGGCAGGCACATGCCATAATAAATGATTTGGCTGGCAATTAGTTTAATAGCCTGCTGGCTAACTGACACCACAACGTCAAATCACAAACAGTGTAAAGTAGTTAAGCTGTCATTATCTAAACACCGCTCAGCGGTACGCACTGTCTGTCAGCCTGACAGCCTGCCCGAGGTTCGGCGGTCTCAATATGGTCTGATTGACCTGCGGTATACATATACATACCTATATGTAGGTGCAACCCCATACGCCTGATAATTGCCCACCTGGTGGTGTGTTGGTGTGTGTGTGGCAAGTATTCCGCGCCATGTGTCCGGTACAAGCAATTAAAATGCAATCATTTGCTGGCTGTCATGTTCTCAAATATATATTATGCTCGTATGCATATACACATATGTTCATCAGCACTTTAATACAACATTTCTGGCTTTAATTCTCTACTTACAGCAATGCTCAACGCGCCAGAACTTCAGCAGCAATCAGCACCCAAATGATATATTCCGCAATAATAATGTTTGATATCATGAAAATAGTATTACGGTCACCATGCCATCAGCCACGTCCATCAAACGTTTCTACTAACTTGTGAATCGTCTATTGCAATAGACAAATCTACAGAAGAAGAGTTCCCAGCATTCAAAACATAGATGCTTAAAAAAAAACAGAGATATGCATTAAATCAAATCAAATTATTAAGAAGAAAACACAGTAGACAGCTTACTTCGACATAAGTAAAGGCATATAATTGGCGCTAAACTGATAAATTTAAGCAATCGAAATATAATCATATGAACACACACACAAACACACAACTCGATACACCTAAAATACAGCATTTATACGGATATCAACGTACATATGTATAGTGAATCACTTCCAGTACGATGCATTTATTCAACATACTCCAAATAATTGTGAGAATGTATTTTTATTGCTATTAATTAAATAAAGACATTTGTCTGCGAATTAAATATACATATATAATGACAGACCATAAATAGCTAGCCACAAAAAAACAATTAAAAGAAACTGCCGCTCGCATCAAATCGAAATAAATATAAATCATTTCATATCGTTATTATAAACATTTAAACTTAATAAATAAATACATATTTAAGCATACTTATTGCAACTTAAAGTAACGCAACGTTTCAAAATGTTAATAATTCTATCAAATACACAACTAAATGATGAACAAACAAGTATTACAAGTACGTACATATTACACACACATATAAGCTAAAGTCTTATTTCATTTGAAAACATTATTCATTCTAATAATGCAACAAATAACTTTCAACTCGTAACGAATATAAACCTACATGTAATTGGAGAAGCAATGTGATGTTAAGTTTTGATAAATTTATTAATTGCCTATTTAAATAACCACATAACAAATAAATACAAAGAAAACTAAATTAATTACTTGCATACATAGCAGCTGCCGCAAATGAATACGCACAAATTCATTAATAACAAACATACATCTAAGTAATCGTGGAAATTACATCAAATTTACTATTGAACTAACGAATAACTAGATGAACTTTCAACTAAGCGACATCAATAAGCAATATACTCTTAAAAAAAAAAACAATTTAAGCTGAATTATACAAATAATATACATATTATATAGCATACAATTCACATCAAATCGGTCCATAGTTTATACACAACATATAATAACAAACATCATTCGCAATTTCGTCAATTTCAATATTTGTGTATATGTAAAATTTCAATATGTGTTTTCTGAATTTTAATTTAATAAAGTTTCATTTTACTTGCCAAGACATTCAAAATAAGCAAAAACATGAATTTTTAGCATACTTTTCTATTTGTACTTAAGTTAAATCGACAACATTTTAGTTACTAAGCGTTTAGTTGTAAAAAAAATATTAAATTTTAATAAAAGAAACAAAATATATAACTATAAAATAATAAACTTGTTTCCCTTGCTTACTTTTTTAGGAAATGAGCAAATTATAAACCATGTAAACGCAAAATTTTCATTTCATTACAAAGTGAACATTTTTACTACCCTAAATTTTAACTTTACAGCACAACAACAGTTTCTTTTTTTAGGGGAATGATAGCAAAAAAAGTTAAGGCGCAAATAACAATCACAAAAGAATTAGAAAAGTTGGCACAACAGAAATTAAATCAGTCTGTAAAAAAGAAATGAAAATGAAATGAAAACAGCAGCAACAAAAATTACACGCTTTGCCGAAAGTGCTTTAAATAATTTGTTACAGTTGATTTCACATCAACGCAAGGTTTAAACTTTAAATAAAACAGAATAAAGTCGGGGTTTTCTTCTGTTTTGGGGGTATTTAGCGTAATTTATTCTACTTCAAGTCGAAACCCATTTAAATTATTTTGAATACGATCTTTGATTAAAATTTCATAAGTTATGCATTAATTTATTTGTAGTATACTCGTATATGTACTTGTTTTAATAAAGCGCCTAAACTGGTTTCCTCTCCTTTGTATATCCAAGGCTAATTAAAGCTCAAGCTAGCGCAATATTTAGCTATCAGAAAGGTCGAGTTTGGGGCCCAAATAAAATAAGGCAGTTTTTCCCCCCAGATTTTCCATTTTGCCTTTTGCCTGCCAAGCTGCTAAATTGCTACGAAAATTTTCGTCTTTGTTCTTTAAAATTATCGCACAGCAAATAAATTTAGCTGGAATCTGCGCCTGTCATTGTCGTTGTTGTTGCGTTCCTGGCAGTCGTTGTAATTGTTTTAGCATCCTTTTGGACCCGGCAGGGTGCCAGGCTGCCAGGCTGGCCATGGCCAGGCTGCACAGGCTGTCGTCTGCTTGAGCATATTACCAAAATGGTTGTCAACACTTTGGCGCAAAAGCTTTTAGAATTCATTTGAGCACTCTCCCACTCTGGGCCTGCTTGGTTAATGGTGCTCGCGGCCATTTTTCCACGCTTTGTGTAATTTGGTGCTCATTATTTTATTGTGTCCAGCGTTTCGTTCGACCCAGGTTGAATATCCAAATTGCAAATTTTAGGAGCCCGGCAGCAGTTAATCTTTTTGTGTTTTTACGTTGTTATTTTTTTTCATTTCAATTTTACTACAGAAAATTCCATTAAAAAACAATTTAAAGTTAATCACACGCAATTTTACTGCACGTTTTGTGGCACACGGCGGCTATTAAAAAAATAATTTTCATTTCCTGTAATTAAAATTCGAATCTGCAATTGCATTGAAATCTGATTGATCAGAATTGCGAAATAAATTTAAACAAGTGAGAACTTTGCAGTCAGCTTCCAACTGCGATACACTCTGGTTCCAGCGTAATGCTTTTTTAAGGGGCGTGGTAAGTATTGTTGGTACCATCCTTCATCCTTGCTATCTCTTCAAATGTAGAAGATAGCACAAATCTATGAAACGAGTTTTCCTTAGATATTCTTTTAATAATACTTTAGGATTGCATTTACTTCCCTTTGATTTAAGATTGAACTAATATTCCATTGATATAAGTAGGGTTCTATTCTTTTAATAATTCTGTAATTCTTGCCAAAGTTGGAAATCGAAAACGATCGAATATAGTATGTTGTTGTTATTTAGCGTAATTTATTCTACTTCAAGTCAAAACCCATTTAAAACGATCGGATATAGTATGTTGTTGTTGTTGAATGGGGCAGTGGCTGTATCACAAAAGGCTTAATAATTCCTATTCTGAAGATGGTATATACTTTTTAATCTAACTACAAAAGTGTCGATAAAAATTGCATTGAACAAATCCAATATAATCTTTTAAACTTTGGAAACAGAGTATTAAAATGTACTAGACACGTATGCGTGTATTCAGTTGTGCTTAGCTGTTTTTGTGTTTTCCCATCAGGTACAATTAATTTGACTGCCGCAGGATTGTTGGTTGGTTAGTTGGTTGGCTGCTAAACCATGACAAGCAACTGATGCGCAACAGACCGGAAGTGTTTGCCTGCCCCATGTACTACACTGAAATTTACTTAAGAAGCACATACACATACACACAGGACCCGTACACGTATTTCTAACAAATAAGCCTTCAGGCACCGAGCAGTCTATGTTCCATTGCGCATACGCAACGTATCCTGTGTGGTAGACGTTGTTTTGTTGTTCTTGTATTTTTGCTCATGCTCTTTTTGACTGCTTCCGTGCAGACAATTAAAATCTGGCAGCATTTTACTTGTAAGCCGCTTAATAGGACTGCGAACTCCTTTTGCACAGCTGCAGCATCAAGTGAGACCCGAAAATGTGTTCATGCGTGAGACACACACACACACACACACTCTGCCTGGGGCCAGAGGTCAGGGGGTTATATTTGGTGCTCTATGGGAGCGTGTTAACTCAAGCCAGACAAAGTGCATGGCTAAAAGTTAAGAGAGAACCGTCTAAATTATGGCCAGAGCTATGCTTTGCTACCTTGGCTTAATGCGTATATTAAAGCTGGACTTAAGTAGAGCTAAAGCTCACGTGGCCGGCTAGAATGCATATTAATTTGAAAGCAGGTGCAAATGTTTGAGCAAAAAGCAAAGATTGCGCCTTGGGCAAATCGTTTGAAATGTGCTTATCGGCGACCACATTGCAAAATTCCAACTGAATGCGCAAAGACAAATGTTAATTTAAAATGAAATACTTTGAACTATTCAACTTGGGCAAATATTTTATCATCCAACAAGGCGACATTTATGATTGTCGCACATAGACAAACTGCCAGGCCAAAAGCTAAACCACAAGTTTTCTATCCAAGCCTCTTCCATGCTGTCTGTCCCATCTGTCTGTTGTCTCTGTGTCCTTGTTTGCATTTCTGGGCTTGTGTGTAGCTGCAGGACAGTCATTTGCTGGCAAAATTCTGTTGGATATTTGCTGCTGCTGCTGCTGCTGCTTCTGTCTTTGCCGTATCCTGTGTTATCAAGCGACCAGGTCAAGCGCAAAGGTGAGAAATAACAAAATTTCAAATTTGGTTTCGGGCATTTCAGCTGCTGCTGCTGGATTATTGGGTTAATGTGTGCACCCCACACATATCCCCATAACCATTTCCCCATTTACAGTAAGACAATTACCGAACACTGCAGTGACAAATTTATATTTCCATTTGCACACTTTTATGCTTGTGGCAGTTGCAAGTCCTTTATTCAAATTCAAACATTTCCCAACAAATCCACACTTTGTTGAATTAAAATTGAATTCCACTTGTACTGCTTGCAAATCATATGATAAGTATTTGTATGCATGGACAAAAAGATAAGCGTAATTAAAACCACACATTTATATGTATATTTCAATGTTGGCAAATTTTAATTGAATATTTTAAACGATTTTGGTGGAGAAGTAGAAGGAAGCTACCACAATTGTATGACGTACATTCCTTATCACTCAAGACCACTCGTCCGTTCATTAAGAAAGCATTGATTTCCGAAATTATAAGACTTGAAACATTAAAAGAAAACCAAGTCTAACCGCATATTTTAATGTTATATTTTACAAATCAAAATTCTGAATAAATAATAAATAATTTAACAAATTGCAGCTTAATACCTAAATAAAAATAAATATATTGATTGCATTTGAATAAGATGATTAATAAATTCGATAAGCATGTCAAGAAGGGCTGCCGCGCGCACCTTGCTTCCAAAGTATATTGTAAGCAACAATTTTAGTCAAAATACCAGGCAAACAGAAATCCCAACAACAAGCATTTGGTGAACTTTTGTTTTTGTAATGCTTAGCAGCATACGATGAGCATTCTTATGAATTACACAAACAATTTACTCAATCTTTATTGTCTCTCTCTTATATTCTTCTTCACGTGCTTGAGCGCATATACAAAAACAATTTTTGTGTGCTGCGCAGTTGTTGTTGCTTTTTGGACCTCGCATGGCAAAAACAAATTGTATGTGCTGCATTGCTTTTGTTGTTTCTTATTGCCTATGATTGGCTAGTTATGCATTGCTTCGTACTGTGTTCTGTTATGCATTACTGTATTTCTGTTCGCCTGGTATATTTTAGCAGTTGTGGGGTTGCAACACATCCGAAACAAGCCTGCGGTAATTTCTTATAGCGGAGTTGGGTAGCTTAAATATGATTTATTGGAAAACATTAAATGTCACTTTAATTATAACTACTATAATATTTTCAACAATTAGAATACATAATAAATAAATAATAATTAAATTATTATTATTATCTATATAATCAATCTATAACTATTAAATAAGGAACAACGAATTAGAAGAGTGGATCCATACTTATATATTACTAGTTATATTCTCTTCTTTAAGTACATAGCACAAGTTTAAAATATCTATTGTAATATTCTCTGTTCAGTTTTGCGACTATGTCGCATCCTGTTAGAGTTTCTCATTTGCGCATAAAGCGCATTTTTTCGCACCAAAAAATTAAGCCCAATTATCCTTGATTCACTGGCTTGGAAAATTAATTATGTGCACCTATTATAATTGTTGTGCTCGTGCACTTGTCCCAGAGCAGCATCCGGCGCATTTCGGCGACAAATTAAAATTCATGCGATATAAAATTATTTTTTGTTTTGCATATTAATGTTGGCTAAGCGGCTTAAAGCATATAGACGGTTAAGACCAGTACAGCTGCAGGCTCATAATCTCAACTTAGTACTATAAAACTTAAGTGTTTATATCGAAAATTGTAAGTACTAAGAAGGCCTTGACTTGGCTGTCAGTCGTCGATACCTTAGGGTTTTGTATGCCTGTAGAGCTCTCATTGCAGTCTAGCTTGCCTAACTGAACACAGATATAACAATATAAAAAAATACATTCTCGAAATTTTCTACATAAAAAATTTTAGTGAAACAAAAATTAAAAGTCCGTTTTTCATAGTTTAGCGTGTACACAGTAAAATTTTTTCGTGAAAACCGTATTTCCAGAAAATGCCTGCATATCGTGAACTCCACCTCATTAAAGCCGCTGGCCGTGTACTCAGCCGTAAGGTCCACGTGGCTGCAGGTGCCCGCGCCTTCTCGTCCAAGTGCGACAAGCCCAAGGGTGTGGTCGTTGGGGTCTACCAGAAGGATGGCGACAAACCGATTAAATCTTCCGAGAACGCTGTCCTGCTAGATGATGCGGTGGGCGGTAAGATAATGAGCTTGATCCGCGAACGTGGCATGGACGGCACTCCTGGTAAGGGATTGCTCTTCAATGGACTGGATGGTGAGTTCCAGACGGTTGCCGTTGTTGGCATGGGGGCCGCTGGCGCTGGCTACAACGTGAACGAAGAGCTGGACGAGGGCATGGAGAATACCCGTATTGCGGCCGGCACTGGAGCACGTGCGTTGCAGCTGCAGCGCATGACCGAGGTGCATGTTGATGGCATGGACTATCCAGAGCAGGCAGCAGAGGGTGCGGCGCTGGCCGTGTGGCGCTACAATGCCAACAAGCGCAGGAAGAACCGTCTGCTCACACCCAAGCTCCACATGTACGGTAAGGGCGATCATGATGCCTGGGTGCGTGGCCTATTCAAGGCCGAATCACAGAATCTGGCACGTCGTCTAACCGACACGCCGGCCAACCAGATGACGCCCTCCATATTCGCCCAGGCTGCTGTGGATGCGTTGTGCCCCTGCGGTGTCAGCGTAGAGGTGCGCTCCATGGACTGGATCGAGGATATGAGCCTCAACTCCTTTTTGATGATTGCCAAGGGCTCCTGCGAGCCGCCACTGCTGCTCGAGTGCACCTATTGCGGCACCTCGCCCGAAGAGAAGTCTATTCTGATGCTGGGCCAGGGTCTGACCTTCCACAGTGGCGGTCTCTGTTTGAAGAAGAAAACCGGCATGGATCAGTATCGCGGCTCCATGGCTGGCGCCGCTGTCTGCGTGGGCGTACTCCGTGCCGCTGCTGCCCTCTCACTGCCCGTGAACATATCGGCAGTGATGCCCCTGTGCGAGCACATGCCCTCCGGCATGGCGGTCAAGTGCGGTGATGTGGTGACCCTGCTCAATGGCGTCACTTTGGGCATTAAGAATGTGGACAAGGCACCCGTGGTTTTGTTGGCTGATCCCCTGCTTTATGCGCAGGCGAACTACAAGCCCAAGATGATCATTAGCATTGGAACAGTGGCGCAGGGCGTCAACTATGGACTGGGCGGAAGTGCAACTGGCCTGTGGACCAACTCTAAATATGTTGCCAAGCAGTTCCGCAAGGCCGGCGGCATAACCGGTGATCGCGTGTGGCGTATGCCCCTCTTCCGCTACTTCCGCCAGATTGTGACCAGAAACTCAACCTATGACATGAGCAACTGTGGACGTGGACCCGCCTCCTCCTGCCTGGCAGCTGCAATTCTGCACACACTGGTACCCTGCGTGGACTGGGCGCATCTCGATATTCGCGGCACTGGCATGCTCACGAGTGTGAATACCCTGCCCTATCTGCTCAAGGATTCCATGACAGGCCGCCCCACCCGCACTGTGATTCAATTTATGTACCAGCTGGCCTGCTCACAGTCTTAATTGATATGCATTGATGTGAATGATGGCTTCACGTTAGTTATTTTGTACTCTTTGGATATGTTCGAAATCAAATAAATGTATTAGTTTGCGCAGGTTACAGAGGCGCCCAGTCGTATATTGAAATTTTTCTTAATCATGCAGCCGCTGCTAATAGTCGGGATATGCAGAATTGACCAAATTAAATAGCAACTTTAAACAATGCGGTAATGCAAGCAAGCAGAGCATTTTAAATAGGGCTGCTGCTCTGCTCGGCAGTACCAAAATTGTCCCGTGAACAACTGGAATGTTTATTATTATGCGCGATGTTTAAAAGTAAACCAGTATAAATAGCTATTAAAATATTGTTATTTTAATAGATAGCTTTATGATCCGTACGCCACGAGTATAGAATATATAAGAAAAATCGATCCACTTTTTGTCTAAATATAAATGTGGAATGAATCTAGAAGTAAAAATATGAAAGATCCATTCCGCATGTAAATCGATACATTCATTAGAAATTATAAGAATAATCATGCTCCACAAACGCATTTTATAAGTTTTTCGTTTTTAAATGATATTTTAACTGACACTCAGTTCCTTGACTTGTTTACATACTCAAATTGGTCCTTTTACTGCAGGATAACAGTAGATAATAGGTTGCTATTTGCGTTGTTTGTTGCTTCAGAGTATCTCGTATTTGATTGACTATAGCTTGCTTACTTATTTTCCATTTTAAAAATTGTTTTTCTATAGCCTGTCAACCTCTTTTCACCTTTTCCCCCCTGTCTGTCAGCCAGGCAGCCAGTCTGCCTGTCATTTTCAATTACGCAACGCACAATATATGTAGCCAAAGATGAAGATGTGTGCGGGTGTTGATTGAAGCGCAAATCGATTTAACGGCCATAAACGTACAGATTTTCTTATTCGCAGTCGACGACGCGCAAAAGTATGCTATGCAAAGTCACTATGGATACATGGGTGTGTGTGTATGAGGTGTGTGTGTGTGTGTGTGGCAAAAGTACGGCTTGACAGCTCTATTTCTACGTTTGATTTGACGTTGTGCTATACTAAGTAGCAGTCGTATAAATGTTGTCTGATTAGCGTGTGGCAGCAATTGATTTCCCTCTTTGATTGAGTGTCTTAAGCTGCCCCTGATCCCACACAGCTGCTCCTGACACAAGTGTGCACCTGTCTCTATGTTTGTGTGTGTGTGTGTGTGTGTGTGAGTGTGTGCTTGACTGCTAGCTTAACTCAACATTCAGCTCATCAAGTTACCAAAGCTGCCAAAGCCAGTCAGTCAGTCAGCTAGTCAGTACATACACACACTTGTTTGTCAATCCTGTTAACTTGGTCTTTGATGTGCTTTGGTGTTATTATTTACCATAAATTGATTTTCAGTTTTTGACAAAATATTGCCCAATCAATGCTCACTCTCGTACTAACTGAATTTCATGGGCTACCTGTGCATCTATAGACGTTTATTTGTATTTCTCCAACGCACTCATGCACATAACATTAAGGCTAATCACAGTCGAAGCACAAGCATCAAATGCCACATGCCTTGCTCAATATTTAATTTGCCCAACTGGGAAACAACACACAAGCAATAACCAGAGTTGCATGGAATAGTTCACAATTAGTTCGACTCACTAAACTGAGCGAATGAACTACTTCTGATCATTATTAATAATCATTTTGTTTTAAATCACCATTTTTTAAATGTCCTAGCAATATCTCAGAAGATGAATAAATTACATAATTACTATACGATTATCTTCGATTATATTCGGATTTATTCTTTATTCACTGGAAAATAGTTATGTGATTGGTGTGTGTCCTCAAAGTAATTACAATAAGGTCTTCAGACTTCTTAGCCTTTCTGCCTCAGTATATAAATCTCTCAATCAAAACGATAACTATCAAAGGCAGGAAAAATTATAGGAATTAATATTTCCTTGTGGCTTTACTTGGAAATTACATTAGTTTTGGTGGATGAATCAAGATTGTAAAAAAAAAAGTATTAGTTTCTAAATTTTCTTCCAGTAACTACAATGTAGAACTGTAGTTCATACACATCTGATTATTTATATTCTATTATTTAAATATATCTCAGTTTTGTTTCTGTGATTAAGAAAAAACAATTTCAAATTTTTATTATTATTTTATTTCGTTTAAAATATGAAACTGATCAAATAATGCTGTCGCTTATACAAATATGATTATATATTATATTATTATTATAAAGTAAATAAATAATAATGAGTGATAAGGGTAATATAAAATTAGGAACAATCAACTTAAACCATGGCCATCATGTTAACTCTTCGTTTTAACTTTAAGTTAGCACTATATAAATAAAGAAATAAAATGTTATCAATTATACATGAGTTTTGTTTCTATGATTAAGAAACAATACAACCGAAGAAACCATATGAACAATTTCTTCGATTGCCGCGAAATGAACGAGTGAACGCATTCCTTTGATTGTACAGCTCTAATACATACACGCGCGCACACACCACACACACACAACATTTACATATATATGTGTGTGCATATGTGCTAGTTACTCGTATTTGCAAATGCAGATTCGGGTGCACAGTATTTGACAGCAAGCAGCTAGCAGCTGCCAAAGGTTTACAAAGCCAACGGAGCAGTTGGTGCACAACGCTAAAGACGTTGTCCTTGCCACCAAAATGCATGGCTGCCATGTGTGTGTGTAATGTGTGTGTGTGCTATGTGTGTGCCTGTGGCTAGGAGCATTTGTGCACAATCAAATTTAATCTCGCTTTCAAATGTCAAATCGCAAACTGCTTGATTACACATTGAAAGGGCCTTCTCCACCAGGCTCCTCTGGGGGCTCTGGCTCTGGCTCTGGCTCTGTTGCTCAACAAGCAGCAGGTTTTATTTATTTAATGACTTGGCTGCTGCTCACCTTGGACAAATCTGGCTTACAAATTCATTTGCAACATTGATTAATTAATGCTAATTTACGAAAATTCCATTTGGCCATTAGCCACACAAAGGTCCTGTTTCTGCTGCTGTTTCTGTTTCTGCGTTCGTCTGCGTCTGTATTCTGTTTTAGTGTGTGTTTAATTTAGTGCTTTAGTGCCACCACAGGACACATATGGATATGTGCTCGGCAACTTGCTTGCTAGGCCACAAATTGATGTGAAATTCACACACGTCTCATGTTTTGTACAACTCAATTTAGGAGCTACTGGCCCTCTGAAATACTGAGCATAACAATATGTCATAAGAAATTAAGGAATTTTATGAACTAGAGAAAGTGCAAGCAAAATTCGTAGAACAGTTTTTAGGATATTGACCAATTTTCTTCTTTCTTCTTTAATTTTATGAATGTTTTTAGTTTGAAAAGAAAAGATCTTGAGTTCTACATAAAAATCTTTAGGATACTCCATTAACTTTTAATAATATTATAAAATTGCTAAGCTTGAAAATAAAGTATCTTTCGTTCTTAGAAACAGATTATAGGCATTGTAAAACTAGAGTTTATGTGGACTCCTGTCAATTGTTACAATCAGCTTATTAAATTTCCATCCTTTGCTGAATATTTATGACAAGGATAATAAGTCATTTGACATTTCTCTCACTTGACCTTTAAGCTTTAATCTTTTGATAATTTCGAGACTAGTCGTTGGAGCAGTTAAAGTATTATTTTCAAATATTACAAATGTATATTTATAGATACTTACTTTGAACGTTTTATATGCGAAGATTTTTATTGTCCATTTGGTGTGCATAAGGACATCAATGGCTCTGAATATGGGGGGGCAAATTAAAAAGGATACTCGCAAGCGTCTCACAATTGGCTAAAATCGTAAGGGCAATTGGCCCAAGGCGCATAAACGGCATAAGCTGCTGCCGGGTACGCTCTTGGGGCTCCGGTTTGTACAGTGAAATGTACGGATTTTATTGCTTATTTGTTAAATGACTTGAAAAAGTTAATCAAGCGTGATTTTGATACGCCCCAGAGATAACGAATTATAGGTATGAGTGTGAGTGTAAATGTGAATGTGAGTGTGAGTGTGAGTATGAATGTGAGTGTTAGTATGAACATGTTTGCTGTTTGTCTCCGTGCACTTGTATGGCTATTGTTTCTGTTGCTTCTCGGGCCTGGGCTCTGCTACACTTACAAGTATTTTAGCAAAAGGAAAGATTTTCAATTTTCCTTCGGCTTTGGCTTTTAAGCAAGCTGTTGTGCTGCATACTCAGGCGAGTATCTGGGCACTCTCGTGCCATAAAGGTAACAACAAAGCAAACATATAGCAAATCGTCGACGACACCTGTCGACGCCGTTTTATGAATTAATAAAGACGCCAAGACCCAAATCTTCTAGATGTATGTGGGGGCAACACCGCTATGGGTAGTCCTCACCCCACTTCCCTTCATACAGGTGTGGGGAAATCTTAAAAGCAACAACAAGTCGTCTGATTGTGCGTTGAGCTTATTAAACGCATTTTTACAGCACGCTTAACAAGAATTTTCACTTTATATGCAAACATGTGAAACACTATAAACAAAGGACGCCAATTTGCACGCTCACACACACACACACACGCACACACACTTGCACATAAAGTCACATGCGCCAGTTGTGCGAAAAATTTCCTTTCTATTAAATTTTACAGTAAACTGAATTTACACCCCCCAAAACAACAACAAAAACAGTGCGTTATTAAACAGCATGAAAATTGCCAGAGCATTGAAATTGAGGGCGGCACCCTCGCCCCCTCCCCCCTCCACCCTCCCCCCTGAGCTCTGGCACGCCTCTGCTCAACCATATTGCCAATGCCAGAGACTGTGTTATAAACAAAATGGCACAAAATGGCGACACCTGCTGTTGCAAATTAGAAAAATAAGATGTTTCATAAAAAATGAAATGTCAGAGGCAAATGCGGAAGGAGCTAAACACACACACAGCCACACACACACACAAACACAACAGGTGAAGCTGGCATTGATGGCAGCGGGGGGGCTCTGGCATATTAGCAAACAAATTCGTAGCCAAAATATAAGGATCCTATATATAAAAACAGGCTGCCAAAAATGGATTTGGCTTTAATATTATGTTGGCCTGATTTAGCTAGTTGGCCTACAATTTGACTAAGGCGGCCATTACTCCAAATAAACCAAGAGTTGAATAGAGTTTAATGATATTAGCTGAAATTGACGCTTAGTTCTTTTCTTTATTTTTTGAATGTTTATACAATAGTTATTAATATTATACAGTTTAGAATCAGGCAACTCTTAAAACTATATTTTAACATTTTGCTGTTAGTCATAAAGTTAACTTATAATAGACTGTTGTATGAAATATAATATATATATAATATTTAAACATCTTATAGACATACATTTCGTGGTTCAAGGATTTTTGTGGGTAAGTCCTAGATGAAGGGGTTTTATCAGCTAGTTTTAAGTGTGTAGGTGTGGGAAGAATATATAGTGCATTATATTCGTGATCGGATGCTAAGTGAATGTGGATTTATGTAAAAATAGAAACCCTAAAATATTATGTACTTTTCGATTTTGATAAGTATTTAAAATTGAATATTCTGCCGATACAAGCTGATAATCTGACTGCATAGTTGTAGAAATATATTGGAAATATATCTAAACACAGTTAAAGGAATGCCCATAGGTATAGGCTCAGCTCAATGTCCTTTTAAAGCACATGTATGCACTTTATACCCTTGAGGATAGTTTCTAGATGAAGTCAAGAATCTGCCAGGTTTTTATATCACTAAATTATTAGTTAACTTTATGACAAAAAGTAATTTTAAAGATGTAGATTTAAGGGTTAATAAATATTGTCTGATAAAAAATAAAATGGAACCAGGACTTCTCAAATTTTCTTACAAAACTAATACTTTACCGCAAGACAATTAGAAATTAATTTAGAAATTAAATTAGAAATTAGTAGAAAATTAAAAATGGCAATCTGCGTGATTGATTATCAAATAAGTACGAGAACGGATATAAACTTTATATAAAAACTCTAGTAAAATATAAAATAGCTAAACTCACATTTTGCAAACCACCCACGGCACCAGTCAATGTTTTATATTTATTAAGTTAAATGCTTAACGTTCACACAAAAAATTAATATTAAAAATAAATTTTTGAATAAAAATAGACTCTGAGAAGCTATAAGATACATAAGTAGTCCCAGCAATGATGGAATCTACTTCAAAACATAAAAATTAAATAAAAGCCAACTCAAAGTGCGGCTTACTGGCTGAGTTTCTTCGTGGGAATAAGCTAGTATCATTGGCCGCTACTTTTGAATACAAATTATGCTAAATGCAGTCAACAACTGTGCTTGACCCCTGAACCCACCACTTACCCCCCGCACTCAGCCAGCAGGGAGGCTGTCTTATCAACCATTTGCTTACAGCGATTGGGCACAAAAGTCATTTAAAGTTGGCTGCCAGTTAGCCAGGTTAGGTTTCTGTTACCGTTAACGTTCACATTCGTTCATTGCAGCCACAGACTTGGAGTCAGAGTCTATCCAAGGCGATGTCTCAAGTCTCAGCCGCAGTCTCCGTCTCAGTCTCTGTCGCAGTCTCAGTCTCGGTCGCAGTCGCAGCAGATGCAGCAGCAGAAGCAGCAAACAAACAGAGCAAAGGGAAACAAATCTAATAAAATCAGCAGATGATGGTCATTAGACCGAAAAGTAATTTCATTTATTCGCAAACTCGATTTGTTGCTTTGTAGCCCGAAGAGTGCACGAGTGCGCCTTGGCCTGGCTCTCTGTCCAAGTAATCGGGAATTGGAAACTGAGTCGTTGACGGGTCGAGCAGGGCAAAGCCAAAGCCAAAGACACTGGGCAAAGGGCAATGGGCAGGGGCAGTGGCAGTGGCAGGAGCACAGGACTCAGGACTCAGGCACACTGGCAAATCAAAGCAGCGAAGCGTTCAACCAACGGTCGCGCATAAAAACAAACAACGCTTGCAACAAAAGAAACTGGAGCCAGACAAAGTGAAAAATCGCAGGGGAAACAGCAACACTCAAACACACACACACACACACACACATATACACCAAGGCACAACACGCTTATAGATTCCTTAAGCAAATTCCAAAGACGCGTCGTTAAAATTTTCGGCACTAAAAACACAGACGGATTAGTGAGCAGGCACCGGATCAGGATCAGGAGTTGAGCACGCTACGTTTGGGCCATAAAAACGCTGGCTATGGGGTGTATAAACACACACACGCACACCTGTACACACATACACACACCTGAAATAATGGTAAAACAATAAAATGGCTGGCAGTGCTCAACGTGATGGCCACCATTGGAATTTCAGCTGCTGCCGTCGCTGCCACTGCCGCTGATGTTGGCCAAAAAGTTGTTGGCTCAAATTTCAATGGCAACATAAATGGACAAAATGTAAATGAAATGCTTTTAAAATGAAATTTACTGCTCAACTCAATACTCAATGGCACCAACTGCTCCATTGTTGTGCCTTTTGGGCAAAGATGACCGGCCGAGTCGCGGCGAGCCGGGCCGGGAAGAGCCATTTGTAACGGCACTTAAACGGAAATGAAATTAAGCGCAAAATGTGCCAGTTTCCAGTTGCCAGTTGCCAATTGCTTTTACACAGCTGCCGTGTAATTGAAATATGCGTTTGGTGCTTCATCATAAGCAATAAAGAATTCAGTTGTAGTAATATAGGTAGTACCCATAAATAATTAATAACTCAGAGATTCATGACCTGACTGTCGAAACTGTACTTAACATAACATATAACATAACTATAACATAACAGACTCATATCGAGAACAGAATAGCTTAAGGTATAACCTAGTTGTAACATAACAGACTTATATCGATAACAAAAGAGCTTAAGGTGTAACATACTTATAACATAACAGACTAATATCAATTACAGAAGAGTTTAAGGTATAACATAGTTATAACATATCACACTCATACCGATAACAGAGGAGGTTAAGGTATAACATACTTATAACATAACAGACTCATATCGATTACAGAAAAGTTTAAGGTATAACATACTTATAACATAACAGACCAATATCGATAACTGAAGAGTTTGAGGTATAATATACTTATAACATAACAGACTCATATCGAGAACAGAAGAGTTTAAGGTATAACATAGTCATAACATATCACACTCATACCGATAACAGAGGAGGTTAAGGTATAACATACTTATAACATAGCAGACTCATATCGATTACAGAAAAGTTTAAGGTACAACATAATTACTCAAATGGTAGTGCAACAGAGAGAATATAATGAATATTACATGTTACGATGCGTAACTTCTTAATTTTTTGTTTGATTTGGTAAGCTAGGACAGAACTTTAAGTTCTTATCGATGTTCTGCAAACTATCGATACTATCGAAACGGCGAGTTTTGCTGTTGTACATATGCTAGTATCTTATTGTAGCAGAATATCTAACCTTTGCTTATAAATTTCTTAAACCAATATTTTCTATACTATCAATAGTATCGACAGTCTAAAAGACCACTATGATGTAGCCCTACTATCTAGTGCTTATGCAGGTCTACTGTGCACACACACAGAATCACACACACTTGTGGTTATGCATGAACTTTCACTTGGCTCATTCAAAATGCAACATGCACTCAGCAAGTGAAGGAAGTTATTCTGTTGGTTTTTCATTTGCGCAAAGTCAAGCACAACAAAATCACTCACATGTTGCCAAGACTGAAATATGCCACAAAACATGCTCAAACACAGATACTCGCACACACACACACACACACACACACGCACACACAGTTGCACTTACACAAGTGTGTATATTATTTATGGTTGTGAAAGTTAAGTGAATTTGTCAAATATGCTTGACTAACTCTCGAAAAAGTTCTCATGTGAAATTTGTCATCGGGTTCACCTGCAACTTGTGGCATACACTTTTGCTAGCATATGATTTGATTAACAAGTTCTTATTTGATTTAAGAGTCGAACTTATAAATTTATGATCATTTAATGAGCAGCAGAGAGACATTTCTCGACTAGTTTCAATATACATTCATAAATAATTGTGTGCAAATGGGAAAAGTAATTGCATTGCCCACACGAAAGGATATCATTAATGGCATAGCGCTAGCAAGCACTTGCCGTTGACCAAAGGACGAACTCAGAACTCAGAAATATCGCACTTTATGAACAATTCACGCTTGGCAACCAAGAAAAGCGCAGCGCAAAGAAAAACTTTAGCACGCAGCGGGCAACGGGAAATGAAGCTGAACAAAGCTGTGGAAAAAAAACTAACAATATCTTTTCTTCGTTGAACAGTTGCAAGTGCAGCCTGCCCGCATAGTTTTTCTGGCCATGCCAAGCTTCTTGTATCCTTTCCATAAAGTGGGCAAAACGGGCATTTTCAAGATGTGCAAGTGTTCGTAACAAAGAAACAGATACAGTAGTGGAAGCTAGATCCACTCTATAAGGAATACTGGCTGACATCCACAACTATACATATTAACAGCCAATTTATCTAGTATATAGAAGTGTCATTGAGAGATTCGATTATAACAATGGTGCGGATCTTGTTGTAGTTTTTCCTTATATTTTAGTAAAGGAATCAAATATCGCCGCCAGAGGGAGTCCAGGATATATGTGATCTATATCGGAAAACAAAGGCAACCAGTCCAATCCTGTGTATGAGTAATGGAGGATCATTTCCGAAGACTTCCTTACTAGTAGTAGATGTCGGCGTATGCGTTTAGGAAGAGTTGGATTTCAGAGAAGAGAGTTCGGAAAGATCCCCTTAGCCTTCTCGCTAGCATCGATGAGGAGTTGGGCATAAGATACTTAGGAAGGGGGATTACTCTAAAACAAAAACAATTCATTATTATAATTATTAAAATACAGCTATGAAATTAAAGACACAAGTATTAAAGTATATCATTCGTGTTCCCTAGAAGTTTCATAATAGTCGTATAATAAATACAAAAGTTATTTAAGAAAATAGTTTGGTTCTGCAGCTTTCCACACGGCATCTCGTAGTCGAATACCCCCGAGAAAAACTAGCATACTTGCATTCTTTTCGTGTTCGCTATTCACTATTCGCTGTTGCTGTTTTGCCTCGCCTCGCCCGCACTTCTATTAGCGCCATCCTTTTGGTGCTCCTTTTTGCGGCCGCTCATTCATTCATTCGTTATGGCCGCGCAGCAACAAAGCGTGAATTACCGCCATTTTGTGCACTTTGAACGCCATGTTGCCGTTTTTATCGTCCTCGTCGCTTGCAGGGCTTTCAGCAAAGTAATTGCCCGGTGCCAAAGCTAGCGCCTGCCAGCATCCTGCAGCCTGTGTTGCCTGAAGCCTGCAGCTTTGCAGCATCTTATTGAAACTGATAATTGATTTATGTACTTATTTATGCTCATTTTTAATTAATTAATACGCTTAGCATGACGCAATTTAACGCCTGTGTTTAAAATGCAAGTGCATAAATCAAGGAGCGTTGAACGTTATTTGATTTTAATTCAAAAATGCCGCACTTGGTCAGCCAATGAAATTCATAAATAGAAAAACATGGCCACAAACATGCAAATGTGCCACCACTCAAATATGTATGCATTTTAAATATTAACTAAATATGCGGTCTGGCAAACAGCAATAAAATGGACAATAAAGAGTGCTGCCAAAGAAATAACAGCAACAGAAAACTGAACTGAAAACAAGAGCTGCAGCAAAAATGTACTCATCAAATTTTCATTATTCATAATTAACAAACCGCAGTCACAGCCAAGAGTCAGCAAATGCAAACCAAATGAAATAAAACGAGACAAAACCGCCAAAATGCAATTATACTCGTACCAATGTCGCACGGATCTGATTAAAATGCAGCCAGTCTCAACAAAACTTAACAAATTTTTATATTTTTCGTATAATTTTTTGGCCAGACAACTAATATTTTATCCGTACTTTATTGATGAGTAGTTTACCCGGCTTGAGGTCAAGTTTAAATAAAAACAAGAAAGGACGGCTATCTTCAGATTGTATAAACTCTCTAGAGACTCTGTTTTATAAACAAAAAAGTTTTTCATACAAAAACCTAGTTGATGACCGATCATTCCTATGGCAGCTAAATGTTATAGTGGTCCGATCCGGCCGGTTCCGACATATGTACCTTGCCTGCAGCAAAAAGAAGGATCTGTGCCAAGTTTCATTACGATAGCTTTAAAACTGAGAGACTAGTTCGCATAGAAACAGACGGACATCACTATACGACTCGGCTATTAAGAATATATATACTTTGTTGGGTCGGAAACGTCTCCTTCATACATACATATAATACCCTCTGCTAGGGTATAACAAAATAATCTAGTTAATTAACACATTTTTACTGTGTTTTCCATATTCATGATATTCATTCGTATTCATGACAGCTACAACAATTATTTGATATGTACATCCGTAACATTTTTGGATTCGATATCGATGTGAACTGTTCTCAATTTTGAAAAACTATTGAATATTCCAGTCTGAAGAGTTTTCCCTTTGATGCAGTTGAAAGAAAACTATTTCAATATTTCTTCAAAAGCAAAATATATTACGAATCGTATTCGGAAACGACAATCGGCTTGTGTATATTTGTAAAATAAGAAACTATAGCTTGCTGCACTAAAAAAATATTAAATCAAATGAATAAAAAATTGAAAATGATCCAACTAAAGCAATTTGATTAATGATGTAGATAGAATAATAATAAAATAATAAATATATTATATAATATAACAAATTCAACACTAAACATCAATTTCAATTATCAATATTTTAAGGTAATATTGTAATAACTAAATACAAATTTAAATTGTATGCTTTTTGTTTTTATAAGTTGAACATACATAAACAGTTTGAGTACTTAATTTACCCAGCACTTTTAATGCAACTAAACAAATAGACCCGTGAACCACATCCTATGGGAAAATAAAAAATAAAATAATAATTTAGATGCACATTAACAGCATTGATTTGGTTGGCCCTGCAAGTTTGGCCACAATATTAATCTATAATTATATGGTTTAGGGCTGCTCATCTGGGCGGGTTTGAGTTCATCCTGTTGATAATGCAGTTGAAATACAAAAGTACAATCAGTTGCAGAAATATTAGCCCCAGCCCGGCAGCAATATGCGGTTAGCCGGGCCGGACATAGGAAACGACAGCCAGACATACCACGGACAGATTGCGAATGCCGTTACAGTTACGGCCGTATTGTTCGATGTTGGCCAAGAGGAGCCTCATAAAGTTCCATTACCAAGGCTCCCACTGAAATCCATTTGTGTATGGTGGGGCACATACTTATATATGTACATATGTAGAGTGCGGAGCCGGCTGCGTCCATTGTCATAAAGGGATTGTTATCCTTGTTAGTGTTGTTTTTGCTGTGGCGTGTGTATGAAAATTAAAATTGTTGACAATTGTCATTTTTTTTCGCTGCTGCTGCGGCTGTTGTTGTTGTTGTTGTTGTTCGCGTTGTTGTCATTGTGTTGTCAGTGTTGTTGCCGTTGTTGTCGCCAATGCCACACGCAACTAACCGCATTTTGATTGCTATGCATTCGCCCGAATCGTGCTCCACGCCAAATTGAATGCATTTTCCGTGCTGTGGATTCTGAAAAAGGCATCGCCAGCAGCAGCATTGCATGTGTGGTGTTGAGGGTGGTGCTGCTGCCACACGCATATAGTACTGGCAGCAGCTTCAGGCTCAGGCTTCGACTTGGGCTCCCGGGCTGCGGATGCGGTTGTTTGCTCAGCTTGTTTGTTTGCCTGTCGCTTGTTTGATTTGCTTTCTTGTTTTGCGCCTTTTTTTGTAGCTCAAACATGCTCAGCATGTCTCAGTTTATCAAAATATAACCGTGGTGTGTTCAGGTGTGTGTGTGTGTGTGTGTGCATTCGCTCCAATTTGCAAATTATATGCAATTTGCAGCGATGCCACATAGAATTAACAAAAACATTTACAAACTAATTCCAATGCTGTGGCTTTTATATTGCATATTTGTTATACTGCATATAAGTTTGTGTGTACGTGATTTATGTCGTCTGGTCAACAGTACCATCCACCCACCCCATGAAACCACCCAACCACCCAGGCACGCCTGCTCATTACACATTTTTCGGCATTGGCTTTTCAGGCACTTCACAAATGTGCTATGAATGTTGCATTTTCACAGAGAACCGGGCTCTGGACAAATATTTTGATGGCAGTGGACGTGCCGAGGCTGCATTGTGGTTACACAATCAAAATATGTGCATTCATTTGGTTTTTGCGGTGCCACTTGTTTTGGCCCCAAAACATGGAATCGTTTATATAATTTTAAGTGAAATTATTTAGTGCTAAACGCCAAACCAATGCCAATCACTGGCGATTGATAATCAAAATCACTTGGCCAATTCAATTGATTTATATAATAGTTTATTGAAGCGTTGCTAAAACTCAATCGGGTGTAATTATATTCTTATCCTGTTACTTCAAGCATACTCGTATTTCAGCTTGTGCTCTGAAATTAGTAGAAAATACCCAAGCGCCGCTGGGCATTGCACATTTCTTGTTTACTCTGTGTCTGTGGTTGCCACCCGGCAGGAAATTTCAGCCTGTGGTCCTGCAAAATAAAGAAAGAGGTTTTGAAGAATTAAAGAAAACAAGCATATATGAAATTTTAAGTAAGCTTGTACACTAAGCGAGACACCTTACCACTTATAACAAAACTGAAATGTTGATTGTCATACTAAAAAAAAAACAAAAAAAAATTTAGAAAAATATAAAAAATAATTAAAAGCTTGTACTGACATAAACGAATCTACGTGCATCCCAAATTTGGTATCTCTAGCTCTTACAGTGTCCCAGTTCAACGAGGTTATACGAAGACGTGGATACAGGGCTGTTCCCATCATCTTCCATCAACTTCCTTGCCCTTCATTTCGCTTTCGGCAGGATTTCGCGAATTGAACTCGGCTTGATTTGTGCTCTCGATTTCAATACGCGTGAAAACAATCTAATTCTCATACTTAAAAACATATCTGACTAAATCAAAGCTTATAATAAAATTCTCTTGTGTTTAATAGTAAAAGAGCATTATTAAATTCATTATTTTTAATTCATTGTGTTTATAAGCTATTTTAGCAATTCAGAAGCTTATCTAAATTGAACTATCTAGTTCTTGGCTTATATTATAGCGTTCATTTTCAGTTTTAACAATGTGAAGATTTGTATATGAACTTATTGGCTACTAAAGTATCTAAAAAGTAAGGTTTTAAGAAGTTCACCAGGTTTGACAATTCAGTATAGGCAAAAAAACAGATTTCTGCTCAGTGAAAAAAGAATGTTGTGTACAGTGGATTTTTCATGTTCGCAATTCCCGCTGGGCAGGCGAAATAGAACTGTCGGAGCAGGACTACAGCAGAAGAACAGGACACGTTACGTCTAGGCAGCCAGCGAGCTCGCTTAAGTTCATTAAGCCACAGAATATAACATAATTATTCACTTACAATTTGCGCAACGACGCCTTGGTTTCAGTTTGTTTATGTGTGGCGTATACGTAATTTTGTTTAGATGTCTGAGAGTTACCTCTGAAAAGATTGGCACACGGACCCGTTGTGGAGAGAGTGCAGAGTGTGCATCATTTTGGCTTTAAGGGCGTCGCATTTGCAAAGTCAATAACAGTTTCAACAAAGTCAACAGACAGGCTGCTAATGCCATTAGAAGACCTCAAGCCGCCCGGAAAAGGAGCACAGCGGGAGCGTAAATAAGTTGAGGGGCAAAGACAAAGGGAGGGACTAGAAGGAAAATGGTAAAACGTTGGCTTGTTAAACCGCAGCTCATTGCTGGCAAAATAAAACCAACATTGGCTCAGGACCAGGCGCAGGCTCATAAATTCCAACATTTGCCAATAAGTTGAAAGGCTAAAGTTTTACATTGGTAACCGAAAAATATGCAAAGCAGTCATAATTTTACTTTGCAACGAAATATTTTTGTATAAAATTGTTAGCAAACAAACTTTTTTATGCTTCAACTAATTTCAATCAGCTAACAAAAATGTGCTGCGCCTGGCTCAACAAAACCCCCCTTCGTCTCCTATGCCATGCCACCCCTCTCCAATCCAACCCAAAAAACACACGCAAAACTTTTGTCAATAATGCCAACGCCGTCGTCGACGCCTTAAACCTAAACCTAAGCCCCAACCTAAACCCCAACCGATTGCTTTCTCCACCAGAGTGCCAGTGTCAAGACAAAGGCACAAACACAAAGAGCACAAGCTAGAAATGATCCATGCACCTGACGGGGCTGCTCCGCCGGGCAACGCCGAGTAGAGATGGCTGCGTGTTCAACATTTAAACAGGACACAAAAACGAAGCAGCAAATATCAACAAACAAAAACTCTCACAACTTAAAAAAAAAATAGTTCAAATAAGGTTTCCTTTATAATTGAATACCGTATGTTTTAAAAATATTTAGCAATTTTATATTAATATTAAGATTGATTAATTAAATTATGATATCTAGTCTCAAGCGATCCTTGAACTAAAAATGGTCAAAAGAACACCCGAAACGAACCATACTCAAGAAAATAACGTTTAATGAAAAATAACTGGACACTCGGCCGTGTTCCCATCTTCGATCTCAATCGAATCACTCAAAATCGGGTTGTTAGCTGATTTATAATGCGAATGCCGCTTAAGAATATGTCTTAAAATATATTGTGGAATGAAAACTATACTAATTTAACCTCGAAATGGTAAATTGGTTACTCTTTCAATCAAAAACGGGAAAACATCATCAAAAAGGATTCAGTATGAAAAGTAGTCGGAAATGGGAACTGATTAAGTTTATTGTTGTATCTTTAATTTAATAAGTATCGAATGGTGGTTCGTCACGAACCAATCTCAGACCTGACAACTAAAACTAGAGGTAAAACATTGTATCGAACTGTGAACTGAACCGAACCGATCTGCCTAATTCCTTTGGGAATCGAAATACTACACTATCCTATTATTCCTTATCGCAATACACATTTATGTGGTTTCTTCGTAGTTTGGTATAATGCTGTTGCTATCAAGTTGTCCTTAGACGTGTACAGTCGTGCTGAGTCGTTTGTGTTCGTGTCACGTTTGAAAACACGAGTATTGCTCAGCTCTAGCGCCGACTACTCCGGCTGCTGCTGCTGGCTGGCAGAGTTTATTAAGTTGGGTGTCACCTTTTTGTTGGCGTTGTTGGCGCTGTGAACTTCTCAGCAGTGAGCAGCCCCTGGCCATTTTTGTATGTTTGCAACTTTGTCTGCTTGTTTTTGTTGTCACTTCATCAGCACGTTGCCTGCCTCCGCTTGGGGCAAGGTGTGTGCCACGAGTGCGAGTCGTCAAATGGTTGCAAATACTCGCAGATACCCGTAGATAGATAGTACAAGTATTCCTAATTCCAAGAGCGGAATCATTTCAAGTTTTGTATCACCTTTCGCGTATTATTTTTATTTCCCGCCTAACGATTTACATAATTGTCAATTGCCATCAATAAAGTGTTTATTAAAAAGTTTTTCGTTTCAGCCCTGCCCCCAAGAGAATTGGCGCTCATCATGTGTGCATTCTTAGTTAAGTAATTTCCGCCTCCAGACTGTTTATTTATATGTAAATCTCTGTGTAATGCCAAATCTTTGAAACTTGTGCCAGCCTGTGCTAACTCATTAATTAACTTTGCCGCCATTGTTTGCGAATGCTATTTATTCTTGGCTTATCACTGTGCCCAAAGTGGCCGTTGTGCAAAACAAAATTTGCCTGGTCCAGGCCCAGACCCCAGGCCCAAAAAGAAAACAATAACAAGTAGGGAGAGTAGGCCCAGAATCGAAATCACAAAGTTTTAATGAGCTGACGCAGGTAAGTTCGCCTTCTAATTAACATTTAACGAAAATTCATTTAACTTTGTACGTGATATAAACCATTAAGATATATACTTTAGCGCTTTTAATAGATTGGTCAGCAGTAATTATATAGTGTTATATTTCCTCACCTATACGAATAGATTAACGCAGTGATAACGGCCTTAGATCAATGGGTTGGAATCCGAATTTCGAGAGTTCACTCCTTTATTAAATCTTTTGTAAGCGCCACCTGTGTGCTGTTTCTGTGAACTAAAGCAAAAAAAGCTTCATTACACAAAAGCTCTATTGGGTATTTCTCCTTGCACTGCTAGAGAAAGCTCTTATACATATTTGTGTGGGACATTTTCAAACTTCCTTCTAATTTGATGCAACAACAGCTAAACCTTATACGCTTGTTAAATTTCCTATATTAGTATTTTGAAGGCGTAATAAATAATGTCCTTTAATTCAGCACTTTCACAAATGGCTAACAACTATATATATTTTTTATTATTATACATATAAACTTTAAAATAACAGTATTATGTGACCAGATTAAGCTTAAGCTTTTATCCAATAAAAGCATAAAAGCTTCAATGGGCAGCTCTCCTGAAACTTTAAGCACCGTCACTCTTAGCACAAAAGCTAAAGGGACTTTTAACATATACGCCCAGTTTTCCAAACGCCAAGTGCTGATATTTTTAACAAATTTTGTGAAAACTATTCAAATACCAATTTATGTCTGAAAACCCAAGAAATATCGGAAAAACATTAATTGATTTCAACCTATAAACAGCTTTAAGTGTTAAAAGCTCCCTCTGCCAACGACAAACAGGGTGGCAACACCGCGCACATAACCATGTGCTCTGCCAGACTGCAAAGCTATCATGTGCATGGGCTCACATGTGTTTGTGTATACCCGTGCATATGTATGCGTATGCATGTCTGTATGTATGTGCCTGTGTGGGTGAGAGTTTGTGCTAGAATCGCTCTCTTGGCACGCGTTTGACTTCGCTTACAATTGAATTTCAGTGCGTTTCCGAACAGCCTTTAAAAACGTTGTGCTCAAAGCGAGAGCGGATAAACGATTAATCGACTAAAGCTGAAGGCATAGAGAAGTGAAGCAAAAATACATGAAAAAAGGATAAGGAAAACAGTGAGAAACCAAAAATGTTAGCATACTTATGCGAGTTTGTGCCGATTAAATGTTAGATAGCCCAACTGCAAAAGCGATTAACAATTAAATAAATGCCGTTAACAAACAATATACAAAAATGTGACCCAATTTCCAATGTGATTGCTTGGCGTGTATATGCAAATGAATAGAAAGAAAGAAAATAACAAAACAATTATTGTAAATGCATTTTGCATTTAAATGAATATATTGTGACAGGCCTGAACAATTTTAAGTTTCTGTGCTGAAATTTGCTCAATTGCTCAATTTGTTTAATTTTTGAACATTTTAGTGCAAAGTGCGACAATTAAAAAGTAGCATAAAAACATATATATATATATATCCATATATATGTAATACTTCAGTTGAGCAGCAGCCCCAAAAGTTTCATTTGCTGGTTGCTCTTTTAACCAGAACACAGCTGATTGTCAACGACACTCCGAGTGAGAGCAGCGCAGCTTTCAGCGAACATGTTGGCTTGTTTGGTTTGAGCCAGAGAGCCACCCACATACCCCACACTCCCAAAACCCCTCCGGGGCCACCCTCACTCACTCGACACCCCCCCTAAACGCGCCCCGCCACCCCAGTGACTTTTGCCTGCTGGCTAACGTAACGAGTTTCGAGACACGCACGCCAACGGCCAACGAACACCAACAAAGTACACGTAATATAGCCATAATCAAAGGTAGCCGTGTAGCCCAGGTCAACAGCTCCAAGTTGCACGCACGTGTGTGTCTGTGGTAAGTGCATAAATTGTATCATCTCGATGGTGCTTGGCAAGTTTTACTGGCCAGCGAATGAGCTCAAATGAAATATTTATGTCTTTAGGGTAGCATTTCTGACCGTCGCGACGCTCGTCACAGCAGCATTCGCAATGTATTGGCGAACATGTCAAGTCCCGCAGAAAGCCACTCATACATCATTTATACACACTCTGTATCTGAATTGCAATAAAATTCCATTGACAGATTGGTTTCGCGTACATAAACTAGCTTGTCAAGCAGATCACAGTTATAGATCACAGAAATTTCATTTAAGGATATCCAGAGTATAGTTGGAGCTCTTTGAAAACACAAAATGTTAAGTTCTAGTATGCTAAGAAGAACATTCTTTAATAAGGTATATCATAGCATAGTTAGAGCTCTTTGAAAACAGAATGTTATCTTCCAATATGCTACATATTTATGTCTTAAGAATAACAATCCTTAATATGGTATACCATAGTATAGTTGGAGCTCTTTGAAATCAAAATCAGAATTTCAAATATGCTACATATTTATGTCTTAAGAATAACAATCTTTAATACACATTTTAAAGTAACTCACTAAAAAGCGCAAATTTAATAAGAATATAATATATAGTTTGGTTGTTAAGCAAGAAATTGGTTTCCGGGTTACCATTGTTATTTACTTGGTTCTCAGGTAACCTTTACTGCTAGCATTCAATTCAATTAAAACAAAAAAATCCAAACTTCTTGTTTATTTCTATACGTATCGAATAACACCTGTTTCCCCAGAAATGCTCGCACTCAAGCAAATTGAGGGGGATCTGTTTTAGTGCTTAATATTTGAGAGGGTAGTGAAAGTGTTGTGCCCATACTGCAGTCATACACACACACACACACACACAGACATATATCAACACCTCTGCCACACACACTCACACACATACACACTTATGTGTATGTATTTATGTAAGTATGTCGGCACTTGTGTTGTTTTTGTGTTATTCATTCCTTCGCCAGCTGCAGGCACACTTTGAGCCCCAACAGAAAGAAAGAACACTTCAAATGTGTTTTCAGTCATTTGTATTATTACGTTTTTCCGGTTGCATATTTATTTTCGTTTAATTGAAAACATATGTATGTGTACCGATATATTTTTCTAAATTTATAATGCATATTTTCAATTAGAGTGCGTGGGTTATCGGTCTCTGGGAATATTCAGTTTGTTAAACAAAACAACAAAATGATCTATTTAAAAATATTTTGGTTATATTTGTATTAAGTATAAGATTACCATAAATAATTGCAATTTTCATACAACAAGATATGCTTAAGATATCGCACAATTTAAATAGAAAAGAGAAATATCTAGATATTTCTTTCTAAGAATTGATTAGCTTCAAGTCAGTAATATTTATAAAGTAATCGCGCTTTAATAAAATATTATTAAAGAAAATATTATTGCCATAGTAACAGTATATACGACTAGTGTAACATCAAAGTAGACGAGTCCTTTCGCGGCAATTGACTTTCCACCCTCATTTTAAGTCCAAATTTATTATGTAAATCCTAGAAAATTACCCTTAAGTTACCTCAAATTATAGACAACTAAAGTATTATATATAAAACCTTTATTACTGTCCAGGCAATTGCAATTAAAATTCAACACTGAGGTTGTTTCCCTTAAGTGTCTGCCGAATTCTTGTTGACCAGAAAATATGAAGGTCTCGGACACGATGGCTACGCCGATTGAGGAAAAACTCGATCAAAATTTAAAGGTACCCGAAAAGGCTTTAGAATACTTATTTACTTATTTAGGTGTCATTAATCATCCGCAAAAATATTCAACAGGTGCGCTCGGGCATGGTTCATGTCAGTGATGGCAAAAGTAGACCAGAACCACTTAAACTCAGCTTAACAATGGAATTGTTGACCTTGCAAAAGTTGGAAATTGTTACACCAACCAGCTCACAGCACAATGGACCCCCAATGGAATCGAAGGTATGTTAATAAATGTGTACTTCAATTTATTAAGGATGCTTCTATTATGTGGCTGCTTAATCTCTCTTTGAACATGGCCAACAAATCTTTGTATTTATAGGAACGCATGGTTCAAATAACGAGACAGAAACAGGGCGGACTGGGACTCAGCATAAAGGGTGGCGCTGAGCATAAATTGCCCATATTAATATCGCGCATCTACAAGGATCAGGCGGCGGACATTACAGGACAGCTCTTTGTGGGCGATGCCATTATCAAGGTGAATGGCGAATATATAACGGCATGTCCTCACGATGATGCTGTCAATATACTGCGCAACGCCGGCGACATTGTTGTCCTTACAGTAAAACATTACCGCGCCGCAACACCGTTCCTGCAGAAGCAATGTGAGTCCGTCCAATAGACCTATGATTTACGAATTCAATTAAAATCGTTATACGATATTGTGTTGTAGTAACAAAGGATACACCCGATTCCGACAACGATGTCACCTGTGCCGAGCTAAAGGCCGACGAAGGCTACAAGTCCTCGGTGAACAGCGGCACCATAAGTCGCAGCTGCAGTCGTCCAATGTCAATCTGTTCGGAGCCCGAGAAACGCTGGACCGATGTTGTGGCAGGTTGGAGCACAACTATTCAAAAGAAAACCTTGACAAGTATTTCACTATGCTATTCTCACCTGTAGTGCCGCTAATGATGGCTTACGTCACACGCTACATCTACGGAACGGACAAGCTGCGTCCGAATGCTTTTGAGGTGCGCGGCCTGAACGGCGTCACCACCGGGGTCATACACTGTGATGAGCTGGCCATACTGAGTCAGTGGCTAAAACTGATAACAGATAACGTGGTGGGACTGACACATCTACAGGTGAGTTTCACATAGTAATCAGTAGAAGGAGTAGAGATTTCGCTACTGCTGAGACATTCCATTCCTCGGTTTCCAAATGCCATAGAGACTATTAGATTTTCTTTATAGAAAGTGTGACCATACATTTAAATTCACAAAATCTCGCAGTTTCTAAGAGCTTTTACGTTTACGCCAATCTTTTATAGAGAAGTTACTATTCAGAAGACATAACTTATTAATTTCCTCAACCTAAACACCTAAGCCGAGGACTTTACATTTATTAAAATTTATAGAATCTTTGCCTAAACATTCATTTAAATCTAATTGTGTTTCATTATAAATTTTTATCTCTTCGCCTGCATATATTCCATCCCACACTATTGATATTGCTTAGTTTATTTCCAATTACCTGATAACTTTAGTTTTAGGGTTAAGTTATTCTAAATATATACACAAACTTATTAAATTCTGTTTCATTTTGTTTACTTTTACAGATGAAACTTTACAATCGAAACTTTGCTGTGGGCGAACGCATTGAGTATATGGGCTGGGTGAACGAGGGGGTTATCAACAACAACATATCGTGGCAAAGCTATAAGCCCCGATTTCTGCTGCTCAAAGGAACCGAAGTAATGCTCTTCGAAACGCCTCCAGTAAGTACACATTTGAATATCTAAATACTAATTAATAAAGCCTTACAACAGACATTCCTTGATTTTGACAAGTTTATTTAATACTATCAACTTCTAGCTTCTTTATGAAAAGGGAAGAAATTTGAAATAAAAGATTTAAAAGGCTCTCATATATCTAGCATATAGATATTTATATTTACTATAGGTAAAGCCTAACTGAGGGACTATATGATAACTGATATTGAAATAGATAGAACCCACTCTTTAATATGTTCTTTAAAGCATTGTACAAGTTTATAAACTTATTATTAGCTACAGCGGCAAAAGTAGATTAAAAAGTATGCACTTTAAGCTACTATGTACATAATTTTGTATTTTTATTTTTGTGAAATTGACACTTAAGCTCTGTTTCATATCTAATTGGATATGGCAGCATTTGCAGTCGGCTTTGTCAGGGCGTTGTGTGCATTTGCCTAAAGTTTTTCAAAAGCAACTGAGCTCTATGCTGCGCTAATTTTATGTGTCAAGTTAGAATCCTTCATGAGCTAGCTACCCTTAACACCCAGCCCTGGCGCACAGGCATGTGCCTGCACATGCATGCACACACGTGCACTAAAATTGCACTTTTGCTCTAATGAGCAGCCTTTGCACAGCAATGGCAACTGGCATGCAATGTTGGCCCACGGCCTACACGTTGCCTTTGCATAGAACCATCCTTTCCCCCACCTCAGTACTCGTTTCCCCCAATTGCCAGCAGATACGTGCACTTAATGCGCTTTAAAGTTATATTAGTTAATCTTATTTCATTAGGGTGTAAGTTGCGGCTTTAACTTTGCGCGTTGTGAGCTTATGTTGCCATATCAATAAAACTGATTAAAACGGGAACTAAGCCTGTATGTACTCGCAGTTTAAGTTGTCGTGCTTCTTTCATATTAAGGATAAGGAAAGGATATAAAGATTTCTGGGAAATTGACAGTAAGTTGACAGCACATTATTAACAAGTTCTCAGCGCGACTCAAATTTGAATTTAAATGTCAATTGCAGCATTAGGCATAATAAACTCATAATTCTAATTTTACTTTAAACACTTGTGCTTACAATTTAAATAAAGTGCTATAAAAAGTTTTGCAAGACAAAAAACGAGTTCAGCCACAAGATAAAATGGTGAACACGAGCAAACTGGGCTAAAAGCATCTCCCTCTCTCTCTGTCTCTCTCTACCATTGCAGCTGAATGTGGCCGGTATTAGCAAGGCTTTGGTGGTTTATAAAGTTTACCAAACCATGTTTCGCATTGTGAAGGAATCTGAGACCGTGGACAGTCGACAGCATTGCTTTTTGTTGCAAAGTTCTGGACACGAGCCACGTTATTTGAGCGTCGAAACCCGCCAAGAGCTGCTGCGCATTGAGAACAGTTGGAATGCGGCTATAGTGACCAGCGTTATTAAATTGGGCGTAAGTATTCGCAGCCACACACATATTTCAAGTACACAGTCCTGTCAGGCCAAGTTAGACCCACATGACCTCCATCAATTGCACATACTCTGATATAACTATATCTAAAGTGATATATGTACACGCGGCGTATACTTGTTTATAATTTCGCATGTTTATTTGTAATTAGGCAGTCGACTGTGCGCAATGCAAGCTACAAAGGATTATCGTGATTGCCAATGGCTTGTTAATTTATAAACAAACCTCGTACCTGCCGCCTTGAACCAAAGGTCATGGCTCCTGACCTCAAAGGAAATCGATATACGTACATATACAAAAGCCACAAATTCAGGCATTCCAGGCGTTTGGCTTATATAAAAATATAATCAGTTTTGTCTGCCCCTCGGATGCTTTCAATATGCAACAGGCTGGCTGCTTTCAGCCACTTTCGGTTGAACAGTTTCCGATGTGCCTAATTTGTATCATAAATTAGGATTCCAATTAAAATATAAGTATCGATTCTAGGTCTATTATAACTCATTGACTTTGATGACATGCGAAATGAGAAAACAAAAATCCAATTAAAGAAATTAATCACAAAAATTAATGACACGACAAGAAATAAATGACCCTCGGGAATTTTGAAACCCGATTTACACTAACTGGCAAGACATTCAATATTCTATGCCAGGCAACTGGCACTTGGTTTATGTTTTAATACCCTTGCAGAGTAAGGAGACTTTTCCGACCCCACAATTCTTGATCAGCAACAAGGCAATCGTAGGCAATATAGCCGATGCCTGTCTGTTTCTATGTAAACTAGTCTCTCAGTTTTAGAGTTATTGTGATGAGACTTGGTACAAATTCTTCTTTTTGTTGTCGACAGTACATATGTCGGAACCGGTCAGATTGGACCACTATAACATGTATGTGGCATAGGAATGATTGGTCGACAACTATGTTTTTGTATTTTATAAATGTATCCTCACCAAATTCCCCCAAAGCGTGTCTCTGTATATTTTATACAATCTGACCTAATATGGTTAAGATCCTACTACTATAACATATAGCTGCCATAGGAACGATAGGTCGAAAACTATGGTTTTGTATGAAAAACTTTGTTGTATATGAAGATATCCTCACCAAACTCCCACAAGCTACGTCTCTGTATATTTTATACCAAATATGGATATAATCGGAACACTATTTATAGCTGGCATAGAAACAATCGGGTGAAAAATGAGTTTCTGTATGAAAAACTTTTCTGTTTATACTATTACATCCAAATTCAACAATTAAGAGTCTTATCATACTTCATACAGTTTCCTATAATTTTATAAAAATCAGTGCACAATATTATATATAGCTCCCATAGGAACAATCAGACGAAAATTGAGTTTTTATATAAAAAAAAACATTGCTGCAAGTGTATTTAGTATTAGCTTCGGCACGCCGAGTATAGCCCTACTTTCTTGTTTCATTTATCTTTATCAAATACGCTTCACTTCACAACACTCTGGCAAGACTGCCATACACATTTTCTGATGTCCGGACTAAAGTCTGACACAAGCAGCCATAGGCTTGCCAGACTGCACTGGCAGCTCTTTACACTTGACTGCCTGCAAAAATGGTCGAATATACGCTGTGTTGCCAGTGAGTGACCACAGTTTTAATATCCTGTACAAGCAAATGAAAAAATGTTGCAATAACGTTGCGGTAATTTATTAAACGTTGCATGTGTGCCAAACACACACAGTCTGCATGCACACGAATACACACCACACACCACACACCATACACCACTTGTAAGCAGTGGAAAAGTCACTGCAAAGCCAATGACCGACATAAACGACACACAGAATAGAATTTTTTGGCATGGCAAGAATCGATACGTAATTCGTGTGCAATTTTCAACACTTAGTCGGAGCACACAAACACCCAGTCAGAGAAAAAGAGAGAAAGAGTGTATTGAACCTTTGTATACAATGTTGCCTTTGTGACTATTACAGACAGCTAGATATTGATATTGATATTGAATGGATGCCATCGATACCCATTGTCTCCTAGGGCGTATACTTAATGCATTAAGAGTCGATTTCAATCAGTGAAGTGTACAGCCCCTTCATAAACGTATATTGTTAATAAATATAAGCTTTTACTTATACATATCTCGCACACATCTAGCGGAAGACCTTTGCTGTTTCACATCATGGTAAAAGTGGCGGGCTGACACTTGATTGGCAGGCGGGCTTCTCACTGACAGAAGGAGCCGATGCCACTGTGGTATGGCTATATAAGTTCTCTCAGCTGCGCGGCTCCAGCGACGATGGCAAGTCAAAGTTGAAGCTACATTTTCAGGATAACGAGACGCGGGCTATCGAGACAAAGGTAAGTGAATGCATATAAATATTTAATCCACTTAGCCTATTCAAGGTATAAGTTGCATAAGTTATTTAATTGTTACTGAATTTATGCTATGCAAATTCATTTCACTTAACCAAGTCGAAAAGCGTGCAGAAAACCAATATTATGAAAATCGTCTTAAGCAAGAAAATTGTCTATAAAATCAGCAAATTTTCATAACATTTTGAGGCGCAGCCAACTTAACAACGTAGTTTCTCTGTGTAATTGTAAAGTGTGGCAACTCTTGGCTGTTTATATTGTAAACTTGTAAGTAAATGCTGAGTAATACTTGATCCTTTAAGGAAAAAAGTATATTTACTTACTTCAAAAAAATAATATTTTTTTTTGCTTCTAATCAATTTAAATTTAATAAATAATTTAAAACTAGTTTAACCTGTTATAGAAGTATGTTAATTTTTATAAGAAAACAAGCAAATAAAAAATAACAAATTAAATGATAGGATTACTTTCCTTAAACGATTCAACCAAAAGTGATTTTGCCCTACAGCAGCCCCTCTGCACGACTCTTTACACTTATATTTAAAAACATATTATGATGGAAACAGAGTATATAGCAGTCGGCAGCTGCCTATTGAATTGGTTAATTAAGAAAATATCTACATCAATAGTTCCATAGCATAAATTCAGTACAATAAAAACCTTAAATACACATATTTTCACACTTTTCACATATATCTTTTCTCATCTATTTTAAATTTTAGGAACTAGAATGTCAGGTCCTTCAGAGTTTGCTCTTCTGCATGCATGCGTTTCTCACCGCCAAAGTGGCTTCTGTGGATCCGGCATTTTTAAGTTCAATACAGCAGACCTAAGCCTGGCTAGCTAATGCTATTGAGAATCAAAAATTGTATAGGCTAAGCAACTGAAAGTTGTATTTATAAAATACATAACAATTACATAAGTACATAATTATATTGTCGATTAGTTAATGGCTATAAATATGCAGTTTTTAAATAAGCCAGCTAAAGATATAGATTTATTATGCGAATGTACTATGTATGTAAGTAAATGGAATTAGTTAAATTTTGACTAGCTTGAATACTGGGTTCAATTTGATATAAATATTATACATATGTATACATAAGCTTGCATACACATAATATAATATATATAAATTGTAGAACGAAAACTGAACGATAAACTTAAAGTGAAATCTCTTGGTGCAACACTGTAAAATTAAGCGTGCTGTAGGCTTCTTTCCTATAATAATTTAAAGTTGTCTACAATACTTATATAATGTAACAAAAACATTGAGCATATTATGTATATGTATATTGAAACAATTAGTATTTATAGTTATTTGTATAATCAAACTTAGGCTTTACGCAAATTACTAATCACAAAAACGAAAGCTACTACGTCATCGGAGAAATCGAATTGAGTGAAAACTCACATTTTTGTCAACTACAACATTATAAATGAATGAAAACCATGTGCATTATAGTGAAAATTTAATTTTCAATTTTAATGAAAATGCTATATTGTTAAAACTAGATATTTATTCTATAAACGTTGCGCTTTTTAAATTAAATCATTTAATTATTTAATATATGTGTATTAAGTCATTAGCGCGCATTCATAAAGAGTTCAAATATTATTTTCTTTTTAGAAAATCTAGCTACATTGTAAACAATATTATTTGTCATTTTACTTATATAAAAGCCACCGAATTTCGCATAGCACAACAATTGCATTTATATTTTAATAGATTTTACAACAATTAATTGTTAAAGTTCATATATTCATCAGATTATAGTTTTAATGATACCATTGTAAATATATACGTATACTCGTATATATATAAGTATCTAATAAGTGCTGCAAAACCTATCGATTGTACTTTCGATAGTATCGATTGGGCGCTCTTCAGTGTCACCACCGATTGTTATTGCGGCTATCGATAGTTTTTAATCACAAAGAGCTTGAAATTTCTAAGGTTACAAATTGTATTTTGAATGATGATTAATTTAAAAGAAAACCTGCTTTGTTGTTTAATGTTCTGAAGCTCAAAAATTACGAATTTGCAGACCCTAATAAAAGTATTTAATACTATCGATAGTATCGATGGTGTCCTATGCCCGCTATGGATAGTTTTTCAGCACTTGTAGGTATATATACGAGTACGTACTCAAAATACATAATACTTATGACTCATAAACATGTCAGGCGTCAATTCAAATGTGTCTTTCAATTGAGCGAACACATCACAACAAAACATGAAACATGCGAGCATTAAAACAAACAATTTGCTGCTCATTTTCAATGCAACAAATGATTTATTTATACAGAAATCAGTTTAACGAATACTTAGCCCAGCACAATATGTACTAGGACAGCCATAAATGCTTAATAATATTAGATATAATCAGAATCGTACGCGTACTCATACTTACAGGTACACATGCCAGAAACTGTCAACGCAACTCATCAACGCAATCATATCAATAAAATCAATTATCAAGCCCACGTACTCACTTGTAGAAGTACATACAAAGGTACATACTATGTACATACCTATGTATGTATGTACTGTGTACATACCTATGTATGTACTACTTGCATTAATATATGAACCAAGGCAAAACAGAATGTGACAGAATATTTAAGGATTAAACAGAAACTACTCGTATACACTTAAACAGGATACACCAGCGATTTAACTTCGGCCTGCTGAAGTTTTCATACCATTGCAGATCCATATTTTTATTGAGAAACAATACACATAAAATATTTATTTTTATCCCTTTCATTGTTTGTGGTTCTTTGTTGTCATGTCGGTCCGTCCTTTGCTGCATTTCCAAAGTAAACACAATTGAATGTTAATTAAAAGGATACAGCTTGCTTGTAAGCTTCTGCAAAGGTATTTTAGCAACTACATACATATGTATACACTCACATACAAATATATACATACATTCATACATGCAACATAGAATATTTACGTAGGCTGCAAATTTACACAAATACAAAACCAGCGAAAGGAATCTTTGCAAAAACACAACACAGCAAACATATTTAAATGATAAACTGAATGATATATTATTATAACAAGCTACATCCATATTTACAAAATAACTGAACAAATTATACTACCGTATACCGATTCAAATAAATATATATATCTATATATGTATATGTTTAAGTATGAATATCCAAAAGAGCACATTAAAATATTCGCACACTTTTCCAAGTGGACAAATTTTAAGAGCTCTTTGAATTCACAGCGATTACATCTAATCAAAAACACGAGTAAATACTATTCTTAAAGCTGTGAACTCTTAAGAGCCTTTAAGTTCTTCTGAAATATGAAGTTCAAGAATCGATAAAAACAGTCGACTTGGGTATATACATAATTCCTCCTACAAGGCACCTAAACAGACCAAAATACGTAAATGCACTACAAATAATACATAATAGAGAGATTCATAAAATATAATTGTCCTGATATTAAGTCATTTGCCGTTTAATGCAAAACGTTCGACAAATATTTTTTAAATGCATACGTAAACAAAACATGAACCTTACACATACCAAAGTTAAACTCTGCATACCATATAAGTCTCTAGTATCTATGTATGTGTGCAAAGCAGCATTTAAGGATCTCACAAATTATTGCTGTCTTGTTCTAGCTGAATAAACAAAGATACATTGCTAATTGCATATACCATTCAGCTCATGGCTTTATATGTGTGTATCTATCTACCTAAGTATGCTTAGCTGTATATTGTTATTATCAAAACTAAACGCACAACAATAAACAAATACTATATATACATACATATATACAATATATGCTGCTTACGAAATCAGATACATTGACATACATCTACATACGATAAGCCTTAAATATGTACACTCATATACCATATATATACTTTTCTGTTACTAGAAAGTCATGCCACCCATTACTTATTACTTTATATGTAGAACATGATTTGCAATTTTATATTTAAAATATATTAACTTTATAAATGTATTCGTTTCAAATAATTGTTAGGCGAAAATGAATAACAATTAATAATAATAAAATAATGCCCATAAATATTCTGAAAATTGTGTTTTATTAATTGCAGAAATATAAGGCATGGAATATAATTATTTGCGTATACTTACCTTACATTTTAACATTGTATGCTTCCTAACACCCATACCAAATTTCATCAACATAACTGCAAAACTGGAATTTGGTTTCTATCCCAAAGAAGACTCTATCTCTACTCTAGATTCTAAAATCCAGAATGTTGAATTCCAGAATCTGTCGCTAATTTTGCGGTGAGACAAATATCGAGTTATTTTATGTAAAGAGCTTTGAATTTAAGATTGGCACTGATCGGATAAAGATTAATATTTCGCCATACAATCCTGAGAATCCTATCTTTCGCGGCTCACGAAATTCAGTGAAACCTGGAGACAAATGATTTTTTGTAAAGATCTTTGAAGAAACAGATGGTAAACAAATAAGTTGCATACAACATTTTTCCGCTTACTATCCGCACTTGCGGGTGGAATTATTAATCTTTCCTATATATATACAATCCTGAGAATCCTATATTTCGCGGCTTACCGAATTCAGTGAAACTGGAGACAAATGATTTTTTGTAAGATCTCAGAAGAAACACATGGGAAACAAAAAAGTTGCTTACAAAATTTGTCCGCATATTATCCGCGCTTGCGGGTGGAACTATTAAAACTCCCGTCATTTGCTATAAATGAAAACTACCGTGAAAACTTCAGCATTCTTTCTCGTTTGATTCTCAATCTGTAAATCATTCTTAAAAGGTATAAAGATTGCATTAAAGAATCCTTCTTTAATGGCAGACTAATACTTATAATATATATGTGTTTCGACTGAAATTTCTGGAACTTTTGTATTGGTAAACTCTCCTTTGGCGCACTTCTTATAAGCTGCATGGGAATTTAAGCTGTTACCCTTCTTTAAGCCCAAGAAAAGACACTTGTTTTTTTAATATCAACTTAAAATGTAATTGATTTAATAAAACCTAAAACAACGGAGTAAAAGCAGTTTGTATTTAATATTGGCTCATCACATTGCACTTCCACATGGCTGCGTGAAAATGCATTGAAAATCACTTTTGAAACGAGACCGGGTTCATGATGAAAATATTAAAGCAAAGTCGATGGCTGTCAACTTTGCTTTTGTTTAAAATTCTTAACGACAACACTTAAAATTTAGTTACACAACTTAATAATGGTGTTAAGAACTAAAATTACACAACAATTGATTGTTTTTAATGGCTGTTTAAAACCTTCAATTGTAGCGTTTTGGCTTAATCAATAAATTAAAATGTAACTTTCTCAAATTATTGCCAAAGCATTTTGAATTATTTAAACTGTTTGCAACTTGTCAAAATCTTTTTATGGCTGTATAAAAAAGATTTTGACCGAGTTAAGCGTATAAAATATAAAGTTTTGTGAAAAACTGCAACATGATAACATTTGGTAATTATGAATTAATCCAATTAAATAGTATAATAGTTAAGCTATTGATTGCTTTACCTTATATACACAACACATTGTGGTTAAAGCTTCTGCTACACAGACATTCTAGATACGCACTATATAATAAAGCTATGTATGTATATATATATATGTACATATACAAACTCCCATATCCATTTATGGGCCTTGAGAGTTAATCGTACCTTAAATTCCCTGTTGCATATGCACACAAATTACATTATAAGTTGGTTTAGTTGTAATACCAATTACAAATTGTGACTTAAATATTTCTGTATTATCTACACAGCGTTGTTGTTGTTGTTGTTTTTTTTTGGTGAATATACAAACATACTAATACATATATGATGTGTATGTAAGTTGGGTGTATGTATAATTATTGGCATAACTGTAAATGCATCGCAATATGATAATACTACTGGCTAGTCTTAACTTTAGGCTTATGGTTTTGAGCTACAACATTTTTATTTGGTGTCGAAACCTAAGTAAGTACGTTGTATGCGAAATTTGCATTAGTTACCTAGAGCCTGATGCCAAAGGGCTAAGCTAAATGTTAATATATATTAAATCAATCCTAACTGCGGCCAATGCTACAAAAAAGAAACACTTTCAAGTTGAACTCAATTCGCAATACGTGAATCAAGTTGTTGGTAAATTTCTCAAATCTATACGTAATAAATTTGAAAACGTGCGATGGGTCGAACTCAGACATCGGCTGCCTCATTTGCCTCGGTATCGGCCAGGCGTACCAGGGTAACAGTCACCTCCGTGGTAACCCCATTAACAGCCAGCTGCTGATCTCGCCAGGGGGTGGTGAGGGTGCGTAGACGCTGCCTAAAGCTGCCGGGTGTAACAATCAGTTTATATATGGCCACGGCCGGTATCATAATGACCGAGGAGCCGGCTATGCACCAGCCCAGCGCATTGGCCCAGTTGGGATACACGTAATCCCCATAGGTTAGCGGCTCATAGCCCATCAGGCCGTATACCGTGATGAAGAGCAGAAAAATGGGCGCCACAAAGCGCCAGCACACCTGCCAATATCTGCCCGGCGGAAAGCCAATCATGTCCTGTATATCATCACTGAAACGTTTGGTGCCATATATCCAGGAGACGGCAATGGCCTCAAAGAATACCGCTATGAGTATGGAGTAGCCGGCAGCATAGCGATCCAGCAGATGGAAGAAGTAGAAGCCGCCTTGAGTGCAGCTGGCCAGGCCAACGACAAAGTACAGCGAGAACAGGGCGGCCACAAAGAGTTCCCGGTTTTTTCGTATCTTTGGGAACTCATCGCTCAACGCCGTGATAATAGCCTCGGAGCCGCCAAACTGTGAAAAGGATGAGAGGGGTTAGTTTCAGGGCTGAACCACTGTGGGGTAAATCAACACTTTCTGTGGCATAAATTCAATTTTTAAATAAATATTCTAAACAAATAAAGAATTAAGAATTAAATACGTTAGCAATACATTAAACTGTTATGTTACCTAACAGAAATATTAACAACCAGAAACTGTAATGTTATATAACAGAAAAATTAACATAGCCAGAAGCTGTTATTAAAACTGCTGTGTACGAAAAGGAGAATAGACTTCCTGTTTCAAGGAGTTACATAATTTTAATACCAGAAAGACTTTTAACACTACGTGGGGTAATTTCCGAACAATTAAGTTTACTATAATTTTTTCATATCTATCCTTTTGTCCTTTATCCTTTTTTGATATCTATGATTATAGTGTAGAAGAGTTTGTCTCTCAAATTATTTTTTAAAGGAATGATTTTCTATTTTAACCAAGCCCTATGATATTCTCCGAAAACAGATTTTTTTAAATGGCAAATTCTCTTAAATTAGGTTGTTATAGTACCCTAAAACTAACTCTGACTAAAGGCACTTGAAACATTAATAAATAAATTAATTAAACCCATAAACTTTGCGTAAGCCTTAAGCTTATTACAGTGAGCAGAAAAACTTATAGAGTAGCCAGACTTTGGGAACATTTGTCACCAAAAAGTTCTTTTTCTCACTGTTTATATTTTTTTTAATTTTTATATGAGTTATTATATATTTCCACAAAAATGTTTAGTTTGCCCACAGTGCACTGTAAAAGTTGAATGCTTACCGAGCTGTCCAGTCCAAGGGTTAGCAGCATCATGAAGAATATTAGCGCCCAGAAAATGCTGCCCGGCATGGTGGCAATGGCCGCTGGATAGACAACGAATACCAGACCGGGTCCCTCGGTGGCCACATCCTCAATCCTAACACCCGAAGTGTGCGCCATGTAGCCCAGCACGGAGAATATCACAAAGCCAGCGACAAAACTCGTTGCCGAGTTTATGAAACTAGTTAACATTGCATCTCTGCAATATGCTTGAGTTAACAAAATCCCATAAAAATCATATATAAAATGCTTACTTATAGACATTGTTGTGATATTTATTATATGATGCATAGGCGAGCAGCACACCAAATCCTGGCCCCAATGAGAAGAACACCTGTGTGGCCGCATCGACCCACACCTCGGCCTTATAGATGGCATCGAAGTTTGGACTCAAGTAATACTGTATGCCCATGGCAGAGCCCGGCAAGGTAATGCCGCGTATCAGTAATATAAGCAGCACCGCATAGGGAAACAGTGCCGTGAACCAAACCACTTTGCCCGAAGTGCTAATACCCTTCCACAGAGAGAAGTAACAAATCAGATAAACTATTAGCAGACACAGGGCCATATCCCAACGTATGTGCCCCAGATCGTGAATGCCCTCGCTATGATTCAGCTCAAGTATATAGCGGCTGTGGAGATTGAATATGATTGATTGAAACTGTATGGAATTAAAGTATGCCACTTACTTGAAGTACTCGGAGGCCGCTGATTGGAATCTCTCCTCGGGCACAACGGGTGCCATACTTGCAAATGTAACATTTGTATAGGACTCATTGGCAAAGAACAGGCTCTGATTGCTGAATGTATAGAAATCGCTCAGATTCCCAACCATGGCACGCGTATTTTGAGCCTCGAACTAAGAGGTATACTTATTGAATAACTATGTTAAGTAGGCTTAACTGTATTGCATTTACCGGCTTGCAGTTGGGCGTATTCCAAGGATTGTTGCAGGACGTCCAGGGCAGCACGCTGGTGAAGGAGGCAAAGAAGAAACGCAGCGACCACGCAATGATCACATTGTAATAAAAGTCCACATAGAAGGCTATAAGCACCACCGCATAACCTATGCCTAATAAAAAATATAATATATATTCAAGTACATTTGAATATTTTGATTAATCACTGGATTTTCCACTCACCTTTGAACAGCGGCACCAAACGCCCCCAACACGTGATGGCCCCCTTACGATTGTGTTGTCCCAAAGCCAGTTCCATGTAGAATAGAGGTATGCCGCCCACTATCAACATAATGCAGTAGGGTACAAGAAATGCGCCTGCAAATATTTATGTTATATGCATCAAAATATATTACAGACAAACTTTATTATATTTTACAACTTTTTCGACTAAACTTCATGCCGAAAATGGGAAAGAAAATGAACTTGATCCAAGATTGTCCTCCTAGATTTCCAACTGCCATAACTTGGTCAAAACTGAACGGATTTTTATGCAGAATTTGTTGTCTTGTTAGGTCCTTTTAATTGATTTTAAATTTAAATTTGTTTACCATTACTGTAATTCCAAATTTGTAATTTTTTTTACAAAATTCAACTTTTACTTTTTGGTTTGTCATTCACATTTGATTGAGCTAAAAACATTTTTCTGTGATTTTGATAAATATTATCTATATATATAAAAGTGCATGTCTGTCTGTATGTTCGCGATAAACTTGAAAACCGTTTAAAGGATCTTGAATAAATCTTTTATAATATATTCCTTGAAGTCCAGGGAATGTTTATAGCTATAGTTTGTTGTGTCATCACCACCCCCACACAACCACCCACTCATAAACGAAAATGATAATATTCATGAGTATAATTTTACATTAAATAAAAACTATAATATCCACGAGTGTTAGTGTGTGTAAGTGGTGTTGTGGGGAAGGAAGTTTCATAGCAATTTTTTTACCGTGCCCTCGATCGACAATAATAAATATTTATAAGAATCAAAATTTAAATAAATATAGTTAGGAAATGCGAGCAACGCCGCGGGTATAAGCTAGTATTATATATTTATTCTACTCTCCAGCCATTTAGCCATTTTTAAAACAAAAGTGTTTAATATAATCTCTCTAATAAGATTGCATAATATTTGTAAAAGTAATTTGCCTGTAACTAACTTTGACTGGGCAGTGGCGTTGTGATTAAAGCGCAATCAAATTTTAAATTATTTTACAACACCCAAGGCACTATAAATATTATGAATAACAATGCATGTTGGGTGTGGGTGTGGGTGTGAGTGTGTGTGTGATTGACCCGTGTCATAGTCTGTTTTTGTCTCTTCATGTCTTGTTCCCACACAGACACAGACACAGGCACTGGCACACACACCTACACAGATACACACAAAATCAAATTGTTTCACAAGTGCCACTCTAAGGACATTTTAAAAACATTAACAGCATCCTGGCTGGCAATAGGACATAGAGACATAGAGACAAGTATGGACCGCTCCGCTCCGCTCCGGTTCGGCTCGGCTGTCTCCTGCAGTCGACATCCCTCGACGTGGTCGGTTAGCATCCTTCTCTACGCTCAGCCTGTGTCCTGGCAATTGCTAAAGTGCCATCGATACTTTGTTGAGTGACAGCGGGGCGTTTTATGATTTGATTATGTCTATTAGCAGGCAAAGTGGGCGACAAAGTCGACGACGACTACATTGACAACGGCCATTATGCATACTCGTCACACATATACATACAAATACATAATACATACATAGCTTACAAAAAAAAAGTGCTGTCAATTATGTAGAAAATGTAAAACAAAACCTAATAGAATGCCACACCAGATAAGGATCTCAAAATCAAATGCAGCTCTGTTGTTGAAGCTGTAATTTCCGCTGCTTTGCAAAGGACTTCCGGTTTTTCACAGCTATTTATGGCACAAAGCACTCGTAGTACACAAAATGCTTATGCAAAGTAGTTATCTAACCAATTAGACGGCTTTAAATTGCCAGCTGAAAACATGAAAAGTGGCTAATAGAATTTTATAAGGCTCTCACTGAAAAGTCAAGTAGACAACTATGTATTTTATGCAGGACTTTATTCTTTTGCTATATTTATATTATGATATAGTTTAAAGTGGTATTTCAGGTTTAAGTAGCAGCAGTTTTATGTGTTTATCAAATCAGAACCTCTTTACGAGTTAGTTACCAGCCAACGCCTTTTTAAAAGTCAAATAACTTAGCATATTCTAAATAGAGAATAATAAAGGATGGAGTATAGTCGTTGTGGCATTATAGTTGACCTAAATTGACTTTTAAAGGAAGAATTTAGCGGATTTGTATACCAAATAAATCAATGAAATTCGAGGATACTATATAGGAGTTTATGACTGCTTTAAATGTGCAAACTGAACAATCTGAGAAGTTTGCAGTCTTGATTTACAATGTATATACTAACTATAATATATAATACTATAATATATTTGTCCAATCAAACTATAAAACCCATTAAAAGCTAATTATTGCAACCTGTAGATATTATCAACTTATCTAAGTAATAAATTAAGCTATCAACAGCTTAAAATGGTCAACTCAAGAAATTGCAATTCTGGATTTACAATATATATCAGTACTAACTAGTTGTGCAAGCAAATCTCCCTTACATTTTACTCTAGAAGCATGTCAAGCTAATTCAAACCTGAGCAGAACCAACCAAAGTCGAGGTATTTAATCATTTTTTTATTTTCCGTAAAGGAGGAGAGGAAAAATGAAATGCCCACTAAGCTGGGGAGCATTAAAAGCTAATAATCGCAACCTGTAGCTATCGTCACAATGTTGCCTTTGCCGGCAACTTAAGCCTGGCAACGCCAAGGACACAAAATGATATAAAATGAAAACTAAGCTGTCACTGATTGAGTGCAATGGAGCGTATGAAATAACAATTTATTTTTTAAGAGCGAAGAAAGAAACCTTCTGTCAAAGGGCACCACAGCCACAACGACAACAAATATACTCATACATATATATGAAATAGTCATAAAACTATAAAGGAAAAGGCAACCAGCACAGGCACATACGAGTACCACACACACATCCTGATTTACGAATGGAAAATTCATTTCAACGCCTAAGTGCCGCCGTCAAAAACGTGTGCCGCACATGAATTTCCAACAATGCGCATTATGAAATACATACAGATGTACATATGTACATATATAATACATCTTTATTTTGATGTGCATCATACATATTAGAGTTGAGAGCGTGTAGTGATTTTCTAGCGCAAAAAAGGACAATTTGTCGCTCAAAATCTGAGTATTGTATGGAGAATATAAAGAAATAAAAATTTGTTAAGCTTATATCTTGACAGCTAACAAATGTTGAGTGAATATATGTAAATATATTCATTTGAAGGCTGTTCAATTGTTTTTTTCAATAAAATACAGCTGGTATAAATGTGTTGGCCATCACAAAAGTTATTGGGCGTTAACTGGGCTATTATTTTATATTGAATATTTTAAATATGCAGCTCACGATACTTGAACAAGCCAACTAGTGTAAAATCACCCAAGCACTATGTTATTTTGCAATAAAAAATATATTTATGTATAAATATTCGTTGGTAAAACTGTTGAGTTTTATTTTAAAGCGTTAAACACAACATTACATATGATTTTTGATTAGTTGCTAGGGTTCTCTCGGGGCGCACTGCAGAAGTTAATTTATCTGCAATTAATTGTAACTCAGACACTTAAAAACCAGTTTAAAAATGAATTGAGAATAGCTATCTTTATTATGTACTACAATTCTGTCGAATAGCTCGAACGAAGACTGTTCTCTAATTTATACAAAAAGCACTATTTTGAAAACATATTTTTAAATGAAATCATATCGCGAAATCATATAAAACAAGTTCCCTATTTACTTTAGTCTAGCGATAACGTACGCCCATAACTTCCGAGGTTCGAACTTCAGACAAGAAGTACTCAGTTTTTTACTATATTTAAAAAATACATTTAATACCTACACTTGGCAGACCATTGCTGAAAGTTAATGAGTATAGCAAGTTCAAATAAAATAAATATAATTAAAAGCTGATATTTAGTCCTGGCAGCTAGCACTCTCTTCTGTATACACTCAGAAAAATAAATGCCCTTTAATGTAGAAAATCACCATACTTTTGTAGCCAAAAGCAGTTACCTATTTATTTTTTGAATTTAAGAAATATATTACTCAAATTTAGAAATTATTTCTATTAAACAGAAATTTTTACTGGCTTTTAGGGTGAATTTTGTTTTGTGGCGATTTTCTGATTCAATGGTATTTATTTTTCTGGGTGTAGTTAAGAATATACTTGTTTACCTTCTCTTTAACAAATAAATAAATATAATCAAATATCTTTTAAATCATGTTGTCATGATCAATATTTGAATCAATGCAGTTTATTGTTCGTGTCTTGCAGTGCTGAAAATATCGAATACGGGCCATCTCCAATACATAAATACATATTTGAGCATGTGTGTAGCCCAGTAACAATAAAAGCCTAGAAAGCGTGTCCTGCACCCCCTTAGAGCCTTATAGCAATGCTTAGTCACACGCTGTCACACTGCGGCCAAAGAGGTGAGGGAGGTGAGGGAGGAGGCCAAATGCGATTATGACTGCCAGATTTAGTTGTCATACAAAAGCACTTAACTTTGAAATTGTTTTGAATGATGGCGTTGCGAACGAAGATCACAAGTCTTATGAGCATACATAACATACATATGTATGTATGTATATATGTATGTATGTAGGTCTGAAGTCGCACGTCTGGACTACGGGGTAATTTCGTATAGGAAGTACGCACTTACGACCCCCTGCTCTTGCTCCTGCTCCTGCTCCTGCTCGAACACCCCACTCACTGCCCAGTTAATGGCAGCACTTCGCACGCATTTTCACAGCACTTGTCAAAGTGTTAACAAGGCCAAGTCACTTGTTATGCGGCAACTCGAGTGAGTTCCTGGCGCTCAATGATGTGTAAAGCCTTATAAATGATTTCTGTGGCATTGTTCGTGCAACTGTGCTCCTAATTGGCCACAGAGTTGGTGAGTTGGTGAGGATTGGTTGGTTGGCATAAGTGGGCTTAAGATGAGATGAAATAAAGCATATAAGGAACATTTACTATTACTTACCACCGCCATTTTTGTAGCACAAATAGGGAAATCTCCAGACGTTTGCTAAATCGACGGCGAATCCAATAACCGATAATAAAAAATCCACCTTGCCGCTCCATGTTTCACGCTGATCGTTAATGCTTGTATTATCGTTGTCATGTGGCGTGGACGTCTTTGCTATTTGTCCTGTCGGTGACATCGCCGTTGCGACGATGTCCGTATCCTTGGCCAAAACGTCGTCGTTTTAGTTGCCAACGCCGTCGCACGCTAATCAAGCCTATGCCACATAATATCAAAGAAATAATGCACAAAATATATATATATATATAATGATTAATTCATTTTAATTCTGCAGTCCTTAATCCTGGGCTCAACCTTTGACCATACACATTGAGTTTTGCATGTTTGTGGCATACGGAAATTTTGATGCGCTGCTTGAGTGTTTAAGCCGACACTTGATGCTCAATTGAGCTCAGTAAGTGTATGTGTGTGAATGTGTGAAATGTCCATAACACTTGAAATCTGTTTGGCCACGACATGTGCTCTAGCCCTTCGAGTGCTTGTCCGTGTATTACGCATACGACGTGTGGCGGCCGCACACACAAACACTTGACAATTACAGCACAAAGGCCACACCATATGCACTACAATAAAGCCTATCGGAATCTGAGTTTCCTTTTATTGTTTTCAAGCATGTTGCACAGCAGTTATGATATGATTTTCTTTTTTTACGTTTTTAAATCTCTGGCAATCTGGTCGTATAATTAATTGTCCCACTTAAGTTTCCACATTGGCTTAATTTAAGCCGCGAGCTGTGCTCAATTAAATGCAAGCGCGACTGAAGATTCAATTAAATAATTAAAATGAGTGAAGCTCACTCAGAACAACTTGGAACCGACCATAAACTAAGTAGTTCTTATGACTATTACTATATTTATTGAAGCGTATGGTTTAAGATAGTAAATTACAGTGTATGATGCTCACAGATTAAGACTTCTTAATATATATATTCCTCGTCAAGTGTCGGGCCGACTGCAAGTCAGTTTCAGAGTCTATAGACAACTATAGTTGTATATAAGCAAGAAATATTATTTGGCATATAGGCTTCCATTGAATACACACGTATTTAGTCTCTAATTGTCTCTAATTTTACATTTCTCGCAGCTGAAAATATGCATTTTAATGTAGCCTTTAAATTCTCTAGAAATCATTTTAGTTGTTATTACAGCTAATTAAAATATATGTCTATCATCTATATATCTTTATTAATGCATATTGATATTATAAATGAAGGTATTTTAATTCGATGCATGATTTTAACATTTTCTGCCAATTGCAGTGCAATTATAGTTTTTATAGAAATTCCAATATTGGTATTATGTGATCAAATTTTATTGTAATGTCTACATATTAGTTTTTATGAATATTCTTGTACTTTTCTTTATCTATTTATAGTATTCAAATATCAATTAAAATAATAACAAAATTATAATACCCTCTGCTAGGGTATAAAAAAAATATAGTAATAAATGTAATAAATAAAGAAAAATAATATAATAAGAAAAATATATAATACTTTGAAGTCAATATAGCCAAACACTCTAAATATCTTTGCACACTAAATTCGATAATAATTTAAATAAAAGCATGGATTGGATTTACATTATAATATATTATATTTGACTCTTTTAAAATATGATATGTAGTACATATTATGTACCATAATATATACTAAAAAATTCAATTACTTTTTCTTAGTAATTATAAACATTTTAATTTGGTAAAAACACTTTTGTTATAGATTGTTCCGGAAAAAATCATAAAAATTAATTTCATTTATATTCTAATTCAGAATATATGTACTTTGTTGGGTCGGAAATATCGCCTGCTGATTATTACACATTTTGAGACAAAATTTTAATACCCTCTGCTAGGGCATAGAAATTAATTTCATTTACTTTTTATAGAAATTATTATTATTAATATTGATTAGAAATTGTGTTCTGTAAGAGTCAAACATTATATTCACATTTTTACTTTTATAGTTTAAATAAAAATTTATAGAATATAAAGAAAAGAAATTTTAAGAAAATGAAAATTGAAAATTATATTTTTTTATGCTGTGTTAAATTCTTGAATTCCACTAAAATTTGTATGTTGCAGTATATAATTAAAATAAGAAAGTAAATAATGTTTAACTGCATAAATTTGCAACATTTTAATTTAAATTCACAGTTTTATACCTTAGATACTTACCTTCTGTACACCAGGCTTAAATCATACACTTTTTCCAATCCATTTTGAATTTTTAATCAAATTAAGAAACAAATGAAGTATGCAACAATTTTGATTGAATGCTCTGCAAACGATAAGAAGCCTGTATGTAGTATTCTCACTTTAATTGGCACTTGCATATGCTACCACACATAATTTTTCACTGTCCGTAGAACATCTAGGTTAAAGTGTATACTTAGAGCTACTAAAGATTGGGCAACACCAAAAAAACTCAGTTGTTGCGCTAACGGTAACATTCAAACGTATGCAAGCGATTTTCCAATGGCAGTGACTTTTATAGCCTGCGACAAGTGGTTGGCTGCACCTGCACCCTCTCCCAACACACACACACACAAAAACTTTATATACATATGTATAGGTGTGTGTGTGTCTGTGTGTGTGTGTGTGTGTCAAACGCAGAAACTACTGAAGTTGAACGTCGCATGCGCCAAGGAAACGTCTTGCAAACGGAAGTGACCAATTAGAGTTGCCTTTGTGCGTATGTACGCATGTACATATACATATTTACATGCCTATGTATGTGTACATGTGTATGCGCACATACATACATAGGCATATGTACACGAAGCGTAAGCTTTTAAAGCTTTATGTTAGACAATGAGCTTGTGGCTGCCTGCGACGCTGTGCTTTTTAACAGTGCTCTGTTAAGCAGCTGTTAAGCGCTGCTCTTGAACTGTTAAGCAACATGAAACCTACAATTTAAACATGTTATTAATAACTTTAATTAAAAACCAATAAAATATTCAATATATTAGGCATTATCTTTTAGAAAATTGTCAACCACGCTCATGTACTGTACTGTAATTTCTATTTCTCATAAAATTGAAATAATTGTTTATTGAATATACGAACCAAAAACAAACATAAATATACACAATTTCTGTGTGTAAGACATCAATTGTGCGACGACTATATCAAAGTTTAGCAAGATCATTAAATACATATACGAAGAGCACTATTTGTGACCCGCTCTCCAGTTCTTAGACTCTCAGAAAGCTCAAATATGTTTCGAAAAACTTTAAAAATCTTTCGAAAATGCACACACACACAAGCGAAATTCAAATGAAAACAGCGTAAACAAAATGTCTTTTTTTAAACATTTTCAATACAGTTTTCCTGGCCAGCGACAAAAACCGCGAGAAACGAGAGCAGTTGCCAACGGGTTTTCATCGAATGCGGCCACGGAATATGCAGAACTAAGAAAAACGCATTGTGAACAGTGCAACGCACTTAATAAAATAAAATAAAAATAAAGAAAATTCAAGAAAGAGACCGCTTGAGAGAGAGAGGGAGAGAGAGAGTGCTAATGTACCTCATAACTGCAGCTGTCTATAGTAATAGTAATAAACAATATTCAACAATGAATAATTGTTGCAAAATTCAAATGCATAGAGTCATATGTTTGTGAAATATATTTTGGTGTCGGTTTATGTTTTTATATAAGAGGCAAACGAGCATTATTTTTATATTCGCTGTTGATAATATGCAAAAGTGTAGGCAAATGTGTAGAAAAGAAAAGAAATGAGAATTTAGAATGTCGAATTTCACCGAATCACAAAACCTAGGCAAAACAATGTTCGAACTAAACAAAATAAACGTATATTTGCAGGATTTACAAACTTAGATGTACAAGATTTTAGACACAGACAGGCACAGCTATATATATATATATATATGTATATATATGCATGTCTGTGTGCAGACTGCTAGACAGTTCAATTAAATATTTGTTTGACAGCAGCTAGAACAACAAGTGCAACATTTTTGTGTTAAACAAGAGCTAAAACTAAATATACAAAAATACACAAAAATAACATTGAACTTAAGCCGATTGGCACTTAATGCAATTCTTATTTTTGTATATCAAGAAAGTGTATTGTGTTGTGTGTGTGTTGTGTTGTTTTCTTTCATATTAAATGAGTTATTAAATGGCAATTATTTAATTGGCGTATTTGGCGCCCATTCACCAGGAAGTGAACAACAATGAAAACAATGAGTAAATGAGTGCGAGAGCAGCCCAAAGCTGCGAAGATATTTATGTTTTAACATTCTTTTTTAAACTGCAACAAGCAGATGCAGATACAAATGAATAAAGATACAAACATACATGCATATAAAAGGGGCACACAAAGATACACACCCATACATATGTAAATATGTACTGAATTGCCTTTGTGCAGCCGCTATAAATATTTACATACAATTGCTGTTCTTGCCGTTTATACGGAAAACCAGAATACACTCTTGTACGAATTACAAATAATACGGATTTCTATTTATCCTAGTGCTAGTTGAATTTTCAGAAAAGAAAGAACTTTGATATACAATAAACTAATGTGGCTGATGTGAATTGATCAATTAAAACACAGACACTCCAAAAACATTCTACATATAATATATATTGCAAAATTCAACACATGTAAAAGAGTGCATTCAATTGCAAAACTGACTTCAAAATGTCGAAAAAACCACGAGGGCATATACACAAAATTCGCGAATTTGAATTGGAAAAGGTAATAATAATAATATGTCTACAAAATGTCTACGTATTGTTAATCTATAAAAACAAATGATGAAATAAAAAAACACAGAATATTGGGGGATTGATGGACCCCCGCACGGATTTTACTTATAAATACGGTCTGGAAAGTCATCAAACTAAAAATTGTGCGAACATTTTCATTTTTCCCATTTTCGCATTCGATCAAAGTTTACACTATTAAGATTTAATCGCTTTAGTCAAAACGATCATAAAGAATTGCAATTTTTCCGTGCACATGGCACATTTTAATTAAATCATATTAATGCTTGAGAAAACATATAGGCAGTATTCAAAATCTCTGTACAACTTTTAGAACTTTGTTTGTTTTCCAAAACAGAAATCTATTTTTAAAGATACAATGCAACGGTTCGTTTAGAACAAAATCCTCATCTTTGACTTTTCAAATCTAAATCTTTCTCCCAGAAAAACTCATTTAAAATCAACTAAGCATATTAAAAACTGAACTGAATAGATCGAAAAGAAACAGACGGAAGAACATGGCAATATCGAATCATCTGATCAGTCTGATCAGAAACATATATTCGTGATGAGGTCAAAGACGCCTAACTGAAAGTGTTACAGATTTTGTGACAAACTTTTGATACCCTTTTTTTAAGAGTATTACCAGATCTTAAGAATACGGACTAGTCCCGAATGAAATTGATTATTTCTTTATTTGCGCGTGTTCCGGCTATCACAGATTAACAAATGTTTTCCTTAAGTATTTCGTTCTGTGACACTTTCAAATAAAAAACAAAAAGATCAAAGATTTCAAAATATAAAGAAGCCAAAGGTGCTTCCTTATGCATAATCGAATTAAATGTTCTTACTGCAAATTAATTTTATAGTAAAGATCGTGACTTCAAGTTGAAATTTTGAGCTGCATTTAATCAAATTCTTGTGAAGAAAGAAACTTTAAAGGGTTTTCTAATGATTCAGTTATGCAAATGATGCAGCTGACTTGTTTTAATAGTTGTCCAGGGTATTTAAGATTCGATCAACTGATCAACTGTAGATCATTTCAATTGGCACACGTCCAAAAATCTCTTCTCTGAGCTAATAGTTAACGCTACCGTAAAAAAAAACTCATTTTATTGGGCAGCAAACAGAGACTGGGCATTATGTCAAAAATAGTAACATTAAATATGTCTGGCCGAGCGTTTATACATGTGTACATATACATATATATTGGGCAATTATTAATCTAAAATACGCGGGTGCAGCTCCCAATGATTTGGGGCAGGTGGTAATACCCAATCTGTCCAAACAGAAACATCACAAACAAATAATATATTCCACACCTAACACTTCGGTTACTCTCTGAAACAGATACAACTAGTGGATGAGTTTGATATCATCCAAATTGTTGGCGAAGGATGGTTTGGAAAGATATTGCTGGTTGAACATCGTGGATCTCAAACTGAAATGGTACTGAAGGCGGTTCCCAAACCCTATGTAACGTTGCGGGATTTCTATCGCGAATTTCATTATGGACTCCATTTGGGCGTTCATCGGCATATTGTTACCACATATGATGTGGCCTTTGAGACGGCCGGCTTTTATGTATTCACACAGGAGTATGCACCACTGGGTATGCATTTAGCCTTATCATAGAAGAGTATTATAATATCCATGCTTATAGGGGATCTGACATCTAATGTGACTGAGACTGGAGTGGGTGAAGTGTACAGCAAGCGTGTCGCTAAACAGTTGGCCTCAGCCATAGATTACATGCATTCAAAGTAAGTATCATAACTCAGCCTTCTAATTATTAAGAGGTATTTGAGAGCAGTTTTAAAAAAAACACCTCTGGTATTGTGTTAACAAAGTCCTCAGTCGGTGAATTTCGGTTAAGCTTTTCTATTTAAGGAGATGAAAGCTAAAACCTTTTAGTCATTCAGCTGTCAATCTTATTTCTGACTTCACCCAATCCTTAAATGTACCCAAGGGACCTCCCTTGTAGGAGAATCTTCTAATAATGTACATCATATTTTTTCTAATTTTTTTTACTATACTATACTATTCTCTTCCAAACTTATGTTAAGTTATCCATTTCTTATATGGAATTGTAGGTGTTTTTTGCTTTAAGGAAAGTTTTTGTTTGGGGTATGTTGTTGGGTAAAGTTCGTTTATAGCTTTTTGAGGAATATTGATCTATTTTGATTTAAATATTTTTGTTTTTTACATTAAAATCCGCATCTACAATTAGTAAGGTCGCCAAAGCCATATATCAAATATGTTTTTAAGACATTGAAGATATTTTCCACGACTAAGGAAATAACTTTCGGGTTATCTTCTTAAGCTATTCCCTATAGGGATAGCTATAGCTACTAAATCAAGCCAGTTTCAACAGATTTTAGCCAGATATTGATTACTTACTTATTATAATGATATGTAATGATAATGATTTTCTCAATTGAAGAAACGAAATTCGAATTTCAATTTTATTTAACATTATTAAAATATATTTGGCGTAGTTTTATTTCTAGCCTAACTCTTTTGATATGATAATAAGCCTAACCTCCGATTCCTCACCTTTCTTACAGAGACATAGTGCATCGCGACATCAAGCTAGATAATGTGCTTATATATCGTTCGGATTTTCAACGTATCAAACTTTGTGATTTCGGCGAATCCTTTCAAACTGGTACCACAGTGGAGAGACGCAACGAATGGTTGCCCTACAGTCCACCGGAAGTATTAGAAGTAAAGCCCGAAGGCACCTACAAGTAAGTAGCTGAAGTTCTTAACTTGAGGAACTGTTCCTATTTCTCTTGAAGGGCCGATCCCAGCCACGATGTTTGGCAGTTTGGAATTGTTATATTCGTGTGCCTGACAGGATGTCTGCCCTGGCAGAAGGCATCCTCAGAGGATCCGCGTTATGTGCGCTATCTGGTCTGGCAAGGCAGCATAATGATGATGCCGCTGCGACGTACGCCCAAGCTCTTTAAGGTGAGAACAAAATCTATATATACTGAGTCTTATAAATATATATTATTACATACTATATTTCTTTCCAGTTGCTTACATCCCGCGCTCAGCGTATGTTTAAGCGTTTTCTTGAGCCACGCAGCGGCAACCGGCCAAAGAGCCTGGGTGATTTGACCAAGTTTATGGACGATCGCTGGTTGGCCAAGACGGCGGAGAAGGAGATGGCTGAATATGAGACAGACGAGCTGTGTCCCTCAATGTATTCCTTTCACAGCAGCCCCGATGAGAAGAATCGTCTGCTCTACACATTGGCGGATTGTGGAATTGAAACTAATGTCGATCGTCAGCTTAAAAAGAATCGCATAAAAGACTGGATAGAGTCGTCCATAATAACAGAGGAGGATGAAGTATGGCCTCCAACTTTGCACCTCTATCAAGCTGTTTATCTATTATTCTGTTTCCTTGCAGGAGGAGAACGAGGAGACAAACTCAGCATCGCCGTCGTCGTCAATCTCTCGCGAACCGGTGCCTGGTCACATCTCCTCAATAAGACAGCCAATACAGCCGGCTAAGCCCAAAGAAATTAAGAGCACACTGAAAGATGCCACACAGAAGCACTTTGATCCTCGCACGGGCGCACTGCAGCAGGGTCCCAGCGAAATGGGCATGGCCTTGCACTCATCCAAGTCCGTTAATCTGGCGTCCACATCGACGCTCACCAATGCCGACAGTTTGCTGACCCTGGGCTCCAGACAAGATATGCTGGCCAGCAATTTGACCATATATAACTCAATGGAAATGGAGCTGAACCGTTTAGGTAAGGATCAGCCATTTCTACAAGTCGGCGGCTTTTTAAACCAGTCACAGAGCAACAACCTACTAACCTCAAATGATGTGCCGCCCTCCACTCCTCCTGCTAAGAACTCCATTGGCGTTGGCACACGCGGCACCACCAAGAGTATTCTACAACGCTCCAAGTCCGACTCCATACAGGCGGCCATGTACACCAGCATGCCGGCCATTGACAACGCCAACTCCTTTACCGCTTTTAACACCAATAACCAGAGCCTGCAGCCCCTGCAGCCGCTGCAGAGCAGCAATGCGCCCAATGGCAGCGCCTTCTTTACAAGTGGTAATAACAATCTCGGTAACAGAACTAATCCAAGCAAAACGGTGACTTTCACGGGCTTGACTAATGCCTTTCAATCGCTTGCTCAACTCCCAGTGCTGTCTAATCCTGTGGCTCCATTGGCGACCTCCTACGTCCAGTCGAATTATTTTAATCGCTCCCACAATGATTCTCAAGTCAAAGACAGCGCTTACGGATCGGCCGATGTGAACGATACGATGGCCACGCACCAACAACCACATCCACAGGCCCACAATAGTACTCCGCGGCAAATGGTTTATAACGGTGCACGTGATTCTAATATGAAGGACACGGCCTACGACCGTGTGGTGGTCACCAACAGCAACAGCGCGCGAAAGCGCAGATAGTTTCCTCTGACGGATACATAGATATAAGCACAAGTCCAATACAATATATACAATTTGCAAGTTCCAATAAATATTAAACGTAAATTTTGTCAACACTTGCTGTTTTTCTGTATAGTTTATGTAGAGAGGATCGGGATGGGAATCCCTCCGGTTCCGAAGAAAATCGTCAAGATGGGCGGCAGATTCAAATTTGAACAGAACCCAGCTTCGAATGGCCGATGCAGCAACCGTCTTCATATGAACACTCAGACTATTGTTTCCTATGACAGTTTGATAGTTTTCCGGCGGATCTTGAGATATGTACTGCGTGCAGCAAGAGGAAACGTCTGTGCCAAGTATTATCAAGATAGTTCCAAACCAAGACTAGTTTTTAAAGAAAGACGGACTGGCATAGCTAAAATGACTGGGCCATCGATGCTAGTCAAAACTATATATAGTACAGCGTTTTCCAAACTTTTTTGACCGCGGCCCGGTATAAGCTCTTAAAAATTTTGCGCGACCCACCTAATGTATAAAATAGCGAATATCCCATTTCAAGCGCTATCTATTTTACGAAATGGAAGCTGCGCTTATACCAATATTTTTCACTGCGTTGCCCAGTTTGTAGTATTGTAGTCTTTGGTTTATCTGATGTAAAAATAATCTATTTAACAACTCTTTCCCATTTTTACAATTTTTTTCGCGACACGGCAAAATTTTTCTACACTATGGTACCGGGTCTACTTTTGGAAACGCTGATATATGTACATAGTATATAGTTAATAGAGTCGGAATTTCGTTGAATAAGTATTTAAGGTATAAGAATTGCGGGAATATCCACAATTCAGCTATCCAACATATCACTCCTGCTCCGAAATTCTAATTGAATCCCAACAAACATTTTTTAACTAGAAATATTAGTGCTATACAAATGCAACTCTGAATTGAAGTTTAGGCATTGCAGTAGCTGTTTTACAATTAGTATGCACTTTAAAAGGAGCTAACTAAAGATAGCTAATCCATGGTAGAAGAAAATACAGCGGAATTCAGAGCCCGCGAAATAGTTTGTCAGCATCTCTAGTTTCGATAACATTGAAAGGCAGCATTACGTTCTTAAAAAATTACGTTTGCGTTTATTATGCGTAAAAATCCAAAAACAAGACCACAGCCCACACAAGCAGGCGGCGAATCTTTTGCAGACGTTGCCGCTTACTTGAGGGGAATAAAACGGGAGCTGTGGGTGGCACCAATACCGGGCCTACCGTGCTTGACGGGCTTGTAGGTCAGCGAAAATTCGCCCAAGTAGTGGCCAATCATTTCTGGCTTGACTTCGACCTGTTAACAATAAGAAAGGCAGCGTTAGCACAAATCAATACAACTAGAAGCATTTGCAGTTGCTTACCTGGCCGAAGTCCTTGCCATTGTAAACACCAATGATGGAGCCGGTCATCTCGGGGACAATGATCATGTTTCTCAGATGAGTCTTCACGAGCTCTGGCTTCTCATTTGGTGGAGCCTCCTTCTTGGCCTTGCGCAACTTCTTGATGAGTGCCATCGGCTTGCGCTTCAGACCGCGCGAGAAACGCCTGCGGGCGCGGCTGTGCATCAGCTCCACCAACTGGTTGCTGCGCAGCGGGGAAGAGGAGAGGTGCAAGCATTGAGGTTAGTTTGGAACGCCGCTTTGTATCCCGCTAAATTACTCACTTGGGCATATCCAACAGCTGATCCAAGTCCACACCACGGTAGGTGAACTTCTTGAAGGTACGCTTCTTCTTAAGAGTTTCATCAACTTGCTGTTTGTGTATAAAAAAAAACAATGTATATTGATTAGCACAAACTGTCGAACACTTTTTTAACACGATTTAGCACATAAAACTCTAAAATAACATTTGCATGCATGCGCAGTAGATTGGTTGTTGTAAATATGTTCAATTCTAGCAGTTCTGCACACTGATGCTTAATATTTTTTTAGATTTTTATACAAAATTTACATCGGCCATCTTGACGTTTGCAGTCTACGGAACGGAAAGAAACACACCGCGCAGCGTTGCCACCGGTCTTGCAAAAATTTGCGTTGCCACAGTGTCAAATTGCTGCTTGACAGACTGGTCACATTGTTAAAAAATAGAGCTGTACTTGAATTGCGAGGAACTAGCTGCAGCTCGGAATGAACTAATGTTTGCGATGAACATGTCGTTTGTTGGCTAACTATCGCTTGGTATATGTTACGTGTATTAACTAATACATGTTTAAAATCTGAAACTATGAAAATAATAAATATACTTTTATTTCTTTAAGGAAAATATATATACAAATTCGTATGCACAATATATATTTCTACAATCGTTAGTCGTTCTCACGCGCTCATCCATAGCAAAAACAGCTGTCCAGCGCTCGGTGAGCAACAAATCTAAACAATGGTGACGTTACCAAAATTATGTTTTAAAACACAGCCAAAATCGACATGCGTATAATGTACACAACAAAGAACGCAATTTCCACCGAAACTAGTATTTAATGTACACAATAAAAGTATTCGCTTGCCTAATGTAAGCCAACAAAGCCAAAGCGCCAACTGCCATCGGTTTAAATTTGTATTTGTTTTTGCTTGCACAAGTGGTTGTTGATAAGGCCAAAGAGAGGTAATGAAATTGTCATTGTTCTGAAATGTTTAACAGTCTTTGTTTCTTGCTTTTTTCATACATATACTACACACAGCGCCGAGTGTCGGAAGAAAGCTGACCTACAAAACTGGTATATCGGGTGAAAGCGAATTGCATCATGTTCTCACATTCGGGCCATGTTATGACACTGGCCAATAGCATTATCGGTGTCGGCATCTTGGCCATGCCCTTCTGCTTCCAAAAGTGCGGCATCATACTGTCCATTGTATTGCTGGTCCTGAGCAATTGGATAACTCGCGTCTGTTGCCACTATCTCATCAAGACCTCGCTGCTGACACGTCGCAAAAGTTTCGAACTGCTCGGGCTACACGCTTTTGGCACTTCCGGTAAACTTCTCGCGGAACTGTGTATCATTGGCTATCTTATCGGCACGTGTATAACGTACTTTGTCGTTGTCGGTGATCTGGGCCCACAGATAGTTTCGAAGTTGTTTAGCTTGGACATTGCGGAGTACAAACACCTGCGCACAGTGGTCATCATTGTTGTCACCGTCTGCTGCATTATCCCGCTGGGCATGCTGCGTAATGTGGACAGTTTATCGGCTGTTTGCACTGCCTCCATTGGATTCTACGTGTGCCTTATGCTTAAAATTGTGCTCGAGTCAGAGACGCACATTGTGGCCAACGATTGGACAGAGAAGGTCGTCTACTGGGAACCAGCGGGGATTTTACAATGTTTACCCATCTTTAGCATGGCGTTATCTTGTCAAATGTATGTACTGAAATTATTGCAACTTAATGTCTTATCTACGATCAAATTACAGGCAGCTCTTTGGAGTGTTTGACAGCATTAACAATCAAAGTCTGGACAAGTTAAATGGAATTGTACGAAATGCGACATGGATATGTACACTTGTTTACATAGCCGTTGGTTTCTTCGGCTATGTGGCATTCTGCACCCACAGGTTTTCCGGTAAACTATCAGTTATACCAAACTGTATACATAAATAATGATAAATGTTTTCTTTATCAGGTAATATCTTGGTTAACCTGTCGCCATCGTTTGGCAGCGACATTATCAAAATTGGATTTGTGCTCTCGATTGCCTTTAGCTTTCCCCTGGTCATATTTCCGTGCAGGGCAAGCATATATTCCTTGTTATATAGAAAGGTTAGTACATTAATATATAAACTGTTATTAAACGTAAACTTAACTCATTATACTTATAAATACAGCAAGGACACACGGAAAGCGGCAGTTATATACCAGAGCGGCGCTTTCGCATAATTACGCTATTTATCGTCATCTTTTCGCTAAGCGTGGCGCTGGTGATTCCCTCCGTTGAGCTGATCATTGGCTTGGTGGGCTCCACAATTGGCGTTGCCATTTGCATTATGTTCCCTGCATCCAGTTTTCGCAAGATTATCAAAAAGGAATCAACAGAGCGCACCTTGGCCCAGTTTGTTTTTGTAAGCGGCTTCTGCTTGATGATACTCGGCACCTATGCCAATTTAAATGCAATAGATGCGCAGGGCTCCGGTCCACAATTTGATGGAGTACAAATGATCACACCACTCTTGCCCAATGACAAACCCCCGCCTGCTGTAGATCTACCATTAAAGAACTCAGAAATACTTAAGCATTTGGTAAAAAGCAACAATGAGGCGGCAGTTAAGGAAGTATTGGCCAAACTTGAAGATGTCAAGCTGGAACGAAACGCGAATAGCATACAAATCGCCGAGAAGCCAAATATAAGCGCATCCTCGGATAATCCACCGATGCCGCCGCTGCCTGTTGATGAATCACATGCCGTTGAATCGAAAGACGAACCAGCCTTGGACAAGTCGAAAAGCTCACAAAAAGTGTTGGCCAAAGCAGTTGACGCAAATGAAGCTGCGATATTCGAGAAGAAAAACTTGACCCTGAACAAAGTGGAAGCTCCTCCCGTAGCAGATATATCTCCCGCTAAGCCAGTTAGCGCCCAGGCCTTGGACTTGGCCGCACAGCAAACCATAGACGGCGCTGCTATCAAAAAGGAAGAGGAAATTACAGCTGAGGAGCAAAAGGATAAAATCAATACAGACGAGTTGCGTAAAACACAAAAAGAGCTTAAAGTTAAAATGCAGCTATTGGAACGCACCGTGGACGAGCTTAATGTGGAATTGGCAAAACAAAATCCTCAAAATCCAAACACAATGAAATTATTGGAACGCAGCGTAGATAAGCTGACCGATGAATTGGCCCATCAAAATCCTGATAACCCGAAACCTTTAGCAGTGAATGAACTTGCTGAAGCTCTGAATAAGGTTAAAGAAACCAATCGCCAAGATGAACAGCATAAAAACGCTGAACAACCCCAGTCGCAATCGCAACCGCAACCACAGTTGCAGCTACAACCTCGCAACCGCAACCACAACCACAACCACAACCTAATCCAGTCAACAATACCGTTAAGGAACGTAAACCTGCTTCGCTGATGGAAATGCTTACGGAAAATGTACACGCTCGTGAGGAGCAGGAAGCACATGCGGGAGTCTTTGAGCCACTCTCTTACAAGACCGGAGAGCTGCACAGAAATTTAACTGCCGATGCACCATTATTGGCCCAACGCCTGCCACTGCCACTGGCCCTGCTGGGAAACACCACCCAAACAAAACCAAACAGTACCTTAGCCGCTGATGTGGTGGCCAACAAATCAAACAACAACGACAATGTTGAGGCCATAAGGCGAGAGTTACTGCAGGTAAAGGAGCAGCCAGCTACGACTGCGCAGCCCGTAGTGCGTATTAAACGCGATGCTGATGGCAACGAGAATTGTCTTCAGGAGCCCCAACTAGCCGAAGTGAACAGCGGTGCGCTGGTCGGCCTAAGCTTACAAATTGAGAATATGGGTCGAGAACTGAAATCCATTCAGGATAATGATGATAATGATGATGAGACTGCGACTGCGACGACGATCACGAAACCAATCACAAAACTTGATAAAAGCTAAAAGTGCGCTGAACTGAGCTGCAAGCACTGCGTACAAATCAAATATTATGTAATTAATACATATATTTAGTATTTATACGTATAGCTCCAGTGTGATGTTAACAGGGCTGATAGCTTTATGTACATATATGTTTAACTTAATGATAGTAATATATTTATTTAGTATCTAGCAGAAGATACGCAAATATGCTAGGCAATAAACTAAAAGTTAACAATTGAAATCATGTATTTAAAAAAATTCCGGTTTCTTTGGTGGGAGAATGAAAGGAGCTCAAATTTATGGTTCCTTTAAAGGCAATTGCCCTTTCCAGCAATTAGCTAATTTAGAAATTATCTTCTTGAGCTGGAAGACCCATTTAGCTAGGGAAGCTTGTACAAAGGAAACAAAATTTGGGTCGACTCTTCATGTACATATATGTATTTACTTACTTTGCATTTAATGTAAGTGTACTTGCCATAATTATTTCTCAAAATTTGCAGATATTTCAGTTGTTGTCTTGTCAAATAACCATGTCCTTAGTTTTCGATGTTGTACAGAATATGGTTCTGCATGGTGCATACAAATTGACATGTGCCGCAGCCGTTCAAGTTCTTAAGAAATGCAAGAACGTAGGTTAAATTTATATAAGAAATGCCATTGATATTAATAAGAAATAATATCTTATAGACGGACAAAAATGCAATCGAAAACTATGAAGTTCCTGACATGTATGAAAATGAAAAGAGCGAACCCAAAAAGAATGTGATAAACATAGAAGTGCCCTCCGTACCACCCGGAGATCCTGAACCTTTAAAAGTAGTAGATGACAAGCCCCCTATCAAGGAGCTCGAACCTAGTTGCTCGATCCTTCAAATCGATCTTCAATGCAAAATGAGTGGACCAATTTTTCCCCCAAAAACATCCTGCATGCGACTGGCAAGAGACAGTTACTTTTCGTAGATCAAATGAAACCAAATGAAAACCAAGAAACTAGAGATTAAGCAACTTTAATAGAGCATGGATGATCAACAACTTTGGTAATAAATTGAACAAATTGAACTTTATGGTTACGCACATTATATGTATCACTAAACCAAATTATTTGTAGCAGCTACTAAATTTGTGTGTTTATTTGGATAATTTTGTTTAATTTAGGATTATGTCTCTCTCCGCTGTCGAGAGATTCGTTGAGTTCGTTATTCCGCTTAAACATCCGCTCCCAGCGCATGTAGATCACTGAGAACCTCCAGCACAGTGCCAATACTCCAGGCCTGCGTGCGGCAGGAGTCATTGCAGTAGCTGCCATTGTCATTGGTTAACTCTGGCAGGCCACGCCAATGAGAAGTCTGCATCTCCCGCAGGTGGGCACGCAGAATGGACCACGTCTCGGCAATGGTCTCGTCCAGGTGTCCGCACTTTTTGGCAAATATTAGACGGGCACGCAGATAAAAGCCAATGGGCCACACCCACTCGGGTCCCTGATGATAGTTGGCACCATGAGCTACGGTGCAATCTGTTGAATCGTTGGAGTTGTCATAATTGGCTCTGTAGTTCCAGTCGTCGGGATCCAATGTCTTCATGCCCAGCGGTCCCAGGAGATACTTTTTGGCCTGTTCCAAAGCACGCCAGGCGTTTTGAGGATTGCACAGATCCGGTGCAACTGTCAGCGTTATGGGGAAGTTGCAACGCAGCTGAAAATCTGTCCAATCCTGCGTGGCGCCATAGCTGTCCTTGTAGATGCCCTTTTTGTTGGCCACAGATGTTGTATCTGTGTCCTTAACAAAGAAGTACTGATCAAAGTTCTTCTGTATGCGATCAGCCCAATCCTTGTAGCTCCACTTTGTCTTCTCCCCAGAAGGACCCTTGCGCTCCACGCCTGTGTAAGGAATAACTTGGCGTTCACTGAGCCCCTGCATGAATCGCAATGAGGCATATTGCAGACCAATTAACTCCACGGCAGAGCCATCGCGCGGTGTGCTGGGGCGACCCCGATTGCCGGCCTTCTCTGACGAGCCCATTTTGTCCATCCAGGTGCCGCAGTTGGCGCTGTTGCCGCCAAACACAAAGCCCGTGTCTGGATGCACGCCAATGTGATTGTTGAAGCCCTGATCCACCATGTGAGCATCAATTTCGTGACCAGCGTTTCGTTCACGATACTGCAGACCCTGGAAGTGCACCTGCAATGCCTCCTGCATGACATCAAACAGCTGTTGATCAAAAGCGCCAGGCACATGCGGCTCAGAATCATCGTAGGGGAAAATACGGGACACCTTGTCCTTGAGTATATCGGCGCCCTTGGGTGCCGCCTCCACGTACTGCTTAATGCTGTGCAACCACCACCAAACCGCATCGCGGCAATTGAACCTCGGCTTAGTTCCATTATCCAACAGATTCGGTATTAGGCCATGCCGCAGTGCGGAGCCAAAGCCAATAATGATGAGACGTGCCTCTTCATATCTGCCAGTGAGCAGCATTATGCCCCGCAGAGCAATGAACGTGTCTCGACCCCAGCAGCGCATGTAGCCTGCAAAAAGCATATTAACATAAACATGATATAGATATACTCAGCATTATAAACATCAAACCCCTACCTGTGGAAAAGTGAGGTAGACCGGCGGACAACGTTACACACAACTTGGGCGGCTTCGGTGGGCTGAGGGCAAGACTGAAGCCCGGCAAATTTGCCGACTTGCAAGCGGCAAGAAACTGCAGCGTTGAGAGAGCGAGTGCTTGTGGAAAGTGATGACCGTCCCGTATAAAGCTGAAAAGAATAATAATTAATGTTAACAATCAAATTTGTTGAACGTGCATCTATGGACCACTCACCTGGGCATCAATTGATTCACCTGATTAAGTAGCACGTTGTAAACGCCACTTACAATGGCATCAAAATAACAGGGTATGAGGTAGCGTGGCACATTCTTGAGTGGCTCAAAGGTTGCCTTTAGCCAAACAGAGAGTGGCTTTAAGTCATCAAAATTGTTAAGACGATCGGCAATGTAATCTTTAGATAAGAAGGTCATGGATTATTGTGCAGAAAGGATTATAGAATTTGTGCTTACCCATCATCCAATTGCCATCACGCAAATTGTTGCACAATGGATGACCCAAATCATCGCGTGGCGAAATTTCCGTCAGCAGCGAGATAAAGCCTTGCAGGCCGCAATAAACAACGGGCCCATAGTTGGGTATATCATAGGCGGAACCACCTAAGCCCATATCGCGTTCCTCCTGATCGCAGCTAAAGATTGCGCGACTCAATGCATTCAAATCCAACTTGGACACAATCTCCTGCAGCTCCGCACACTGTGGGCCAGATTCAGCCCGCAAGGCATTCGTGACCTTCTGCAAGCTATCGAAACTCTTGCGGGCACTCGAATGCATTGAGACTCTAATGGCAACAACTGTGCCCGGTCGCAGATTGGCAAAGTTGAGCTGGGTGTTGATGCCATCCATGTAGGGATTTGTGTCGAACACTTGCGACTTGCTGAGTGGAATATGCTCCTGCAGTGACAACTGGAACTGTGTGAAGCCGTTGATCACATGCTCGTCCTTTGTAAAGGGTGCCGGCCGATCAAAAGGTTTATCGCTTTTCATTGTCAAGTTTGCCTCGAGTATAATCTCGTCTAGAACACCCTCAAAACGCAGCGGGCGAATATTGGTGGCACCAGCATTCGGATGTGGATAGCCAAAGGCTGTATGAGCGACCAAAATGACGGTTTGATGTGTGCTTGGTGAATGACGAGTGACGGCAACCACATTGGGATCCATTTGATCTACGTACACCTGGCTAAAACCTTCCTCCGCCAACTGACCGTGCAGTATGTTCAAAGCACGCTTAGCGGCCACAATGCCCGATTTGAAATCTACGCCCTTGCCCCATTCCTGATAAGAGCGTTCCTCGTCGACCACATGAATCTGTACAACAAATAGACAGCTTTAGAATGGCATTGACCAAGTAAGCAATTCTTCAGACTTACATGATGCGGAACAAGCTCATCGTAGCCGCGATTGCTGCCTGTGGCACAACATGCCATGGAAACCAACGCGGACGAGGGCAGTAAATCGTAAGCCGAACGTTTCTCCACGGCTGAGGGATTGTCGTGCGTCAGATCCATAAACAGAGCATGCGCGACGCAGGGCGCCACATCGCGAGTGGGATTCGCATAGAAGCCGCCGACTGGTACGCCGCCGTAACGATATACCAGGCGACCCTGCTCGTGAGCATCCCAAGCTGAGAGAGCCTCGCGTATCAAGGACGTAATGCCCAGCCGGTTGACAAACACATTATCGGTGCCATCCGAATTGGTAAAGAGTTCAGCCACGACATACAATTCGGGATTGATTTTGCGTGCCGCATCGAGCAAATACTCGGCCACATGCAGCGGAGTAGAGTGACAGTTGTCCAGTCGCACGCCGTCGAAAATGCGTGCTGTGGTCTCCACATACTCGGTCATGTGTTGCCACAAATAGGGACTGTCCTCCGGGCGCTTGCCAAAGCGCAGCTTGACGCTGTCGCCCCAAGAGATGAGCTCACGCTTTAGATAAACGTTGGCACGGCCCTCTTGCTTCTCGGCAAAGTCCAAGAGCGGATCGCTGGAGCCCATGACCCAGCCATTGTGGGCCATGAAGAACTCGCCCGCCTTGCCGTGCATATCCTCCTCAATCTCCGCCAGCGATTTCCCCTCTATGCCTGTATGCGTAAAGTATACCATGAATACCGAGTGCTTCTCAGAGATAACGCGTACACGCGGTCCATCCTCCTGGACGCGCTCGTAGCGCACACCCGCCAAACAATTTTCGACGGCATAGTTGAGATAACCATGAATCTCAGCACGCACGCGCTCGTTGAGCCAGTCCAGATGCTGACGCAGTGTCTCAGCGCATTTGCGGAAACGTGACTCCTCATCGAAGCAGTCGCCATGGAAAGCATTAAAGATCTCCAATGCCAGCTCGAAATCAATGGTGCTAGCCAAGCGTCGATAACCCGGATCCTGTATCAGTTGTATCTCCTGAAACCGTGAATGCTTCGCCACATTCTTTGGCGGCTCACGTGTGCGCACCTGTGCCATGAACTCATTGACATACTTCATAACATCGCACTGATACAGTTCGTGTATATTGACTTTGGATAGATAAGCGTTATGCAATTGGTACTTTAAAGCTTCCAAATGGCATTCCTGCTCGATGATCTGAGGCACGCCCACATGCTCCAGCAAGCCCGCGGCTATATCGGCGCCACACTGCGCCAGTGCAGCATCCAGCAGAAAGGCGGGACGCAAGTAGGGGCATGTGGCGCAAGAGTAAGTTGCATCCGGATGCTTCAGCAGCCACTCCGATTCATTGGCAGTGTGATTGAGCACTATGTCGCAAATGGAAGCAACCTAGGGAGAAGGCAGCTTAGTTTTAATTGTGATGAAGATAGATAAGCTATCTTCGGCGTGCCGAAGCTATATACTCTTGCAGCAATATTCTTCATATTATGGCAGATATTTAATATGCCGCCTGTTGAAAAAAAAGGATATGTACTCAGTTTCATTAAGATACCTTTAAGACAGGGGGACCAGTTTGTGTAGAAACACTCGTAGACAGACGGACACGACTATATCGATTTGGCTATTCATGCTGATCGACTGAAATACTTACGCCCCATTCCTGTCGGCATTTCTTAATAACTTTCTCAACGTCCTCGAAAGTGACCTTGTCACCCTTCTTGGCCGCAAACGTTGAGCTGACCCTAAGCTGATCACGCAGGGAATAGGCGGAGCGTGATCCACCAAGCTCCTGAATGGGCGTAAAGTGTATGACATTGTAGCCAGACTCCTTGGCCACGCGCAGCTTGGCCTCCCACGTATTCAATGGACCGAGCAGCTTGGTCAGCACCGTCTGACACCGCACAGAATTCAGTGGTATTATCTTCTGTGCACCCACTGGACCCACATGCAGCGTTGGCTCCACCTGCACATACAGCGCACCATCCGGTGGTGCATTCACATTACCCTCGCTGCAATAGAGACAGGGATGAAACTAGGAAATTATGCGATATTCAATATTTGCACTCACTTCTCGGCATAGCTGAAGTAGAATCGAAATGTGCCCGACATGTTCAACTCCAACTCGCTGTAGATGTCTGTATCAACCACATGAACTTCGGGATGCATTACGGAGGTAACCGGCTGGCCATTCTTAAGCTGCCAGCCCAGGACCCGATATTCCGTGCGCACAAACTTCTTGCCCTCAGCGGGATAATTGGTGAGCAGCAGGATCTTGCGGCCCAGCAAGGAGACATCCGGATGCACGCATAGCTTGGAGCCACGTTTCAATCGGTAAAGCACATGCTCGGCATTTGTGCCCTCCGCAATAGGTATGCTGTGCGACTCCGTATCCTTGCCCATTTCTAAAGTCTACAAAGAGGTAACAAATACTCTATGAAACTAAGTTATGAACGCCATACATATATACATATATAGTACATTGATGACCACACAGACATGCAATTATATAAAGGTTTGTCTCGAGGCAATCAATTTGATTCGATTCACTTCGATTCAATTCGTTCTCAATGTCACCCCAATAAAAAAGCAAAAAATACAATTAAATATTTGTACAATCCCCAATGATCTATTAAACTAGAGACACGCCCGTTAATAAATAAATTGTTTTTTTTTTTTTGGAGTAGGGCTTTTCTAATTGGAAATTGACGAGTTCTATCCTTGCTCTGTTTCCTAGATTACTTTTAAATATTTTCCTAATCAACAATCAGAGATTATATTTTCTCAGACAGATTGCAGCTTAAAGAAGAATAGTAAGATCTTGAAAGTTTACTTAAATCTAACATCTAAATATAACTCATATTTTAAGAATATCGTCAGAATATAAAGAATTAAGGATTAGGAAAAAGGATAAAAACTATTTATGTAGGAATTATGAAGATAAACCCCAAGAAGCTTTACAATTTGAATATGTAATCAGTCAAGTGCAAGTATAAGGACGATTTTTCCTATCCGGTTGAGCTACTTTTCTAGCTAGGCAGGCGCTAGTCTATTTTTAGTAAAGATAGGTTTAGCGATTACAATGAAAGATTACAGGTACACACACACACACAAGCAATCAGTTACAACACCACAGTGGAAGTACTTTATAATTAAACTAATCAATTTCGAAATATTACGAATTTTAGTAACTAGAACACGAGGAGCACAAGGCACAGACTGAAACTGTCGCTGGGCGATCGAAGTAGATTCTTAATAAGTCTGTGCTATGATTTTCCCAATACACTCATGTACATATGTATGTATATGGTTATATATTGAATACATATGTGTATATATATTATTTACTACATAATTACTACAATCAGCGATTGCAATCATACCTCACTGTGGCGTTTTCGTAAAGATTTGCTGCGTGTGCTGCTGCTGCTGCCTGCATTCCCCATAATTGTTGAGGCACTAAGCTTATAAGAACTAATCTTAACTGGCGCCGTATTCGATCGCACAGCTAATGCTTCTTCTTCAGTTTCAGCATTCACCGGCAGCCGGTCAATATCTTGCACTTGTTGCATTCCGGGATTGACCGGTCCGGGCTCCGGACCCGTAGTTACTTGCACATAGTAATCGATGAGCCAGCGAAAGAGCTGATAGCCCATTAGGATCTGCAGCAGCACAAAGAAATTACGACGTGTGCTCATATAGAGCCACTTGAAACCCTCCGCTATCATTATTATTATATATTGATACTATATATATATTCTTTGATGCGTTTCTTTTCGTGAGTTTGCTGCCGGCTGCTGAATTACTGAAACACTGGCGTCAGTCGAGCAACTTGAAATCGTAATTGAAGCATTAAATACAATATATGTATAAGTATTTTAAAAAATAACAAACAAGTAAATATGTATAAGTATATTTCTATATATGAGTATGCGTACGAGCTTAGTATTAAGTCACTGAAAGCCACTGACTGTAGAGTTGTACACTTTGGTTCAATTGAAGCAATGGTTCAATTGAAGCAATACGTTCAGTAGTTCAGTTGTTCAATTCTTGCAAGGCGAGTTAATCAGTCATATATGAACCGTTTAGTGCACAGATTGATTAAGTGCATTTAACAACAAGTTGAGAAATGTGATGAAATTATGTCATAGTTTTTAATAATTCACTTCAGAATATAGATTCAAATATATATTGAAGAAACCATAAATACAGCGATAGTATATTGTAGTATAGCCGTACATTAAAATAATGCCAGTAAAAAAAAGCGACTTGCAGAAATACTATGTTCCCAGTCCTATATAATTTGGTTATTTGTGGGTTCAGAAAGAGACGCGAAAAAACAGAAGTCTGTATGTCAAGTTGGATGACTCTACCTGTACAGGTGTGGGAGATATAGATTTTTCTCATTTGTGGGGGATTTAAATTTTTGATGCAGATTTTTCCAGGGGCGATCTTGACACTTTATAAATTGAGGATGTACAGTGTACACCAACATGTGTACCAAGTTTGGTTGCTCTAGCTTCAAGGACAGACGAACATTTCGTTCCTTCGGTAACATAGTATAATCCCCTTCAGTATTGTTAACATTTTTTGTGACTGATGTAGTTAATCAATCTGTGGACTGGACGGCTCATATATAATTCGTTCGTTAGTTTAAAATTTAAGCTTTAAATTGTTTAGTTGTTCAGTTCGTCCGCTTGTTTAGTTTACTTTCGTTATTTCAGTCTCATAGTTGGCTTTTTTAATTCAAACACAGTTTTGTTCACTATATTCAAATGATATTCTGTTAACTAATGTATTTGCTATATATATAACGTACTATAATCGACTTCTAATAAAGAAATCAAATACACGAACTAGTTGAACAGCAATCAGTGATATAGTTCGTTCGTTGAGTTTAATGAATAGTTCGAACGAACTTATTCTGAACGATGCGATACAACTCTAATACATACATACATACATTAATATGTGCATAAGCTTTAAGATTGCTTTGGTATTTTTCTAAAGCTTTTCACGGCGACTAAGCCCATGACTTTGATGCATTCTTTGCATGCAAAGCTTACGTGCTGAGTGTTAAAGTTCGTTAGGTGATACCGTTTTGAAATCTCAGCTGGACTGAGGTCAGTTCGAATTTGATTGATTTCGCTTACAACTATGAATATTTAATCATTTGATTTAACGGCACTTTAAGAAAATCTAAGACCATTTTCACAACAAATCGAATTGATTGCAGAAGGTTATGTTTCTAGTTATATTTTGTATTATTTTTCAAAATTCAATTATCAATTTATTTATGTTGCAAAAAGTTTTTGCTTTGTTTTTATTTGCTGTTTGTTTAGAGTTGAATTCAATGAAAACATTTTCAATAAATACTTTATAAATAGAATCAAATTCATTGCGTCCATTGACCTACATACATACATACATAAGTATCTATCTATGCAGATATGTATGTATAACGGTACACATATATATCTATCGAAAACGGTATATTAACGCGTTTAGTATCCCATTTATATAGTTTAACATATTTCAGTAAACAAATCTTAAATTGCACACAATTTGTATGTATTTATGCACATTATTTATATATATTTGTGTAAACACTTAGATAATAATCATTTGGTAGCGTTCTGATAGCGTTTAAAATGTGGAACACATTGTATTAAATTTGAATATTATGTTATAGTTTCAATGTCAATTAAATAAATAAGTCACTAATCATTTTATTTGTAATTTATTATTATTTTTTGTTCACCATTAACTATGATCTCCCGCTGAATGAACTTTACCAGCAAATAAATTCTTCAATTCTTTTTTTATTGAGCTCAAGGTGACCTTTCAAGTTTTCGTGCGCACAATCAGCTGTTCCGGCTTGAGAATGTCGCACCCTCAGTTGCTGGTAAACAAAAACCAGCTGATCGCACATGTGTTTGCTGTTCTCTTGTATTGTTGTACATATAAATGTTATATGTGTGTGTTTTATATACTACGTACATACATGCACATGTATGCAAATTGTACGTTTGTATATTGAGACAGTGTTTGTGCACATATATGGGTATTATGTTCTACCCTCATATGTATTTCTATAATTTCTATGTTTACTTACAGTCATTTTAACTATCAATAATGCCACACTGCTTTCCTTGGCATTTGAGAATCAAGAATCTTGCACACATTTTCAGGCACGCTACTACATAATAAGTTATATTTATTGTTTTTCTGCACTACGATTACATGCATTGTTGTGCAAAATAATATCAAATTTACAGAAACAAACAACAACCTGTAAAAATCACAAGACGCGTCGTTCGAGTAGACGACAATTTCCTCGAATTTTTGTTTGTTTAATGCAGTGTGACCGAATATTGAAAGCAAGTTATTGTCCATATCACGTCGCGCATATTTCCTTGTCCTATAAAATATCTTACAAGCTTTTGCAACAGCAATTGCAGCAAGCTTTTCAAGGAAAACTGCCTTTAACCGTTTCTCGTTATTAAACTAAAATACTTGCCCCTCCGGCCCGTCACGGCAGTAATATATTCGTTTTCCATATCGCAAGCAAACCCATATGAACTGAGGTAGTTTAAATATTTTGCGTTACGTAAGCATTTTGCGCTAACGCTAATTGTCTCACACTTACGTCAATGTAACGGAAATTCAAAAACTCTTAATATACAATAACGTCTTTAAATCATATGTGCCTCATATTTCAAGCTGCTGCAATTTTATATCATAATCTTCTCGTGGTGCATTGTCCTAAATTTTCTGAACATATAATGAGCTAAAAGGACTTAAACTTCCACAAATACCATTCCAATCAAAAAAACTTTTGAATCTGATTGTAAAGCTTTTTATTAAATTTATTTGTCTTAATCGTCATATGCATACCTTCACATAGTATGCATATTAAATTCATAATAGTAAGTATACATATTTGAACAATTTTCTATCGACAGTATTTAATTACAACGATTAACATTGACACTCGGTACATGAACTAGAACCTATTAGTAACTTAAGTTAACTGGCACTAAGTAAAAAGCACATATTGAATTTCTTGTTATCCCTGCAGTCCTATCATTTCCGCACCGTAAACACTAATGGTGCCGACTCATCCTCCTGCTGCTCGAGCAGTGTGGTTCTAATAGCACGCATTGTGGCATGTTGTTGTGCCTCAATATCCTCATATTCAATGGATGAGGAACGCAGCAGCTGAAACTGTGAGGTTGAATCATTTTTGGTAATGATTAGTGAGGCTGGCCGGGGACCTAATTAAACAGAATGCACTAGCTATTAATAGGAACTAAATTTTAATTGTTTTTCACTTACCTGCTGGCGGTTTTGTGGTAAGGCGACCTTTACTACTGCCTTGGCCAGCTGCCAGCTCCATTTGGCGCTCCGTTACATATTCCACATTTGGTGTTAGCTTGGCATTATTATTATTATTGTTCAGGTTAACCAGGTTGCTACCGCTGGGCGTTTGTTTGATCGATACCCGCTTCTCGGACTTCACACTCCCCTGTTGCTTTAATATTGAATCCCGCCTTTGCTGGATCGGTGAAACTGAACCAAGTAGCGATGGTGCGAACATGGCGCCAGCACTTGACAAATCGAGGTCTATAAATTACATTGACGATTGAAATATAAAAGGTTATAAAATTGAAAATGTCACGCAAATGAGTACAAATACACAAAACATAAAAAATTTGCTATCCGTATGTTCGTGGGTTTCTTTGACAGTTTCTGTTGTTGTTTAGAACTTTGATGATATGATGGCAGTGCAGAACTCCTTCTTCCATTTTAAAACGTACTTATACTATTTAAATAAAGGACACAAGTAACCGTCACCTTGGGTTTATTAAATATTTACAAGCTAGTCTAAGTAAAATGTGAAAGTATTAATTTCATGCAAACACATAAAATTGGCAAAGATTACATTTATTTAATTTTTAAGCAATTCAAAACACCTTACCTTGCAAAAAGCAGGTAAACAAAATGTTATATAACAAACTACAATAAAATGCACTTGTAAAAAGGTTGTTCGTATGATTATTTATTTGATCGTTCCATATATATATAGATATATAGATTGTAGTTAATAACTTGGTTCTAGAAGCAGCTCTTTATTAGGTTTGGTTTGTTAGTCGTTCTGGTAATTAGGCAACTTAAAACTAATTTCAAAATAATCGTGCAGTCGTTTTATTAAATACATAAATTACAATACAAAAATACTGAACAGAAAATGTCCAATGACATGTCAAACATTAAATTAGTAAACGCTTCGGCACATCTATTTGTTAGATTTTCCAAGTTTGTTATAATCTTTTGCGAGCGATAGTGAAAAATCAAGAAACTAAATTAAAAATTATACAATTGCGGTATAAAATGGTATAAAAGCCATATAAATTGCCATGTTTCTATTGAAGCAATGTTTAAAAATGAAATTTAAAAGCGCTTAAGCTTCTTTTAACAACCCCCGGCAGATATATATAACTGCTTTAATGGCACATACAAAAATTGTTAACCAGCTAGTATATAGTTTAGTATGTGGTTGTGTGTAAACTTAAAATAGTTACTTAAGATTAAAACTATGATTTGTAATAAACAGACCTGAAGTTACACCAAATACATGTGTTATTTAATACCTATTAGTTATATTAGTATCATTTAACTTAGTGCTAGACATTAATATACACTGAAATACATGCATATATTAATATTTAAATTGTTGCCCGTGTTGATTATTATATTTAACATGTTCGTTGGTCATGTGACTATTAGGAAGCTCATTATCTTTAAAATACAGATATGTTTTTGGTCGAATGTAGGATACATATAAGTACTATCAGATGGGTTTTATAATTTGGTATCGTCGTAAATTGTATCACTGTTTGACACCACCACCACCGTTGGCACCGTCATATAGGGCGTCATGGGCTCGATCAGCAATTCATCGGCAATCGAGCTGGGACGCGTTAGGCGTGTCAGACTGTGTTGATTATAATAACTATTACTACTACTACTCGCACCACCACCAAGACCACCACCACCACCACCAGCTACCGAAACCAGCGCCCACATTTATCAAATCGGTGGTGCTGCCATTACCCAGACGCATTTGGAGGCCACCAGAGGCACCGCCAGCGTTGAGACTCTGCAGGGAATGCGAGCTGGCACTGCGGCTGTACTCGTTATTTAAATACTTTGGTTGTTGTGCACTGTTGTTGCCATCGTTGTTGTTGTTATTGTTGTTGTTGTTGTTGTACTGTAGCAAATTGTTTATTTTCTGCTCATCGGATGGCGAACCAAACTCCGAAGTCTCGCGAATTGGTGCTAATTGCAGCTGTGCGGCTGCAGCTAACATCTCACCTGTGGGCAAACCGGAAGGACTGGGTCGTTCACTGCTGGCCACATCCTCGAAGGCCTCCTCGTTGAGCGTTTGCAAGGCGCCGCAAATCATTTGCTCCTCAAGTGTAACCTGCACAAATGAAATACTTGTAAATTTAACAAGACTTTTCATACATATCAAATATGAATAATATAATAAAGTAAAAATATGCCCTAAATGACTAATTTATTTATCCTTTATTACCTGTAGGTACTCATAATCATGGATTTTCGGCTGCAAATCCGTGCATTGTTCAAAAGCAAAGTAAGATAAAGGTATGTATAGCATATATAACATATGATAAATATTAGTTAACTGTTCGTGGACGAACGAATCATATACACAGTAAATTCGATCAATTTGTTCCTTCTTTCTAGCAGGTACATTTAGTGTATAATATACTTTAACTACACTTAATAAACTGACTCAGTAACTAACCTGTTTCTCCATATGACTGACTGAGTTCCTGCGGGAGAGCGACGGTGGTGGCAGTGCGTCTGTCACATCCCTGATCGCTGGCACATTCGCTGGCGTCTCTGCAATGGCGGGTTGTGGCCGTATTTTGCGTGGCATGCGTTCGCAGTCGCGAAGCGTTGTAATAAGCAACCTAAACAGCTCCCAATGGCCAAAGCTGAGGCCCAGCACCTGTCAGAAATACAAAGGAAAACCAAGTTAAGCTATATTTATACTTGATCAATCCACAATAGTTACCGCTTTGAGATCCGTCAGTTCACAGTGCTTGAGCACGCGTCCGTTGATTGCATTATCACGCAGTACGGGCGCCAGTTTATGGAGAGTTGGCTTGAGATCCTCAATACGCTCCAGCAAACTGACGACGCCCTCAACTGTGAGGTCTGTGAGCTTCGTTTGCAGAATATCTTCCTGTGTAAGAGAATCAACAATAATACTTATTGATAATAAATTATATATGGTGCTACTCACGCCAAAGGAATCGCTGGGCGATGGTATCAGCGGCGTTGTGGGCTCTATGCTAAGATTACGCGACCGCAGCTCATTCGACACAAAATCATTTTGCAGCATTTGATAAGGCGGATAAACTTGGGGCGAAGGCACATAGGTGGTGGGCGTCTGATGCGGCCGCATGCTGTGTGATACGCTGGGACGTGTGTGCAGCACAACTGAACCTTCATCCTCGATGATTTGTTGATCCTCTGTGGAAGACATAAACAAACTTAAAAACCTGCTCAACTAATTGAAGTAGCTAGTACTTACCTTTCAGCACCTTACGTAGGTATGGATCGAGATTGATTGTAAATGGCAAAAATATGCGCAAATCTGCAACCAACAGATCAGATTTATGCAGCTGCAAAAAGGCGTCCAGTTTGCGCTCATCGCGATCCAGCTCCAGCAATGGTGCCGCCTCTCTCAGGCAGGCGAGTTTTGGACGCACCCTGGAAAAGGTAATAAGGATGAGTAATGAAGATGAATACAGTGCACATTCACAGATTAAGCCTTAAAGTGCCACTTACTTTTCATAAACGCTTTGCAGCGAGATGTTCTCATCAGCATTGGTGTCCATATACTGGTCGTGGTGCAAAACTATCATGCTGGCACGCAGTGGCCACTGTTCAGTGAGATTGATCCACGAACTGAGACGGTACCAGCTGAAGTCGATCTGGAATGCTTTCAGCAGGCGCACAGTTATGTAGATGACGTTCATCAGGCGACGCATGCTGCGCGGATTCACGTCGCTGAAGTAGTCGTCGGTGAGTACAATGCGGGACAAATCCAGTACACCCTGCGGGTTCTGGCCCAGTCTATGTAGATTGGAGCCAATCGAGCTGGCAACTGATTCGGATAGGCGCAATTTTTTGCCGCCGCCAGCAACGCGTGGGGCATTGTGCGGCGTACGTAGCTTCTCTTGGCTGGACATGATCTCCGAGGCATTAGACAGGCGACGCGCTGACACTGAGTGTCCCAGAGTGGGTCCATCGTCGATTTGATAGTCTGTGCCGCTGCGTTTGAAAAGCAGCGCCGTCATTTGGGCGCGCTGCACCTTGCGCAGTCCAGAGTTCTGCAAATAAACTGGCAGATGGACCAGATTGCGCAGAAAGTCGTGACCACCAATGCCGCCTTCAGTGAACAAGCGTCGGCTATTCGCCTCGGCGGCCTTGGCAATGACATGCGGATCCACTGAGATGAGCAGCACAAAGGGTCGATTTGGCGAGGAGAGCAGCGTCTGCACAGCATTCAGCAGCGTCAGTATGCGTTCCGTATCACAGGAGTCTAGGGCATCGACGACGCCCACCAAGCGGCTCTGCTGATTGGTAAAGGCATCCAAACACTTGACCATATCGGTCAACACGGCCACCTCGGCGCCCAGCATGGTTAACGGCGCAGTCTCACTAGAACGCACAGCTCTCTTCAGCTGGCGCTTGTGTGAAATGAAAAGTGAGCCGCACACCTTTGCCAGCACATGCAGGTGTGTACAGATGAGCGTGACCAGTACCGCAGCTATCACATAGATAGCAACCAGAATTGATTCGCGTTCAGCGGCATTGGCGTGGGTGAAGTAGGCAATTATCAGCGATATGCCCGCCACCAGAGTAACCAGGCCAATCTCAAAGAGCAGGACTATGGGTAAACAGCACATACGACGCCAGCGCCAGCCCACATCCGTTTTTAGGCACTTGGGACGAAAGGCACGGTACAGCCGCGTGGCCAGCCAGCCATAATGTGACTCTGAAAACAATATTCCATTATAGTACTAATCTCAACACATTATGCATTTGTTTCTTACCAATGGCATCTAACAGAGCGGCCAGCATGTGAGCAACGGCGCCATCGCCAGTGGGTGAGGCGCTGCTCGCCTCCGCAAAGTGGAATCGCACAGGCTTGGCCTGTGAGTCCGCCTGAGGACCGGGCGGATGGCAGAACGTGACCTGCAGTATGAGACGCAGTCGTGTTATCCGCTTATCGAGACCATGCAGCACTGAGTACGCCCAGAACATGTCCATTTGATAGTTGAAGTACTTGGCGGCAGCCAGCAGCAGATATGCCACTACGAGAAATAAAAACGCAGCCAATAAGCCCCACAGCGCTGACCAGGTGCTCAGTCCCACAATGGTGCCAATAAGCAGCGATATATGCAGGCAGACTATGAAGAGCAGGCCACTCGTCTTGGCTGGCGGTTCGGCCCATTGTCTGGCAAAATTGTTCATTTCCTCGCGCAGTTTGTTGAGCAGAAAACTTTTGCCGCTGCCCCATTTGGCGTAGAGGCCCACAGTTATGGGCGTGGTCAAGGTGGGCTCGCTGAGCACATCGGCCAGGGCAGATGAGTACAGCTCATAGCCCAACATGCCCTCGGAATCCTCGTTAGTATTGAGCCGTCGTGCGCCAAACACTTGACCAAGTATCGTCTTCTGGTGCAGCGAGTCAATGTTGTAGGGCGTCTCGCCCGCCTTGTTGGCTCGATACAGCAGCTGGCTGTGCTTCGGGTTGCGCAGCAGTGCCTCCACAATTGCCTTGGAGCGGGCACGCATCGCGATGTGCAGGCAGGTGTCGCCACGTTTGTCGCTGGCCGTTACCTTGGCCTTGCGGTCGAGCAGCATGTGCACAATCTCTAGATTGCGATTGCGCACGGCACGCAGCAGCGGTGTGTCGCCATCCTTGGTGGATGACTCCAGATCAGGATTGGTAGAGAGCAGCAGTTTGACAATTTGTATATGACCCTTCTCCACAGCCGTGTAAATGGCCGTTTTGCGGTCCTTGCCTTGAATGTCCACATCGGCGTGCTTCTTGAGCAGCGCTTCGACCACACTACGATGTCCACCCTTGACCGCATGTATCAGCGGCGTATCGCCACCGCGATCCTGTATATTAATGTAGGCGCCGGCAGCTATCAGTGAAGCAGCAATATCCTGAAAACCCTCACGACTGGCTATGCATAGCGCTGTCATGCCATCTTTGTCCAATGCATTCACATTCGGCTTCTTCTCCAGTAGGGAACTGACGCAATCCGTGTGCCCGCCGGCGGCAGCCACCAGCAGCGGTGTCCAGGAGTACATGCCAGCGGTGTCCACATTGGCGCCAGCCTTGAGCAGCGTATCAACGATCTCAACGTTGCCGCGTCGGCAGGCCCAGACCAGAGCCGTGGTGCCATACTTGTCACCCACGTTAACCTTGGCGCCGCGTTGTACCAGCAGCTCGACAACGTCCTTAAATCCACGTCCTGCGGCCCACAGCAAGGCGCCCAAATGGTAATTGCCATGTGCATTGCCATCCGCACCCTTGTCCAGCAGTAAACGCACCAGATCCGTGTGACCACGATACGCAGCCCACATCAGCGCAGTCCAGCCGCCCTGCAAGTAGTTAATGAATACATTCAATTTATATACATATAACTTCTAAGATCTTTAGCCACTTACCATATCACGATGCTCCACGTCGGCGCCATGATCCAGCAACAGTTGCACCACATCAAAGTGACCGTTGCGCGTGGCACACAGCAAAGCCGTCCAGTTGTCCAAATCCTCCGCCTGCACATCGGCACCACGTGCCAAAAACTCACGGACAAATGCGGTCAGGCCACGTCCGGCCACCACCATGAGCACTGTTGTGGAATTCTATGAAATGAATGGATAGTTTATAGTATAGAGTATATAGATATACTATCGAGGCCGCTCCACCTACCTCATCCCGATCATCGATGGTTAGATGACGACTGTCGAGTATTGCGCGGAGACCTGAGATATCATTATTATCGATGTACTGCAGCAGGGCGCGGTGTCCGAGTGAACCCATGGAATCTCCGTATCGATTTATATTCTAAATTTAGACAAAAAGAATGGAAAACTTTATCAAACAACTATTTCTTTAGTTTGGGAGTAGTCATTATAAGCATCATGCAATACTAAAGATTAGTTTTCTATCTACTACTTTAAGTTGTTGTTGGGGGGCACTTTTAATTGGGTTACGTAAACGCAAACATATTTTAACTTTAAATAAACCAAATTAAGTACTTTATTTGAATCACAAACAACATGCTAAAAAAACATTCTTGTTTGATAAAAAGAACATAGGCGAAATTAAAATACTAGTGTAGTCAATTACACTCAGAGAAACAGAAACTTAGTAGTAGCTTACACTTATTTTGTTGATTATACAGTATTAAAGTATATAAAGTATTTAAGCCAACCCATAATTAAAGGTTAACCAACACCGCGGTACTGTATTATGTTAACCCATTAACATATAACTAACAGCTGTGTCGGCTATGTTAATGTGACTGTTATTAGCATAATGTAATTGATGGAGGCTTAAGTATGACCATTTTTTTCCCCTGTGGCGCAGTTTTACTAACTGTATTATGTTAGCCCATTAACATATAACTAACAGCTGTCGGCTATGTTAATGTGACTGTTAATAGCATAATGTAATTGATGGAGGATTAACTAAGTCCATTTTTTCCCCCTAAAAACCTAAAACTTATTCTAGCTAGGGCACGAAATCCTGTCAGATTGTGTACTCATTGATTTTCTTAGGATTCGATACGCTTAGAAATAAACTATACTGCTTAAGATCTAGGGTAATGTTCAGGTTAACAGTCTCATATTGCCTTGGTCTATTTCAATGTCTTGTTGTATTGTGTTTCTATTTGATGGACAGTGTTTGCAATGTAAATAACTTTGAACAAAAGTAATGTGTTAACCATAAATAAATATTAAAATGTCTAGATATGAACTTAGAAATTAAGCACAAGGATATTCAAAACAATTCATAGCCTATGTAATTTTCATTTATTTCACAGAATTTCAAGTTTATTTTAAATAGAACTAAACCTCAACGAAATTTTACAACTTTAGCACTCCTAAAACACTAATCATTATTAATATTTAATATGTGTTTAACCAGAAATAATTACGATTATACAATCCTAAGGCAAATGAGTATAAAACTTGATCGTTGTGATTCATTATCCAGAGAACTAAACGACAAATTGATAAGAGCTTGTTTCGTGTATGAAAACCCAGCAAATTCAATTGATAAAATAGCAGTTCATTGGGATAACTTGGCCTGTCAAATATATGGTGGTGCCATGTCTATAATTCTTATAATGGCAAAGACAGCAAACTGTCAGAAATACCATTGATAGGGACGCCTAATAAATCTCAAATAAAAGTAAAACGAATCTGCAAGCTCCATTTTTGTTGTCTAGTATATACAATTTTAGATGGGTTTTTTTTGCTGCTCATTTTTTTTGATGTGTTTTAAGTAAATATTCGGAATTTATGATAGCGCCATTGAGATTAGTGTATTTGCTGTGCTAAAATAAGCTTACACTCACGTTTTGCAGTAGCTTAAGCGTCACATAAGTACGTATTTAAATATTGTTGAAATCAAATGTCACAGTTCCAAAGAACACACACCTAACATGGGGCATAAGAATGAGTTGTAGTATTTTTGGCCCGTAGCAAGTTCAAATCCACAAAATCGAACTGATTTCGAGGCGTGAAAACGTTTACAAATAAATCAATGTAAACAGTCTCGTTCTAGCTTAAAGTACAGGTGTGAATAAGTATCAGTACTTGTGTTTTTAATAGATTTAAATGCTAAAACGCATTTAGCCATAACAGGCGAGTAATGGTAAGAAGCACTTTACATTCCCATACGCGTGGTAAACAACAACAACATTCTTGATTCATTGATTTAAGTATTTCAAGAAAATTGTTAAGTACGTTTCCTAACAGGAATTTTACTTGGCCGGCTAATTCAACTTGACTGGCAAACACTTCAAAAATTACGTTAAGCATCACTTGAATGTTGCATAAGCTGTGCAGTTCGAACCCCAGTCAAGGAATCTTCTTTTGCTTATTACATTTGCACTGCGAAATATTTATATATATATATTTACATATTTGTTTTTATTTTTATTCTATTAGTGGTTTAGTGATGCATAAGTTCTGTGGTTCGAAACCCAGCCAAAATATAGATCTGATAGATTTGCTTATACTTTTATTAATTGACTATAATTATAAATCCAATGACAAGAATATATAAGTTTCGGAATATTATATATCTTTGGCTGAAGCTTTTGTACCATCACTTGAATGTTGCATAAGCTGTGTAGTTCGAAACCCAGTCAAGGAATCTTCCTTGTCTTAATCACATTTGCACTGCGAAATATTTATATATATTTACATATTTGTTTTATTGTTATTTTATTAGTGGTTTAGTGAAGCATAAGTTCTGTGGTTCGAAACTCAGCCTAAAAATAGATCTTTAACAGATTTGCTTATAGTTTTATTGATTAACTAATGGCAAAAAACATATAGATTTCGAAATATTATATATCTTTAGCTGAAGCTTTTGTACTATAACGAACTCGAATCAAAAAAAAAACTTCCTAAAATCCTTAAATCCATTGAAACCTCTTTCTTAATGAAAATGATCATTCCTTTTACTTTTAGTACACTTTTCTACACTTTGTCGCATTCAATTCATTCTTTTAATAAACCTTTTTATGTATACATCTTAACTAAAGATTTATGTTTTAATACAACATTGCTTACTAACACTTTTTGGTTTTTTCTTTGACGGCGAACGGAGATTATTTAGGCTCAAACGCGACGCGTTTAGAATTAACTCGTCCAAGCTTTTGGATAATTTCATTTTGTTGAGCAGTTTAGTGGCACTTCAACGCGTTGGTAAATTGTAATTGTAAATTAAAATGCTGTTTAATTGTTGATAAAACTCATGTTTAACAAGGGAATACAATGAGTGTGCACCCATAAAAAAAAACTAGATACACGTAATTGAATAGCGCGTGCCGTAAATAAATTGCATTTTTAATGCTTTTATATTGTTTATAATGTTTATTGTGTGTGGCGAGTATCTGAAAGAATACTTCTGCGCGCCACAACGGATTGCCTTTGAATGCGCAGCGGAGCCAACGGAGCTCAGCAGCCAAGTGGGAAGCTATTGGATGTGCTGGGTCGACTGGTCGACTTTGTTGACTTTGTTGACTGGTTGGTTTTGGTCGCCTCGTATCGGGTATCGCATGACGTTGTTGCTTATCAAAGCCAGCCAAGCAACCAAACAGTGCGCTGCGAATCAAAACTCAAAACTCGAAACAGCCGACTGATTATAAACAGCGTAGAGATGCAATATCTAACTATATAACTACACATGTAAGCAGATACGTAGATACGCGCACTCTACAATATATACTATATATGTATGTATAAGTTCGCAAAATGCTGTAATTTTTTTTTGTTTTTCGTGTGTTTCCGCAGCGAGCCGAAACGTGTTTGCCAATTTGTCTCTCTATATTTAGGCCTTAAAATGGTTTTCCTTGCGCACACATTTTCCGCGGCACGCTCTTGCCATGAACACGCACCGGCTTAGACTGAGTAGACACTGTGGCTCAAATGAATATGACCAATGACCAGATGACCAGTTGACCACTGACCAAATGACCAATGCAGCTGCTGCTATTCTACTCTGCAAAAGCCATAAGCCGCCCCATTCTACACTGTCCGGCACACAAAACAACAAAGTTTCTCCTTAATTTGCGGTCTGGCATTGAGAAGGCCAACTTAGTATATCGTAACTAACCTTAAGTATATTGCAAATGCATTTGTTAATTGCAAATTGATTTGCAATTCGTTATTCTTTTTTTGCACGCCTTTGCACAGACCATTAGTTAATTGAAAGAAACGTTTTGAAGTCAACTTGTTATACGCAGACAGATAAACTTGGCTGAATTACAAGAAGGAATTGACCAGACAAGCCCCGTATAGTATATATATTAAACGTTTCCTTCGGTCGCATTAGTCACAATTCTCTGAATGAACTTGTGTATTTATTACTTTATTCGAAAGTAACTTCAACATTTGGGTTAACTACATAAAGAAGGCCCCTTAAGACAAGTTAAGAGTGCTATATATTAACAAATTTGGCTGCGAAAATTTGAATGAAGTATACAAATATTTGTTTAAATGTTCAGGCAAGTCAAATTTGATCAACTGTATTATCAGTTTCGATCCAATGGCACATACTTATGTCAACACTTATTAGAATTGAGCTCCTATATTATTATTATAGCCTTGTCAGCTTTGGGTAATACATTATTGTCTTTCGTTTAACTAAACCCACACTTTTTGTGTTCAAAATAGCTAAATTGATGGACAGCCATCGATAGCATTAAGACATTTTATAAACGATTGCCAATTTTAAGTTGATTTTGTTGGTTTTGTCAAGTGTAATATTACTCAGAGTGCAAAAGCAGTTAGTAACCTATATAAACCTTTATCTGTTCTGTGATATAAGTTATTTTTATTTTTAGTACTATACTAAAACAAGCACTTCACTTTATAGCTTATATACAGCTTAATCAAACATTCTTAAGAATCCCCCAATATTGCTTTTGATTTTAAGATACTGTTAAATATATTCTCTATAAAATACCCTTCGCCTTCTTTTTGTTATGTTATCAAAATTATTTTATGTTTTTATGCCCATTGCAAAATATATTATAGTAGTTAGGACTGTGCCCATTTCCGATTACTTTTGGATTGTTTTCAAATTGGATTTTTCGATTCTGAATGAAATATTCTTGGAATAGCTGAGGGGCTCCAAGAACCGAATATTCTGTTGTTTTTTATCGGAATCGGAAATAGGAACAGCGCAGGACAGAGGGAATTTAACCAGATTAGTGAGCAGCAAACTCTGGAATCCAAAGAACCACAACAACAGGCAGGAAAGAACATTAAACTTGTTGGATCATATGCAACAAACAAACAGTCAAAGAAGAGAGCAGGGGATATAAAAAAGTAGCTTCGCATGTTTATTTTTAGATAGAGTTGTAAGTACATAATGCAAAGAACACGAACCAGGACAGGTTACAGGCTTGGGTTCGGGTTCGGGCTCGGGTTGAAAGCCAGGGGGAGCAGGGTTAGAAGCATAGCATTGTGAATAAGAAAGAAGACACAAAAAACACAACGCTGGTTAGATTGAAGAGTAAAGATACACAGAATATAGTTAAGTGTAGTACATGTACGTGAATGTGGGAGAAGCGACGCAGGGCCAGATTAAAGTGACTGAAACGCCGTGTTGTGCTGGACGTTGTGCTCAGATCGATGCAGGCATTGCCATTTAGTTCCTGGCCATAGCTGTCCGGTGTGAGGGAACGTGTGGGTGTGGCTGAGGGCGACAGGGCTGGTGCACTGCCACAGCCACAGCCGCCACTTGTGGCCGCTTCAGCGTCATCAATGTTGATCACCAGGCGCGGCAGGGTGCCGTGTGGCGCAAACTCACTGCTGACCTGCTGGCGTGGCGTCGCTTTCGACTTGGACTTGGCCTGGCCTGTAGCCGCTCTGCCGACGTTCAGCACGCGCTCCTCACATTCCAGCAGCGGTCGGTGCAGCGACTGCAAATCTCTGGTGCCCGTGTCGTGCAGGCCACGCACCAAAGCGCTGATCGTGCGCTGCTTGGACGCTGCTTTGGCGTCTGTTGAACTCGTTGCAGCTGCATTTGTTGTTGTTGTTGTTGCTGCTACCCATCTCTCTGGGTCAGATGTGGTTGTTGTCTTTGTTGTTGCTGTTGCTGCTGTTTCTGTTTCTGCTGCTTTTAGGTTAAGCTTGAGCGCTTTATCATCCGCCTCCTCCATGGTGAAGCTCTTCACCCTCTTTCTTTGTATGCGATTCAGACACTTTAAGTTTTATCGCAAACCTTATGTTCTGTGTATGAGTCGACACAAAAATCTGGCGGCCCTCTGGCTATGGAGAGAGCTGCGGCTGCCGCCTGCTATAACTGATTAGTAATTATGTATTTTTGTTTTTTATTTCTTTCATTCAAAATGCATTTTGCTGTGGTTGCAAAATTTGCTTGTTATACATAAATAAAAGGACCGTTTTCTCATATTCCGCATTCGTATATAATTTTGAGATCATGTCTACCATTAAGAATAGAATTTCAGTGCTGCCAACTTGATAAAAGTTGCACAGTTCACTGTGAATTTCAGTCGCCCTGCCAACTCAACAACAAGGTGCTGCCAACTTATTGCACACAATTATTAACAGGCGTGTTCCGGTTTTCACTTTCGACAAGTGAATTCTGCTTGAAATGTTTTCTTTTTAACTCTTTTTCAGTTAGGAGTAAACTCCTAGGCCTAACAGCCATGTAATCCAATCTAATCTAATAAAAATTGAAACACTTAAATTCTTAAATAATGAATTTTTGAAAATTCCCAAAAAAGTGAAAGCCGGAAAAAATGTATATATTAAGTTAATCCAACTACAGGAAGCCCGCCCTGACGTAAACATGAGAAAACGTTCCAAAAATATTTTTATTTTTATTTTGCCAGCATTTACAGCTGTTTTGCTCAATATAATTATTTGCCATGTCTAATTGACTTTATTGAAGGCATATCGAACAAATTGTGGTCGCTGTTGATTCAACACAAGTGAAATGACATTCATGAGAGTATAAAATCAGTGGGTAACATGACCAGTTCCTCTCTCATGTGCTTGAAGTATTAATTGATGATGTTGCACATAAGTCCGTATATATGTACGGGTTTGTACAAACTGCAAGCCCAAAACAATTGCCCAGAACATCAACAATTTTATACGCAGTTTTGTTGCTTTTGTTTAGGCCGATATAAAAAGGAGTTCAGGAAAACATTTTAAAGAAGTATAATGAAGAAGAATGTTAACTATAATGTAAAAGAAATATGTTTTTATTAATATTTTATTATATTAATATTCATCAAGGGCGCAAATCTACAATTCAAATCTACCTTTTTATGTTCAACCTAATATATACGGGGGACTAGCAGGGAAAAGAGGATTGGAATTCTATTTCAGGTACAGTCAAAACTTGACTCAACAAAGATCGTTGTCTTTTATACTAGTAATATTCATTAAGGGCTCATATCTACAATTCAAATCTACCTTTATTAGATTAAACTAATATATACGGTGGAGAAGCAGGGAAAAAAGGATTCGGAATTCTATTTTAGGTACAGTCAAACTTGACTTCAAAGATCTTTAGGGATCCCCATATACCAATTTCTAGTATACATTAGAGGATCTTTAAAAAAAACCTAACAATTCAATTTTATGGCACGTTTTCGAAGATATCACAAATCCATGCACTTATCCTGGGACTCGAACCTTGAAGCTCATTATTTAGCTCCAAGTCAGCACACTTTTGAACAAAATACACAAGTTTTCACATCTATTCTACTCTAAGCCTATCTAAACCAAATGATCTTAACAAGTACACTAATTGTTTGTTAAAAGGTTTATCTATGAAAGTAATATAAGTTTTATCGTAGTTTTAATATATATAGCACACACACCTCTGATTCGCCCGGATGCGTTTTCAAACGGGCTTTAAACATTTTGGTTAAACTTTCGCCGTTAAGTTCCGTTTTGAAGATATTTTTGCGACTTTCCAAGTACAGAAATAGCGTGTACTTTTGAAAACTTTTGATCGACCGCTTGCCGGAGCCGTTCTAGATGAACTGTATGGGCTGCCCTGCATGCATGTTCCATATATGAATTAATTGCACAAAGATACGCAGTTTCTTTCAGGCTTTTTTAATTAATTGAGCAAACAAGTGTCTTACGAGTTGCCGATAAGCAGATAAGTGCAGATAAGCAGCGGATATTAAACAGAGTACAGAGCAAAATCGCTACTTCCTATTTGCCGAATGTACCCAAGTTATGAAATCTGTTTAATTTTCTTGTAACTATTCTGTTGGCAACTGTTTTCACACTTTTGCAACGCGTGGCAAGTCAGTAGAATTGCCATGACGACGCGTTCCAGGCTGCGAATCAAATAAAACTGAATCAAAGACTGTGACTTTGAGTTTGAGTGAAGCGGCCCGTGGAGGGCGAATGAATGCTTAGAATGCCGCCTTCAATTATGACAATCCATAATAAAGTTTATTATTGCTGACAGTGTGTGTCAATAGTAATTTACGGCTCAATTCGCCTCAAGTTACGATACGCAGCTTCATTATGACGCTTTCATTTAGCTTATGCCAGCGTACATCAGCGCAGATTTGTATATTCTTCACAATGTTTATCGCTTCTTTATTTCATCTTTTGCACAATTCAATTTCCGAATTTACTTGAAGTTGCCGCCTTTCTCGTACAAGGTACGAAGAACCCTCAAGATACAATGGTTTATCCTAGCGATCTGTCCGCAAGATCTAAAACTATATATTTTGGAAATATTTCTTCCCTTATAAACAATAAAGATGCTATAGCTATCTTTTGAATAAACAAGCTATGTATTTGTATACCCTAGCAGAGGGTATTATAATTTTGTCTCGAAATGTGTAATGGACTGAAGGAGACTTTTCGGACCCAAAAAAGTATATATATTCTGAATCAGCCTGAATAGCCGAGTCGATACAGCGATGTCCGTACGTTCGTCTGTTTCTATGCAAACTAGTCTGTCAGTTTTAAAGCTACCGTGATGAAACTTGACACAGACCCTTCTTTTTGCTGCAGGCAGTACATATGTCGGAACCGGAAGGATCGGACCACTATCACATATAGCTGCCATAGGAATGATCGGTCGACAACTATGTTTTTGTATGAAAACTTTTTGTTTATAACCAAATTTGGCCAAAATCGGACCACTATATAACATAGAATCGGGTGAAAAATGAATTTTTGTATTACATCCATACTAAGGGAGAATTTTATTATACATCAAATAGATTCCTATAATTTTATCAATATCGGACCACATGCTCCCATAGGAACAAACGAAAATTGAGTTTTGTATAAGATTGCTGCTAGAGTATATAGCTTCGGCAGTTCGAAGATAGCCATTATTTGTTGTTTTTATACATGTCAGCTGCATGATATACTGATCCAATATTGATCAAGTTTCTCCAAACTATACTCGTAATTTGTGAGTTTGGTTAAAATATCTGTAAACACAATATAGTTGCTCATACAAAAATGCATCTTTCATCCGATCGGATCTATGACAGCTATAAGAAGAATAGCTCCGATGTTGATCAAATTTTGGCAATAGCTAAAGAGTATAACGAAATTAAGAATTTCTGAATTTAGTTCAGATATCTACAAAAACAAAAGAGGTGCTCATATAACAACTAAAGACTTCCTTTCTGTCCCTTTATTTAGTGTTTATTTTTTAAGTATTGCATACTCTTGGGCTGGCTTAGAAAATGAGACGACCAGGGCTGACGAAAAGCAACAATTTAGTTGCCCCATTTTAGTTGACTTTCCATTTAAAAATAAGAATAACTATAAATGTGAAATGCACATAGACAATACACAATACATCAACAAATATATAGTAAGTATATATACATACAAATATATAGTATATTAGTCAGAGGTCTGGAGCTATCGATTTACAATTTTTTAGAATTCTAATCAGCATATGTTTGTATAAGTATTATACATACATACATACACATACATATATTATATAGTACAAGTCAAACTACATACAGTTGTGTATGTATTATAAACATATGTTTAACTTGATTGCTGACTGTCTGGCACCCAAAATAGTAGTATCACCGCGCTTATCAGATAAACCAGCAGTTATTATATCAAAACATATGGTGAACGCTACCCACCTTGCTACCCAACTGGCCGGAACTACCGCCACGGCCAAAGGAGCCGCGAAGGAAACCAAATGGAAATATGCTGCCATAGCCAGCAGAATCACGACGCTCCTGGCCGGAGCTGGTTGTGGCAATGGAGTCGGCCGATAGGGGGGGATTCAGTGGCGACATCTCCGAGTAGGCCCGCCCCAATTGATTTAACTTGGGGGTGCGACCCATTTTGCTTCAGTTTAGCTTCAGTTTTTGTTGTTTATGCACATTAAACACAAAACAAACAATCAAACACACAATGTACTTTTATAGTGGAATTTAGTTTGCCTTAACCACAATTCAATTCGCAGCAATTATTTGCATGCCGTTTGCCAAAAGCTGCGTTCAAATATTTACTGCTGATAACTCTTTTCCACTATACTAATTAACTTTTGAATCAGTTCCTAAGGTATTCAATATTAATGTCTGATTCCGCTTTCCGCTTGTAACTAGCCCGGAATTGTCGAGCTCACGCGACGCGCTCTGCTGGAAAACTAAACGCAGGAGACAGGCAGCGGCGACGGCAAATAATGCAGCTCAAAACATGTGCCTGCCTAACAATCTCCTCACATTTAATACCCTGTAGTCACCCAAGTGGGCTAAGAGGGTATTCTAAGAGATTAAGCTACGTGTAAAATAAAGATATTTATATGAAACTGTATCTAAGTCTCCAAGATTGAGGTATACTTAAGAACTAGAGGGTATCATGAGATATATCTGAGTATCCCAGATCCAGGTATATTTAGGAACTAGAGGGTATTATAAGAGTAAAATAAAGATTTTTATATAAAACTATATCTAAGTATCCAAGATTAAGGTATTTTAAGGAACTAACTTGGAAATTATCATAAGAGATTTAGTTACGAGTATAATAAGGATATTTATATAAAACTATATCTAAGTATCCAAGAGTCTGGTATATTAAGGAACTAGAAATATCATCTTTTGCTTTTCGATTTAATCGAAACATTAAGGTTAGCCTGTAATCACTAAAGTGGGCTAAAAATGGTATCATAAGAGATTAAACTACGAGTATAAGAAAGATAGTCATCTAAGACTATATCTAAGTATCCAAGATTCAGGTATGTTTAAGAACTAGAAATATCATATTTTCCTATGTAAATTAGTTAGAATATATCGATTTAATCGAAACATTAAGTTTTTTCAGTTTGTAAACTATAGCTCTTAAAAGACGTGTAGACTTAGGATCTTTGAATTTGTTATCATATGTAAATATTCTCACACAAAAAACAATATTTATAACAATTATTAATGTGTTTTTTATACGGTACAATGTAATACTACAAAAAAAAACGATATTTTGTTTAGAAACATCGAAAAAATGAATAGAAACGTCCAATTGACAACAACTTTACAGAAATTCACAATAGATTAACGGATATTACGAGTATTCTACAAAGTACAACACGAATTTTAACAAGAAAAGAAAAATGATAGAAAAATTTAGATTTGCATATTTTTTATAAGGAACATTTTAAACATTTTCGATTTTGTGCTTCTATATATGTATGTATGTACATATAATATTCTTTCTTCTATAAAGAATTTTTGCTCAAAACGAAACTACAACTACAATTTGACAGATATAACACTTATATTCTATAACAACAAAATTAAAAACATTTAACACAACCAAAATTACTCCATTGCAATGTACTTTAGTCCTGTACAGGGTATAGCCTAGTTAATAACTCTCGATTAGAGCATTCTCAGTTGTTTTCTGATAAAATACAACAACTTAGCGCAACATTAACGACGCTTATATACAAGTGCACACACTAATGGCTAGCGCCAAAAATGAACAATGACAACGGCTACTAAATATATATATATAATATATAGTATTTATATTTGGTTATCGTAATACACTATGTGTTGTCATTTGCGGGGTCAGCGGTAGGAACATCAAAATTACTCACGGCACCGCTCGCAGAAATTATTATGGAATACTCTCTCTCTTTGTAGTACCTTCTCTGATTTTACAGTGTTCTTTAGCTGGCTAGTGATCTATTTGACTGATAAGCAGACTGGTTACGGTTAACTGTCTGGCATCCTAAAGTACACAAATGAAAAAGAAAAAAGTAATATTTTTTGTTTACATAGAGTACATACATACATACATACATTTAATGTATGTACATACAGTAAACGCTTTCAAATGAAATTTATGTTTTTGGATCTAGTTTTATTAGACTCTGTTAAATATAATAAAGTTATTAACTCCGACCTTATACACAGTATATTCTTGATAAGCATCAAAGGCCGATTCAATCTAATCACGTCCGTTTTTCTGTCCATACGTCCGTCTTAATGAGAGACAGTTAATTGCATACATTATTATTGACCATGTTTCAGAAACAGATTATACATTTGAATGTATATATGTATGTACATATGTATAGAAGAGCCACAAAGTTGCCAATGTGAGTTTTTGCAAAGTAATTGTAGCATACTTCGAGGCTTTTAACTGAAATTAGAAGCTCAGAGCGCATCTCTCTAGTTTCTTTATATCCATACCAAAAAGTACCACCGAAAATACTACAATAATAATATGTATCAAACTGTAAAGGTAACAAGTAAGAACGACTGCAGAATACTATGTTCCCAGTCCTATATAATTTGGTTCTTTGTGAGTTCGGAAAGAGACGGGAAAAAACGGGCGATCTTGACACTTTATAAATTGAGGATATACACCAACATGTGTACCAAGTTTGGTTGCTCTAGCTTCAAGGGTGTGGAGAAAAACGTACGGACAGACGGAGAGACGGACAGACGTACATTTCGCAAACTCAATATACTATTTTCCCTTCGGGAACATAGTATAAAAATTTAAAATTTGAAACAACCTAGATGTATCCTGAATTTGGTCACTCTAGCTGCTATAATCCCTAGATCGGTTTTGACTATTACTAGGGTCGGATATAGGTACTATATCTGCTGTATTGCTTTTTTTTTTTTTTTTTTTTTTTTTTTTTTGAAAGTAATAAAGGGAGGGGGGTGTTGGGGTGGGGGGGGGTTGCTGTATTGCTGACATTAAATTTCACAACTTTACAGGACATATAGATTTTTCAATGCATAATTTAAAATTTTCAATCACTATAGATGTAAGCCAAAATTTATATACGAAAGAAATCATCTAAATTTTCAATCATTGTAGATGTAAGCCAAAATGTATATACGAAAGATATTATGGCAATTTGGTTCTTTTACTATTACGCACACTATAATAAAAAACTATACTAATGGAAAAAATTAGTTTAAAATAAACACTGATGTGGTTGATGAGTAATCTCTTACGAATATATTCTAAAGATACACTCCAAACAATATTTTGATAGAATTTGACATTAGTTAAAACATTTTTGGGCGCGAAATCCAATTAAAGTATGAATTTTGTACACAATTAAGAGGTAAACACTGCAGAATTGCCTAGGAACAATAATATACACATTCATACATAGTATGTGTAGTATGCAGCTACCTACACATGTAAATAAAATTATTCACAAGCAAGTTGCCAAACAATTTTTGTTGTATTTTGTCTGCCATCGGTCTGTCAACGATTCCCAAAATAGAAACAATACAATAAGTAGCAGAGATCTATCATAAAGAAAGTACACTATACGTTTCTCAAACTTTTCAGTTGTCTTTCTTTTTATATAGGGTATCGGACACATAATAACTGTTGACTAATTCAAGTAATTTGATAGGAAACTCACTTGGGCAAAAGATATAGGGCCTTCGTGTGGTATATGGGTTTCCATAAAGCGCGATATGGAATATATAACTGGCAAATTTTCATTCATTTCAACTCTTGATATATTACTTGAAACACCTTTCTGGCACCTTCAGACTTTCGGACGTAACTGCAAAATATTTCGGCTAATGGTTATCTCCAGCTTGTATGATTTATTCATTTCAACATTTGTGATCAGACAACAATTAACATTAATTTGTGGTATTGATCGCAGCTTGGCGATATAATAAATAAAATAGACGTGCATTGCGGAATATCCGACTCTAAGATACGCTAGAAATAGTTAGTTTATAAGAAGTGCTCTCATTTAAGGGTGCTTTTGAAAAGTTAAAGTTAAAGAAGTAAGATTAAACTTTCCTACAACAAAATAATCAAAAACCTATGTGGTAAACCCAAAACAAATTCAAAGTGTCAAAAGTAATCACGATTAATTCCAATAAAAAACCATAAACGGAAGGATTTCTCTAAGTATTCAAGCTCCCCCACTCTTTTTCTCACAAATGTCGTTATAATTTAGCTTATGTTATGCATATTATAAACAGTATATATACTATATTATTCTAATTAAGGAAGTACACTACAGTCTACTATTTAGAGTCGTAAATAGTAAAGCTAGATATGATATACGATTATATACCCTGTCAGTCTCAGATTGTATCAACTGACAATTTGATTGTACTTAGAATTGATTTATTTAACTAACAATACAAATTAGCACCCGCAAGTAAATTATAGCAACATCTTTGTAATCCTATAATCATGACGAAGCTTAAAGCTCAATCAATAAAACCTACAGTATATAATACTTTAAGAGCTTTTGATGATGTTACTACTTTTTGGTTAAAAGTTAATTGAAAACCATTTGACTTGTGCTCAATTAGAGAAAGGTCTACGTCTACGTATGATGTGATATTATATTATAAATTAGCGACAAAATATTGACAAGGGCATTAATCACAAAACACGACTATCTGTGCAATGTCAAAACGAAGCGCCGTCAGATTCGTACGAGTATAACAAAAACAATAATACTATGAACATTGTATCTAGTCAAGTAAATTTCTTATCGCACATTTTTGATGATAAGCTCCGTGTCAGCAGTTGGTAAATACAAATGGCACAGTAACAATGGAGATAAAGTGTGCTTACTTTCGAGTACGCTGGCATTATGACATATTCATTTCAATTATGACAGATTACAAAGAAGCCATTGTGGGCATTATAAGGCGCCACGCAATAACGGAACTAATATATAATCCTTTCCGCCAAATTGACTATTATATGATAAACAAGTTCCATAAGACTTTCGTAATTCAATCGCAAAATAAAAGAAATTAATAATATTATACATTTCTTTCAGAATACCGATCGAGATTTGGGGAATCGGAAATGGTATATAATCTTTTTCGCCAAATTAACGTATTGTATGATCTTACAATAAGTTAAAGATAAAGAGATTTGTACAAAATGTATTTGTTAAAATAATAATAAAGATGATAAGCCAGTTTCATAAATATATGAATATAAATAATATTATCCGGACCCATTCAGAATACCGATTTGGAATTTGGGAAATCGGAAACCATTTCCATCGGAATTGAGAACAGCAAAACAGAGAATGTTCGGAATGGAACGTGCGGAATTTGGAACAGGCCTGATAAAGATGTAAATGAAATATGATGCGTACAATGGACAGACTGATCAAAATATATATAAAACTTGGGCAAAAAACCTTCAACATGAATGAGTTTTTTTTTTTTGGCTTATTTCATTTCTTAATTGTTTTTCATTGGCGACGCGACATATGCGTGATAAATATAGTACATGATTGTTTAACCGTGACTGTGGGAGGCTGTAGATCATATTGTAGTTTTCGTCATGTTTTAGGCTTACTTAAATAAACTGTAGATCAGCAAATTGGTTTCTCACACAGTTGACAATATGGTTGAAATAATTAGCACCCCGTTAGTTAGTGCCAACTCATGACGACGCAAAAATCTATTCAAAGTTGTGGGGATGATAGAGAAACGTGCCTGTGCAATTTATGGTACTCGTAATTGTATGGGTTCGTGCAAAGACCATACATAAACGTATATATAAATATATATATATATATAGTATGGTCTTTGGTTCGTGTCTGTTCAAGCATTAAGTAAACCCATAAAAGCAAAATACATATTTAAATAAATACTACTACATTTCAATTTCGATAGTCTGATCGATTTACTGCAAAAACAAAGATTAAAGATTAAACAAACGAATATCGTCTGCTTGGCATATGAATACAAATGAATACCACTCACCGGTCGAATGAATCAATTGCTGCCGTTGGGACGAAACACCGATAGGTGGTAACCTTGCCGGGCAAATCAAAACAATGTGGCAGGATCAAACAACACATTGGCAACAAATGACAGCTGAGCACAGCTGAGCGCTGCTCTGTGAATATGTGTGTGTATGTATGTATGTATGTAGACACGCACGTGTGTCGCTGTATGTATGTATGTGCCACAATAAAACGTCGATAAAACAGATTATTCTTGTGCTCACACTGTGCTCCTCTTAGCAGCACTTTAATTGTTCAAATACTTGTTTAAAATATATATAATTGTAGATTTGCATTTAAAATCAGTTTCTATGATTGTAAAATAAACTGTCACGAACACAATTTAAATATATATACATATGCATGTATATATTCACATACATATGTATACCCGAGCACCAAGCAAACGCAGCACACTGCGCGAAAAACGATTCGTTCACTGTACTATTTAAATTTAACTAGCACATTATCCACACTGTTTACATAATTAGCGAATAGTATAGTTCATATAATTATGATACTATGTCTTTGCACTCTACTATGGATTGTACTATTATTAAATTAAATTACATATATGGCGACCGAACGACAGCTCTGCGTTCGCTGCTGTTTGCTACCCAACAAACAATGGGCTAGGGCATTTACGAATTTCCATAGAATTGTTTAGTCAGCGAAATGTTTGCTTGGCAAAATCTGACGCCAACGAAAGGTTGCCAGACCGTCAACCGACAAATGTACATAATATTGCCACAAGCCATCTCATGATTATCGATAAGCGCAATTTCCCCCAGACTTCCAACTTTTAAAACTACACTGATTTCCTTGCGGAATATATTTAGGGTCATGGTTGCCTATTCAGATACCCTTGCATCTGTGACGTCATAAATTATAAACTGGCTTTCTTATTAGATGTTTTTCTACCTAACTATTTAGATTCCAAGTTTTGGAGCTCATCTTCATAAAACTGACATATTTGCTTCCTTTTGCTATATAATATATCTGCCATAGATCTGCCGAATATTCAAGTGTATGAAACAATTTTCTGCAAGAAAGATAATTGCGCCTTGTAGATAGTTTCCTTTTAAAGGCACTTTCTGTGTAAAGCCGGATTGTATAAAAGTAGGCAGACGCAGATCCATCGCGTTTCTTTCAAAACTGAGATACATCTGAATATCGTTTACATAGCTCTGTTTACAATAATCCAGGTGCTTGCGGTAGAAGTTACATTCAGGTGCTTGCGTCGAGTCTATGTGGATATTATACCTTATTTAAACATTTCAATCTTTTTAATCTTCAACACTGTGATACAAATAAAATGTGATTGTTTTGTTAAAATGTTTTTCCTTTATTCTAAGACGCGATATTCACTCAAAACAAGAACGAATGCGGCCTGGAATTTACAATTTAACGGGCTTGGGTTTGCCCTGCTGGGAGGCAACGCGCTCGTTGTAGCGCTTAACTGCCTCAACGCGTGAAAGATTGCCCTTGCGCGCATAACGCTGGTTGATCAGAAACTTGACATCCATCTGCGAAGGAATAGGGGGAATTAATAGGGTTCGAAATTGGGGAACTTGGAAATTTGGGTAATTTTCTACTTACGCCCAGAGTGGACTCGTGGCGCTTACGCATTGGGCGCTTGATGCCATTGCGATGCGCCTTCTTGTTCTGGTTGTGATTTGTGTGATTCTTTGACTTGGCCATGGCGAATTATCAAACTGTTGTGTCGGCAAAAGGCAGAGGGGCAGTCGGCGGGTACCAAAACATGAAAGCATAAAATATTCATTATAGCACCAAATATACAGTTTTCTTAACGTAGTATTAATTGCAAAAATAGCCGATGGCTTAGTATAATTAAGCTTTTCGTAGTTTTACAATTATAATTATTTTTATTTGCGACCTACGTTTTTGACAGTTCAGCGGAAAAGAAGAGGAAGAAGCAGCGTTACTATCGATATTTAACAAAACAAAGCAACCAACTATCGATATATGTACGAAACAGCTGTTTTACTTTTTCAATATATGTGGCAACTCTATAGAGCTTCACTGTGAATGGTCAGTCCAAAAATACATCGCAAATTCTAAAATGAACAAGCAATGAAGCATGCCAGAAAGCAAACTTGAAATTTTTAAAATTTTATTTTGAAAATTGTCCACCAGAATTGCAATTTTTCGTTACAGCGATTTAGCATCCCCAACAGCAATTTTTGATGTTGCTGGCGGTCTTCTAGAACAACTGGAAAGAGTGGTATTTTTGTTTCTAGAGTACAGTTCCTATAAAAAGTGGGAAATACGCGAACACAAGATTCGGTCACACTGTATAGTAATAACACAAATACAACAATAAAGACGCAATAAGTTTGTTACTTTTTTATCCACGCCTTTAGGCAAAATATATATACACATTTACGTATTATTTAGTGTATAAATTATACACAGAAAAAGACACAATTATACTGTTGTCAGATTGGTAAGTGAGGTCAATGATTATTGGTGATTCATACACGACATGCATACGTTTGTGTGTATGTAGGTTTGTTAGAGATGTAGTTTCAAGTTCAGTGAATTGAAGTGGCTCAGTAGTTCCATTTTTACTGATCTATTTTGCGATTCAAATCAATTGATCGATAATGGGACTCCCATGGATGAGTCAATTGGCTTTAATGAACAATTATCAATTGAACGAAAATCAGACTGAAATGACAATAAGAACTATAATCAGCGACGTTACTCTTTCGTTCAGTACAAAAACTGGTTCAATTGAACTAAGTCTGAACGATTCGCTACATCTCTAATGTATGCATGTACTGTATTTGTGGTATCATGAGTCATCGGCTAAAACAAGTTATCACGACAACAGCAACCCATAAGCTTTTGCTTTTTTTCCTTTTTGTAATCAGACTGACGTCATATTCAAGGGAAAAATGAAAACAATCGTTTCTGCCGCAACCGCTCTATCGAGCAATACGAACAGTACGAGTCCAAACGCTGCACCGATAGTACCTAAAACGGAACCGGAACCGATTGGCACTGAGGAATCCATGGAATTTCAAACGCCCAACAGCAGTTCAAACACAAACGGCAACAAACGTCCTGCTTTTTTGGACCTTAATAAATCGGCGAAAAACAAGCGAGTAATGGCACCACTGCTGATTGACTCGCCAGATTTGTCTGGGAAAACAGTGAACACGCCTGATATTGAGAAATTCTTGCTGTCGAATAATCTACTACAAACGCCACAGCCGGGCACCGTGTTTCCAGCTAAAGTGGGTCCCATTACCTCCGAGCAGGAAGCCTTTGGCAAGGGCTTTGAGGAGGCGCTGCAGAATCTCCACTCCAGCAAGAATACGCAAGCGTTTCTGGGCAACAACACCAACAGCAACAGCGCTGTTCCTGCTGCTGCTGCTGCCAGTAATCCGGCGCCAGTTTCAACCACCATGACGGCCGTGAATAATGGCATCAGTGGGGGCACCTTTACCTATGCCAGCGTGGGTGAGTTCCATATTTTTATTACTGGGTTCTCTAACCCAAAGCTATGTCTGCTTTATTTGTTTACCTGAGCTAATTTCAACGTATATTTTTGCAGAAGGCTTTCCCGTTATTAAGGATGAGCCACAGAACTCCGTCGTTTCGCCAACTGTCAGTCCCATCGACATGGAAACACAGGAGAAGATCAAGCTGGAACGCAAGCGCCAAAGGAATCGCGTTGCGGCCTCAAAATGTCGCAAACGCAAGCTGGAGCGTATATCAAAACTAGAGGATCGTGTGAAAATACTTAAGGGCGAGAACACCGATTTGGCGGGCATTGTTAAAAATCTTAAAGATCACGTGGCACAGTTAAAACAGCAGGTCATGGAGCACATGGAAGCCGGCTGCAGTGTACAAGCAATTCCCAATCCGTCGTTGCTTGCTGGCAAATAACATACGGATATCCATGAGGGAACTGTGCAGCAATATATGGCGAGTTTAATCTCGGACGACAATGACACAGAGCCAGAAGACGACCAACAAGACCAGGAAATTGAGGACTCTATTGAAACGGCCGTAGATGAACACAGTGGTGAAGTGCTGCTCACAACAGTTGCCTTGGAACAAGAAATTTCGCTCGAACTATTGCTGAATGCATCATCTACAACTTTTGATTTGGACAATCTACCGAGTAATCATGTTGTGATTGATACAATTGACCATTTAACGGACTGCAGTGAGTCCACGGGCTGAATAACGATACCAATTTAGCTTCGAGTGCCTTTTTATAAACGTTATTGTCTGCTTTAACTTTGATTATACTCACGTGTAATGCCTTATTTGCTGGAGTTCTTTTAATTGCTTTTGAAAAGTGTTTTTTATTTAGTTCTAGATGTACAAACATTCAAATATAAGTATATATATGTACTTAGATGTATATTTAATAGATCAAGTATTACTATACGTGTTGATTATAAGAAAATATATTTACTAAACTGATTGGCTCAGAATTTATCATTGGATTTCAGGATTTTGTTTTCGACCAAAGGAAGCAACGAAGTTGTTGTCACTTACGCAGCAAATATAAAAAGGAGAAAACTATTGCAGATTTGAAGGCTCACAAACTGTCAGTTGGTAAAAAAAAAAACAAAAAAAATACCCCGAAGAACAGAAACTCACAATTCCTTAAACTTAAAGCCCAGCAATAAGAGGTGGTGCAGTATGAATGAAGTACGCCGGTTTTACATGGAGACACCAATAGTGACGCGGGCCTATATCACGGTCTGTGTGCTCACCACGTTGGCAGTGCATCTGGAGCTGGTATCGCCGCTGCAGCTGTACTTCAATCCTACGCTGATAGTGCGCAAGTACCAGGTTTGGCGATTGGGCACTGCATTCGTTTACTTTGGAACCGTTAGCATGAGCTTCTATTTCAATATGCTATTTACATATCACTATTGCCGCATGCTGGAGGATGGCTCATTCCACGGACGCAGCTCTGATTTTCTAATGATGTTCATATTCGGCGGTGTGCTGATGGTCTTATTTAGCACCTTCATCAACATGTTGTTCCTGAGTCAAGCGTTCACGTTGATGCTCGTTTATGTGTGGTGCAGACGCAATCCCATGGTGCCGATGAATATAGCCTGGATTAACTTTCAGGCACCGTATCTGCCTTGGGTGCTGCTTTGCAGTTCTGTGGTATTGGGCAATAGCGTTTGGGTTGATATCATTGGCATGGGCGTTGGCCACATCTACTATGTTCTGGAGGATGTTTATCCGCAGCTTGCCAACGGATACCGACTGATTAAGACGCCATACTTTCTCAAAAGGCTTTTCAACGAGCACATGGAGCACAATGATCAAGAACTTGTTGACGGCGAGGAACAGCAGATGTTGCAGGAAGAAGAGCTGGAGAACGATGATGAAGAGTAGCAACAGCTGTCGGCGGAGCTGCCCTTTACTATGCCCCTTATGATGAAGGCAAGATATGGAGCGATATGGGGTGAAATACTATTTAGCCAACGTTAATTCAAATGTGTACATTTAATTAAAATTGGTTTATTTTCTAAATCGGGGAGTCCTTTACTCAATTGTACTTTTCTATTGCCTTAAGTTTCCTTAGGAAGTTAGGGATTAATGTATTATTATACCCTAGCAGAGGGTATTATGATTTTGTCTCGAAATGTGTAATGGACTGAAGGAGACGTTTCCGACTCAACAAAGTATATATATTCTGAATCAGCATGAATATCCAAGTCGATACAGCGATGTCCGTCTGTTTCTATGCGAACTAGTCTCTCAGTCTTTAAAGCTACCGTGATGAATCTTGGCACAGACCCTTCTTTGTGCTGCAGACAGTACAAATGTCGGAACCGGCCGGATCGGACCACTATAACATATAGCTGCCATAGGAATGATCGACAATTATGTTTTTGTATGAAACACTTTTTTGGTTTTAAAGGTATCCTTACCAAACTATCAAACAGAGTCTCCTGAGAGTCTATACAATGTGACCAAATGTGGTCAACATCGGACCACTATATCACTATATAAAACTTTTTGTTTATAAAAATATTTTAGGCAAACTAAGTGAGGGTTTTACCAAAGACTGTTTAACCGTCTTTGGTTTTACTATACTTCAAATACAAAAATTAAACAATGAGGAATGGAGCCTGTTTACTTAAAAAAAAAACGATTATATCACCTTATATGATAATCTTTAGCAGCGAATAAGTAGAAAATGAAATATATTTCGCCCAAACATGAATTATTTTTGTGTAATTATATTTTTATTTAAAATCTTTACATAAAGTATGAATTACAAACTTTTTAGTGATTGGGGATTCAATATATCCTGTCAATACCAACATCTTTTTTGCAGAAGAAAGTATCATACTACTATTTACTACACTATATCTTTACATATAGTATGAACTACAAACTACTGTCAATACCCAAATCTCTTTCGCAGAAGAAAGTATTATACTAGTTAATTCTAAATAAATATCGCTTTTCCTACATTTTTAGTTTAGTTTATTAAAATTCGTATTATTGTCACAATGGAATTTTAAGGCACATTAGCTCCCATCCCCAAATGGATCGCACATTGGAGCCATGTTTATTGGCACTCAATAAAAATTAAGCATATCAGAAAGAAAACTTAAAAGAAATGTGTAATTTTAATAAAAACACCATACAAATAAAATGTGAGTTAAGCGAACATAAATAATGACATATGTAAATATTTCAAAGAAATCTCAAAATATGCATCTTTGAAAATACTTCAAGCACGAAAAGGCTAAACGACCAGCTTAATTATAATAACAAACAACCAGAAGATAACAAAACAAATAATGTTTATTGCAAATGTGCTAACAACAAATAAATTAACGAGTATGAGTTTAAAGAGTGATGCTTTGAGTTGACCCCAAAAAATACTTTTCATAAAGGAAAATAATAAAATAGAATGTGGAATTTCCCAGCCCTAGCTAGATTCTACTAGTTATAACTAAAATTCTTATTGCTTTGAAGACGCCAACTGAAACCGAAAACTGAGAAATGTACAGTGCGCACTAGATATAGTGAATAGCCGAAACAGCGCTTAAGAGTGAACAAATTGGTGGTTACATAAAAATATTTAAAGTATTCTTAAGAGAGACTCATTTATAAAACTTATATTCTTTGAACACCCTTGGCTATTAATTAGTTCACTTTACCGAGCGTGCTGTATTTGGCTCGCAGGATTATTTGGGCAGTGGAAAGCCATCAATTAGCAGGCTCTTTTCATCGCTTAGCTGGTACGGACCATCGCCAATTTTCGTATGGATTATATACTTAAGCAAATTTTTGGAATTAATATGCCCAACAGAGGCAAGCGCGTGGCCATTCTTAAGCTCCAGGGGCGGTACAGGAATGCCTTTCAAATATTCAACACTGTGTTGGGCATCATTTGGAAAGGCCAGCTGAATGGCAGCCAAAAGTCGCGGCACATGCTCGGCCAGAACATAAAGGCAAGCATTTGGACCCGCATCAAAGGTGTAGGCTGCCTCCAAGGATCCTACACTCTCGTTGTAATCATGCACGAAATTAACGATTGCGTGCGAGATATCGTTCATATAGACACAGGGCGGATACGTATCCAAGCCTATAGCGTGCAATTGATTTGATTCCTTCATGGTCACCTCAGCAAATGCCTTAAAGTCACGTGCTTCTATAGCCGCTGACAGATCCTTGATGCGTTGGGGCACAACCTCTTGGGCACGATGCTTTATCAGCGCGGAAGTACTGACAGCACGTTGCATGCCTTGGGTGGATCCAGTTTTTTTGCGTGCATCATTTACCACCAGTATAAGCATGTGCATGTTAGGCCAGTGCTCGGCGGGCACCAGCGGCACAGCCATGGAATCGCTGCCATCCTCCAAGGCACCGCGACGCCAATGCACAAAGCCGCCGTATAAGGCTGCGGCACGCTGAACCGCTGCCCTGTCGAGCCACTGTGGATAGTTCCTCCGTTAATGGCAGCTCGTAGAGGCGAGCCAGCGTATAGACGAGGCAGGCGTAGCCCGCAGCGCTTGATGCCAGGCCAGCCGCTGTGGGAAAGTTGTTGTATGAGGCAATGTGCAGTTTCCAGGCCAGGGGGAATTTGAGTGCACCATTTGCCAACGCAAGACGTTGGACACCTTCTATGCAACGCATGAGACGTGCATTTTCCTCGAATGCCACCGTTTCGCCATTTAGCCACATGCGATTTTGTTTAAAGTTCTCCGATGCGGTTATTGTGGTCTTGGCAGACATCTCATTTGTGTCCAGCGTCATGCTGATGGAGTCATTGATTGGAAGTATTAGCTCTTCGTTTCGCTTGCCCCAGTATTTAACCAGGGCCATATTAACGGGCGCCACACACGTTGCCGAAAACATTCTGCGTTCACACTACGAAAAACAATGGCAACATTAAGTTTAAATAACACACTTTCCCCAGCTTTCACCAAAAGCGGCGGTGGTCGGTCGATAGACCATCGATAAGGTTATCGGAATAAAAGCAACACCTGGTATTTTTGTTGGTATTTTTCTTAATGCAATGATAAATTTTGTATTGTGATGTGGTGAATGAGTGCAATGCGCATGATATTTGCATAATTATTTGGACGAGAACCATATTTTTAGTGTCCTTTATACAAATAGTAATACTAACTAAACCGAAGAATTATCCAAATAAAATTAAAAGTATTATTCCAGCGTACCTATCGATTGAAAGTATCATTCTACCATAAACAACAAAATACATAAAGTGCATTCGCGTTGGACGAAAACAATATAATCAATAGTTCCAAGTTACTCAAGGATATTTTGCTAACACAAATAAAAACAATTATATATATACGCAATATCATAAGGACTTTAACACAATGCCACTAACTGCAGAGAGTGCGGCTCAACAAATTCAGGTTGGTAAACAACTTTGCCAATAATAATGTATATTTACATACATATATACATCTTAAACCAGGATCGCCTGAAAGATATACAGCAACATATACACAAGGTCGACAGTGAACGGCGACGAGCAGAAACGTCTATTGCCAGCCTTGTCCGTGCCCAGCAAAGTCAGACTACAAATCCCAAAATGAAGACACTTCTACAGGCAAAAATCTTGGAAGCGACACAGGAAGAGGCCACAATTCGTTCGGCGCTGGCCAAAATACACGAAATACGTAACATAAGAAACGAACGCCGCATACAGGTGAGTTAACTTCAAAGGGTATACACAAACATTGCAAAAACAACTCACATTCGCACAGGCTCGCAACGCTGGCAACAAGGAAGCCATTCGTCGTGGTGCGCTGATGAAAATGGTGCAGCTGTCGGCGCAGACATTGCCGCTATTCGTGAGCAAGCCAGGCGAGCGGGCTCCAGCACTATGCGGTGCCATACCAGCGGAAGGCAACTACGTGGCTAAGGTGGGCGATAATGTAGCCGCCTTGGCGAAGGGTATCGATGAGGAGGAGAACTGGATATTGGCCGAGGTGGTGCAATTTTTGCATAGACAAAACAAATACGATGTAATTGACATTGATGAGGAGCAAAAGGATCGACACGTGCTGAGCAAGCGCAAAGTAATACCACTGCCATTGATGCGCGCTAATCCAGAGACAGATGGACATGCACTCTTTCCCAAGGACACAGTGGGTATGTACTTGCATAATATTGACACTGAATGTATACTAATCAACTAATTTCTGTATTTATAGTAATGGCTCTATACCCACAAACGACCTGCTTCTATAAAGCCATAGTAAATCGCTTGCCACAAACTGCAACAGAGGAGTACGATGTGCTTTTCGAGGACTCATCCTATCAGGACGGATATGCAGAGCCACTGCCTGTGGCACAGCGATATGTCATTGCATACCGACCCACAAAGAAGGGCGCCGGCAGCGGCAGTGGCAATTTGTCGTCTGCCTAAATGCAAGATGTAAAACACAGTTTTCTAATAGCTATATATATAATTATATACATAATCATAAACTTAATTATAATTTGAATTAATAGCTACTCATTCACTACTCATCATCGTCATTTTCAGCGTCATCATCGTTTTCATCATCGTCCTCCTCCATGGCGCTGTCTGTTTTGTCATCTAGATCGTCATCAGTGTGCAGCTGGAAGCCGTCTGCCTTTGTCCACGAACATTTCATGGTCAATCGAAACTTTGCCATTGGCTTACCCAGCAGTTTAAGGATGCGCGCCTGCTCGGGCGTCAGCACCTTGCCCTCTTCACACACCGTATAATCGCTATAAATCGTTACAACTCCTTTCTCCAATTTTGTTGGCAAGCCCAGTGAACGTAAATGTGGCTCCATTGAGTGTGCGAATTCCTCAAGTGGGCCAGCAGGCAAAGTAACAGTACTGGTTGCTGTGAAGCCGCTGCGCGCATATTCCACTGCCCAATAGTTTTCAGCCCATTCCAAAACTTCCTCCTTGGACTTCTCGGTGAATAACAGACCCACCTGACCATTGAGCCGTTTCGAAAGCTGCACAATATAGTTAACATGTATTATTTTAAGGTAAAAATGGAAACACTGCAGAATTACATAGAGATTTTGTTCACATACCTTATGTATGCCCGTCTCTACTTCCTCGGCCTTTGTGCGGCCTAAGCCGATTTGCATTATGCGATTTTTGCCAAATATGAAACGGGAATTCTGCTTCCATTCCTGTCGCAAGTCCTTCAGCAGATTATTGCGCATATTCTGTACCTGGAACACGAAAATGTTGGGATACTTTTCCACACAAAATCGGATATCATCGATGATCCGCTGTTTCCACGCGAGGCCCTTGCGGTCGGTCTTGGTTAAAGAAACTGTAAAGAAAAAAATAGCAAGCGTTATATACTTGGCACTGGGTTGATCTTTGAGATTTATTGCATACCTTTCTTATCACGTTTGGAGCGCGGCATTTTAACTATTTAATATGATTCCCTGCACAAATTTAAAACAGAAGTAAACACGTGCGACCGCTACGATGAATAGTTAATCGATGCAGAGGTTATCGATTTTTACGGACTGCCAACGCGATTGAAAATCAACACACGGCTGCTAATTATAAAAGCCTGCCGATTGTTAGCACTCACGAGTGTTTTTACGCTTCTAAAGTCTGGTCACACTGCAACAATAGCCGACGAAAGGTGTGTTTACGTAGTAATTTTACATATCTTAGGTTAAAAAATAATTTAATTAATGTTGTGTCTGAATTAGAACCTGTGTTGTCTTCGATATTCTCCCATAGTATATTTGTTAACGCGCAGTGAGTAATATTTCTGTCGTTTCTGCCTACTCAATTGTGTTCCAACTTTGGTGCGCCATGTTGTCGGCGATGCAGAAACCGCATTTTTTTTTCACATTTATATTGAACTGGAAATTAAAACGCAGTGAATTATTTATCAATTGAAGCATACAAGAAATGCGGCGTGTGATATGCAAGTTGGTGCAACATCGCTGCAATATAAATCGTAAATGCATTACAGCAAATTAACTGTTTCAAGTAGGACGCTGCTGATGACGTAATTTAGTGAAACCGAGAGGGAGCATTGCCAACATTAAGAAATTTTTAATCAGTTAGAATTCAAATAGAGCGTTGCCTGCTTATGGTCGGATATGCTATTGTGCTCGGCGCAAATTCAATGAAATCAACATTAGAATTAAAGCAATAATTTTCTGGCGCTTATCAAAAGCACACAATTGCTGATAAGGTGCCGTCAGAGCCACTGAAGTTAACAAAAAAAAGTTAATTTAATCAGTGTGCAGATAAGCGCTTGAAGGTTTCAACAGGTACAAATTTTGTCTGTGCGTGAGCCGTAATTCAAGGGCTTTGTTTAAAACCAAGTAGATACTAAGTGAAATAAAGAGTTTCGCGTGTTTTCGAACGCCGCCCAATGTTGGATTTAGAAGAGTTTCCTTTGTAAGCTTCTTGTTTATACCACTGTCATTTTGCATCTATCTAAACCTTAAGGAAGAAACTTCATAAAGTTATGAAGTATCTATGAAGTATCTTAGCTAAGATTTCGTTTTCTGCAACTCAGTCGAGCAATAGTTAAATTTTCTTCTTAATTGTAACATTTAAGGTAAAATCACTTCCGCAACATGTTCAAGAAAGTTAAATTGTTAACAGGCCTGCAAATCTCAAAATGTTGATTATCTTGCAGCAATGTTCAAATAAACACGTACTATTATTGCCGCACACAAGGCCACAAATACAATTTGTAACATTCGAATTCAAAAATTTAACATACGTATGTACGTAAGTACGTACATACGTACATTCACACATCCAATGCTCGTACGTCTCATTCAAATTACTCAATTAAACGACAATTGCGCACAATTGACGACAGCAGCGAGCGGACTGCGGACTGCGGGCTGTGAGCTGCGAACGCTTGCCAAGCTCCTCCCCAACATTTCAGTGGCATGCGTCATACACAAAGCTGCAGCTTGTAATGGCCAACAAATTTCAGCTATTGCAATTTGAGGCAAAATAATTATTAAGTACTTGGAACTCTAATGATTTATGATAATATGCTCAGTTTCTTACATTAACCCTATAAGGATCCTCCAGTTCTTTTTTGTACAGCTCGTCGAATCGGCTACGATTATATTTTAATTACTATTAGCACGCCAAAAATTAAATTTTTTATTATATTATTTTCATTGATCGTAAACCAAGCTTATTTATATTATTTTGTGTCCATATTTAAATATATTTTTTGCGTCGTTGAGTCCGCAGAACATTCTAGGGTTAACCATAACAACAACAACAGGTTTGTGTGCATTTAAAACTTAACGAACCCATTTCACTTGTGTGTCACCTGGCAACATTGTTTTTGCGGCCAGGTTGGCAACACTTACCGGTATCCACTCATTTTTTTTGTACCTACTCCGACTCTTTGTTCGCGCTCCCTCTCTCACTCTCATTTGCTGTAGCGGCATGCGCCGCTGTCTGTGTGTGTGTGTGTGTGTAACTGCCTACGCACACTCAGATACAGATATAGCGCTTACTGTGTGCAACATTTGCCGTCACTTTTAGTCGTTCGCCGTTCGTTGGTAGTCGTCGTTGTCGTTTCGAGTGATTCGAATGTAAGGTAACCAATTTGCATTACTAATGTGGGGCGAAATATATGTACATGCATATAAATTATAAAACATAAAGTGACAGTATTATTATAAAAAAATATACCAAGAGTATTTGGATCTCAATATTGCCGACACATGTGCAAAAGCCGCATCATGAAAATTTTCAACATGCTGCCATGGAACAATCGATAAAAATACTACGCAAAAAGACGAAAATGTTGAGAACTGTGTATTTGTGCAAAAAATACATGGGTATTGGTACATTTTGTATATATGTGTATGTGTGTGTGTATGTATGTATATGAATATATGTACCCGTGAGATTCGTTTGTAGCTTCGTATTTTCAGTGCTTTCGTTTGATTGTTGGCGGCCGTGGCAACAACAACTGACTTGGCTAACGCGAAGGCGAATTCTGTGGTGCTTAAGTGTGTTCTGGTCGCTAGGCGTTTTGCTCGTCAATAGCTAAAATACATACATATGTACGTACATACTATGTATGTTCATACGAACGAATGAATCTATGTATGTATGCACGCCAGAAAATTTATTACGCACATGCAGTGCATGTGATGAATTCTTTGCCTGGAAAATTTTCAAACACAGCATATGTAGATACGTGCATACATACATACATTGGATGTATGTACGTACATCGCGTACATACCTAGTTTTATTGGATTTGCTGTGTCACAACTCACCACACATATGTATGTATGTACGTACATACTTACGAGTATGCACATATGTATGTATATAAAAATATATCTGAAAAGATATATGAACATATGTACATATGAATGTAAGTGTACGACACACGCGGTTACGTGTTCTTTTATGCCGCACTGCTCTCGCTGCTGCGTTTGCTTGTTTGTGTATGTGTGTGTGGTTGTGTTCTCTGTGTCATGCTCTCTCTCTCTTCGGTGGGATTATTTTTATACTTTTTGTTGCGCGCTCTTCACAACCCTCCCCCTCACTAACAGGCAGACACACTTGTTTCTTGCTAGCTAATGTATGTATGTACATACATCCATGTGTATGTAACTTGATTTGATGCTTTTCAAATTCTTGAACCGCTTTGAAATTTACAAAAAAAACAAAAAATTTATTTACCTCAAATATATTTGTATGTAATCATCGAATGCAACGAAACAGATGAAAGCTTGCTTCATTTGTCTATTTTTCGCTGTGTATTGGAATTTTGTTCTTATCTGCATTTCTCTATATGTAGCCGTATTTTTTACTCTGTACTGCGCATGTAGCCGCAGCCGCGACGACCTCATGGGGCCGGTGTGGTGAGTTTGAGCTTTGCCGCCCGGTGTGGTGTATTTGCTAGTACACCAGTACACACACCACGCACACACACACACCAGCAGGCAAGCGCCGTTTTCGCAGTAGCCAAAGTTGCCGTCATCGCACAATTCTACAAACGGTTTCGAATTTTTTTTTGCCGTTATCTTCAATCTGTACCACTGACCGACGCTTTGGCAATGCCCGTCGTCGCCGTCGTCGTCGCACTGACATTTCCCCAACTATTAGCGGTTTTTTAAAACCTTTCAACACACTAGTACAAGTTGAAATACCGATTCATATGGCATAGGTGTGTGTGTGAGTGCATACTTTAGCTGGTATACATCGTTGTGATTGTTCAAAACATCGATACTATCAAAAATTGGTTAAGTTAAAAAATGTGTTACAAGAAAGAAGCTATACAAAATTTTATACAAAACTCAATTTTGGTCTGATTGTTCCTATAGGATTGTTTCTATGTATGTGGTCCGATTTTGATAAAATTATAGGAAACTAAAGTATAATCAAACTCTCACTTAGTTTGGATGTAAAACAATAAAAATTTTCATATTAAAAACTCATTTTTCACCCGATCCGATTTGGACTAAACTTGGTCAGATTGTAAAAACTCTTTGAAAACTCGGTTTGGATGAGTTTGAGGATATCTTTATAAACTAAAACGTTTTTCATATAAAAACATAGTTTTGACCAACATAGACCAATCATTTCTATGGCAGCAATATGTTATAGTAGTCCGATCCGGCCTGTTCCGACATACATATGTACTGCCTGCAGCAAAAAGAAGGTTACGATAGCTTTAAAACTGACAGACTAGTTTTCATAGAAATGGACGGATCGACTCGGATATTCCTGCTGATTCAGAATATATATACTTTGTGGGGTCGGAAACGTCTCCTTCGAGACAAACTTATAATACCCTCCTGCTAGGGTATAAAAATATGGATTTAATAATCAATAAATACAAAAATACTTATTTAAATAACCCCACATTGCATATCAAGATATTCGTCAGGAAACTACAAATTGAAACCAAAAAAAAAATAATAAAGATATGGACCACATTTTCCGTATAAAATGGGAAAACTTAAATTTATGATTTCGAGCTCAGAAACGAATGTTCGATTGATATATCGGAGAAAATCATAGATGATGTATTCCCACCACTAATACAAAGTATGTACGTTGAACGCACACACTTACATCAAAAATAGCTTTGTGGTTGCCTCTTGCACTCGCCGCTACTTCCTCATTGTGCGGCATGTCCAACAAAATGACGCAGTCCATGACGCATAAAATTCGATTTATTGCTGCGAGCTTATATTGCTTGCCCCCCACACCCCCCTCTATTAAAAGGAGGGAGTGGCTGCATGTCATACATACATATGCATAAATACATACATACATACATACTGTGTTTAGAAATGAAAAGCAACAATATAATCCCGTTGCGGTCTGCTTAATTTTAATTTTCCCTATAATACTTTATAAAAAAACAAGTCAATTGACCTAAAAACGAGCAACGCCAAAAAATTGCTCCTAAGCAAAACATACATACATATGTATGTACATACATACCTACATACAATCTAATTACGTACATACATACATATGTTTGTATGTAAGTGCACTTGGTTGCAGCCAAAGGGTCAATGTTTCTAGACTTTGACGGTCGATTGCGATCGTTTATAGAATCTAAAGATACAAACATATGTACACAGTTGAAGCATACATATGTACATTGTACGTACATACATAGATAACAAGTGGGTGGGCGTACATGTATTTAATACTAGAGATGGGCGTGGTACAAGAATCACGCGGGAATTCTGCCGGTCCCAAAACTCGTCTCGGGTAATTAACAAATTTATATGCATTCTATATGCAGTTTTGAATTTGAGTATTTTGGCGGTATTCAAATTTGGTCACATTTAAAAGTAAACAAGAATAAAAAGCTATTTTCGGTGCATCGAAAAGTTGTAGATTGATTGATGCTGATTATGAATAATACGTATTATCTTATGTATATATATTTTAGGTATTTAAAACTTTGATTTCACGATAAAATGTGACATTCCGCGCTTATCTCTGGCTCATTACATACAAACGTATACACATACTTGTATTTCAGTGCATTAGATATAAGATTTGTTAGCTTTTTGCAAATCAAGCCATAAATTCTTGCTTTATATGTTTGAAAAGTTTTAAGAGGATATTTCCATTACTTTGGCATTTTTTTACCGGGTTGTTTATAGCACTTGTAGCCCAGCACGATAACATTTGTGCATTGGGGTCATTGAGCATTTATCTTTGACATCTGCGTACATACAAACAATATGTTTGTATATGTACATATATGCATATGTATGTACATACCAATATACACATTTACATATATATGTGTATATGTACTTGGCTGGTTGCTCACACACCCCACACACACAAACACACACATACACACAGAAAGCCACAGATTTCTCTCTTTATTTCTTTTTTAAAATTTTATTCATAGTTTATTTTTAGCTTTTCTCTCAGTATGTATGTTTATTTTTTTTGTGTTGTTTTTTTTTTCTTCATTCCATTTGGTTGCCGTCGCTGCCTTTTTTTACACATTCGAATTTCGAACATTCCCGTGCACATTCATTTCGTATCAATGTGCATCTTAAAGATAGGCACAATAAAATCAATCGAACAGATTTGATTTGCGAAGCCATGGCACGTGTATTCCCATTGCCAAAACAGCTTAAATCACACAAATTAATTTATACAACAATGTAAATAGGTTTTGGAACACCCACCCACACATACATACATACATAACTGTCAAAAGCACATATTAAAAGCTTGAAAGCTCCCATGGGAGTAATAATTTTGTCATTATTGTTTAGTGCACTCCCCAAGGATAATGGAAAATGTATCAATCAGCCTCACTCAGCGTTTATTTATAAACATTAATCAATCAATATTTATGTAATGCTTGCAGGTGTATGTATGTCTACGTACCACATATACATACATACATACATAGAGGCATGTAAGGTCAGAAAGCTTGGGAAAGCGTCCTTTAGATAAAGGCAACAGGTTACCCCTTGTAGCGTAATATATATGCATGTGTATCTGCTGTTAAAGATAATAAAATGTTGAAATGTTGATATACAATAACACACAGCTGTTTAACAATTAACGCTATTGTTTATTTACTTTCACAATAGCAAAGGCTTTAAATATAATATTAACACAATTGTTTATTTATTTGTGTGGCCTGGTAATTGGAAATTGTTTATCAAAAACCTTTAACATAACAGACCATATTGATTATAACAGCTCAAGTTCCAACGAACATTTACATATATACTTACATGTTAACAAAGAACTTGTCTCGTGACTCTTCAGCTCTCTTTGGTTTTTTATCAGCTTTAGTTATTCGCAACTTTATTTAATTGAGAGAAATATTTGCGCTGAGTTTATGGATGTCCAAATGACGCTGTTTTGATGACTCACTCGTGAATAGATGCTAATTGTCACACATGAATACGAATACATGAATATTTGCCAAGTTCAACAAAGTTGTTAAATTTTTTGACTCATTTTAGCAACTTATAAATATTTGACTTTGAAATGCAAATGAAAATCATTTAGAAGTGGCCAAATCTAATATGTATGCTTTTAAAAACCTGCACACGTTTCAATGCAATCGAAATCAATGTTATCGATAACTGCAATCGATAGGCAAACTTTGTTCCCCACGAGAGAAATTGTTAACTCTTTCCACACAACTATTTTGTAAGATATTAAACATATTATTGTTGATATTAAAACTCGTTTATTGTTACAGCAACACAAGATAGCGAATATAATATGTATAATTAAAAACCTGCATTCATTTCAATGCAATCAAATCAATGTTATCGATAACTGCAATCGATAGGCAAATATCTTTTCCAATGAGAGAAATTGTTAACAAGTATTTTGTAAGATATTAAACACTCCATTATTGTTATAGCAACACAAGATATCGATTTTTGTTCCAGCACAGATTGAGATTGTTAGTTAATCAAGTTTATCACGTGATTTGTTAGTTAAGAAGTGCCTTAATAAATGATTGCAGTAGCTAAAGTTAAATTGAAAAAAATGTTATACTTAAAACAAAATCTAGGCTCCAAAATTAGTTTTTCAACTTTGTAAGTTATAAAGATCCATAACACATTGAGCGCAAATTGTTAAATATGTTTTTTTTTATGTTCTGGCCACAAAGTTTCGCATAATATTGGCAGAGAAGTATGCAACGCGCAGCTGCCGGCCGCAGCTGACTTCCTGGCGATGCCGCAAAGCGTTGCTCCTTCGCATTAGCTCAACCCAATGTTTTAGCCAAGTTCGTGCTCGTTTTAGTCGAGTTTCGGGCCTGGTTGAAAGCGCAACAGTACAGCGGCGGCGGTCTACTTGTTTCCTCGTTGTTGCATTTGTATTTGTGAGTGTGGTACAAAAAAAAAGAAAGGATAAAACGTGTTGAAAAATTGGCGAGAGAACTAAACGAATTAATCTTAAGCCCAATTGATAGCAGGCAAACAGATGTGTCTGAAAAAGAGAACAATTTTCTATATACAAAATGAATAACTGTGTTTGACCAGGTGGCCAATAAATATTTATTGGCCGCTTAATTGGTCAGCGGGGGGAAACATGATGTTTGAATTATTAAATAACAATCGGCATTTGTCGTATATATTTCATATATATATATATATTTATATATATTCCTATTTGCTTGCAGATAACCAGTCACATACTGTGAGCGACGCTTTGAGCCGTGGATTCCTCTTACTTTAATTAATTTTTCTGCTGTCTATCAACTGCAACAGAGTTCGTGCGTGGGCGAATAAAGTAACAGACACACACACACACACGAGCACACAGGCACTCATACAAATTATACAATATTATTAGTTGTCAAGTAAAACAAAAAACAATACAAACAGCAAAATGTCGACAGTCGATAAGGAAGAACTGGTCCAGAAGGCAAAATTGGCCGAGCAATCAGAACGGTAAGCTTCAAAACACAACAGATCAAACAATTATAATTATAATACTAAATAAATGAATTGCCTTATGGATTATAGCTACGATGACATGGCCCAGGCCATGAAATCAGTCACAGAGACGGGCGTCGAGCTGTCAAATGAGGAAAGAAATCTGCTCTCCGTTGCTTACAAAAATGTGGTTGGAGCGCGCAGGTAAGTCGCTTATAACAATCGAACTTTAACAATCATATATCTATTATATATTATATATTTATGTATCTATATAAATCAATTAACTATATACAACAACAGGTCATCGTGGCGTGTCATTTCCTCCATTGAGCAGAAAACCGAAGCATCCGCCAGAAAACAACAGCTCGCCCGCGAGTACAGAGAGCGTGTGGAGAAGGAGCTTAGAGAAATTTGCTATGAAGTTCTGGTACGTACATATATACATCTGCCCATGACCATGAATATTGTTAGCTACCCTACCCACCATCTACCCAATAAGCAAATTATGATTGTATTCCCCCACCGAACTGTGGCGGCTGTCTACTGCGCAGGTCCTGTTCCAACGCCTGTGGGCGGTGCTAGCTCCAGCTTATGTACAAGTATAGGTAGTATAGATGTTGCATATATACATATATACTAGTATAGCCGAGTTTAAAGCGGTAGCCGCGTCTGCTTGTCTAGTTTGATTATAGTCGCCCCATCTCCTGTCTGACAGAAAGCGCAGTTGCAGCAAATATGTATCGGAGATATACAATGTATACTTTTTAGTACGCAATAACTACTTTATATCAGTATTTTCTGTTTGATAAAACTACTAAAAGTTCCAAAAATTAGAAAAGTATATCTAAATATTAGTATATCAACCATTTTAAAATATACTTGAAGAATTTTGGTATTATTTTCTTGATGTGTACTTAAAAGAACAGCACAATATAATGCTACAGTATATTTTTAGTATTTTCTATATTAAAAGGACCAACAAAAATATACCTCTATAATATACAAAATACTAAATATATAGTAATACTAGTATTTTTCTTCTCTAGTATACAAAATACTAAATATATAGTAATACTAGTATTTTGCCATTTGTGTATTAAATACGTAAAATCTTGAGTATTTTTAGAATTTTCAAAATAAAATCCAAATGCATGCATACTTAATCATTTGGGTACTCAAATTTAAAAGTGCCCACATTTTTGGATACATATTCATTTCGATTACTCCTAAGTATAAGTACTGGGGCAGACTATAAAACTCTGTTTTGAAAGCTATTCTTGGGCGTATACGGTTTGGGTACTCCTTGCAGATCTCTAATGAGTAGGCGCATATCTGTAAGTGTGTTTGTTGCAATCAATAAATCTATTTATAAAATAGAAATTTTCCAGACGCATTGCTGCTACAGACTGCACAGAGTCCTATAGAAAGAACCACAAAATATATATATACATTTATAGCATGCGACTAAGACGAGTTAGCAACAGCAGCAAAGGCCCCAACTAGGATTGATGAATGTCAATTGAATTACTGTGTAATTTGTTATTTTTGTTATTTTAAAGCGTTGACCTATTAAGTGTAATAGTTTTTACATGTCAGAGCCACTACAGTTTAAAAATAAATCAATGTACACGCATACATACATAGTATACATATATATAAAAAAAATTCCCTACCCTTTGGACGGGGGCGGCGGGCGTTAGCTTTCGTTTTCTTTGGTGACAGAAAATCGATAAGACTTTGAAGTATTGCAGTCAACTGTAAAATTGGCATACTTATGTACACATAGACACATTTATTTATATATCAGCATCAACCTGAGTAACATGGAGTTTAAGAACAGGCTTAAGTGGGATTTTGGGGCGGCTTATTAGGAATATTTATTTATAATTGAAGATGATGTTAACCTTAATACCTACCTGGGCTACAAGTGTTTACAAATTAATTCTCTTGCATATTAAATATAACATATTTTTGGTTTTTCTTGTATTTACAGGGACTTCTGGACAAATATCTTATTCCAAAAGCCAGCAATCCAGAAAGCAAGGTTTTCTATTTGAAGATGAAGGGAGATTATTACAGGTATTTAGCTGAGGTCGCCACAGGAGACGCACGCAACAGTAAGTATTCAATGAAGAGTGAGAGATGGCTAAATAATGATATTTATAAAGTATAAATACATAAACCAAAAATCATAAACAATTTATTTTGTGTGTTTAAACAAATGCAGCTGTTGTTGACGATTCCCAAACCGCTTACCAGGATGCATTTGACATTAGCAAGGGTAAAATGCAGCCAACACATCCCATCCGCTTGGGACTTGCACTTAACTTCTCAGTCTTCTATTATGAGATTTTGAATTCTCCAGATAAGGCTTGCCAATTGGCTAAACAGGTTAATAATACACACAAAACAACTAAGTAAAATGTCTGGCAAGCAAGCGAGCAAGCAAACAAATGAAAAAGTGCAACAAAAAACATTTCATTTAATTATTATATATTAAGAAAATATTATACTCACTGGAATTATTAACTTTGTTTTTGTATTTTTCTTTTTTGTTTCATTGATTTGGTACAAATTAATTAACGTACATATTTTAAGACGTCGTTGAGGACTCGAAAAAAGCTTATCAAGAGGCATTCGATATTGCTAAAACTAAAATGCAGCCAACACATCCAATCAGATTAGGTCTTGCACTCAACTTTTCCGTCTTCTATTACGAAATAATCAATTCACCAGCGAGGGCTTGTCATTTAGCTAAACAGGTTCAAATTTTCAGTCTTTTTCTACACATTTATGTTTGTTCATATGTTTATTTAACTTTTGTTGTTATGTGACTAACATCCGTAACTTTGCTTTTTCCAAAATATAAATAAAAACTGATGATTCCTAAGAGTATTTATGATCAGTGATACAATCATTTAGAGCACGTCATCTTCTATCATCTATCATTATAGTTATCATATTATTTGTATGATACTTTCTTTTTGCTCCGATGTGACAAACAGAAAGCAAACTGACAAATATCAAGTATCATTGATCAAAATTCTCTTCTGAATACTGCCATTTATAATACATGTTGTATTTACTCACAGTCTGAGGAACATACAGACATACATATGTAGTTTATTTGCATGTTGAGCATATAGTAAATAGCTTCATATTTGGACAACAAATCTAAACACCTGGCTTATATTCCTGTGCGCCTGTTAACACTCCACAATGCGTAAATTCAAACCTTGCTGGTGAAGTCTAATAATTGTAAGAGAAAGGTCGTACACACACACACACAACCAGTTATGTAACGTGTATTAGTTTTGATTTTGCCAGATAAACATGTTTATTTATTATAATTATTTTTGAACTATTTTATATTCTTGCTTACAAAGTTACATCAGGGTATTACTAAAAAACAGTTTGAAATGTTCCTCTAAATGAACTTAAATGCTTTTGTTATGCACTTGAACAAGAACTTGAACTTGATCTTGAACTTGCATTTACCTTGCCGGCATTTTGCATCGTTATTGTTATATTTAATAGTATTATCAATATTTAATATAATTTTATTTAATGTGCACAATACAGGCGTTCGATGATGCGATAGCCGAGCTGGACACACTCAACGAGGATTCATACAAAGACTCAACACTCATCATGCAATTGTTGAGGGATAACCTGACTCTTTGGACCTCCGATACCCAGTTAGATGGCGATGAGCCACAGGAGGGCGGTGACAACTAACCAAACAACTAAAATGTTTCCTTTTTGACTATGCAAATATTATTCAGTAATACAAACAAAACAAAACAAAACAAACAAAACAAAACAAAAGCAAGAAATATAAAAACAAATCTTTGAAGTCGAAGGTAATACAAGGCAGCAGAGCAGCAGTAATGTAATAATAATGCAACATCAAAATCAACATCAGCATCCAGCATCGACACAAATACAAAACATAAACAGAATAATAGCAGAATTTTGATTCAGCTTGTTGTGGATGTGTGTTGATATTGTGAGAGAGGCTGATCAAACAACTAAAGATGAGGAATCTGATTAGACAGTATATATATCTTGTATGCATATTGCAATTGAGGGCATATAAACCAGCTGAGAAACAGAACACTTTTCTAATTAAATCTATAGATGCATTCGAGTCAATATTGTAAAAAGAAAAAGCCGATGAAAGTCTAAATTTAAAATGAAAATAAAAGTATAGAAAACAAATGTCTTAATTTGCTTCACATGCCGTTCAAGTTGTCTTTGTTAATAATATGCTCATACAAATAATTATATACGAATTCAAAGGATTCAAAACAAAACAAAACTACTTGAGTCAAATCTAAATAAGCTATCAGATATCAGTTATCAGCAGGAAGATGTGTATGGCAAAGATGTGAATTTTGTTTTGTGTAGTTATTTACTATTCCGCTGTTTAGGCCAACTGCGTACACTATACATATATATGCCTAAAAGTAATATTATTTATTATAATTATGTTTTAATAAATAATTACATTTTGTTTTATATTAACATACAAGCAAACAACAACAACAGAACACAAGACACAGTCAACAAAGAATATAATGTCTTTTATTTTTGTTTAATGCGCTGCGTCGCTTTCCTTAAACACAAAGGCTAATTGGTTTATACATATATGTAATTACAAATAATGCCCATATATATTTTTCGTCGTCAAAGAAGAACAATCCTGCAATTCTGCAGAACCCAAGCGAACCAAAAGAAACAAATTATGTATTATTTGTAATTCTTTCTTTTCTAAAATACAACAAATAAAAAAAACAACAGAAAACTATACTTTTTATTTTGACCTTTTTTTATATCTTATTTGATTTCTTTTTATTTCACACAGTGTTGCATTTAGAATACAAACTTTGTTAACAATTGTTTCTGTCATATTTTATAAATGCCTGTTGAGAACAGTTTAAACCAAATAATGTTATTGATGATCTAAAAGTTGACACAAACGGGAACTTTATATATAAATATTGAATTCAGTGCGCTAATGATGAGGATAATTTGAAGGCATAAGTTCTATTGTGCCTGTTTAATTAATTACTTTTATTTATTTTGATTTTTCTTTCGAATGTTATATATAAATTACGTATTGAGTTAATCGTCATGAATGGAAAGCTTATGCCAACAGATCAGGGCTTACGCCAGCTGGATCAAGAATATGAATAATTAATATGATCGATGCGATAACTATTTATAGCGTACTTATATACTATATATGTGGTGTACTTACTATATGCAATTTATGCAAAAATCAACAGCAAACAGTATCAATGTGCAATTGTTATAAATGTCTCAGTGTATTTTTTTCCTTTTCTATAATCATTCATGTGTTTAAATGTAAAACCCTAGCCAAATCGGTGTGTGAAGCAAGTGTAATTGGAATTGTTTATTTGTTTCTTTGAATTATTGATACTAAACTCTACAAAATGCAACATATTGCTTTATTGTTGATAATGACTATTTAGGTTTGTTTATCAAGTTGTTTAAGTGCTAACTTCATCAACAGGCAGAAAGAACACACACAAAACAAAAACAAAAACAGGAAATGATAACTAATCAAAATACAAATACTTATATTGAAAGCTAAGTATATTCAATTTTAAATTCAAGAAGGCGTCAAACAAGAGCTACATAAAAGCGCTAATATATATACACATATATATATATACATATAAACTATTATTGTCCAGGAAATGAAAATAATAATATGCAAAAATATATATATACATATATGTATACATGTGTGTGTATAAGAACAGTAACTGTATATTTTCGCAATTGAATTTACGCTTACAATATAAATAATAATAATAATAATAAATAAATGTGAGGCATATGAAAGGTTTTTAGTCGCAACACGCTAAACAAGTCGAATAACCAATGAAACTGCAATACATAATACTACATACTACATTTAAAAAGATCCAAATGAGTTAAAAAAAAACCAAAAAATAAAAAAAAACAGAGCACACATTAATTGTATGCATAATGGAGGCAAAGATTGATGTGAACATTTAAGTTTATTGAAATTACAGTTTCTTAATTACCAAAAAAAAAAAAAATGAAAAAATAAAATAAAAATTTAAAAATGAAATCTATATTGTTTTTATCTTACTTTATCAATTGAACAAAGTAGGTCTTACAAATCTGTTAGAACTATCTACATATACACACAAAATTGTGCAAAATTCTAAGAACTAACTTATTTGGCATGCATTTCAATAAATTTTTTGTTTTCAGAAAATTTACACTCAGGTATGTGTACGAAGTATGTAACGAAGTATCGAAATACTATATGGTCTTAAATGATCCCATAGCGTAATTCAACTACAAGGATTACTGCCAAAGTATCACTATTCAAATTATAATAGATACTTTTCCAAGGCCTACACATACTATGGCGGGTTCGATACCAAACCAATCGATCAAGTAAATATATATATTATATAAGATACATATTATGTTAATATCCAACTGTACAGGAGCGTCACCAGCAAAGCGAAGTCATAGATAGCGATGGTTCTAGTTTGGCAGAAAGGTTGATGGCCTTTAAAGCCCATTTGATAAACTTCAGGGATGCGGCTAAAAAATATGAATATTTAGTTGCCTTAAGGGAACGTGATGTAGATTTGTATTATCATTTCTTATGTGAGAACACCGTTGAGGCACTGTCTGTGCTTGCTGCGGTCGATGGCTGCGTTGGTAATTGTACTGAATTAGGCACACCATTTCTCTATAAGTGAGTACCCAACAATATTAATTACAAGAGTGGTGTAAACCTGTACGTAATTCTAGTCCACGGATGGAGATCGAGTGCAAGGATTGGGCCAGCAATCCACTTGATGTGTCTAATACTGTGGCATACCTGCAGAGACGCGTCGATGCTGACAGGCAAGCAAAACACCCAAATGGTCCTGTCAACACCCAATGTGTGAATAGAATGTGGTCTAAAAAGGGTCTGATGATAACCCCAAAACAATGTTATATGATATATGTGGCGAACAAAAAAAGGATTTAATTGATTTACGAAACAAACAACTTTCACCAAAATAAAAGTAGAATGAAGTGAAACCATATGTAAGTTGAACACGTATCTATGTATATAGAATTCTAGCATAATATGTAAAGAAATGCGGGCCTTAGTTTATCCTCACACTCAGTTATTTCTTTGTAATTATTGATAGTTTTTCATAACCATAACATGACGGCATTTTGAGTCGTTATGATTGTATATATACATATAACCAATATCTAATTTTTTATTTTTAGAATACAATATAATTTATAACTCACAACAGACCATAGAGGATTCATGCAAATGGAACAGTCATCATGCAGTTGATGAGGGATAACCTGACATTCTCCCGATGAGGGAAAACAAAACAATGACTATGACTATAAAAATAATCAAGAAATCAAAAAAGTAATACAAGACAGCAGCGCGTCAGTAAAAATAATAAAGCAACATGAAAATAAGCATCATCATCGACACATATACAAAAGAAAGCCTGATCAAACTAAAGAAATTAAATCTAATTGGACGGCATATATATCTTTAAATATGTAAATATTAGAGAAAATAGATAAATCAATATTTTTAAAGATATATTTTAACACGAATAACTTGCATTGTGTCTAAGAAGAATTGAAAGGATTTAATATTTCTTACTTGCTGATAAAGTTGTCCTTGCAACACAATAAAACATACAAGATTCCTATATTTTGCGTTTTAAAAAATTAAATTATTTGACAATTGTATCCTGATATTAGGGATATGAGCATTAATCTGCATATTTTGTATTGCTTTGTTTCAAAACTGGAAAATCAATAAACAACCCAACAACAAAATTCAATGACCTTTTAATATTCCTTTAACCGAGAGTATAATGTATATAATGTATTAACAGAGTGGGCGCTTTTTACTCCCTGTACGCAAAAAAGGGTTAAAAGAGAGTATCAAGTCTGTGCAAATGTATGTAACTGTCTGAAGGAGACATCTCCGACCCCGCAAAGTATATATATTCTTGATCTGAATAAATTTCCAAGTTGATTTAACAATTTTCGTCTATCTGTCTCTATGAACCGCTTCGATCTCAGCAACTATAAGAGCTTTGGAATGTAGGTTCGTATACCGTACACAGATCAAGTTTGTTTCAGATTTAGATATCCACCCCGCTCTCCTGTAAATCGATAAAAGCTATTTATAGCTACAATTTTATTGATATAGCCTTGTGATTTGGCATGTAGTTTATTTGAGTCAATCTTAATCTGCAGTCAAAATTTCAAAGTGATCGGATAATGCACACGGAACTTATTCACGAAAGGGTGAAGCTGTAAGCTGCAGCGCAGCCGCTTGTGTGTTTGTGTGTGTATGTGTCAGTGTACGAAAATGTCATTGGAAATTTAAGACCTTGGTACAGGGAGTTTCGTAGTCGGGTATACGCGACTAGAGCATTCTCACTTGTTATTAAAGCATTTGTAGGTGTATGCTAAAAAATCGTTTTTCACATCAGGCATTGTTTTTAAAATCAAAGTATAAAATGCCAGATCTACATGAAACACTGCAAAATTTTAAAAGTTAACTAAATTGGTATGCATCTCAGCAAAATTCGAGTATTTACAAAATTTATATCCAGGTACGCAGGATGAAATGCCAAGCATTGACTATTGGAAAGAAGCCTTAACTTTATCCCATAGCGTTTTTCAATCACAGGAGTTGTTGCCAAAGTATCAATATTGTCGCTTAAATCGTTGTGTATCAAATGCATGCAGGTTCTATACTGGGTTTAATGCCGTTCACTTTAGAAAGGTGAGCAGTCAATGGTTTTTAAATTACTTGCTCAGGCATTTTTGAGGCCATATATCATTAACTAGCTTCAAAATGCAAACGAATGGTATCAGCAAACCCAAATCATAGCTAGAAGAGTTAGCGTGGCAGATAAGTTGACCGCTTTTAATAGCAAAATGGCAAACTGTGAAGACGCGGTGAAAAAATATGACTGTTTAGTTGCATTGCGTGGCCAGGATATTGATTTGTATTATCGTTATTTGTACTATAACACACTTGAGGTATTGGCTGTACTTTGTGCGGTCGGCAACAGGTTCTACGAAAAGTAAGTTCTAATATCAATTTTGGATGCAACCCGTCAAGTTCTTTCAAATCCAAGCCTAGAGATTGAGCTACGTTACTGGATGAACAATAAACTTGGAAGCTTCAGTGGAAGGTCAAGGACGAACAACTCCGGGATGGACTTAAGCTGTGACAACTGTGGCTGCTTGCTGAATTTTAAAAAGTGCGACAATAACCTTCAATCGGCAAATAAGAACAATGTAAGTAGACTAGAAACACATGAGAAACATATGTTTTTAAATAAATTCAAGCAGCTGGTACTATGGAGCTCTGATAATACCAAAGAAATGCATGATTTATGTAAAAAAGGTGATGAGAAAATGAAAGAGTTACGAAAACGCTTACGTACCTATAAAGATGTTTTTGATTACGTGACACCCATGTGCAGACCATTCGTGAGTTCATTTCTAAACGCATACGTTCGTTTCGACATTCAAACAGCTAACGGTTAAACACTCACGTAGACGTGCATAGAGCTTTTTCTGTTGTTTGCATGCACAAAGCTCGTGAGCGCGAGAGAGCTTTTATCCGACAGCCGTGCACAGCTGTTGCACAGCTGTCATTACTCACTGGCATGGGGTAAACAAAAAGAGTCCAATAGGGTAATCGCCCATATTCGCCCACATTAGTAAAAAACTGATAGCATAACTCGGTCGCAGCTCAGATATTATAAATCGTATTAATGAAACATATTATCAATAATTGCGCATAGTGCACTACCATAGAATTCGGGAAGCTGCAAGGTGTTTAAAACACCATACAACCAGTTCATTGCATCAGTATCGCTAGTTGCGCTTAACCGAAAGCGTTTGCTGCGTCGAAAGGTCACCTTGAAACGTCAAAACCAAAACTTCTGTGCGCGACCGACGCTCTCGCAGCCAGTTACTGAAAATTGTCTCGCCAGCGCACAGCCAATATAAGTTTTTTCGCAATTTGATTTGAACAAATTGGCTTCCTTGAAGCTCCTCCAGTGCCAGTGCTTCATTGATATTGTGAATCAGTTAATAAGTGAAAAGCCTCTCTCCGACTTAAGCTAAATACGTGTGTGTTTCCGTTGATATTCTAAAAATTAATCGTATCCAAACAAGAACTGAAGCATCGTTGCTAAAATGAATAGTGATATTAATCAACGCTTCCTGGCACGCGGCTCGCAGCGTGACAAGGGTCTGGCCGTCTTCACCAGCGGCGGTGATTCCCAGGGTATGAATGCGGCTGTACGAGCCTGTGTGCGTATGGCCATCTATTTGGGATGCAAGGTGAGTTTTGACCTCTGTCAAGTGCTTTCACATTGGCTTAGGCACATACGCATACATATGTATATATCTATCGAACATAATGCATGCAAATGTTTGTAAAATAATAATAAATAAATATTCTTATCGGTCAGTGGTCCAAGTTCAGACATTGAACTTATGCGGCTTTCTCTGGCGTAATACTAAGTATTATATATTTATATTTATATATACATATATATTTATATATTATGCTGAAAATGAAACAACTTCAACATATTTATGCATAATAAAAAACTAATTAAACAAATTGGCTTGCTCTTTAGGTGTTTAGGTGTCAATTGCCGTTAGATAACCCATGTCGGACCAAACGAAATATTTCAAGAAAATAAAAGCGCCCCAGACACTCACTCGTACACACCCCTACACACAATTTGTATCTGTATGTGTGCGCATTTGACATTGAGTTTATTTCGGGCGACTTTTAAGCGATCACGCAGAAATATCTCACAAAATGCGGTTATAGTTTGAAAAGTGAATTATTTACTTATTTTGTTTTCATTGATTGTTTGTGTTACTTTAGCACATTTTATTTGTTTCACAATTAAACGTTTCAACTTGCTGAAAGAATCGAAATAGGAATTATTTCAATTGAAATAAATTATACTAAATTGCAAGATGATTTCTTTTTGCAATCAACTAAATTGTCGCGAGGCCGACGTCTTGAAAGTCACTTTTCTTTTATTTCAGACATTTCTGCTTTTAGAGGTCTTCGCGCAATTATGTGCTCGGGTTTGGGGGCCCTGGAATTCGAAATTTCCACCCAGAGATATGGAAGTCGTGTTTTCTTGATATATATGTTAGAATCTTAATAATGCTGAAACTTTATTTCTTGCTTATGAAATATTTCTGAAGAGAAATAGCGACTTTCTTAAAATTTAAATGATTTTTTTTTTTATTCAAAAACTCATTCTTCACCCGATCCTATTGCAGCTATGTTCGATTACGATCAAATTTTATCAGATTGTATAAACTCTCCAAAAACTCGGTTTAGATGAGTTTGGTGAGGATATCTTTATAAATAAAAAAGTTTTTCAAACAATAACATAGTTGTCGATCGAACATTCCTATGGCAGCTATATGTTATAGTGGTCCGATCCAGCCGGTTCCGACATATGTACTGCCTGCAGTAAAAATAGGGGTCTGTCCCAAGTTTCATCACGATAGCTTTAAAACTGGCAGACTAGTTTACATAGAAACAGTTGGACATTGCTATATCGACTCGGCTATTCATGCTGATTCAGAATATATATACTTTGTTGGGTCGGAAACGTCTACTTCAGTCCATTACACATTTCAAGACAAAATTATAATACCCTCTGCTAGGGCATAAAAAGAATTATAGCTACAACAAAAATGATTAATCAATAATATAGAACTAATCAAGAAACCTTTAAAAGGTACACTGAAGTTCTATAACATACATAATTTGAGAAGCTTACATTTTCAATTACACTAATTATTTATTTATTAACAACTGCAATACAATATCAAACAAAAACAAAGAAAAAACTGGCTGATTTGTTTGATTAAATTGTATGATTTGTCGTTTATTGAAGTTACTAAAATGAGTCAGTCTTTTGTTCCTCGAATTAAAAGGAAATATAATGTAAATATTTAAGACCATAGCTTTATATAACTTCTGAGTCAGTTATAAATGGATGTATTAAAAGAATTGCGGTGCTTATTTTTATTATATTAAACAATTGTCAACATCGCTCATTCACATATTTATAATCACAGCTAAGCTTTATCTTTAATTAGCTCTGATAAGTGAAATATGTTCGTAGATAATATAAACATTTAAAAGCTATTTGGGTTGGATTATATTTAGCGATCAATATACTACAGATATGCATAAATAGTTCCTATTGAATTAAATTATTTACTTTTCTATAATCCATAAATCCAGGTGTACTTTATTCGGGAAGGTTATCAAGGCATGGTGGATGGCGGCGATTGTATCCAGGAGGCTTCATGGGCATCGGTATCCTCGATTATTCACCGAGGTGGCACCATTATTGGCTCCGCACGTTGCCAGGACTTTCGTGAACGCGCAGGCCGTCTAAAGGCGGCCAACAATCTGGTACAGAGGGGCATTACCAATTTAGTAGTAATCGGCGGTGATGGCTCGCTGACTGGCGCCAACTTGTTCCGCCAGGAGTGGTCCAGCCTGCTGGATGAGCTGGAGAAGAATAGCACCATTACGGCCGAGCAGAAGGCTAAGTACAATGTGCTGCACATCGTCGGATTGGTAAGTAGTTGTGCCTAGCGCATTGCCACAATCTTATCTATGGTCTATATACCAGGTGGGATCCATTGATAACGATTTCTGTGGCACGGACATGACCATTGGCACGGATTCGGCATTGCATCGCATCATTGAAGCTATTGATGCTATTGCCAGCACAGCCTACTCACATCAGCGCACCTTTATTATGGAGGTCATGGGTCGTCATTGTGGGTAAGCTACTTGTTGTCGGATTATGATTGGAGATACATATACATATGTATATCCTGTCCGTGATGTAACTACTTGTAATTGCTATTAGTTATGCCATTGTGCAATTAATCTGTAATGGTAATGTTAAATACCTTCAATACCTACAGTTATTTACCTGTTGTAGCTGGCATTATATCTGAGGCAGATTATGTCTTCCTCCCAGAGTACCCACCGCCACAAGATTGGCCCGATAGACTGACACTCAAACTGGAACAGGCAAGCAACCAGATATCGATGAATGTCTCATCAAAACCTACATAAAATTCTTATGTCTGTGCCGACAACTCGAATCGCTCTCTGTTGTCCTTAACCCAAAGCGGCCCAGATTTGAAAGATGCTAGTTTCCGATTCATACTTCGTATATGAATTACAAATCAAAATTCAGATCAAAATCAATCTGCCCAGTGTATTTTACTGTCAATCAATTATCTATAACATTATGTTTCATAATGTATGTCCGTATTGATAATATTATATTACTTATTCATCATAAACTTTCATATTCTATGTCTATATCAATTCGAATAGAAGTACTAGTTTCTGTTTTGTAATTTTCTTGCCAAATCCATGTGACGCAGCATATAGAGAGAATTCAAATAGGAGTATCTTAGCAGACCTCATATTATTTGTACATATTTTGTACTTCTAGTGCTAATTTCGAATGTCCCTTTGTGAACTCCTGCAACTATCCCTGCTCCAGCCGATTGCCCCTTTGTATTAATCTAACATGCTTATATAAACTTTAACTATAACCTATATTTTTACAGTTATTTAGCGCTTGTTGCTGGCTTGTCTAGCGAGGCGGATTTCATATTTATACCCGAAATGCCACCGAAAACCGATTGGCCAGATAGGCTTTGTACTCAATTAGCTCAGGCAAGAAGTGAACATTTATTTATTCCAAACACATTTCATAAATGTGCTTGCTGAATTGCTTTTTTGTTGATATTATCTTTTGCAATTGCAAGATACAAAACACAAAATAAATACAGAATATATTCATTTATACATATTGCACACATTTACACGAAATCAGACAGCATTTAGTATTATAATAAATTCACATATTTTTTTTAAACTTTTTTTTTATTGATGACAAAAATATGATTCTTTTTACTATAGTTTGATTTTTGGTAGGCGATATTTTCATATATTTCACTTTATTCACATCTGAATAAAGCTGAATAATAAATTTGCAGCTTTTTAATACAAATATTCATCGATAGTTCCTCAATCCCAACTTAATATGTTATTCCTTTCAGCTCGTTATCCTTTATCCCTAGCATATTGTAAATAATTAATAACAAGTAACAATTCATCATATGTGCATCGTTTGTGTTTATTTTTTTTGTTTGTTTTTAGCTATTTAGCAATTTCAGCAGCTATTGCTACAGAAGCTGATTTTATGTTAATTCCCGAAGAGCCCGTAGCAATTAACTGGCAGGAAACTCTATGCAAAAAATTGATTCAGGTCAGCCAAATGTGCAGGTTTTAAGTCAATTCTATACGGTGTTATTGTTTTAAATTAATTGATTATACATATATATTAATATAAATTTCGTTTCAACTAACTAATTGCACATTTTGGCAGTTGTTTCAAAATGTGTAGCTTTTATGTCTCTCACGTTCTAGCGAGCATTAATTAATTGGCTATTAAATTGACTTTTATTGGGTTAAAGTGTAGACTTAAATTTCAAGGGGCAAATCAATTGCCTCTCATTTTGATTTGTCGTACACGCGTACCTAGCTTCTCAAGTAATTTGTTCGAGTTTATTCCTAAATGTATTCTTCTTTAGTTTTCATATATACTAACAACTACAACGCCTAACCACCACATCCTCGCCTCAATCTATAACCACACTTATTTCCACCTTTCACATTCTGTGTCCTCAAATATACATTCATACTTGTAACTTCACAGCTTCTATTGCCATTCTTTATACACATATATGCTAATATCACTGATAACTCATCCTTGAAAACATTTTAAGAACTGATCTAACAAATGTTTGCACTTTTCCCAAACGATCTAATAGGAGCGTTCGGCTGGCCAACGTCTGAACATTGTCATTGTGGCGGAGGGTGCCATGGATCGCGAAGGACATCCGATTACCGCTGAGGATGTGAGGAAGGTTATCGATGAGCGTCTCAAGCATGACGCCCGTATTACTGTGCTGGGTCATGTGCAGCGTGGTGGCAACCCTAGCGCTTTCGATCGTGTATTGGTAAGTTCTTCCAAACTTACAGATGAGTTTCAAATTTATTAGGGAACACTTTTATAGTTGTTCTAAGTAGGTGAAACAGTTTAATCCATATACAATGGCTTATTTTGATTGCGGACATCAAAATTAGCGTAGTTAATTATTCGTTCAAAAATCCTGATACAAATATAAAAAGAATTAGACTTGTTAGGTTTTAAACACCTCAGTACCTCTACCTCCCAGATTGCCAACTCCCGTAACTTTGTCAAAACCTAGCCGATTTTCATACAGAATGTCTCTTTGATCATATTTTGTCCTCTGTATTGACTTGACATCTCAATTCTATCCATATTACAAATTTTTCGAAATTTGATAATGGTAACAATTTCAAAAAATCAAATTAAACTTGCGTAAATTGTATATATTTTCCAAGCCCCGAAGATAGTCGATCCTTCTTGTTATTTTTGAACATCTCTGTTGAATCTTTTGTGCAGGCCTGCCGCATGGGCGCCGAGGCCACACTAGCCCTAATGGAAGCGACCCCAGAGTCGGTGCCGGTGGTCATTTCGCTGGACGGCAACCAAACGGTGCGTGTGCCACTGATGGAGTGCGTTGAGCGCACCCAGGCCGTGGCAAAGGCCATGAAGGAGCGTCGCTGGGCAGATGCCGTTAAGCTGCGTGGCCGCTCCTTCGAGCGTAATCTGGAGACGTATAAGATGTTGACGCGCTTGAAGCCGCCCAAGGAGTGCTTTGATGCCGAGGGCAAGGGCATTGAGGGTTACAGGCTAGCTGTGATGCACATTGGTGCACCAGCCTGTGGCATGAACGCGGCCGTGCGCAGTTTTGTGCGCAATGCGATTTATCGCGGCGATGTTGTCTACGGTGTAAACGATGGCGTCGAGGGTTTAATTGCTGGCAACGTACGCGAGCTGGGCTGGTAAGTAAGCTGCCTATCGATAAATTGTCTCAGTTTAAGCTTTATATCCTTTTGTGTTTAAGGTCGGATGTGTCTGGCTGGGTTGGCCAGGGAGGCGCCTATCTGGGCACCAAGCGTACTTTGCCGGAGGGCAAATTCAAGGAGATTGCCGCACGCCTCAAGGAGTTCAAGATTCAGGGTCTCCTGATCATTGGCGGATTTGAGAGCTACCATGCCGCTGGACAAATCTCCGATCAGCGCGACAATTATCCAGAGTTTTGCATACCGATTGTCGTTGTTCCCTCAACCATTTCTAACAACGTGCCCGGCACTGAGTTCTCGCTCGGCTGCGACACTGGTCTGAATGAGATTACCGAAATCTGCGATCGCATTCGTCAATCTGCCCAGGGCACCAAGCGGCGCGTGTTTGTCATTGAGACAATGGGTGGATATTGTGGTTATTTGGCAACACTTGCTGGCTTGGCCGGTGGCGCCGATGCTGCATATATTTTTGAGGAGAAATTCTCAATCAAGGACCTGCAGCAAGATGTCTACCACATGGCTTCCAAAATGGCTGAGGGCGTCTCACGTGGTCTCATTTTGCGCAATGAGAAGGCCAGTGAGAATTACACCACTGACTTCATCTACCGCCTGTATTCGGAGGAGGGCAAGGGTCTGTTCACCTGCCGCATGAACATCTTGGGCCACATGCAACAGGGTGGCTCACCCACGCCCTTTGATCGCAACATGGGTACCAAAATGGCCGCCAAATGTGTCGACTGGCTGGCAACCCAAATCAAGAATAACATTGATGCAAATGGCATCGTTAACTGCAAGTCGCCCGATACGGCAACGCTGCTGGGCATTGTCTCTCGCCAGTATCGTTTTACTCCCTTGGTGGATCTCATTGGCGAGACAAACTTTGAGTAAGTGCCACATTGAATTGTCGAATTGATATCACTTAAAGCGGTTTTGAATTTCACTTTTGAATCAACTGAATAACCGGTTTTAATTCGAAATTGAAATTCAGCACTGACCAGAGAATCAAACTATAAAATAAATTAATTTCTTCTCCTTTAGCCAACGCATACCGAAGAAACAGTGGTGGCTGCGTCTGCGCCCCTTGTTGAGAATTCTGGCCAAGCACGATTCTGCCTATGAGGAGGAGGGCATGTACATTACCGTCGAGGAGGAGTGCGCCACCGATGCTGTCGCTTAGGTCGAATTCGTTAAAAACAATACTACTTATCATGCCCAGTGCATCAAAACATCGCCGAATTATTCTCAACGGTTTTAATTTCCATTCATACATATATACACACGTTTGACAAACTAAAGCTAATGCTGTAATTCATTTGATAGTTCATTTTCTGTCGACATTTTAACAATAAATTTCTCAGCTCAGGTCAAAGTTAAGCAGCTAACATATACATTAGACAAAATAAAAACTATACCAGTGTGGAGTGTCTTTTATAGTACCCCAAGACTCATATAATATGTACATGTCACGACGTAGTTTCTAATGCATACAGTTATGTATGTGTAAGGCATACCACAACAAATATTTATAAACATTATATTTTATTTATTTTAGTTTATGGTTTTTTATTTGAGTAACAATCACAGTTCACGAAATACACAAATACATCTCTATTAATGTTATATCCCTTAGATGGGGAACCAAATGCTACACATGTCTGCAACAATGCACATTTTTATGTACTCAAACACAATACAAATGTATGTTATAGCAATTGTTGCATAAAAAATTCATATATATAATGTTAAAAATGCATATTCTATCAAAGTATAAAACCTTTTAAATCTACATAAGGCATACACGAGTTTTGTTAAAAGAATATCAAATTGTTATAGATTGCAAGCCAACAGTATATAGCAAATACGTCGTTATCCAACTCAATGCGTAGTTAACAAAAGGTTTTACAATTTAAATAAATCAAACATACAATATAGAAATTGTTTAATTACAATCACTGAAATTCATTGCAGACTGGTTCCATAAAATGGGTTCGAAAGTTGCATCTTCGATACTAGCAATTATATTTGCGGTCAGTTATATACACGCAATTTATAATTTGAAAAATTTCATATTTAAAATCATCTCAATTTCGCGGCAACGAATATATTGATTCATAGATATGGTAGCGCGTAATAGCACTTACAAATCCATTTTCACTGATGTGGCAACGCTAGTCAAAAATACAATAAAGCATATGTGTATATACAAACAATTTAATGACATTGATAATTTAAACCGTGAGCGGTAAGGACAATTTAAATGAGATTATCGAATCACAATCCCCCTCCCAATAACTCCACTGGGATGTCACCTTGGGACCGCTTGCGGTGGCTTATCGTGGAGAGCTTTTGGTCCAAATGCAGCTTGGCATAGCGTAAATAAGCTGTGTCGCCGTGAACAATAGCGGACATTAGCAACAGAAACTCGTAGAGATTCACTTTGCCCTGAGCATGACAGTCAATATCCCGCAAGACGTTGTGCATCAAGTCCACGGGTACCTCTTTAACGCCAAACGATTTCATGGCCGCACAACATTGGTTTATGGAGACAAAGCCCGTATTGCCCTCGTCAAGGTTTTTAAAGTGCGCAGCATATTTTTGCACTTGCTGCACGGACAGCTTGATGGGTATGTTCAAATGAGCTGGTTCATAAATGGGCGTGTGTCCCATTTGTGTGTTGAGAAACTTTCGAGCAGCAAGTATTTCACTTCGCTTCCTTTTCTTGGACCAGTTTAGCTCGAGGGCCATAACGTCTGCTACTCGTGGCAATATCTCTTCAGCGGCCTGCACATTCAGAAAAGCAACACGCAGCCGTCGTGCCACCATGTCCACCAATGTGCAGGCATAATCCCTAATGCCTTGTTGCACTTCTGCCTCAATATAGGGGAACTCTGTGTGCAGCCGTTTGCCAACAATGGGCCAAGCGCCGCCACTGGAGTTGGCACAGACCGCCACCTTAAAGGCATTGGAGCCATACGTATTAGACAAATGCTTGGCTACATCTCGCTCTAGGCCGAAATCCTGCACCAGGCGTATAAACATGTTCGGTGACCAGCCAATTGCACCGTCAAGCTTACAGAAGTTTGCTGTTATTGACTGCATGCGCATCGGATCCAAACTACCTTTCCTTATTGCTGCATCCACTGCTTTTTCTGCAATAAGCCGGAAAGACGTCCACGTGCCGCCCACAATTGAGATCATGTTGCCAGGTCCCTGGGAAATGACATGACTCTTTAGCGTTGAATCCATGAGCTCGCTTGACTCAATGGGTAGTGGCTTGTACCCGCCCCAAACGGCTAAGACATCGCACCTACGTACATCAAAATTGGGATTGATATAGCTCTTGATGCCCTCCAACAGGTACTGTACCTCCATTTCAGTTGGCTGTGGCCCCGCCGTCACCTCGCGTGGCTCGCCGGAAGTGCCCATCAGCGTGTGTCCCAACCAGGGTAAAAAGAATATTGCCGAGCCATTTTTCGTATGCGGATCGAACACGCCCACCTCCTCGGGACAGTAGAAAGGCGGCAATACGATGTGCGATGCCCAGGTAGGTGTGCACTGTGGCGAAGCGTTCGCATCCTCAAGGCGACAGACGCTATCGGTCATGGGCCCGGTGGCATTGATGACCACTTTCGCACGTATCTTGTAGGTTTTACCAGTTAACTGGTCGACAGCCTTTGCACCCACAACCATTTGTTGCTTGTTCCGCAGCAGCTCGGTTACCTTCATATGGTTGCAAACATCAGCGCCATAGCGCGAGGCTGTTAAGATCACAGCGAGACACATTCTGGCATCATCGTGCTGACCTTCGTAAAAGACAAATGCGCCAAAGAGTTCGCGACGCATCATGGGAAATATTTCGAGAGCTTCAATAGAACTGATGAAGTGGAATCCTTTGGTGGCACCGGGAGCCATTAGATGATAGAGATGCAGCTTCAACCAGTAGATGGGCGCCTGCCACCAATGGTGCACTGGCAACATTATTGGTATTGGCTGATTCAAATGCGGTGCTAAGTTGGCAATAACCCCGCGCTCCTTGAGAGCGCTGCGCACACGTCGAAAGGCGGCCATGTCGAGATGTAGGATTGCTTGTTCCAGATCCCTGAGCCCGCCGTGCAGCAATTTACTAGACTTTGATGAGGTGCCACTGCCAAAATCATCAGCTTCAACCAGTGCTGTTTTCAATCCACGTGTTGCCGCATCCAGGGCACAGCCAGCGCCCACTGCTCCCCCGCCTATAATTAAAATATCGTACTCTGTACGCCGAAAGGCATCCAGGCTCATGCTGCGGCTGGGCAGCTCGCGCTTCATTTGCGGCACCTTCGTGTTCTCATGGAGTACGGAAGAGGAAGAGAACGCAAGCATAGAGCTGCCTGCCAGGATTGCTACATGAAAGAATTTTGACATGTTGAATTTTTTTTTTTAATTATTCAAACGTTTGAAATCAATAACTGACAATTTCAAAGACGTTATAGGATTATGTTTCGTTTATTCATTTTTACTCCCTGTACCCATCAAATGGGTAAATGTATGTAACAGGCAGAAGCAGACATCTCCGACCCTATAAAGTATATATAGTTTTGACCAGCATCAAAAGAAATTTTGATTTGGCCATGTCCGTCAGTCCGTATGATAAGCAACTATAAGAGCTAGAGGCACCAAATTTTAAGTATAGGTACCTGTATGCCATACGCAGATCAAGCTTTTTCCGATTGGGGATATCTCCCCCTGCACCCACGTTTTACACCAACAGTTTTAAAGATATAGCTTTGATGCATGTATGATACTTTGATCACTCATAATCTGCTGTCCAAATATCAAGTCGATCGGATAATAAAACCGAAAGTTATTTAACAATAGCCAGTACTGAAGAGCGGGGGGAGAGCAGCAGCGCAGCCACCACTTGAAATGCCTCGCTTGCGCTATTGCGTGTAAGTGTAAGTGTATGAAGATGTGTTTGCAAGCTTAAGACCTGGATACAGGACATCTCGTAGTCAGGTATACTCGACTAAAACATTCTTACTTGTTATGGTTAAATATTTTTTACTAAAACCATGGAGCATCAAGCAACACTGAAGATTAATTGAAAACCGGTATGCGCAATTGAATACGTTTATATTTATTTGTATATTTAAATATATGTGTACATTTTTATTTTATGTTCGAAAAGTAAAACAATTATCTAAAAGAAACTGAAGCCCACCTACTAAAGCAATTAGTACAAACACAAGATGCCAAATTAATAAACATTTACATTTATATCTTTAAGACTTAGTACAAACTCTCTCACAATTTACGCTCAGCTCTAACGCCAAGGTACCTGCTAAAAGCCTCCTTCAATTGTCTTACACAATACATTATAAAAGGCATGGCATTGGAATGCGACATTGTTCGTTTGTGTTTGTGTGTGTGGTGTGTATCTGTGTGGCAGTTCGAATGGGAGGCAACAGCGATCCGGCATTGGAGTGAGCGCAAAATGTCTGTCGACTTTACTGTTGCTTAGCGCTGCTAAAGAAGTACTTGTAAAAGAGCGTGGCAAACAGGCAGAGCACGAAGGGCACAAGCCACGATTTCATTGAACTTTCCTCGGTCTGTGTATCTGTGTTCCAGGTGGGCTCTGATTTCTGCGCAACGCTGGTACGCTCGCTGGCAACCAGCTCACCGATTTTGTACTTTTTCATCATTTCGCGGGCATCGTTGCTGTGGCCGACGTCCTCAAAGTTTTCAGTGGCATCTTTGCCGGCCTGTTCGATTAGCACCTCCTCGCCACCGGGATGCTGCAAGAAAATCGAATATTTAATTCGCTATTTCTAACCACATGTATGTATTTATGCAAAAATATAAACGGTCCCATGACTTGACCGTGAAATAATCAACAGAAATTAAAGCGGGAACATCACAGCCTAATGTATAAAACATACGACAGTTTCTTTGCTGATCCATGGGTGTAGTTATGGGCGGATGTACATATTGCTTGTCGTTAAACACAGTGTTGGTAACCGTCAAAACTTGGATGTCACGGCGAACGTGCGACTTTCATCATACTTAACTTTAACAATTTTGTTTAAGTAGACAAAGTGCAACGTAATCATTAGATTACACTTTTAAAAGTCGCCCGGCATATGCTTATCACAGTCAACAGCTCGCAATACATATAGAGACAAGCACCTTCAGCTATGAATACTATTATCAATAGCTAAAATCAGTTAGATACAACAAAACTAATTACATATGCATACTATATGTAAGTACGTATGTATATTTGTATATGTTTTGAGTATAAACAATAACAATGTAATATGTATATAAAATTTTTGCTTGAAATAGTTTGATACGATAATTTATATCGAATATTTGGTTATTGTTTTTGGCTTCGCTCAGCTACGACTTAAAAATATTGAGGAATTCATATGTAGAAATGTCTAGACATTTTAGATTAGATGTAATATTGCTTTTTAAATTAACTCACCTATCTGCCACTCTAATTTTGAGTTTGTTTTTCCTATTTCCCTATTTAAAAGTATATTTTTAACACTATCTTATTTGCAATAGTAGCTATATTTGAATAAATAGTGTGTTTTTCGAACTGCAGCCGCATTAGGCATTCTGCTGCGACTTATAGAGCCCTAATAAGTCGAACAAATGAGATGTAAATTCAGTTAAAGACCGTTTTTGTTTAACTTTTGCCCTATTTCCATCGATAATTCAAAAACGCGCCGGAACTTTTCGTAAGCTATGCAAAAATGAAATATGTAAAAACCTAAATAAATGTATGACATAAAACAAAAATATACATACACATACGTACATACGTAGATATGTACGTATGTGTGAAATTAACAATAAAACTGAGGTCAACCAGTGACCATAGGTCAAAGTACAGCGCCGAAGATATTGCTCTGGGTGTTCAAATAATAATCACTTGCACGCGATGAATATATGTACATACATACGTATGTACATATCACAAATATGAACTTCTAGCACAGCTAAGTCGAGCTATAAAAGTTAAAGTAACTATGATAAGACAACTTTTCACACTAGACAGAGGGAACTGCGGGAGGGCAGGGCCCGCGCCCTAATTTTGACGTGTACGTCGAAATTGTTGTTTTTTTGCTCACCTCGTTAAGAAATGCGGTGACATCGTAGACATTGTTGTGAATTAGTAGCCATGTGTCCTTGTTGGTGTTGTGTTTTGCTACTTCAGCACGCGTAAAAGTTTTTTCTCCATCGCTTGCCATGTTTGATGACTTGTTGAATTGCGTTTCTAATTTCTATGACCAACTTTTCTGAAGTACTCAACTATTTATGGGAGCGGAGCGAAGTGAATTGAACGAAGTGAACGAACGAACTACATAAGTCTCTGATTATCGTTCATGAGTTCTTTTCAAATACTCATTTTCACAATAAGAGTCACCGTTGCCACTTAAAAAAATTTGAATGCGCCAAAAATATTCAAAAACGAGCCAATTTGATTTAAATGGAGCCAAACTTTTTTACTTCGCAAATCAACTTTTTATTCAAAATTGTAAAGTCGATCCGGATCATAAGTATCGCTCATTCGAGTCAAGTGAACCACCAATTCGTTCACAACAAAACACAGTGACGTACGCCGAACCAGCCAGCCTGTCCGTGTCAAAATATTGGACCATGTCCAATGGAAAAATAAGATTTTGCTCGGACGTCTGTAAAAACCAAATATAACGCACGTCAAAAATGTACATTTTTGGCTGCAGCGACGACGCACGATAACATTTCCCTAACATTGCCAAATACTCATTTTTACTATAAGGGTATTCCGGAGATTTATTTTGATTAAAACAACAAATTTTAAGAAATCCACGGACCACTCCAATTGCTTATTTGATTTCGTTTACAGCTGTTTGGTTTTAAAGAAGGGCTTGTAATTTTAATTATTGTTGTAATGCGTAAACAAACTCAATTTGTATTTTCTTAAATTTGCTAAATACAAATACAAAAAAGTTTCAAGACTATATTAAACATGGAGAGCTCACAATGTTTATATTGCGAGTAAATGAGCTAATATTTAATACGTGTAATGTCCTTAAAATTTTACCTCTACATAAATTTAAAATAAATCTTTATAATTCCTATGCAACTGAAATATATACTCGCTTAAGGAATATGCTCTTATGATAATTAATATATTTTAAATGTGAAAGAAAGTATTTAATTTTATTATCTATGGCAAACAGCTGTTCGGGATAAAACAGTACATTTTATAATTAGTATTTTCTTGGTATTTTGGCCAGTTTTCGCTTGCCGGTCGCGTATTGTGAGATTAGTTGTCTTGTCTCATATTCAAGTTCAAGGAAGAAAGACTTCCACACGGGAAATAAAATAATCTTCAATTAAATACAGTGTGAGTTTAGCGATAAGCCACAAATTATATATAGGAGCTATGTATGCGTACAATTATGTACATACATATATAGTGGGTAACAGGGGTGTGTCGTCAACAATACGCCTGTTTCAATCAATTAAGGGCGAGCTGAAAACAAACATCGCACCACAGTTGTTTTTAGTCATCTCGAAAGTGCTAGTGCGCGGATATTTTTAATTATTAATTGCTTGTATAAAGCAAACGCATGTAATAATTATGCTGAGTCTTAATTAACAAATATATTAATTAATTAAATAAATAATAAGTCCGATTAAAGTCATTCGAGTAAATACAGAAAATTGTTTTGGCATCGTTTCTAGATTCTTTCTGACCAATGACCTCAATGATAAGTGAACCTATTGATATCCCGCACTCAGGCGATGGAAAGCTGGATGATCTATTGAAGAAGTGGCGCGAATGGGACGGTAATGAAAAGACGAGAAATGAAATATTGCAGCTCTGGAAGAATGAAGATTGGGACACGTAAGTAAAGAAAGAATCTTGAAAAACTCATGTTACCAAGTGCAATCTATAAACAGGCTCCGATCTCGTCTGTGTAAACGTATAGAATTCGGTACGGCAGGTCTGCGTGGTGAAATGCGAGCTGGCTTCGATTCCATGAACGATTTGGTTGTTATTCAGTAAGTTTTCGTTGAAGTTCAAATAACAAAGCATTACATTAACAATGATTGATCTTTTGTTTTTTTTAGAGCCGCCCAAGGATTATGTGCTTACCTTATAGACCAATACCCGGATGAGTTGACGAGGTCCGAGCGTGGCATCGTCTTTGGCTATGATGGTCGCCACAACAGCAAACGCTTTGCGGAGCTATCGGCCATTGTGTTCTTGAAAAACCATTTCCGTGTGTATCTCTATAAGTGTTACACAGCCACGCCCATTGTTGCATATAGCATTATAAAGCTCAACTGTCTGGCTGGGGTAATGGTAACTGCGTCTCACAACCCCAAGCAAGATAATGGCTATAAGGTATGTAAATTCTGGCCTAATTAGCCTCATGTTTGATAAGCTCACATATGTATAATATGGTTTACAGGTTTATTGGAGCAATGGTGCCCAAATTATTTCACCACATGATGCGGGAATCCAAAAGGCCATTCTCGAAAATTTGAAACCAACTCACGAATATTGGAAAATAATTGAAACTACAAAAATATTGGACGAGTTGCCGATCGATCCATACGATAAAGTTGTGCCAGACTATTACAAAGCACTGAAAAAGGAGATCCCGCCTAAATTTATTAAGAACAATGGCGAAACTAATTTGGAACTCGTTTACACGGCCATGCATGGAGTTGGCTACCCATACATACAAGAGGCTTTTAAACAGATTAATCTTAAGCCAGTTGTGCCCGTGTGCAAGCAAGTTGAACCGGATCCAGAATTCCCAACTACACCAATGCCTAATCCAGAGGAGGGCAAGCAGTCTTTAGACTTGGCAATTCAAACGGCAATTGAAAAGAAATGTAAAATCATATTGGCTAATGATCCGGATGCTGACCGGCTGGCTGTCGTCGAATTCAATGACGATTTTAAATCCTACAAGCTTTTTAGCGGCAACGAGCTGGGCGCACTTCTCGGCTGGTGGGCGCTAGAGATCAATGAGTACCGCGATGTATCAGACTGTGTTATGATCGCGAGCACGGTTAGCTCTAAAATATTGAAATCTATGGCTGCCATTGTGGGTTTTAACTTCCACGAAACGCTGACTGGTTTTAAGTGGATGGCCAACAAGGCAATCGAAGAGGAATCAGCCGGCAGGAAGGTGCTCTTCGCATTTGAGGAAGCCATTGGCTTTATGGTATCCACCAATGTACTGGACAAAGATGGTGTAAGTGCTGCAGCTCATGTTGCCACAATGGCCTCTTACTTGCGCAAGAACAACTTAACACTGCAGGATAAATTGCGCAGCATTTACAAAACTTATGGCTACCACACGAGCGTCTGCTCTTATGTCATATGCCGCGATCAGGGACTGATCAATCAAATCTTTAAACGTCTGCGCACTTTTGACAATGGCAAAGAGAACACCTATCCGACTGGCATCTTGGATGGCGAATTCACAATCGAGCATGTTCGGGACTTGACCACAGGTTATGACAGCAGTAAAGCCGATAACAAGGCCACGCTGCCGGTCAGTTCCAGCTCTCATATGATAACATTTACCTTCAAGAATGGCGTGATAGTAACATTGCGCACCAGCGGCACAGAGCCCAAAATGAAGTACTACGCCGAAATGTGCGGCAAGCCAGAGGATGAAAACTGGGATGAGCTTAAAAACACACTTCACCGCATGGTTGAGGCCTTGGTGAACGAATTCTACGAGCCCGAGAAGAACGGACTGCAGCGCAAGCCAGAAGATTAAAAAGCAAACGATTTTGACGGCACATTTTATATGTGAACATTTCCCAGTTAACTTTAAAAACAGTAACAACAATTAAACTATTGCAAACCAAATACATATATATAGGAACAAAGATGTTGATTTAGTCATAAAATTGATATTACCGCACTATTAACGAATATACATAATATATAGCATTATATTTGCAAAATATTTATACAAATATCAGGTTTTATTTAAATAAACATTTCTAAACAAGCACAAGCTATTAAAAGCAATCATGAAATAAGACAAGTTAATTGCATGACTTCAGTGGCGTAGATAAGGGGGATTTAGGGGATCAATCGATGTACTACATGATTAAATAAATTCTAGAAATTTCAAGAAATGAATTTACACATGTTCAACAATGGTCTATTATTTGGCAGTTGTTACCCAAGGAAAGTTGGCTGGAAGCTTGCAATGTTCGGCGGCAAACATTTAGGATCAAACTATGTTAATAATCTGTTTTTACACTCTGCTTTTTATCATAAAAGTAACGGGGAAAAAATACAGCATACTTTTGGAAACATTCTGTTAAGTCACTGTTAACTCGCTGTTAAGTCACTGTTAACCCACTGTTAACTCGCTGTTAAGTCACTGTTAACCCACTGTTATCATGCTGTTAACGCTCTGTTATTAACATAATCCTGTTATTAACATAACCGTATAACAGTCGCTATACTGGTATACTAATAAGCAACTGTTATACTATTTAGCGACCTTCTGCTGACTTCTGTTCGCCTGGTACATTTGGGCATTTTGAGGCTTACAAATCGGCAACTGAAATTCTGAAACGCCAGACTTCATTGGAGCTGTCGAAATACCAGGCGAACAGAAATCAGCAGATGGTAGCTGAAAAAGGCGACCCTAAAACTATGCTACAGTTTTTTTTCGTATTTTGGCTCTTTGTCTGCGTGTTTAAATTTAACCGAACTTCCATACAATCTTATTACTGAGTTGTGAATCAATTCATATACCAGTACAGGTAGTATTTATAAACGAAATGGGTTAGAAATCAGATTTTGGCGGCACCAGTACTACTACCTCATTCAATATACATACATATTGATAATGCTTAATCCCATGAAATATATGTATGCCTCGTCACAATACATTAGGAAGAGCTTCCGTTGCTAACGTCAATGAACATATGGGTTGCTTTTATAGCCCGCTGACTTTTAGATTAGACGTTTACCTATCTATATATAAAAGTAGATTACGCTATACGAATATAGTGCTTTGACCGACTGAGGTATCTTCCAGATTGTACTAAATAAACAAACAACAGAAGTAAAGCTGTTGATAAGGTTTTCCATTTATTAATACAGCTTGTGTACTGTATGTTATATAATTACAGACACAATTATGATATAAAGTTGTTGTTAAATCTATAAATATGCATTCGGTTTAAAATTGCTTCACATTTATTGCTATAATAGGTTTCAAGTATGTTCTGATAAAAAGCATTTAGCTAGAAAAGGAAATAAAACGCTCCGACAATCGTCGTCAAAATCAAGCAATGTTTTCTACGTAGTTTGTAAATATGTATACAATAAATATGTATCAATTGAGTTCACTGGAACGTACATTCGAGAATACGTTTAAGTACTTATCATTAAAATGTTGCTTTTGTTCTTATGTTTATTTTAAAAACATTGTGCTCTAGTGTTGTTGCTATGCACAGATTAGTAGTACAAATATAAGTTGGCAATTTCCGTGTATAAAATGCGTTTTTAGCAGTCTCTTGCTTAAGTTTTGTATTTGTCATAAGTTACATTCGAGTTATAGTTGCAGTTGCGCCCCACGGACTGCAGGGCGTATCTGGATCTGTTGATTCGTATTTGTGGAACGTTGGGTAACTGTTTTCAGTTTTCTATTTCTATTATGCTTAAAATGCACTTATAATTAATATCTTATGCTTGTTGAATCGCGCCAACAGTGTCTAAAGCGAATTCGAGCCGCACCATTGGCGCAAGTCATTTCTTTTTAAACCCACAACCAAATATCTGGCAAATGGAATAGCTTTTCGGGACTATAATTACTTATAGCTATCTGATATTTTCTAAAAATAATAATTATGCACACTTGCTAATAAAAAGGCAGTAAAAATATAAGCTGCATTGGAAAGTTGTTTTGCTTTTTTTTTGTTTTGTTTTCTTCTTTTTTTTTGTTTGGAGCTTGTAATGCTTAAGATTAATACTTTGGGAACTTGTAAGTCAGTTTGTAAGTCAATTCAAGGGACGTGTGATATGTGTGCGTTCGCGTATGAGATTACACTGGGCTTGAGCATCGTAAACGTAAGTTCAGTTTCAGTTGAAGATTAGTTTTCAAATGAAATTGTAAGTACTTTGTTGATTACAAAAGTTAAAAGAAAAACTAAACTAATAAATTTTCCCAGCCATTGATAAGCGGCTTTTTAAACGTGATTATAATTGAGTATATTGAACAGAGCTCGCAAATAACAATTGAACGTTCTTCGTTGTCCGTAAATAAGTCTCAATTACAGACTCTTTGAGCAAAAGTCAGAGATGAACCGTTCACGGTCTACGCTCAACGAATAACCGAAATTTTTGTTTCTCATTTGTTCAGGGAATTCGCCTACCTATTATTGAATGTTATAAGACAATCGAATTAATTGGAAAACTGTTAGTAACTGCCTGTACCAATTTCCACTTTGAAGAAGATTTCAGCTATAAGATTCCCTTATGTCATCCTTGATCAAAGGCAAGTAGATTCAATCCCAAGAATCTTAGCAATAGCAAAAACGGGAACACTTAAACGAAATTCACATCCGCATTATCTCGACGAAAGTGGAAACCGGCACAGACCTAATAGCTACTTATTTGCACTCATTTATAATCACGATTAGGGAGTGTTTCCAAATATGAATGGGCTATCAGACAAACACATGCAGATAAGAAGATTGCGTTTGATTGCTGTGCGTGGGCGTTATGATTGGTGGTGTTCTGGGGTTGGAGTATTGATGTTGCTGCTGCTGGTGACTGTGATTGTGGTGGTGTCATACAGAAGTCTCGGAGTTGAGCTTGAGCACAAACTTATTGCTCTTGGGATCAACAACCTCCTCGGCAAGATTGAAATGCGGCAACTTATGCACAGTGACCATCAGGGAGACATCGTTCTGTATTAGTTGAAACGTGCATTCGTTGCTAATGGGCCGCGATACGATATCATCGCAGATCAACGACCAGGACTGCACCCAGCGTCGTTCTTTTTCGCTTTGCATCACTGGCGACTCCGTTAGATAGGGCTCGAGAAAGGCGCGCGGCGACAAGTCATGCTTCAGGCAATGTGCCAGATGCTTCAGTATGCTCTCAAATGTGTGCCTCGGCTGCTGGCGCGTTACACGCAAATATTTCTGCAAGGCACGCGCCATCGATGGGAACACCGCTTGCGCGGCCTCCTGTGGATCCAGCGGCAATGCTGGCGCCGGTTCATTATGTATGCGTTTGATATGTGTAAATGCCTCCTCGGCGGCAGTGATGAGACGTGCACGTCGCTTCTTAACGCGACGCTCATACTCGTGTTCCTCGTAGAAGCGCTCATTATGCGAGGAGTCGCGTCGCCGCGCGTTGGCCGCCAGCACAGCGCGACTTTGACTTTGCTGCTGGGAGTTGCTCACGCCATCCACTTCGTAATACTTGAAGCTATTCGAGATTTTGTTGCGTTGCGATTTTGATATTGAGATGGGTATGCGCTCCAGATACGGATTGAAGATGGGAAAGTCGACATAGTAGTGCTGCAGCACCCAGACCGCCGCACGTTGTATGCTCAGCTGGCCAAGCATGTAGGACCGTGATACGCCATCGGGTGAGCGTATAATCTTAATATAGTAACAGGGCTGCTGATGGCGCAGTTCGAGCAACACCACTGCCACGTAGTGTATAAAGAGCAGCGTGTCCACAAAGTTTGTGGCATAGGCCACCAGGGATTTGTAGTCGACAGCATCGCCGCCAGTTTCCACCACAATCTTGGCACCGTTCGTCACCTGCACGATGTAAAATAGCCAATAGGCGAAAGTGCTGATTGTAACCAGCAGCAGTACAATGGCGCGATACAGAAATATGCGCGGCATGCTGGCTGCTGTGCGTCGCATAAAGACGGCCCACAGGCCAATGGCCAGGAGCAACAAACGGGCAGCCAGCGAGACCAGTTGACCCTTGCACTGCTCGCTGCAGGCCAGCAGCTGAGTGCGCACTGTTTGCGTCAGCTCGGGATGATCAAATGCCGATGGAAAGAAGCCAATGTATGGCATGACAACCATGGCAACTGGTGAAAAAAATGCGCCACTGCCGAGCAGAAAATAAAATGTGGACTCCACGTAGCGGCGGCAGGCAAAGCCAAAACCCTTGTCGTTCTCACGATGCCACATATTGTTAATGTCCTCCATGGATATGCTCTGCTCCGATGTGTTGCCCGTCACGGCTGTTGTATTCTCACCCCAGTTCTCATCCTGCGGCAGTATTTGCACTTCGATTACCTCCTGGCCATCGCGACTCTCATCGCCTAGAGAGCAATGGAATGAGTTAGCAAATTTCTTTAAGGAAAGGCATAAGAGTCTGGCTTACCTGTCATATTAACGCTGGTTTGATAAGGCGCCATATCGCTACGCCCTCCTCCCTTACCCGACTTGGACGAGTGCGTGCTGCGATGCGAGTGACGAGATCGATCCCTATGGTAGCCGTTGTTTACAGTGCCACCTGCTCCACCTCCACCCCCACCTCCGCTGCTATTGTTGTTGTGATTGCGAGAGCGTCGCGAGCGTCCACTGTGTTCAGACTTGACGGATTCGTTTTCCATTGCAAATTGCAATTGGAAGCGTGCGTGGGCGTCGGTCCAAGTCCCCAACTGAACTCGCTTTGTTCCTTAATTAACTGACCGTGTTGCTATTTTAGTGTCTAACTGTAATTACGGCCAACGGCAGCAGGTTTTTCCTATGCATGTACATATGTGTATGTTTGTATGTATGTATGCACATTCATAGGTATTTGTTGCAAGCGGTGCAGGGTGGAGTCGGAGTCGAAGTCGTTGCTGCAAGTAGACGCCGTTCTTTCAGAGCACATTGGCAACTTGGCAAAACGTTGCGCACTTATATTTCTATTTAATAATACACTAAAATAACACTATTGCGCGCATACATGTTGCTTTCATTTATAAATTCACTATTTAACACACATTTTACAGCTTTTATTTCATTGACGTCTTACTTCAACCCCGACCAGAAAGAATGGTAACCAGTGTCACCACACTATTGAAATGCGCGTTTTTAACACACACACGCAATGCACTCTTTCGTGTTTTACAGCACTGTTGTGTTGCCTTGGCACTGTAGCAATTTCTTGAACGCATTTTGGCTCTCGGCTGATACCCGCCTTCGATAGCTCAGTTGGTAGAGCGATGGACTGTAGTAGGAATTCCTTGTTAGACATCCACAGGTCGCTGGTTCGACTCCGGCTCGAAGGATTTTTTAACATTTTTTTTATGCTTACAAAAATATACTTTTTATTTTGGATTAATGCATAATCAAAAATATGCTAACAAGCAGTAATACACGAAAGTAACTGTCTTGCTTCTTGATTGGTTGGACTTAAGCGAATAGCGCATTGAATGAGTTTTAAAGAACTTTCCTTGTCTATGGGTTCCAAAGCCCGGCTGGCATAAATTGTTGTTTCCGCTTCCTCGCTGGCATTAATGCTAATGTTAAGAAATAGTTTACTAGATGTTTGGTTATAATGTGATATGTTGATTTACCTGCTTCGCAAGTTTGAGTGTCCCAATTTGAGGGCAATCAAAGCCATGGTGGACGTTGCGGTTTGATATTTCGAATCATCTGAGAAATAATCAAGCAGAAACTTAAGAAAGACCTTGCGTAAGCCGCTATTTTGAGGAAACATGCGCACTCGCTTTTGTAAGTAATTAAGGGCCTCACGAGGACCCTCCTGTTTAGAAGAAAATGCAAATGATTAATTATACATTATGTTGTACTCATAGCGCGCAAATGGGCTTACATTGATTAAACAATAATGAGCCGTGAGATAGGCTACATCTGCGCAGTAATCCTCGTTGAAGTGGTAGGACTTGAGCTCAGACATAATGATCTTAATTAACTCGTTGTCATGATGCAGCAAACCCAAGGCGCAAGCAGAGTACAATGCCTGAATTGGCACGCCCTTGAACAGAATACTGCAGTAAAGTGGAAACTTGATTAGCTTTGGAGAGAAGTATTGACTACTCTATACATACCATTGGCAGAGCAATGTTTTGGTATCTGTTTCGCCTTGGAATGCATAAACCATCGAAGCCATTGCTACTAAAATGGTTGCTGCCTTTGCATCATCCTGGCCGACAACGCTGTTGAGCACTGAATTATAAATCGAATACGATTCCTGCAGCTGACCCGATCGATAATATGCCAGTGCTAGGCCAATAATAGGTTTAAATGTAGCATGCGCTACTGTGTTTAGAGCAATGACCGCCTGTTCAGGTTGGCCGATTTTCAAGTACAGATACCCAAGATTCGTATAAAGCCTGTCTCGATCCTCCCCAGGCTCAGACTGCTTGCAGGCGCGTGTAAATGCATTGATTGCTTGCTTATACAATTTCTGGCGTGCGCACAAAAATCCTTGAAAGGTCAGCGAAGAAATGCTGGCCTCGGCTTCCTCGTTTTGTACATACCTGGGCGGGAATATTGAAATTAATATATGTTAACCTTTTGAATTGTAATAACAAACCAATTGATGGCATCCAAAGCATAGGTGTCCGCATACATATGTTCAATAGCATGTCTATTGTGTGGCTTGGCGCTCAGCTTAGGATCAGAAAGAACTTGGCAAACCCAATGCGCGTAACCGACTGCTGCCTCTGGATGATACTCAAATTGCTGGCAGTGTCTAAAGAGATCAAAGGCCTCCTCTTGATCGCCGATTGTTTCGGCCACCATTGCCTGCCCAATCCATGCATTCGGATATATGGGGCTAGATTGTTGAGCACGCTTAAAAGCTTCGTTGGCCAGTCGAATATCGCCCAGCTTGATGTACAGCACTCCCAAATTTGTCCATGCTGTGTAGGACTTGCGCTCGTGCACAACAGCTTGTATTAAACAATGCTGCGCTACTGGAAGATTCTCGTTGGCGGCATGCATATTGATAACCCCCAACAGATTCCAGTTTTGCCAGCGATTACCGCGCTCTTTGATGGCCATTTTGCAGACTTTGGCAGCCATCTCGAGGTGAGTTCTCGCCTCCTCTGGCATGTAGACAGCGCTGTAGTAGCTACACAAGGCCAATTCGTACCACAAGTAGGTGTTTTGCTTTAACTTAAGAGCGCATAGATAAAACCGTTGCGCCAGTTGCAACAGATCTTTGCGTGATAAATAAGCAATAGTCTCCTCACGCTTGGCCAAACTTCCGGCGACATCCAAATTCGCCAAGGACTGAGGCAGCTGCGCCGTCTGCACAAATACACTGGCCGTTAGGCGCCACAGCCAAATCATGCCCTGCGCCTTAGGTTGTAAAAATGCGCTGTGATGCGTTTAAAAAGAAAAAAGTGTTCATTTATAAAACATAATATACTATGTATATGTATATATCTCAACAACCTTTGCAGATGACCTACTGCCAGCTGAAAACTATCCTTGGCGCGTCCATACAGATTCTGCGATTTCAGGTTCTGCGCCAGACCAATATGCGCCTCCGCAGCACCTCTCAAAGCTGGCAAGTAGTCTGGATGCTGCTTGAGAAGCACATCAAAGTCCGCGATTGCTTCGGGATACATACGAATGGTCTGCAAAGCAATACATAAATGGATCAGTAAACGCGAAATACCTAGTCTAAATCCAACACAGTCACAATTATATGTCTGTATATTACCGTCTTAATGATCCCTATTTGCAATTGCGCATAGCAATTGGCGGGAGAAAGTTCAAGAATCTTTTGATAGACGCGTATGCCGGAATTATAGGAGCCACGCGCAACATAAGCATCACCCAATGACTCCCAGTAGACCATGCATCTGAAGTCGTGCTGGATGGCAACACGAAAGCATTGAATTGCCTAGAAATATAAATAAATGGAATATATTCAGTTAATTATTATAACTAAGGTCGCAGTTTAAAAGCTCACATTATCCCATTTCTTCACTTTCAGAAAATGCAATCCAAGTTTGTACTGCAGTCGCACTGCAGCGTCGCTGCTTAAGTGACGTAAAGTATTTAGTAGCAGAGTCTCATTGAGATCCTCCTCGCCCAACTGCTGATAAATGGAGCTCAAGGCATCTACGGCCTGTTCAGCCAGGGCGTTAAGACTGATGCACTTCTCAAAGCATTTTCGTGCACGTGAAGTATCTCCGTTCGCCTGATACAAACGCGCCAGGTAGTCAAAACACTCTGCCATGTGCGGCTGCAATCGTGCGGCTTTCAGCATGCAGTTGAGTGCCTCAGCAGAGTCATGCAGCTTCATGTGCAGCTTACCGCACAGCATGAGAGCGTCAAATGAATCGTTGCCGGCCATAGCTTTCACAGCCTCGGTGGGTGATCTAGAAACAAGAGACAAAAATCTTTATCCAAACTGTCCCGGTTGGGAACAGGCCTGTATTTTGCTTACAATAAATATTCAGCTCGTGTTACAGCGTCCAGTGGCAGGGAACTCAACTTCTCCGTCTCGCCGAGTTTATGATAACAACTGAGGGGAAAAATGGCATTGGAAATATCTGATTGGGACAATTATAAATATTACTGACCGTGCTAGGGCTTTGATATTAAATTCGCTTTGTGGAAATTTTTGTAACAGTTCAACAGCTTCTTTCAACTTTATGGAATCGTTTTCGTATGATAGACACTGCGCATACTCTTCACAGTCTTGCCCCAGCTCCTGCCAAAGCAACAGCGCCAGTTTGTAAGCTCCCAATTGCATATGGATGCGAGCCAGTAGTTGTATTGTAATTTTGTAGCTAGGTTGACATTGCTGCGCTTGAAGCGCTAACTGTCGTGCCGGAATATACTGCTCTTGCTTAAACAAATCCAATGCCCTGATAAGTAGTCCCAAATTTGAATTTTGGTTTAGTTCCAGCAGCTGGTCGGCGTATGCCTGAATGGGCGCTCTTAAGTTCCTGCTGCCAAGCTTCACTGTTCGCCTGATCGTGATTTTCGCAGTAGATCTTACATATCCACTCATAGCCGTACACATCCCGAGGGTGGGATACTGTCATGTTGCATGCGTTGCGTATGCAAGACACATAATCTTGTTGTTTGTACAGCCACTTTAGATAGCGCTTATATACCATGCACCTCAAATCTGCATCGCCCGTTCTCAGTAATGTTTCCATGCTGATTTTGTACTGTAAATTAAAAAATAAATAAAGTTGTGGCATGCCGACTAAACCATAAGAGGAAGGAAGCTAATACAGCTCCTAACCTTGTAATGCGGTTATCGCGAGGAGTAGTTCTTTGATCATGGCTTGTTGACTACTACATTTTAAATCGCACAAATTTGAGAGGCCGATTACACAAGATGGACCTTGCAATGGATAAATAAGGAAAACTTACAAGTTCGCTGTCAGCTGGTGATATCTGCACATCACTGGAGAACCATATTCTGCCCAGATACTCATGAATTTTACTATGATTGCTGTCATCGCGATTTTCCGCTCTCCTTTTGAATATAGCTAAACAAGCCGGTGACAAGGCAGCGTCTGCAGCCAGCGCGAAGACCTTTTCATAGTATTCCAAGCATTTCTCTCTAAAATTATGCCAATAGATTATTATTATTATAAAAACAAAGTTAATGCTCTGTTATGCCAAAGTGCTGGCGTATTTACGGAATCAAGTCCACAAGCTGATCATAAATTTCGGGTAGCTCCGCATTTGGCGCACAATTTGCAAGTCCCTGCAGAGCAACAGTAACAGGTCCTTCGGTATACTCAATGGACTTTCGCAGATATTTTGCCGCCTCAGCCTTGTCAACGTTCTGATAGGCGGCGCCGAGCAACAAGTAACCCATATGATTCTTTGGGTCACCTTTTAGCAGGCGCTGAAATAAATGTCAATCAGAAAAAACAAAATCAACACTCTGTCGGCATTCATCGTCACTTGGCATTTGTGTATAGCGTCTCCATATTTAGCCAACTTTATTGTTTCGCGTATGTCCTTAATAAGGGCTTTCGATTCCTTAGCGCTCATTGTAGAAATCATTTAAATTGTTTAATTTGGATTTATTTCAACAAAGGTGGAAACAGTGTAACCCTACTAAAAAAATATTCCAACGAGAAGACAATTTTAACATAATCAGCTGAATTCCAGATACACTCCCTGCCAGATCGGTTTTATGCCTTTGGAACTACATGTTAAAATTATGTAGCAAAATGAAGGGTGTTTTCGGAGGAACCTGTGTTTGATATTTTTATATGTCACCATATTTGTAAATTTCTTTGGTATTTAAAATATATAAGATAATACAAAAATGTATGTTAGAGGCTGTTTGAAACAATCATGATATTTTTTACATTAAGAATACTACTGACATTGATTTTGATAAGATCTTTGTTTTAAGCTCATATTCATAGTTGAAATATTTACTACGTGTTACAAACCTCTTGACAACTTGTTGTGGCCCCATTGTATATAAGATCACCTGATAGGGCAACACTGGCCATTGTTTGTCATACGGAAAAGTGTGTCTGGCCGTTTAAAAAACAGTAAAAATGCGAAAGTACCAGCAACTTGCACTGTTGCTTATATCCTGTTTTAGCGTGGGCGTCCTCTTGATGTACAAGAGCGAGAACAGTCGTCTCAAATACGTTTTAAAATATGTTAACTTCTTTGGACGAAACGATGCTGCCGTCTTGCGGCGTCTTCAGAACGGCACAGCCATCGAGGATGAGCATCATCTGTCGAAATCAGCGTTCTCCAAGCCAATGCCGGTTTGGCAATCGATCGGCGACTCCTTTCATGCCTACTCCGCGTACTGGTACATCATACAGCTTCTAAAAACCTAATATACCACTATAATAGTGAACTATTTATAGGAAACGCAACGAACTGGTCGCCGGTGGAGAAACACATGTCATTGTCGTGGGCAGAAAAGGAGCTGTAGTTGACTTTCGCTGCAGCTTTGATGTGGGCGGGCGCAGCGTGCAGGGCAAATTTCGATTTCAACGGGATGCAACGGAGGGTGTTGTCGACGACAAGGACAGTACATTCACCTACTACAATTTCTTCTGTCAAGTGAGCCGCAATTTTGGTCAGCCCGAGTATGTCTACTTTAGCGATACGACATCGTCGATAAAAAGGCAGGTGAAATTACGCTTGCGCTACCTAAAACCTGAACCTGCGATTACAAATAGTCACACAGATGCCAAAGCAACACCTGCAGCTGCACCTGTGCGCTTGCCGGCCACTATTTGCGTTGATCTTGTTACCTTCAATGCGAGCTCACGTTTTGCGCACAATGTGAACGCTATGCTGCAGTTCTTTTTGTTCCACCAGGCACTTGGTGTTGAGCATTTTGTGGTATACAATTATGATGACCTGCCGGAGCAAGTCGTCCGCTTATTGGATCGCACTAATATGCATATATATGGATTGCCCTTTAATTTCCCGTTCTTACAAACGAATGCAACGACTGCCCGCATACGCCAAATAATTCAGTCGGATTGCCTGCTGCGCAATGTGAACTATGCCAGCTTTACAATGCTCCTAACACCCAACGAGCTGGTGTATCCAAACGGGCGCTTCGCCAGCGACCTGTCCAAACATTCACTGCTGCAGCAAATGCGTCACTATTCCAGAGAGACATCACGCTTTGAGCTGGCCACGTTTGGTGTCTGCTTTGACGAGCGCAAAAAGCTGCTTATCGACAATGTACAGTATGATCCCGAGCTGAAGGCGCCTCATAAAATGCTTTTGTTTCGCTTGGAGCTGCCGCCGCAGCAGCTACTGTTGCCTACAGCAACGAGCGTTGAACTGCCGCTATCCAGCGGCTTTGCGCATCGCTACGTGGACTGTCAGCATGTGGGACAGGATGGCCTCCATGACTGGCGTAACGGCGTGCGTGAAGATTTGATGGAGCACATGAATGCCTTGCGAAATGAGGTCGACTTACTCATTTAAGTTTAAGTCTAGATAGTTAGCACCCTAGTTAGTTTAAGTTGCTTTTGAGATATTAGGCTAGTTCATCAGAACTAATCTCTCGACTGATTTCCGTTGCTTTTTGTTCATCAGCTGTCCGTTAGCAAGTCAGCGATTAGTTCTGGTGAACGAGCCCATTGACTAGACTGCCATATAGCCAAAAGCTAAAGCAATGCACGACAATTGGATACGATTCAATTTTATATTGTATACATAAATCGACAATTATAAAACATCGAATTGGCAATACACAGTATTTTCGAATGTTGTAGCTTGTAGTGTTGTTATTTTTGCCCCTTGAGTGTACCATATCCATTATTATTTTTATTTAGTTTCAATGTTCATCCTGCCTCTTATTTGTTTTGAACATTGTGTTTATATGCTGATGCGTGGTTGGTTTTACTTAAGGCGTTGCATAAGCGCCGCATTCTTAAGGCCAGCCTTCTCAATGGTGGAATTATCATCACTTAGCTCGCGAGTTGGGAACGAAGAGACCAACACAAAATTGCTATTGGAATACTGCGGACGTGCACTGCAAAAGATAAACAGATAAATAACTGAGCAAGAAAAATCAATAAATGGGATATAATATAAATTACGTTTGTATGAAGCGACGTATGTCGGAGACGGTGTGTGTCAGATTGAATTGGGCTGCCAATCGTGATCCATCGGCCAAGCGAATTTGCAGCGTGGTTAAGGGAGCCTCAGAATTCAAATTGAGGGCATCGCGTGCACTAGCCTCCTGGTTAGCCATGTCTCCGGGAGCCAGAGCAACCGCAGCAGCTGGTTCTCTGTTTGTGACAATATTGGCCACGGGACTGCCCAGTTTCTGTCCCGAACCCTTAAAAGTTTGTGGTGCGCTTTGACGCTTGAAATCCTCATGTCTATGGTCCTCAACATCGACATTGACCATGCGACCCATTTCCAATAATTCCTGTGGTATTTCCCTTCAATGTAAATACAAAATGCAGCTTAATAATCCTCTTTATGGCAGCATGCGCGTCACTTACCCACGCATAACCGTCTCAAGGAACTCCTTGTTTTGCGGATCGTCATAATGACGCAACTCGCCACCATCAATGGAAAATCCCTGACTCCAAAGTTTAAGTACCACAACCGGTTTATTTTCTGTTGGTTGTGCACTACGATTAGCGCCCACGGCCGTGTGATCGTTGTCAGTCATGCCTAGACGCATACCCTGACCCCACAAAGCGCCACTGGCATGCGCTGTGGCGCTGGTCGATGGGCCCACGCCCACTTCGGCAATGTTCTGCTCTTGAGCGGAGCGCATCATATCGGTGAGTTGTTCACGAAAGTTTTTACGCTTTGCCGGCCCCAATACTTGCTGTCCAGAACGATCAGAGCCGCCAGCATAAAATGCCTGATGCTCATCATCGCTGGAAGGCTGTTTGGACATGTCGCTCAGCGTGGCAAACCTATGTCCCAGATAAATGTCAAATATTTAAGCTCGCAAGTAAGCAAACTATATGCTTACTTTGGTTTAGCGGTAGTACTTTTTGCCGGACCACCACTTGGAGCCGGGGCGCTTTTCGTGGCCGCAGCGGCAACGGCGGCGGCGCCGGCTTCAGTTGTAGTTGTTGCCGGTGTTGGTGTTAGTGTCGGTACTGGGGACGGGCTGCTTGCCTGCCCTACATCGACTGGAGCGGCAGGTGCGTCAGACTGCGTGCTCCAGTAGTTGCCAACTGCATTCTTAACACCGTAAATTGCAACATAAAATCAAGCATTATAATTTGACCTTTCTTTGTTAGCGATTTGTAAAACGTACCTCAATATCCCATTCACAACTGGCCAAATAGAATTTAGCCACGGATTCATCGGTGCCAGTGATTTCAATGAATTGTGCAATCAGATCGCCGCGAGCGGCCATTCTTACTATGTTTTATGTATATTTCTCCGTAAAACAAAATAAATTAAGAACCAGGCAAACGATAATGATTGACAAAAACTCAGTGTGGCTCTATTAAAAAATTGTTTTGACATCAGTGTGTCCCTACTGATTTTTCGCAAATTGCCTAAAAATGCCATACACAAGTTGCTGTCGAACGATGTTGGTAAATGTTTTGATTTTGCCTGCAGCAATGTGGCAACTCTGGTGGTTTGATTTGAAATAAATAAATAACGCTCAGTTCGTGTTGGTTTTTTAAAAATTTACATTTTATTAAGTATTAACTAAATAACAATAACTATTATAAAGCAGAGTATCCAATAGCATTACATCACCCACCGATTTGCGTTAAAAAAGTACAAAGTACATGCTTTTTATTTAGTTTGATTCTTTCTGAAAATATAAATTGTTACACGGCGTAAATAAAATACTTGATTTACAATATAGACATACAACGTTACGTTTCCTAGGTGCACAAGCATAAATTAAAATCAAATATAACACGAAACACATTTTACCGGGGTTATTTCAGTATCAGATTGCATATGTATGTAACGGTTTTTTGTATTAGTTTCGTATGAATATGCTTATCATAATGTTTAAATTAGTAGAATGCAACGCCCAACAATAATATATATAGAAACTAATACTAAATGCTTGTGCATTTACTGCATTTACGTTAGATTCCAAATGCAAATATAATTAAAGTCCACTGGCTCATGGTGCATCGATCTAAAATCCGCAATTGTTCTAACGCGACAACAGCTTGCCCTAGAAAGGTGTACGAGTGTAAGTAGTGTAGTATGAATAGGAATTTATGCAAATATGATTCGATTTGTGTGTTGTGGTTCAGTTGTTGGCCCGGTGAAATTGTGTATACGTACGTATGATATGCATGTAAAATAATATCACATTAATTGTATATATGCACTGGCATTGGCTTCGTTAATGTTTGCAAAATATACCTTTCTTACCTGTAGGTAGTAATTGACCAAAACCGTCAGACCCACGCCCAGACCCACTGCAAATACATGTGACAAATATAAATTGGGGAGCGGTCGGCGTTTGCGCAACAGGAATGAAAGCAGCGAGCTCTTGCGATCCGAATACGGCGGATAGCGTGCTCTGTAATGTATGACAAATATATATATATATAGTCATTATGATTTTGTTTCTATTTGTAGTTATACATACGATGCCATCTTCTCGCCAATAATGGCCAGGTTCTTGCCCAGGCACGACTTCTTGTGCGTAAAGGTGTCAAAACCATATTTGCCATGATAGCAGCCCATGCCGCTCATGCCGACGCCTCCAAAGGGTAGTGTATCAACTGGGAATGCAAATTTCCAAAAAAGAGTTAACAACAAAAACCACACAACAACACGGTATTAGTTACTAGGTTTAATTTGTTAAATAATATTTGTTTTAGCTGCAATATTGCATGTTTTCCAGTTTTATTTGCAAGCCAATCAATCACCAGTTGTTAATTAAATATTCGCACTGTCTGTCCATTATCAACAAATTGCTAAATTGTTTCTCAAGCAACCATTTCAAATCACATAACCAATTAAACACCACATTTAAGCCGAATCCAAAAAGCAATTTCCAATATTCGCATGTTAATAAATATTTGTTAAGTCTCGTGTGTGTGTGTGTACTTAGGTTTTTCAGGGTATTTTCTGTGTCGGTGTCTGTTGTGCTTTGATTTTGAAAAGAAATTCAAAATAATAACTGTTGTAATGCATAATTTCGAGCTGTGTACAAACGGGTTTTCAATATTCAGTGATTTGTGCAATGTTTTTAGTGCAAAAACACATATCAAATAACTATAGTATATAAACTCTTGAACAATACTAAACTATATACTTATAACATATACATATATATATACCTCCGCAATGCATTATAGTTTCGTTGCTGCAGAATCCGCCGCTTATGGTGTTATTCTTGAACTGATTAACTAACTTTTGAGAGTTTGAGAACACGTACAGTACAAGTGGATTTTCTCTATTTAGGCGTAGGTGGGGAGGGGAAAGTTTAAAACAATTAAAATACATTATGCTACAGTAGTGAAAGTGAAAAGGTCTGTCTAATAAATCAGGCACAACTGATAACTAAAAAACATGAACTGAAAAAATGCATGAATTACAATTTTAATGACTTTAATGTAAGGGTAACAATCAAAAAAGGGGACAAACAACATATGGGGGGGACACAACCTAAGTATTTGCACACATTACTTGCAATATCATATACAAGAACCGTCACCAAATATTACTATATACTTAAAGTTGTATATTACAAAATTTATAATACTAGCACAGGCAGTAAACGTAAACGAGAAGGGTTGGCAAATTAGGAGGGGCTTATACCGCAACCGTAGTGAACTGAAGCTCCTATTTACAATTGTTGTAGCAGGCCTTACGTATATATAGTTAATACGCTTAGTTGGGGATAGCTTAGTTGGTTGGGTGGGAATTGTTTCGCAACATATATATCATTAACCGTAGCCAATATTGTAATCGCAAGGGATCCATTTATGTTGATCATCTTTGTGGCTTACCGGGATAATGCATTATCGTGTCATTCACGCACATTCCGCCCGATTGTGTGCCATTAACGAACAGATCTAGAACTTCTGTTTCCGATGTGAAAATATACAGGACGAGCGGATTTTCTCTAATTGCGTTAACGCATTTTAACGGAGATAGTTGGTATTGTAAACATGTTACATTAATTTCATTATTGATTTCATGTTTGCAGGGGTCGCAAATACGTAAGACAAATGATAAGACAAGCGAAATATAATATAAATATGTGTGTATATATGAAAAATGTATATATGTATTGTGTGTAACATCAATTGTTGACAGATGATGATGTTGTAGTGTTTGTTGGCACACCGACCAACATACCTGGCATTGATGAACTTGATCGCATCGAAGGCATTCTCTACTGTGTAAATGGGCAAGATAGGGCCAAATATTTCCTCCCTCATAATGGGATCATCGGGCTTGACATCGACCAATATTGTGGGCTCAATATAACGCTCGCTAGCATCGTATTTACCACCGAGGGCAACGCGTCCAGACTTCATGAGACCCAACAGGCGCCTGCAAGCCAGAAACATAATTAATACTCAGCTTCGTTTATTTGAAGTTAAGGATATAGTTACTGGAAATTGTTTTGGTTGATGACGCGACTTAGATCCGGGCTGGCCTGTATGTTCTCGCCATACCACTCCTTGAGCACATCCTTGGCTTCTGTTACGAATTTGTCCTGCATCTCCTTGGAGCAGAGTATATAATCGGGCGCAATGCAAGTCTGGCCGCAGTTGATGAGCTTGCCCCACAGTATGCGTTTTACGGCTGTGCGCAGCTCCACCGACTTGTCAATGTAACAGGGACTACAATAGAAGGTTATTTAGATATTGATCGGTTGCTATATGCTTCCCTGCTGACCTCTTGCCGCCCAGCTCCAGGGTTGTGGGCGTTAAATGCTTGTTGGCCGCGGCATGCACAATTTTGCCAACACGTGTTGAGCCCGTATAGAATATATAATCAAAGCGTTGATTTAATAGCTCGGCCGTTTCGGTGGGTCCACCGCATACCACTGGATAGCAATCCTGTTGATCCGTAAAAGATGATTTAATATATTGAATTTAACTATATTATTTATGCAGTTTGCTCTCACGCACATTATCCAGATATTTGGGAATTGTTTCGGCTATGAATTTGGCACAATTGCCGGCAATCTCACTGGGCTTGATTACCACACAGTTGCCAGCTGCAATGGCCGCGGCAACGGGCACCAAAAGCAGCTGCAGCGGATAATTCCAGGCGCCAATTACAAGCACCACACCAAATGGATCATTGAAGATTTGCACATCGTCCAGCAAATTGACAAACGACTTGGCTGGCTACAAATGCAACAGAATATATAACAAATTAGTTACAATTTGATATGCAAGTAGTTCCTAATTCAATTCGCACCTTTTCAGCCTTGACCCAGTCGGAGAGATGATACAATATGTGCTTGATATCATTCTTCATGAATTCAGTTTCCACAATTAAACTCTCCTGCTTGGGGCGACGCAGATCAGCCTCCAAGGCGCTGATAATCTCATTCTCATGCTCATCGTAGCAGCGTAGTAAGTTTTCCAATTGCTTGCGGCTAAAATATAAACAATAAATGGTTAATTTATCGAACTCTATCAATTAGAGAAATATAATTCAGTTTTCCTTATTTAAATTGGGATCTATTCTAGAATAGAGCTAAAGATTTTTACAGATTTTAGGAAAAAATTATAATACTCTATAATACTCTGTTAATAATATACGATCTATTATAACTAACAATTTCGAACCTCAATGATTTCATCGGGTTAGGAATTGGGATCTATTCTAGAAAAGAGCTAAAGAGTTTTACACATTTCAGGAGAATATTATAATACTCGAACTCTTCCAATTATATTTGTAAACTACTGTGTTGAATTTAGTTATACCCTAGCAGAGGATATTATAATTTTGTCTCGAAATGTGTAAATGTGTAAAATATATATGAATGAATAGCCGAGTCGATATAATCCGTCTGTTTCTATGCAAACTAGTCTCATAGTTTTAAAGCTATCGTGATAAAACTTGGCACAGACCCTTCTTTTTGTTGCAGGTAGTACATATGTATGTCGGAACCGGCCGGATCGGACCACTATAATATATAGCTGCCATAGGAATGATTCGGTCGACAACTGATTTTGTTTGAAATTTTTTTTTGTTTATTAAGGTATTCTTACCAAACTTTCCCACACAGAGTCTCTAGAGAGTTTATACAATCTGACCAAATTTAAAATTCAAAATCGGACTACTATATCAAACTTTTTGTTTATACAAATATTTTATCCAAACTAAGTGAGAGTTGTATTATACCTCAAATAGTTTCCTACAAGTTGATCAAAATCGCTCCCAATCGGAACAATCAGACAAAAATGAATTCCTGCTAGGGTATATAGCTTCGGCACTCCGAAGATAGCCGTTCTTTCTTGTTTTCTATAATATATATTTAAATCATATTGATAGACAATGAGATCAGTTTGTTCATAATTTGCATTACTATTGAATAATCGATTTAAAGCTGGATGCGAAAACTAATTATATTTAGCTGAGTTTCGTTTTGACTTTAGCTTCAGCTAACACCAAAGACAATCCCGAAACAAAGCCAAAATAAATCACAATGCAAGACAAGTATAAATATGGAAAATATCTCAAGTCACTTTTTATTTGATTAGTTTTTTTTTACCGGTTGGTGAGTAAGTTGTAGAGAAGGTCAATGCTAATTTGTCGTTTCGATAATAAATTATACAATGTGAGGACTTGAAAAGTATTCTACCGGTTATATGGGATGCAACTATGCGACATCAGCTGTTCTACGGACGCATATTAATCGATATCTTGCTGGCTTAGAACCATATAAACCGTAGAAACCGGTCGGCACACCGGCCCAAGAGTTGGCTAACAGTAGCTAGATCTTAGAGGCTAGCAACATATAGTTTGATTATAAATTTATTGATATATATGTACATATATCAGTAAATTCAAGTTCACGTGCAATTAAACTTAACTGCACTTGATCAACGCCTAACATTAAGTCATAAGCAATAAAAGTAATTATATATATATATTGTAGAACTGATCGCTGTGCATATCAATGAGGCAATTATAGCCATTTGGCGCAATGATGCGGCACAAAACTCTGATATTCAATATATATAAACATTTAGAAACGCTTTGGGTGACAAATATATGCATATGTATAATAAATACTATATAACATGATTCAAAGTAAGGTTTAGATTTCTATACGGTTTCTATGAAGAAGTAGATGAGGCAGCTCAAAAGGCGAAAACAATCGCAGAACTCAACTCAACTCAACACGTTTGTTCCGAGTTTTGTATTTTGAAAAAGAAAAAGATCATGAAATTAAATGGCTATCAACCTTGGTGGGGGCCAAAGATTTTTGTCCGCACTTCCGTTTCACACTTTGCGCTCAAAATATATATACTCGTATATATATGTATATATAGCTTTTGTTTATTAACATATCAATTTTTGCTCTTGACTATATGTTTGCACGCTTGTATGTGTTGTAATTGGTGCTCTGACTTAACTAACTAACTATTAAAGCCATTAAAGTTTGTATTTATTCTAATGAGTTGGTTACGTTGTCAATTCTTTATTATTTCTGTCTGAATTGAGTTTGAGTTTGAGCTGCAAGCAAAGTGCAAAGCCAAATAGTTAAAGATCAAAGATCCTAACCCGAATAACACACCAGACTCTAAATAGAACTGTAAATATGCATATGTATGTATGTGTGTACAGAGCTGGAAAAACATGTTATATTCTTGAGTTCTAGCTCAAATGCTGGAATATTTTTGAGCCATAAAAGTGCACAGTTAATTTAATTTAACATTGACTATTCTAGAATTGACCTTGAGATGCGAATATTCGATCAGAGAACTGTCAAATGGCTGCATTTGGTTAAAAAAGTTGTTTTTTAAATTAACTTCCCTTCTAAAAATTCTTGTTTCTTAAACTTATGTCATACTTTCTTTTGTATTAAACTTGAACTGATTTACGTGTGTGTGGAAGCGGATTTAGACAATATGATATAATACTTTTGTACAATAGATAAAATGTGTAGAGGTCTTCAACTGCCACAAGGAAGGAGCATCTTCGTCGAAATAAGTGTAGACTTTTTGCGTAGTGTATTTGTAGAAAATGTAGACTTCAGTCTCGTACTCGTACTCGTATAATGGCGTGCATGAGTTGCTGGGTTCACATACTTAAAAGTTATCTTTATTCCTTATCAGACCAACCAACGGCTACAACAAAATAGAAGAGCCAAAGTTCAAGTTGCGAGTCCGAAAGCTCTCCTGAGTGCGTCAAATGTGCGTGTTTTGAACTAGAACTTATATTTACATTGTAGTTCAATGGACGGAATAAGTTCGGTAGTACAATTGTTGCTTAGCTAATTGATCATAATATGCATAACTATATATAATAGTTCGTTTGTTTGTTTAGTTCCCTCACTTATTACATATATTAACTAATTACAATCTAACTATAATAGCTAAAGTTACTAAAACGAGCTAGCGACAATCAGGAACGTATGTAGTTCGCTTAGTTAGTTTAGTGAACCGTTTTATCGAACCTATTCTGACCGTTTCAAAACAACTCTGCTTTGTAATTATGAGCCCGTCCTATACATACTTACACACACATATATGTATAATTACGGTTACTACAGATTGTGTGCTACATTTAAAAGCCGCTGAGAGAGTTGCGTCAAGTTTTGTTAATTACATTACATTTACCATAACGCCAACGAGCTGGTTACTTATACTAGTCGCAAAAAGGCTTTTCGGGTTTAAGCTTCAGCGTCAGCTTGGCTTCGTTAACAGTTACTTACCGAAAGCTTACGTTCCTGGTCTTGCCGCTGGCGAACGCGAGGCGGGCTCGCTGCAATGTCTGATCGTGGTTCATCGCAATAGTGTTGTTGTTGTAGTTGTTGTTTTCCACATTCGCAATTGTATTGGAGTTACATGCACCACGACATACATACATACGCATGTCCGTACATAGGAAGATAACGAAAACAAAAACATAAAGGCAAACGAAAAATCAAATAAATTCAGACAAAAAAAGTATAAGGCTTTATGTTTGTTACGTGCACAAATGTTCGTTAATAATCGTTATTTTTGGCTGTGCAGTTGCGGTTGCTCGCATTAAATTGCATACAGCATACATATAAGTAGTTTTAATTTGTTTATTTGCTTTTGTTGCTGCCGTTTCATTTACAAAACATTTGCAGTTGCAACTGGTACAACACTCACATCATCGAAATTTGCCATTATATCAGGCTTTGGTGCGGTTGCGGGCGCGACGTTTTCGCTTTCAGTTTCTGCTTCTGAGGAAGAAAGAAGGAAGAAACACACAGAAAAACAAGAATATTAAACTTTGTTTACTAACTGACACATTGGGTGGGGAGGGCTGACTGGCACATTCACTTTTTATATACTTTTACTGTGTTGGGGCACAGAGAAACATGCAAAGCGCTGAGGCTGTGGTTGTATCTGTGGCAGGGGCAGACGCAGAGGCAACGGGCAGAGCAAAACGAACAAATTGATAAAAAAGATTTTAGGCGCGACGCACAACACAACCGACGACGTTCACGACGACGAGAAGATTGAAATTGAAATGGCGAGCAGTTGACTACATGAGCCGCAGACGCTGGCTTTAATTGTATTCAATTCTTAAACCCGTTTCGTAAACGCAAACACCGCATGCCAGCCTCGCTTTTAAAGCCCAGCAACCAGTCGAGCTACTGAACAGCTGTTTTGCTTGGAACGAGTACGAGTACAAGTATCGAGTGCGATTGCGATTGCTGCTGACGTGTTATCGTTTAATCGAGCCGATTCGATAGCTAGTTGCAAATCAAATTTACCAAATGCAATCGAAACTGAGTCATGCTATAAATTTATTTATTTATTTAGACATAGCTATAAATTATTTGCGTATATTTTTTAATTATGTATTATTTTACTGATAAAATGACTGCAATATGCTCTATTTAGTGCCTTGAAAATTAGATATTTCTCGCGAATTTTCAAATATATAATTTTAAATCAAATTTAGTTTTATATTTACGTATACACGATATTTTTACCTCAGCAACACAAGTGTTTCAGCACAATTGCCGGTTAGGACTGATTGAAATAATTTCCCAACAAGCTATTCTATACTAACAACAAACCTTATCAGCGTTAACAAACATAAAATTCATGTACAATACATATACTTATTTATTTTTACTCCCTGTACCCATTAAATGGGTAAAAAGGGGGTTTTGGGATTTGTGAAAAGTAGGTAACAGGCAGAAGGAGACATCTCCGACCTTATAAAGTAAATATATTCTTGATCAGTATCAAAAGAGATTTCGATTTGGCCATGTCCGTCTGTCTGTCCGTCCGTCCGTATATCCGTCTGTCTGTCCGTATGTATGAACGCGTCGATCTCAGCAACTATAAGAGCTAGTGTATAGCGGGAGCAGGTCAAGTTTGTTTCCGATCTTAGATATCTTCCCCCGTTCCCCCGCAATTCGATCAAAACGTTTTACAGCCACACTTTTAAAGATATAGCTTTGCGATTTGGCATGTGCAATACTTAAGTCACTCTTAATCTACTGTCCAAATTTCAAGTCGATCGGATAATAAACACGGAAAATATTCAACAAACAAGGTTCAGTACTAGAGCGAGGGGGAGAAGAAGCAGCACAGCCACGACTTAAAATACTTCGCTTGCACTGTCGCTTTGCTGTCGCTTGTGTGTGTGCGTGTATGAAGAAGCGATCGGAAATTTTCGACCTGGGTACAGGGAGTTATGTAGTCGGGTATACTCGACTATAGCATTCTTACTTGTTACTGTATGTACTGATAAAGCCAACAGATTTGACAACTGTGTAGCAAAGTTGGGTAGAATATGCATGTGCACATGTGGGATTAGACCTTTATACAACTGTGGCTTATCAGGCTTGTTTAAAAATAAATATGTTTGTAGAGCGTATATTGTTATAATATGGTTTCAAATTCGATAAGGCGAATTGGATTTGGAAATTTGAACTATATGTATTTGCACCGAGTCAGTTGCACTACCCAAAATTGCCCAGTAATGATGATAATGATCACAATACGAAAGTCAGCATGACAGGACAATTCCAGGTATTAACATTAGCATAAATATACTATAAATGTACTTACCAATGTTAATAACAGTTGTGCGATCGGTTGCATCTATTGTAAATAATATATATGATATGTAGAAGTGTTTAAATAATTATAAACTACGCACTTACCATTTGCTGCCTTACTGTCATCCACAAAGGTAATTGACTGTGTTTGTATACTGTGATTATTAGCCATGTTGACTGCCACTTTTGCCTCTCTCTAATTTATGCACTAGTTTGAATAACCAGCAATAACAGACTAAGTTCCGCACCCTCAACTAAAGTTCAACTAAAACAACAATATATTATAAGTAATAGTTGTAACGAAAAACAGCAATTAAAACCACTTAAGGTCATTTTATATGGAGCTATATGATGACTGTTTCACCCCTTAGATATTTACTCCCTGTACCCATAAAATGGGTAAAATGGGGATATTGGATTTGTGCAAAAGTATGTAACAGACAGAAGGAGACATCTCTGACCCTATAAAGTACATATATTCTTGATCAGTATCAAAAGGGATTTCGATTTGGCCATGTCCGTCTGTCTGTCCGTCCGTCTGACTGTCTTTCTGTCCGTATGTATGAACGCGTCGATCTCAGCAACTATAAGAGCTAGAGACACCAAATTTTGAAAGTAGGTTCCTGTATACATACGCAGATCAAGTGTTTCCGATCTCAGATATCTACCCCCGTTCCCCCGTAATTCGATTAAAACGTTTATAAAGCAAAACTTTTAAAGATATAGCTTTGGAATTTGGCATGTACGATACTTTAGTCACTTGTAATCTACTGCCCAAATTTCAAGTCGATCGGATAATAAACACGAAAGTTATTCAACAAACATGATTCAGTACTGCAGCGAGTGGGGAAGACGCAGTACAGCCACCAGTTAAAATGCCTCGCATGCGCTGTCGCTTGTGTGAGTGCGTCTTTGTGTATGTGTAAATTTGGGTACAGGGAGATTTGTAGTCGGGTATACTCGACTATAGCATTCTTGCTTGTTACTAATTGCAGTTCACAAGACTCTTTATATATACTATCACAATCAACATATCAGTTTTGTTATAGCCATTTGTCATACGCGTGAAACTAATGGACCTCCTGCTGCGTAGGCTATCCTTTAAGGACAATTAGCCAAACAGCCATGTCACCGCACTGGGAAAGTTTAATGTCATACACACATGCTGTATAAATATGCAATGACCAAGGTCCAGGGGCGGCAAGGGTTGCTAAAGAATCCACAAAGCCAAGTGAAGGACGTGTCCCAACATGCGTCAAATCACTTGACATATAAAGTTTATTAGCACCCCATCAAAATCAATTTCAATATGTGCTCTAACCATTCCCCAGCTGTCTACAAACTTGGCAGGGCCCCAGTGCCACTTTTGGTGTAATTGTAATTGCATAATATGAGTACTTCATGCAAATATTGACACAATTGGCCCCGCTTAATGTGCATTACAAGCGTTTTTCAATACACAATACAATTGACATTGCAGGTCGACGACACTGGGTCACGTTTATATGGCACTTAGTTCATTAACAATTGTTCAATTTGCCATTATTTCGTTTCACTTTCAGTTAATCAGTTATTGTAGTTTAAGCACTGGGTAACAAGATTGTTCAGCTAGAACAGATACTATATTTATAGCAACAACAATTCAAAACAAATACACTAAGTATTCACTTGATAACATTTTAGGAAAGTTTTGTGTATTAACTTTATTCACTTCGATCTAATTCATTCGATCAGAGAGAAATAAGGCAATTCTTGGCCCAGTTTGTTATGCAGTGTAGCTTATTCACAATCTAAAATTAGCTCAAATACTTATGTTGTAGGTTTGTACTATATTATATTGATTAATCGCGGGCTGTCGACAAAATCCGATCGCCAGAGTCAAAAGCCGATTGTAAACTGAGCGAGCGTCTTGATTAAATTATATGCCACACCGCAGAGCTGTCCAATTGTCCACCTGTACAGGTAGTGAGTGGCCAGTAGCAACTAAAGCTGGCTGGACCCCGGAACAGTGCACTTGGCAGCTTTTTCCTGGGATTACGAGTTTACTTCAATCACAAATGTGGCGGCGGCGCCATCGCCTCCACAGAATTTGTATGCACAACCAGTCGTCGCTTGACGAAACCAAAACCCATTCAAAAAATGCGATTATATTGAAATGTTTGAGGCACGCACAGAAACTGAAACTTAAACCGAAACTGAAACTGAAATTGAAAACTAAAACCGCAGCGCAAATTACTCAGAGTTAACAAATTATGTTCGCCTCTTTGTAGCCGTAATAATTCGAATATATTCACTTGTCGCGCCAACGTTCAAAACACGTCTGTTGGCCGAGTCCGGACAAACAGGCAACATACGCTTCAAGTTAGGCTCGGCTTTGGCCACTTCCAGTCGCATATACTATATAGTATAACTACTTATTTCAATTTTGTCGCACTATCTTGGGCAAAGAGCTCCGGTTAAGAAAATGGTGATATTCCAGTTTAGTTTTGATCTTGTTTCTTACAAAATTGTTTAATAGACATAATCAGTGGTTTCTCGTAAACCGGCTGATTTAGAAATACTTGTTACCTTAGCTGCAGCCATCTAATTATCGTCGAACATAACAATTAAAAGCGTTTTTAACAAAATTCTTCACAAACTGACTGTCATCAATGATTAATGAAGCGGCTCTGTTGCTTTTAACAACATTTGCACATCTACTTAAAAAAACCTTTAAAGAGAAGTACGAAAAGCTATAGCCTGTCGAAGTTAAGATACACTTGCAATTTGATCAAGAAATCTGCATACTAAGCATTGGTATGGAATATGTGCTTACGAGTACATAGTAAGCATATCTGGTTTTTCGTTCATATACTAAAATATAATGCAACAAGTTTTATAAACAACGTAATAATTGTTTGGTAAGCGTATAATCAAATATTCAATATTTACAATGCCCTGAATAAGAGTATAAACAAGTTAAAATGCTTTAGTCGAGTATACCACACACACACGCACACACATGTGCAGCAAGCAGTTCAGCGGCAGTGCAAACAAGCAGATCAATTTAAGGATCGGCTCCAGCACTACTGCAGTATTGAAACTGGGTTCTTCAATAACTTCTGTGTCTATATTCCGAAAGATTTTCCCCATTTTTCGGATATAGGGTGTTAACACAAAGTCAGCTACTCTCCTCTTCTCAAGATAGTTAAGATCGCCTGGAGTTTGTTTGTTTACTTTTTTTGACAACAGCTGTTCGCTGGTATCGTATTCAAATAGACAGACGAACCGGTTATTGAAAAGCATTTATTGTGAGTGTTGTTTGCGTTTAAAGCATTTGGATTGCGCATTACACAGGCGTATCAGACCCTGACCATGAGGAGCAGACTTGGGACCCGCAGATCCACAGTCAGGCGGCGAATGTCAGTGTCAGATGCTGTCATAAGTTTAAAGCCATCTAATTACTCTAATAATAGATACATTTTTATTGTGAGTGGACTTTGTCGGCGGGTATATAATATTTTGAAAGCGTTATATAAAGATTACTCCATTAAACAGACATATTTGTTAATTGGTCTACCTTAAAGTCACGCGATGTACGAACCTACATACATATACTCGTAAATTGTGTGTTAATAATTTCGAGTCGGCGAATTGAATTGTATAAGTAATCGGGTGTGACCGACTGCGAGATAGCCAGTATGCAGATATGGAATGCCCAAAACACAACTTTGACACTCAAGTATTGATACACAAGCAGTTGAGCGGCAGTGCAAGCAAGCAGAGCATAATAGAACAACGCCTTGCTAACGAATTTCTTAAGCATCACTTTTTTCACTGAACAATTTAACTGAACTTTGTTTGCTGGATTTTTAAAGCATACTTTTAGGCTGGCTTTTTTAAATGATCAAATGTTTTCTTTTTATCCGTTAAAATTTGAAAACTGGTTGGGAAAGTCGTTCATCAACTTAAAAAGGCAAAAAAATCCTTTAAAAGTAAAATTTCGATATCTAAAATTAGTTAAGGAAAATATTTGTATAAAAATCTATCAAATTTCATTTGTATATATGAAATTTACTTAAATGCCAAGTCATTAAGCACTAAATTTGAGCAAAAAATGAATGAACATCGTTTAAGGTTTGTACAGTTAGGGGAGTTGGAAATCTAGGAAGAACATCCATGGATTTCGGATCTAAATAGATCTTATCCTGAAAATTAATTGAAATACAATTCCATTGAAAGTAATAAATAAGCACGAGTTGATTATTTTATTAGTGTATAATTTATTATTTAAATATGTTATAAAATTTGTTTATCGTATAAAATATACTCTTACTCTTGTCCCAGATCTATATATATGTATATATATATATATATATACTTATGTATGCATGTATATAGAAAAATTACAATTCAAGTATTGTAGTATTCTTGTTTTTTGTTTTTGTTTTTGTTTATCCTCACTATTACACAATTACAATTTTTAACTGCAACTCGTTATTGTTTATAATTTGTCGCCTTGATCTAAGAGCATTTTCGTCCTTTCATTAATATGTATTTATGCAAAATAGCTGCAATATTATTTATGTATGTATGTATGTTACTTGTGTACCTAGTACAGCATGCTTGTCCTATGTAAATATGTATGTATGCTATGTAGTAAGTGAGAAATGTATGAATGTATGCGTACGTAGTTATCTAAATGTAATGCCAAAAACGTCTCGAAGCAAATCATAGAGGAGGAGGAGGAGGTTTATCTTCTCATACTTTTGGTTTTTGGTTTGGTAATTTCGTTTTAGAGTAACTATTTTTCTATATATATATATCAGTATATATATATGTATGTATGTCGTAAGTATGTATATGCTATGTATGTATGTTGCTATCGTATGTATTTTATTTAAGTAGTATTCGCATAGAAAGAATACATTTCTTGTTCAGCATTTAAGTCGCCAAGCATTTCGAGTCGTTTGTTACAAATATACAATTCGCAGGTAGACTATTTATTATATATATATAGTATATATGTCTATATGTAGTATATAGTATGATAGCTATGTATGTATATGCGAAACCAGTAGCTGGCCTACAATTTATAAGATTTTTATGATTTTTTTTGTATTTTTTTTTGGATTTTTTCCATATTTTTTTGATTTTTTTTTGTATTTTTTTGTTGATTTTTTTGTTGTTATCCTTTTCTGATCTTGTTTTCAATGCTTATAATTTAAATTTGTACTCGTTTTGTACTCAATTGCTCCATAATTATTACATATGTTAGTATGTATGCATGCGTATGTTTATATGTATATGTATATGTATATATGTATATATGTATGTATGTATGTTTGCCAGAAGAAACATGGATTTAGATACAATATGGGTTTTATTATGTTTTTTTTTTTGTTTTTGGAGTTTGTTACAAACTTAATTGCTAATGCTAAATGGTTTTGCTAAATACATATACATACATATGTATGTATGTATGTATGTATGTATATGTATGTATGTATGTATGTATCTGCTTGAGAATTGTTGTTGTCATATAAAATTTATTCAAAATTGTATTTTGATATAAGAATTCATGTTAGCATCGTTAATCGACTTGTTATAAAAAATTTGATTTATAAATAGGTATTTATTTATATATATCTATATATATATTTTTATTTTTATTGGAAAATCATTTTCACGTTCTTTTAGATAGTAAGATGCTGTTTAGATTTCTCAAGATCTTTAGTCGTTTAGGTTTTATGCGCTTATTGCTAAATACATACTTATATATAGGTATGTATATCCATAAGTATGACAAAAAATTGAATACCTGATTTAAGTTTTGGATTCGTTTTTAGTTCGTTATTAAGCTACTTGTATATGAGCATTATTTATTTATTATTACTCGTAGTTGTGGGCAAAGTTTTTTATTTTTATTTTTTTTTGGAATATTTCTCATGTTTATTACATATTTAAAAAATAAAAAATAAAAAAAAACGTAATTACCTGCTTGAAATTTAATTTTTGGTATGTATTGTAAAATGTTTAATTAACTATTTAATGCGTAGGCTAGCTGTGTGTGTGTGTATGTGTGTGTTGTGTGTGTGTATGATATTCATGATTCTAATATGGTTTTTCATTTTGTTACTTGTATTTTTTGATTCTTAAGCCTTTGGCAAATTGTTCAGTATTCATGACTTTTAGTTTTGTGTTTAACATTACATACTTTAATAAACTTTAATCTTTAGATATACATATATATATATATATACTATATATATATGCTTTAAATGCTTTTTATTTTGAATTATGGCATTCGGTAGTACTTAAATCTCAATCTTGGTTTACCATTTTTGTTTTGTTTTATTTTTTACACAATTTCAAAACTGTGGCTTTTAGAAAACGGCGCTCATTTGTAATGATTTTAGTATTTGCTTTTTGTTTTTGTTTTTCATTTAGTAAATCTCACACATGTAGAAATATTAGTAAAATATGGCATTTCTCATATGTTTCATATATATATATTTATATAAGTACATACATCATTTAGTTGATGTATTATATTCATTATGGTATGACTTGCAAGATGTGAGGAAATGTTTTGATCTGGTTGCTACCAGCAATCACAAAAAATGAACGGTGCTTTAAGGTATAGGTGTGTGTGTAGGTGTGTGTGTGGTGTGTGTGTGTGTTGTTTGTGTGTGTTTAAATATAAATTGAATTGAATGAGTTTATGGCAATTAGATGCTGCTTGGGATCGTCTAAACGAAAGAACACGTTGAATTTATATATATATATATATATATATATGTATATATATATATAATGTATGTATATATGTACTATGCGTGTTATGGCTAAGGTAAAATTTAAAAACTTGAAAATCGATGCACTTAAATGTTACGATACATTTTGCTCGATATATATAGATTTAAATCGAATTACACAATATTGTATATATTTATGCAATTACATAAGTATATATAATTAAATATATATATTTCTGCATTTTACTCTCGTAGAGCAAATTGCATACAATCATTCCCTTTTCTTTTCTTTTCTTTTTGTTTTTTATGTTTAATTAATTTTATATATTTTGTGTTAGTTTTTGCGCATTTTATGCGTGTTGCTTTATACGTGGAAGGAGTGTTAGCTCAATTTGCATACTCTTCAAGCTATTCTGGTACACATTTTGTTCAAACTCTAACGTTCGTTCGGTCAATAAGTTGATTAAGAACAACAAATACATAAGAATTGACATTAAACTAAACTAAACAAAATGTTGAAAGTTTTTGCGTCCAAATAATTAAGAATATACTCGTATAAACATAACTACAATAAGTAAGTAACTAGTTGGCTAATACAGTTTTAAGCGCATTTCAAAGCGCATTGCAAATTGTTGCATGCTCGCATTCTAGTCTACAAGTTCTACGGTATCAGTTAAGTATCTGCGCATCTGTCAGATGCATCTGTCAGATACACAGATACATGCTCGCATTACACAGCGTTAATTCGGCTAATATATGTATTGGTAGTATTGTATGCATTAATTTCTTTTACTTTCTTTAATTATTTTTGTTTTTCTTTTGTTTTTTTTGTCACTTGCGAGGAACATGTCACCTAAATATGTATTCAATACGCGCATATTGCTCTGGATTTGTTTTTGTTTTTTGTTTTTTGTTTTTCATATATGTATGTATGTATGTTAAGGTTTTTACTATGCCACGTCCTTGCCGCTAGATTTTTAGTACTCTACTAAATGCTAATGAACACATTTGAGTCAAAAATTATGATAACTTTTCGCTAAACTGTACCTGTACGTATGTAATTCATAATACAATTCATAATTAATACATAATAATAATAGTAATAATAATGATAATTATACAAAAAATTGTTACTTGGTGATGCAACGTATGTATGTATGTATGTATGTATGTATGTGTGTGTGTGTGTATGTATGTTAGTTAAACTCGGTTTAAGCTATGCCCATATATTGATGAATTCTTGATGTATGTGACTTGTGACTGTAGTATGTGGCGCTGAATGTATGTATATGTATAATATATGTATGGTATATAGTATATATAGTACATATGTATGTATTTTATGCATGTTAAGCTATGTTTTTTTAAATTACGTTACGTTATCAATGTCATTGCAATTTTTTTGGCCTCACCATATATGGTGTTTCAGTTGGCTCCTCAATTGCCGTTTAGTTAATCAGTCTTCGTTAAGAGTTCAACCAAAAGTCAGCGGGTTTCATTATATAATTACCGTTATTTTTTTTGTGTTACATTATTTACCTTTTACAAAGTTTTATACTCACTTTCTCAGTCTCAATTATAAGAAATTAGTAATAATAAACAATTAAACAAACTAAAACGTTCACATACCACAATTAATTAAAAAAAACATTGGAAAAGAACTAAACGAAACTAATATTATATCATTTCTAATACCACTAAGCAAATTATGCAAATATTGTGCAACTTGTCAGCCCAAACAACAAAACTAAACAAAATAATAATAATAATAATCATAATCATATATATACTATATATATACTCGAATGAAACAAAAAAAAACTTAGTGGCTCGCTTTCCTTTCCGCTAAAAATGCAACCCCATATCTCGGTTCTAGATTTTTGGTTCCTAAGTTCGAACCCACCGCCACCCACCACCTCACCTCAGCTAGCAAACTGCCCTCAGTCTAACTAACAGGTAATAATATTTTCATCTAGTACTTATTGTGTGTGTGTGTTTTTCATTTTCTTTTTGTTTTGTATATAAAGTGTACTCAGTTTTCCTTCTTATTTCTTGTCTAGTTTTGCTTTAGTTTATCCTTTCTTGGTTTTCTTAATTTTTCCTTGTCTAGCTTCTCTAGCCTAAAATTCTACTGAACGCGTTGTTTGCTGTTGGTATTTTGCTTTAGTTTTAGTTTTTAGTTTTAGTTCTCTAGTTGGTTGGTTGTTGGTTGGTTGGTTGTTTCTTGTATATTCGCTAAATACATATATATATACTTATATATATGCATGTACTATATGTATGTATATTGTGTGTAAATTACCAAATCGTAACCGTGTTTAATAACTCTTAAGCATTATCGAGGTAATCGTTGTAGCACTTATGCTAAAAATTTTCACTAATTTTAATGCCGTTTTTGTTTTGTTTTTTGTTTCGTTTTGTTTTTGTTTTGTTTTTGTTTTGGATTTCTTTAGCTAAACATTTTAGCGCTTGTAAATGGTCTAAAAAAAACGTCGTCTGTCTCATTGATGTGCTTGTATGCATTTTTCCCCTTAATTTGCTTATTGTTGTTAGTTATAAACTAATTTAGAATACGTGCACAAACCGCTTGTAAGGGTTAGACCCTTCTTTGGAGTCTGGCGACAGCTCTATGAGGAATACAATGCGTCCATCCGGCATTAAAGCCACATCGCAAGTGCGATCCTTTTCATCCAACGTTGGTGGCATTAGCGGATTGATGGAAGGACGCACCTCGATCTATAACAAAAGATGTTTCAAATTTGCTTCAACCAAACAAATAATAACTTGTACTTACATCCCACATAAAGTCAAGGTTCTGATTGAAGACGAGTATACGTTGATTCTTTGAATCGGCGACTATAATACGACCCTCGTCGTCGCAGCACAGTCCTGAGGGGCGATTAAACTCATGGAAGCCAGAGCCCTCATGCCCCTTGACGGACAGAATCTGTTGAAGCATGAGAGAAACAGTTTACACTTAAGACCTTAAAGAGACAGTCAAATAAATGATAACATACATCATTGATATCCGGATCGATCAGATACAGGCAGTGGTTGTCAAAGTCGGACACTATGATGTTGCCCGTGGGCGTGTAGCAAACGCCGCGGGGCGAGGCAATGCCCTTTGTCTGGCCATGATTATCGAATACGATCTGACGTATGAAGCGTCCTTCGGAGTCGAACTGCTGTATGCGATGATTGCGCGAATCGGTGACTACAATTTGACGTCGCGAATTGACAGCCACATCCCAGGGATATTGGAACTGTCCATATTCCTTGCCATAGCTGCCAAATTTGAGCAGAAAGACGCCGCTGGCTGTGAAGATCTGCACACGATGATTATCCTTGTCCACAACAATGATGCGATTGTCCACGTCCACACAAATGCCAGCGGGCAGATCAAACTCGCCATTGCCCACACCCTTGCGACCGAACTTGAACTTGAGCGAGCCATCTGGATTGAATACCTGGACACGATTGTTGCGTCTATCCGAGACAAGCACATGGCCCATTTTATCGACGCACAGGCCCCAGGGACGGCTCACCTGGCCGTCCTCATGGCCCTCGGTGGCAAAGGATAACGATAGAGCATTCGAATTGCGCACTTTTACCAGATCCATGCAGCCGGGTATGGCTTGTGTGGTGCGCGGAGCGCTGAAGTGCAAGCCCGGCGAACTGCGCAGTCCATTCAGTTCCCAGTCAAGCGCAGCGCTGGACATGCCACAGGCGCTGCCACCACGCGGCTGCATAATGGGCGAGGGTATGCGGAAGCTGTTGTCGCGCAGCAGCGGCCGGCGAACCGTCGTCGAGGCCACACTCAATGGTCCAGTGCTGGCCATGCTGGGCAGACCAAAGGACATGTCAATGCCAGAGGCGGCAGCGGCGGCCGCAGCGGCGGTGGGTACGCTGACAACATTGCTGGCCACAATGCCATTGCTGCTGGATACGATGGGCATGTTCTTATCGTCCACAAGTATGACGCCGCCCTGGTTGCGAATATCCTGTAGCAGACTGTAGTCGGGTGGTGCAAAGGCAAATACCTCTTGCTTGGGCTGCAGATCCTTGTAGATGCCCGCAAATTGTTCCATTTGACGCTGTCCATTGGTCAGCTTCATGGCAATCTCAATTTGGTCCATGCTGCAGGCATTATCTGCCACCTTGCTAAGCATATCTGATGTCTCCGAGAGACCCGCAAGGGCGGACTTCAAGCCAGCCATTTGATCATGTAATATGGCCAGACGACGTTGTCGCAGCTTCTCCACAAAGTCAAGCAGAAAACGCTCGCGATCCTCGATGGCAATGATGAACTGGCGGAATGCCTTGCGTATATTATCGCTCAGCTCGCTGCAGTTGCGCTCAATGAGACGTATGAAGGCCAATGCCTTGTCAATGCTGCTCTTAATGCAGCGTGTGCCCACCTGGCTGCTCTCGATGGCGCCCTCAAGCTTCTCCTTGGAGCCGACCATAAAGTTCTGTATGGACGCATAGCTATGCTCCTTGTGCTCATGCAGAGTGCAAAACTGGCATACCAGCTTTCTGCAATAATCGCACACATAGCGCAGCATCTCGTTGTGTATGTCACAGATAAAATTGCTGCTGGGCGGCGTCTGGGCGTTCGCCGAGCTGCCGCCGGTGGGTGAGGCGCCAATGGGCGTTGGCAGCGAGACAATTGAATGATTTGAGGATAATGGACTATTGCGATGCTCGCGCAGGCAATCGTTGCACATGAACTCGTTGCATTCGAGGCAGCGTATCGAGGCGCTCACCTCGCACCAGCCGCAGCTGATGCTCGAGTTATTTGATGATTCTGGTGACATTTTCGAATTGCGCGTGGCGCCACTGCCAATGGGTCCAATGCTAAAATCGCCATGCGAGTCCAAGCCGCCCAGAAAATTGTTTATAAAGAAGTCAGTGCGTGGCGGCGAGCTGAAATTGATGTATAAAGTATAATTAGCAAATGTTTTCTATACTGACATTCACGGAAAGCAATCTACGCAGATATTATGCGCAATATACATAACTTATGCGCAAGTTAATCATAAAATGTAAACTGAATATCAATTAATGGGTAATTAAAACCACAATTTATATTCTGATAATCATAGATTATGTTAACTAATGCATAAGCTGTTTAAGCTGATAATCATAGATTATGCAAAGTTATGCATAAGCTGATTAAGGATTATATTGTTTACTACGTAACATTTCTCTCCGTGTATGTATGTATAATAGATTATATGGTATACTTACCCATTAGTTTGTCCCACATTGGGCAGCAGGCCCACATTGAGATCCCAGGAGGGAAAGGACTCTAGTATGCCGGCCAGTAGACGCTCTGAGGAGTTGCTTGCATTGCTGCTGATGCTGCCACTGCCGCTGCCCCCACCAACATTGGCGGCGGCATTAACGGCTGCGGCTGCGGCAGCGGCAGCGGCGCTGGGCACATTGCTGCTGGCCATTTGTTGCGGAACCGAATTGTTTGACAAGAGTTCCATCATAAGAAGATATATGAGATCACGTTTCTTGGCCCTTGGCAGTCAATGAGACACTTTCGCGCTGCAATTTCACCAAATGCAAACTTTAAGGATAATTGAACAAAAATAAACCGACAAAGTCTTTATAAAACGTTCTACGTTGTAATCCTGACAATATATATCTCAAGATTTTCTAGCTACGTTTGGAACGCGCCAAAGCTGTCAGATATTTATGCGGGATACGCGCGGGCTGACGAGGTTGACAGATGCCGAGAAGGTAGCTAACTAAATTGCCAAGACGCACTGCTGTGCATTAAGTAGTCCAAATTGCTTATGGCGTCGTTCCAAGTGCAGCACGGACTAGAAGTCCTGTTTTGAGTGCAGCTGCATTTATGTGTGTGTCTGTGTGTGTGTGTGTGTGTAGGTAGGTAGCGAAAATGCCCGAGGAAAACGGGGAAAACTCAGCGTCTCTATTGTCACTCACTGATCCCTTAAGAAATGTAACCGACCCGAATTCGTATCCTGCCTGTCCTGTTGCCCAGCAGATGTGCAGGTCAGATTTATCTAGCTGGAATTTACCTCGAAGGAATCTTAGAATTTGGCACGCTATATACGCATTTTATTTATGACACTCTCATTGTTGCCCCCGATTCCGCTTAACATGATCTTTTTAAGTCCCGCACTGCGATTATATAGAGAAAAATGGCCGCTTTACGCGCGCAATTTATCGAAAAGTTGCATTTTTTGAAATATTACTGTACTTAAGACTCGAGTAGAACGGAAAATGTATGCGTATTTGGTAAAACTACGCACTGTATTTCTATTTATAGGGCATTCGTATTCTAGATAACGCTAAAAACCACCCCCATAGAGCCCCCAACCTGTGTTCAGCTCTAGCATTTTCCGTGTTACCTCCAATACGTAGAAAACAACAAAAAAAAAAAAAAACAATTTGGTTGTTGTGTCGGTTGCCATCTTCAAGATGGAGCGACATACGCCCAATCGGGCGACCGACTTTCATCCCCTCTCACAACAACAGCAACAACAACAACAACAAAAGCAGCGACAGCGAGACAAAGTAAATTTCAAAACGGCAGGCTACACTCAAAGAAATTATTGGAAAACTTGTTTTGCCTTTGGCTTACTGACCAAACTAAAATGATTTAAACTGGCTTACAGCACGGGGTCATTGCATTTGAGGGATTTTTTTACAAATATGTTGTTAGTTATGAAAGGGTTTGTGTAGAGTGTGTTTTTTAGGGATGAGAAACTGAGAAAGCTACGGATTAAAGATGGAAAATTCTTAACAAAGCCCTGTAACACATCAGACTGTTTTGTGATTAACAGTTCTGTTTGAGCGAACACTAACATTTGCTGTTAACACAACAGAACACTGTTATTTACATAACAGATCGTTTAAAGTAATAAAAGCTCAAATTAACAGGATTAACAGTTCTGTTTGAGCGAGCACTAACATTTGCTGTTAACATAACAGATCACTGTTATTTACATAACAGATCATTTACAGTATAACAGCTCAAATTAGTTATTGAATAACATAGAACTTCCTAATATCTATTCTATTTTAAATACAATTCTGCAATTATCTGAGACAATATCTAATGATACATAAATTGAAATATACAAGAAATGTTGAACAAAATATAAATATTTACTTATTAATATCTGTTAGATATTTGCTAAATGTTGTGTAATATTTAATAGATTATATAAATTATTTACATACAAATTTTTGTTACTAATCAAGGATGAAATCAAGAAAAGTAAACAGACTGAACTCTTATGAACATTTTTTAGCAATAAACCTATTGGATAATAGCGTAGACACCAGGCGTTTAAATAGATCCATGTTCTAGATCATCCTCATAGATTTTAAGGAAGATATAGCTACATATATATATATATATATATATATTTATTTTTTTTTATATATAGATATTTATTATCACAATCAACATATCAGTATTGTTATAAGTGGTAAGGTGTCTCGCTAATAATAATAATAATATTAATAACTATATATTGGATTCGCTTACTGGAGCGCAACCAATCCTGTTATTATTATTTGTAATTATAAAATTTTTCTATATTATACTAAGACAGATCGCAAATAAAACAAACTTTACAAAAAAAATAGAATATTTTTGTTAGTTCCTACTAGAAAATTTGAAATTAAAGCTAATGTTCTATATTCTAGTAATCTTTTCTTGACGTGTTCCACAAATGTATATTTACTATTTTATCAGATAATTATAATCCAATTTCCAAACAAAATATGCAAATCCTTTCGGGGCTGATAAACGTTGTTACTCTTTCTCTCCCTATCTCTCTCCCTCTCTCTCTCTCTGTCGCTCTCTGCTGTCTATACACATGCAACGCCCCAAAGAGGATAGGATGCACTTCTAGATTTTGGGCCGTGTAGACACTGAGCAGAAACTACCCTTGTCACCCTTGAACATTATTTCCATTGAAACAGTCTGTGTCTCAAAACATGGAACAAAAAAAAAACAACAACAACAACGACCAAGAAGTTAAAGTCCTTTTGCATTTGTATGTATGTATATGTAGGTAGTGTTGTGTGTGTGTGTGTGTGTGTGTGTAATACGTGCAAGCAACGACGCAAAAACGCCAAGGGATGAGGGTTGTATTTATACAAGATTCTAGGTGGTGGTGTGTGTGTGTATGTGTGTGTGTTGTGTGTGTGTGCGATATACGATACATACAAATGGGGCATCCAACGGTATATGAAATCTCGATATAATTGCAAATCTCGATATTTTGTCAACCAATCAATAATTTGGCCTGCACTTGAGCAAATTGTTGCTAAACTTGGTTAAACACTTTGTTGTTGCTGTTTTTGTTTTCGGAGGGGAGGGCGGGGGGTTGTTGTTAATGAATGAATTGCTACACACCTTTTTTAGCAGCCTCATGCAAGCTAAAGTGGCGTCGCCTCGCAGAAAATCTCGTTGTTGTTGTTTATATTTATCGTTTAAATAGTATTTTTTGTTGTTTTTCTTGTTGTTTAAATACACATACATATATGCATATATGTTGGTTGTTGTTTTTCGCAATGGTTCTTTGATTATATTTGTTGTATATAAATTTATTGATTAACGCGTTGAGTTGATTTTATATTTTGTTGTTGTGCGTTTCGAAAATGCGAGATTCTTTTATAGTACCAAGACCGAGAGATCTCATGCGTAATTCGTTTGTGGCCCGTTTCGACTCCGACATTCGTGTATTCCTTTTTCCGACTAAAAGATACATTCGACTAAAAACACAACATAATAATCATGCCTCCTCGTTTGTGTATGTAGTGGATAGCTGTGCGTGTGTGTGTGTGTGTGTGTGAGTGTTGCTTCTTGCTCTGTTGTTGTTGCTGCGCTTGCTCATCATCTATGTAGCTAAACAAAAAATAAAATAAACCCAAATGTATCTCACAGTATGTTTTTTGGATTCTGATGTTTGCGTGCGCGCGCGCTCCAAAGTTGCTCGCTCTTTGGATTTTTGCCGTGCTTCATTCGCTCTCGCTGGCGCTCGCTCTCTGTCTCTTTTTGTCGCCCTCTCTCGCAAGAGTATACTTATGTATGTATGTATATATTGTTCACATGCACGAGCACATTTTATATTTATGTACGTGTGTATGTGTGTGTATGTGTGCTGTGCTTGTTTTTTTATCTTCTATTTATTTTCACTTATGCGGCTAAGAAATGCATTCAAAATGCGTCCAGATATCAATAACATACACTTTTCCCGAATTATAAACATACTTTTAACAGTGTTGTGAACTCTGCGTGTTTTATTTTCGTTTAGTTTTCAACGATTCGTGTTGTGCTTTAACCGTTCATGTTTGATGCGGTGTTTTTTGTTTAGTTTCCAAATAATTTTTGACCCACTTCTTGTGGCTTGGTTCGCTGGGGGATTAGGGCTCCTTTTGCACTCTCGAAATATCCAACCTTCACGCACGCATTTGAACATGAAACTGGATGCACGTTCATGCGCCGACAACGCTTCTGCTGCCCCTTTGGTTTGTTGTTTTTTTGTTATTTGCACCCTACATTGTGTGCGGCCATATGACGCTTTGTCATGTTTTGTGTACGTCCATGAAGAAAATTTTACAACACTGAAGGGGACATAACTAATTCTGCTTACCACCCAATAAATAAGACATTTTTTTCAATTGTGAAATATGGCAATTGTTTTACCTGTTTATGGTAATCTCATTTAGTAAATTTCTTATTTGCTATAAGCAATTATACCAAGTTGTGCTTAAACTTATTTATAATAAAACATTTAATCGATTTATTAGATTGACAGTGTTGCAAAATGTTATATATATAAATAATGTAATTATGTAGGGCATACAAAAGTCGCATTGTTGTTGGTTTTACCGTGCGCACACAGAGAGCCCAAAGCCAAAGAGAGTAAAAGAGTGAGCACATTAACGGCGCATGTGGCGGTGGCGCGAAAATATGGCCGGTGGTGGCGCGCATTTGTTGTTGTTATTTTTGTTGTTGTTGTTGTCGTCGCCAGAAACAACACCCTTAAGGAACTTGTTTTCATCTCATGCCTTGCACTGACAAAAATTTTATACTCGCTGGCCTGAAAATTCAATTTAAACGGTTCGTCCGTGGCCAATTCTCGACTGTTAGTTAGCCAGCGCATCATCAGCATCTACGAATTTCATGGCGCTGGCTCGTTCCACCACTTCCACTTCATGGAACTGCGGACAGGCTCAGGTAGAGCGCAGGTGCGCAACACGGTACAGGTAAACGTGTCAGGCATCCTTTCGAAAAATAATTACACTGTGCGGTTTGTTGTTCGTGTTGAACATCTAGCTATTTATGTTGTTTCTAAGTCTCTTTCAGGTTACAATGAAGGCCGAAAACTGATTACATTCTATGTAATATATGTATGTAGGTAAATTATGTATGTATGCATGTATGTACATATTGTATGTATGTATGTATGGGTGTTTCATTTTCAGTCGCATCTTACATATGATTTTTAATACTGTAAGCTAAGCTTATACTTATGTAAAACTTATATAAACATTAAAACTAAGCAAAGATCCAAAGGCCCACATCACTAGTGTTGGGTTATCATGGCTCACTTTGATGAACAAGTTCATTTGTTCTTTATTAACTCAATCAGTATTTAGATCTGATGAGTCCAATGAACCAGGAACAAGTACAAAACGAACCATTGATTAAAAATAAGAATTGAGAAGAAAATTGTTCACATGAACCACTGAGCAAAAGTTAACGTGTACAGTGAGCAACTCATTTTGGCGTTACCCAACACTCCACAGTTCAGCATCAGCCAAACTCCAATTCCTCAATCAAAACATTTTGGAGCTTTTGGCGAACGCGCAGCTTGCGACGCTCGTCCAACCGCTGCAGAAATGGCATCAGGCTGAGCAGGAACATACGATCGGCATCGTCCTGCGAGTCGGCGCCGTTCAGCTCCGTATTGGTCGCCGCATCCATGCTGATGTATTTGAATGGCAAATGGCCTGTGGATTGTGGATTCTGCAGCTGCGGCTTGGTATCGGGCTCGCTTTTGAGGCTGCTGTTGTTGGACATGTCGTTGGATTTGTTGGCCTGGCATTTGGCCAGGGGCATAGCCATTTCTTCGTCATCGTCGAGCACTTCGATGGTAAAGACGCTGGGATCCGGCGTGCCATTGTTGCTGTGTTTATTGTTGCGCTCCTCCTCGTTCTCAGATGCCGCGTCCTCATCGAAATCGTCATCATTGAGATCATCGTCGTTGATGCTGTTTACGTCGCCATTGCTGGGCTCCAGCTTCACCCGCTTTTCCTCCGGCTGGCAATCCCTATCCTCAAAAAACGAACTAATGTCCGAAAAGCTCGGCTGATGCAGCTCCGAGTCGTAGCTATCGCTCAGCTCACATATGGGCTCGGTGGCCACAATGGGCTCAAACTTGCTATTCTCATCCAGTATTAGGTTATTGTTCTCTGTCCAATGGCCAGGCGGATGCTTCTTGTTGCTGCCGCGCGTGCGCGCCTGTCGCAGGATATTCTCATGCACGGCGTGCTCCATGAACCTCATATCATTGTAGAAGCGCCACGATGAGGGCGACTCATTCGACAGATTGTTGCGAATGTACACCTTGCGGAAATTGTCTCGCAAGTGTCCCCATTTGACCCGGCAAACGTCAGCTGCAAGTGGACACAGCAAAAAGAGAGAAAAAAACAAAACAAGTAGAAGTATTGCTGTATTAGGTGTTTGATCACGTTGTGGCAGAGGCAAGTCTCTGAGTTTGTGGCAACAAGAAAACCGCAATTCGTAATGCATATCCTACAGTGCACGTTCGCTATAGTGAACTGCCTGTGCAGTTAACATTTAGATTTGATGAATTTTGACTTTATGCCTTTTCATCTATAACATTTCTTACATATAATACTACTAAAAGTTGTAGTTCTTATGGTTTACTATATTGAATGTACACTGTATGTAGTTATTTATATGAATGTGCTAGAGTTGTAACGATTCGTTCAGAATAAGTTCAATTGAACTATGCACTAAACTGAACGAAAGATCGACATTCCTTCAAATCTTCCCATTTTCTTACTTTGAAAAGTTATACACAATACTAAAATGAATATTGAGAACCGGAACTAGTCTGTTTATGTTTGCTCACATATTCAATAAAAATGAGTTTCAATTCAATCTTAAGAACGATATGATCGAAACTAGCTGCCTTATTAGTTCGTTCAGGAAAAGAATTGAACTACTGAACTTATCTCTTCAATTGAACTTCAATGTACAACTCTAGTACGTGCACGATAACCACATTTGTACATACTTACATAGTATGTATGTACATATGTATGTTTGTACACACACATACTCATTCGCATAACAATCAGAGACTCTCGCAACTCACCTGGCAAATTGACATCCTTGCCAACGTCAAACCAAATGGGCGTAATATCGCTGCGCTTTTGACCGCTCACGTTGTTGCGCAGCCAGAGGACGGGACGACGTGAAACGGCGGCAATGAGACGCTTGACCGTCTCGATTGGCAGCTTGGCGGTATTGGTGAAGGTAAAGGAGACGGACGGCGGCGGTGGTGAGGCGGATGATGATGACGCATTGTAAGCCAGATCCATGCTGCAGATGAACGGTGTTTCAAAGGTCCGACTCGCGCAGCTCAAGCGCTACACCAAGACTAAAAGAGCGCAACAGAGAAACAGAAAAAAACGTACGGGCACGCCACGCCGACCACGACCACGACATCGAGACTGCTTGCTGTACGGGCAACGATGGCGAAGCAACCAGTTTACGTGCCTTTTGGCTGCGGCAGCTCAGCAAGACGAAGGCGCAAAGAAAAGCGAGCGAGCGAGCAAGATATGTAGATGATAGATTGAGAGGGGGCAGACCAGAGAGCGGGAGGGCAGACAGAGGGCCCAGAGCAGACAGGCTTTGTTGCGTTGAAGAACACACCGGCCGACGATCTTCACAAACTGGCAACGGCGTCGTGGCGACTACTATCCGGATGTAAAGCTTCCGCTGACATCGTCGGCTGTCTCGTGTTCGTTCGCTTTACGGTTGTTAACTCTGTTTCTGCGGTTTCGGCCCGTAACGAATTGCTTGTGCGCTGTCGCTGCTGTCGTGACAACTTTACCCAAAACTAATAATCTACGTAATCACAATCAGCAGCTGTTGCACTTTATGCGGTCCATTCATTAGAATTGGCTTGTTCAAGACTGAGCAACAAAAAAAGAGTTGCTCACTGAACTGACTGAGTGTACATGTTGCCTTTTAATTGTTCCTTTAAGCTCACTTCTTCAGTTTCCTGAGTTGTCCTTACATGCATTTAATAGATAAAATTAGTGTCCCCTTCACGTCGATCAGTATTATGTCTCAATTTTACGCATTATCTTGAGTTTGTTGTATCGCGCATTTATGTTTTTGCTCTGATAGAATCAAAAATCAACACAGGACAATAAAACTTCATGATCGAAAAGAAATACATTTTTATGTAGCTGTTTCTACTTGAATTTTGTTCGATCATGGTGTTTTTTATGGGTAAAATTCTGTTATACCCTTGCAGAGGGAGTTAATTAAACTTTGTTGGCGAACCTCATACATACGTGTTGTTTTGGTTTGATCAAGCAAAATAATCGTGTACGACGCTGATCATGATCGCCGTGAATGGGCCGCATTAGTTACAATACTTCATTTAGCCACGTTTATATTATTAGAATGAAAGGAGTCCTAGCAGCTCGGCTGGAGCCTAGATCAGGCACTTAACACAAATATGCTGTACGCTGAGGACTGTAGCGTGCTTGTTGCGCTTTGTTTATTTTTAACAAAACTGGATTTTTCACTACGGTCGGCTGGCTGGACTGTTGAACGTAAAATGTTCACGCTACGCCAGTGAAGCTTGCGGAAAAAGAGAGGAGTAGATACACGTACAACATACATGCACATACATACACACATACATACATACAAGTACAAGCCCAAGCCCCAACTGACAGACAAACTTCGTTTTGCACGATCGTCGCGATCGCCGTTTCGCCTGTGTGTTGTGCCTGTGTTACTGCTATCTCCATTACGTTCTCTATGCTCGTGTATACGTGCCTTTGCCTATGTATCCATGTGTATGTGTGTGTGTGCGTCTGCGAAAATGCAAGCAAAGCGAATTTGAGAATTGGCTACTTGTCTGGAACCGGGGGTTATTTTATCTGGCAAATGGCAACGCAAGTGGCTCAGTGGTTGCGCACACTGTTCAGCTGACATTTGATCCTTGAAACTGAAGGAGGAGCGCAGATGTGAAATTCTACAGATTCGACAAATCTGTTGTGCAACATGTACTTTACTTTTTTCTTCTTGTTTTACACGTATTCCAATTACAGTCTTATTAGTATTAAGAAATGCTTGGGCGGTGGCAGAGAAACGGACACTCTTCACAAAACCGTTACCGGGGTGGGAGGATTGATAAAACCTTTTTAAAATAACGGGATCGGTAAATATTCCGAAATACCTTTTGGGTTTTGAGAAGTCACATTTTAACTTTTCGTTGTAGTTTGCCTGTGTAGAGATGGGATTACTCAAGAATGTCGGGATTAGCAAAGCCAGACTTATATATGTTGGGCTCCGTGCAGCTTAATCCTAAAATCCAATATATTCCTTTTCTCCGTGCAGCTTAAATAAGTCTCAAATTTTGTATATTTAGTAATTTTGCATTGGGTAATGTAATTTTATTTGTATCTGTACAATCAAGTATTTTCGCCGTTTTAATATTTCTTGTTTAATATTGTTACCACACGTACACGGCACACGGATACTGGCGTTTGCGAAAGCCCCAAGCACAGTACAGCAAACGTGCACGAATACATGCAAGTAAATTTACTAACACACACTCATATGGATATCGTAGTAGACAAATGCTGTCCTATGATTAGGTAGATAGATTCAAGAATATGTTTTATGTATTATTGAATCGATATATTGTATTCTACATATACGGTATGTATATATGTATATATTGAATGTTGGTTTATCAGCTTAATATTAATGCCATGCCCTTGCCAGCAGCGAACGTTGAGTCGAAAGCGCCTGCGCATTTGGCTCAAATGCTGTGCCGATGCCCGTTTGCCAATCCCCCATGGCACTGTTTCGTAAATCTCTGCCCCCTACCCAACATAACTTAGATCTAGCTTATGCTACTATCTATTACATTTTCTTGCTCTTCGTTGGCTTCCTCCAGGCCAAAGGAAGCGCCACGCTTGCGACTAGTACCGGAAACAGCACCAACATGGCTGCTGCCTGTCATAATCGAGTAGTTTTTCGTTGTTGATTTACGCGTGGATACGGCAGCCTCTTTATCCAGGACATGCTCAATATTGGCATTGCCATTACTGTGTCCATTGGTGCTGCTGCAACTGCTGGTGTGGGACGAGCAGCTGCCATTCCCACTACCATTTCCATTCCCATTACCGTTCCCATTACCGTTCCCATTTCCATTTCCGCTTCCATTCTCATTACCGGCACGATCGCCGCCTTCGTTAATAAAAACATCCATGTGATCAATTGTATCGTTAAGCGCAAAGCTCTGATCACGACGTTCGCTCTTCTTCCACAGGTAATAGAACTGTACCAGTTCGCGCATGGTTCTTGTGCGCACCTGAAAGGACCACATAACACGATCATTTTAGTCGTTGGCTCTAGGGATGTCTGTATGTTGTGACGACGGCCGAGTTGCGACCATTACCTGGTTCTGTCGTATCTGATAAAAGTCTTTGCCAAATTTATGTATGCCCTCCTCAAATTTTTGGCATTCCTCCTCGGACCAACTACTCATCGTATCGCTTAGTGGCAGGACATTCAAGCGCTTGCGTCGCAGCGCCTCCTTGAAATCGTAGCCGCATTGCACGAGCAGATGCAGTGCCTGTTCGTTGTCCTTGACAACCGACTCTATATCTGAGCTTTGAGGCGCCGTTACAGTCGGCTGAGCTGCAGGTGGAGTTGCTGACTGTGGCGGACTCTCCCCAATCTCAGTGCGTTCGATCCCGTCAGGTGCGGCATCACCCTCCTCTGTTGTTGTGGTCAACGTACGTGTCTCCTGTATTTTGGCCAAATATTCCTCCACTTCACGTTCGGTGACTTGACTCGGCTCCCAAATGAGCTGATCCTCGTTCTCATACGGCAAAATATCGCCATACTGTGATAGGCCCTCGGGTATTTCAGCTTGATAATCAGTTCCAACCATAATTATTTTGCGCGCATCCTCTGAATCCGTATCGCTGTCCTCCTCCTCCTCTTCGGCCTCAACTTGCTCGAAGAGCGACTGAAGTGGCGTAACTGAAAGTGCATTGAAATGAGGATAAGTCTATGTATAAAAAAGGGGCGCAGAATATATATATATATATATACCCTCGCAGAAAAGTTACAGTTATTTGATATAGTAATCCAATTTTGATATAACTTGACCAAACTATGTATATAAAGCATAATTATTCTTGCTATGGGATCGGATGCGCTTTCTTCAATTCGTAAGTCACGGTTATAGAAATGGAAACGGGACGGGAATCCCGCCCGGCAAAATAGAGATCAAATTGTACACTTACAACTTTCGGCATCTTCCACAGCGCTCAATGAGTGCTGTGCGCTGTTGCCAAAGGACTGATCTGGATACAGGTCCAGCAAATGTGAGCGATGCGGTTTTTTGGTAACTTCTGGCGGTAAAACACCTGGAGTTTCATCGTTGTCCATTATACCCTCAGGCAATTCGGCCGTTAATGTTGTGAAATCCTCAATGGCACTCGGAATTTCCTCTGGATGTTGCGGCGAGTCAATGCCTGTGGCGGTTGCCTGTTCCTCAGTGGAGCTTGACGGTGCCACTTCAGTTTCTGGATGCTGACGCTTAGGTGCACGCTTGCGCCTTGAGCTGCTGCTGGAACGCTTGAAGCTGCTTGCGCCGGCCGTCAGTTCAGCATTTGTCATGCTGCTGTACTTGGCCAGCAACTCCTCAATGGGCATTTCACTTTCCTCGCGCAGCGTAGCTATCTCATCTTCTGGATTGTGCGCCTCCATATCGGCGAGAGCCTCCTCTTCGTTCAAAGTGGCCTCGTCGTCAAAATCATTTACCATCATGTCAATTGATGGCTCAAATGTGGTGTCTGCCACGGATGATGTGGGCGACATTGGGGGTGGTTGTGCGCTGCTGCTGCTGTCTGCACCGTAGCATATTGCTGGCGATTTGCGACGGTCCCGCTTGGTAGGTGTTATTGTTAGTTCGCGTCCCGCCATTACAAGCTTGGCTGTTTGTTTGCCCTCGAATTGTCACAGAATGCACTGTTGTTTCTGGAATTTACTATCGAGATAAGTGTGTTATCGAGTAGCTACAATCAGCTGCTCAATTATCGTTATCGTTGACAAAATGCTTACGGCCCTGGTGAACTAGTTCAATAAATATCGAAATGCGACAAGCGATCAATCGATATAGCCTTTGAAATCGCCCATTTATTTAATAGCCCAAGTTCGCGGTAAAAGTGAGATGTTATCAATAGTTGCTTCTAATTTTAATACATAATTATTGATAGTTTGTAAGTAACTGGGGTGCTTTGTCTTACGAGTCTAACATAATATAGCCGATTTCCCCCACGGTGCGTTTGTCATCGAATCCACATCGACGCGAAAACTAAATATTATATTCGCCATTGATTCAAATATATTAGTATATGGTGGGGGTGCGCCGCCGCCCCAACAACCAAAATCAGAAAATTTAAAATTTTTGACCGTCCGAGCAAAACTTTAATTTACGTTAGTCATTGTCCATTATTTTTGACTCTGACTGTTTACAGTGAAGGCTGCCGGCCGGGTCAGTTTTGTTTTTTGTTGTGAACCATTTTGGTTCAAATGACTCGAATGAACGATAAGATTTAGTTCACTCGTTCACTATCAAGATTAGTTCAATCGAATTAAGTCTGAACGATTCGGGATGCAATTTCTAAACAAAAACAAATTGCTATTTATCACTATTCAGACAACAAAATCGTAGTCTGGCACTTGCCATTAATGCAAATATATCAGTATTTGTCATAGAATCCTTAGTATTTTGTTAAACTACACATATACATAAATACATACAAAACATACATACATACATATATATTTTCGGCGTTGCAAACAATTCCAATTAAATCTACTCGCAGTTTCATTCTCTCTTTCAATCGTGTCGGACACAAGCAGCGCGATTGCGAACGGCAGCGCAAAGAGAACGGCCATTTTGACGCACGCATCGTGCGATTACAAAATAAATACATATATATATATATACATAAATATACAGTAACACTTCCAAATTATTTCACAAAATTACAAGTTTAAGAAACGTCGCCCAAATATTTGGCCAGAATCAGACGCGACAGCTATCAATTTGCTTGTGCTTTTTTGATTGTATGTGAATTCAGTGCAAGAATTTTCCATTCGCCGAAGAACACAACGCACACCACGCGCTTTATCGGTTTACAATTTGTTCAAATGAAGCAGTAAATTAACAACAACAACAAAGTCGAAGACCAAATTCAGTCAAAAATGCTTGAATCGCCCCAATATATTGAAAATGATTGTTATGATGGCAGCCGGGTATTTACTTGGTTGGCCGATATGGTTGGGCTCTCTGTTGATTTGGTAAGTTACATATATTCTTTGTATACCTGTCTGCGTATGCATGCATGTGTGTGTGTTTATGTTTAATGGTGCAAGAATATCGGCATATAGCATCTTTCCAGTGCAGTGTTTTCAAATCAGAGTGTCCAATGTCTGTTCTATTTTATGCGTTATGGTTGTACTTATGACTTAATGTGTCTGACAAATATCATGCCACCCAGTGATTAAATATGGCGTGTAACAGGTCCGCCAGTCACAGACATGATGTTAGAAGTCACAGTGACAGGCACAGGACAATTGATAACAGACTATGAAAAGTAAGAGAACTAAAATGGTTTGAGTTGCTCTGGCTTAAGGTGGACTCACTCATAAGGTGACGTACTCAGCACAGCTGCTCTCTTTCGAGGGGCCTTATTTTAGACAGTTTGAATGCAAAGAGAGAGCGCACGATTTCCTTCATTGTCTTCTTTTATTTTATTTCTTGTACAACTTTGTTCATATTGTGAATTAAACTATTATAATTTGTTTTAAATTATTTCTTGTTATTTATTAAAGAAATAGTATTCCTTTCTGTCAGCTTAGACAATAACGAACAAAGAGTGCAGAACGTAAAATGTTTGCTATCTCTTTTTAGCATATGTCTCTCAGAGCCTGGATGAAACAAAACAGGGCCCCTCGCCGCAACGGAGTACGTCATCCTATGAGTAGATCCACCTTTCGAAGTTTTGCGAATTTTGTCAGATCAAAGAAAGTGACGAAATGTTTTGAATAGTTACTATTTTTATTATTCCGTAACAGACGGTATTATAATTTTGTCTCTTAATGTGTAATACACTGAACGATACGTTTCCGACCTAACAAAGTATATGTATTCTGAATCATCATCAATAGCCAAGTTGATATGGCAATGTCCGTCTGACCGTCTGTTTCTATGCATACTAGTCTCATTTGTTAAGCTTTCGTGATGAAAGTTGGCAAACACACTTATTTTTGCTGCAGGCAATATATATGTACATATGTCATATACATATGAATGTATGTCGGGGCCGGCCGGATCGGACCACTATAACATATAGCTGCCATAGGATTGATCGGTCGTAGTACGTTTTTGTATGAAAAACTTGTTTGTTAATAAAGATATTCTCATCAAACTGACTTAAACCGAGTCTCTGGAGAGTTTAAACAATCTGACAAGATTTGGTCAAAATTGAACCACTATAACACATAGCTGCCATATGATCGGGTGCAAAATGAGTTTTTGTGTGAAAAACTTTTTGTATTACATCCAAACTGAGAGTTTTATTATACTTTAAATAGTTTCCTATTATTTGATCAAAATCGGATCAAATATTAGCAATCAAACGAAAACTGAGTCTTGTATAAAGTCTTGCTAGGGTACTCCGAAGATAGTCGTTCTTTCTTGTTAGATGTTAATTCAGAACACAGACAGAAATCAATTCAATTAGTAAAATAAGCTTATGCAAATGTGGAAACACAAAGAACTTCTGTACCTTGCATAATCACAGTCATTTATAGTTGACAGTAAAAGAAACATAAATAATATTGTATTCGAAGTAAAAAACTCGAAATTCAAACAAAAATCTCATTCACATCAGCTGTTAACTTGGCAACTCAATTTGATATTACTTCTTCATTATGACACCTTGTATGCAATTTTTGGCAGCGCATGATTGTGTCACCCTGTGTCGGTTCGTGTGTGTGCTGTCAATATTCTATTGAAGGCTAAACGCCGGCTGCATATTTTGTTTTAAGGTTAACTTTCGAGCGCCACACCCTGCGCCCTCTCCCACTCCCACTCCAGCGCGAGAGGCGCAACATGTCATGGTGGAAACTTTAAATGAAGTTTTTGACGCTTTGTTCCGTTTGTTTGGCAACTTATCAAATTTGTTCTTTAGAACTTGAACTTTAACCTCCAGTTACGCACTTACACACATATAATTTATTTCTTATTGGATGGCCACCCACGCACAGTTTGTGTGCTTTAATTTGCCGTTTAGCAAATCATTTGATTTACTGTTTATTTTTCCTGCTCTACTTTTGCGAATGGCGCTCTAGCACGCTGTCATTAACCTCTGCTGCCTCTCTGCTACTTGCACAAAGACTTGCACACATACATATGTATGCATATACATACATATATGTATGTATGTAAATAAAAATTATATTATATACGTACATTAAACGAGGTGAATCAAATTTAAATAGAAATTTACGTGGTGCACATATTATTAACTATTTTTAATTGATTACTCGGCACGTGTATTTAAAGCATGTGCATCATTTTATAAAGTAGTGTAATTGAATGCGCTTGTTGCAAATTAATCACGGCACTTGGAGCTGGCAATTGAGTAAACAGCTGAGACTGCAACAGAGACACGTTTGACCCCACTCTATACCTTTCACACCACGCCCACACACACAGAAATATTCCACATTTGCATATGTATGTATGTGTGTACATAAATGAAATACAGAACGAGAACGCAATATAAGAGGTACAATTTAAGAGAGAGAGGCTGATTAACCTGCATGGTGTATTGATATAAGGTGTTGTGATGCCAGTTAATGAGAACGCGTGAGCGCAAAAGACTTGTTTGACTTTACTTTGTGAGCACGTGTTTTGACAATTGGTAACTCCTAATTGCGAGAGCTGTGACTCGCATGACACCGCGTACATATTGTTACACCATGGCTTGGCATATGCTTGCTTGTAAGCGCGGCTTAATGTTTGAGTGGCTGTTAATCTAATACGTATGTATGTTAGCACATACTAGAGATGAGCGATATTGTTATGTTGCTGCCTTCACAGTAACAACTTGAGTGACTTTGACCGAGTCTATTAATATCCGAACTGTGACTGTAAATCTCAGGACTGTTTCTCAAGTTTCTTTTACAGTGTGAGACGATTTTGACTGTCACAGGTACAACGATATTACTCATGTCTAGTAGTAACTAGTATTGGCAAGTAATTTAACAATGAAGTGCCTCGCACTAGTAAATGTATTCACTCTGTTTTGATGATCTAATCCAAATGTCGTCAGCCCCGGCTAATGTAAATTGTGAATACATAAAAAAATTGTTAAACGTGCTAAGAGTCTTGCGGTCGAATATTTTGTTTTGTTTTATATACATATTCATCGTTAATTCGCATTAAAAACGCAAGTTTTTGTTTGTAAACAAAAATAGGCAACAACAGCTGTGAGAATGAGAGTCGCATGAGTCAGATTTAGCAGCGAGCACAGGGTGTTTCGCGGCTATATAAACAGTTAATTGGCTCGTTCAGTTTTACCATTTTCGTATTACGTGTGACACATTTCAATTTGCAGGAAGGTCGTCGTTTGTGTGTATGTGTGCGTGTGTGTGTGTGTAATGGGGTGGGTGGTGTGGCGTGATGTGGTGTGATGTCTTTTGGCCAGCGCCGTTAGCTTATCATTAACACAAAGTATTATATTAGTTTTAAGATGTAAATTGTTGAAAAGGCCAAACGCAAACACGCAAATATACACATGCTGCGTACATACATATGTATGTACATATGTATTTACCCTGTAGTAGTAATATCCAAGTATTTTTTTTGCCAATTGTTGCTGAGATTTGTTTTTGAGTTTGCACATTAATGTGCTAATTAATGAATAACCGCAAAGAGTGACCAGACGATTGCTTGTTCGCCTGCTCTTTACTCCACCTACGCCTTGACTCTCTTCACTGCTGCATTTGCTCTCTTGCCTTTGGTAATATACACATGAGTTCATATGTCTGTATTTTATTTATTTGTTTATTTTGGACATTTTTTGGCATGTTTGTTTTGTTGCTTATGCGTCGCAGTTGATTTTAAAGGCAAGTGCGCAGCTTCAGTGTGGGAATCTGTGAGCCTGAACCAGTTAACGCGCTAACAGAAAAGACAATGTTTGAAAGATAACTGAAATTTGAAATTGATATGCGCGCCAACCAGTTGCACCTAATGAAAGAGAGCGAGCGAAACAGCGAAATGGCAATTTTTATACTAATCCTCTCGTTTGGTCATTTCTCTTCGAGTAAATTATGCAGAAAATATATATTGAACTAATAGAAATTTGAGTGACCTTGGTTTATAAATTGGTTTGAACTTTCAGTTTCTCTTTGTTGTTATTTGCTTTTTCAGCTGTCAGCTGTTGGCGCCATTTTATTATTAAGTGTTGGGCATTTGAATATTTTAACGTTATTTGCCGGTTGTTTATAATACAGAAAATACATAAAATATTAGAATGCGCTCATTTAGTTTAAATTATATACATATGTTCATACATATGTACATACATTTGTATATAAAATTAAACAATTTAAATATGTATGTACAACCAAAAATTCTGTCAAGGTGGATTTACTCATAAGGTAACGTATTCCGCTGTAACGAGGGGCCTTATTTTTTTCAACTCGCTCTCTCGGCTCTTTGAAAGAAAGGTGCTAAAAAGAGATAGCAATTATTTTAGAAGACAATGAAAAAACTCGTATGCAACACAATCTCTCTCGATGAATTTAGCATTCAAACTGTCAAAAATAAGGCCCCTGGAAAGAGAGCAGCTGTGCTGAGTACGTCAACTTATGAGTAAATCCACCTTGGACCATGATGAAATTATAACAGGGTGGTCCATTCGCTCGACGTGCGCTCTTTTTCGGGGACACGATTGACAGTACGCAAGCAAGCTCTCAGTACTGACAGCACAATCGTGGCCCAGAAAGAGAGCGAATGGACCACCCGGTTATAATTTCATCATGCCTTGGACTAGTTCTATAACTTTTTCGCCTGGTCTACTAGTTCACAAGTGTATTTAAGCTTCGGTGCAGCGGTAAATGATGAAGAACATTTTTATCACGCGTACACAGCGAATTGTTGTTGGTGCTTTTATTGTTTTATATTTATTTATAGTCATCACGCCACCTTTCGGTACGCAGCTATTTGGCGATTTTGCTTGCAAAGCCCCCTTTCTCCCCCTCCTAATAATGCTGCCAGCTGCAAAGGGGCGCGCGACTTTGTTTGAATGAATTCTGGTTTATTTTCGTTAGCTGTGCATATGTATGCAGTATTTGACAACAACAAAAACAAGATGTCATTAACACATTAAGTGATTGATTGATGTATTTAATTATCAACTGACAGATAACGTTCTAGGATAGAGAGAGAGAGAATTGAGCAATTTAAGAGTTTAGTTAATAGGAGCACTTCAGGCGGTTAAAACTGCTCAAATCGACTTTGATTTGCCGTACAGATTGTTAACGAACAAAAGAAAGTGACATGGAGAAGGGCAAGGAAAGGGAAAGGAAGACAAATGCGAATACACAAGTAGCAACAAATTGATGCGTACTAGAGTTGTGTCGCTTCGTTCAGTATAAGTTCATTTGAACGAGTCCATAATCAAATGAACTACTGAACATTTTTACTCCCTGTACCCAAAAAATGGGCAATAAGGGATCGATCGGATAATAAACACGGAAGTTATTTCACAAACAAGATTCAGTACTGCAGGGGAAAGAAGCAGCACAGCCACGACTTAAAATGCCTCGCTTGTGGTGTGCATGTAAGTGTACGAAGATGCGATCGGTAATTTTAGACCTGGGTACAGGGAGTTTTGTAGTCGGGTATGCTCGACTATAGCATTCGTACTTGTTATTTATGTGCACTTGAACTGGAACTAGTATTTCCAACCCGACTGCACACATCTAGATGCATTATTGTGTGCCCGTTGCTTATCAATATGCAGTATGGCTTATCTGGCATCAAGCCTTATTGGTTTCCAATACACAAACAATGGACATAAATAGCGTGGGCGAAGTTTCTGCGAGGCAGGCAAAGATTAACCGGGGAATGTATAATGTTTCCAATTTCCGATCGCAGCTTCGTACACTTACACATACACAAAGACGCACACACACAAGTATTAAACATACCAAATAATATACTCAAAGCTATGTATATCTTTAAAATTGTCCTTATAAATCGTTTTGCGGGGGAGCGGATGGAGATATCTGAAATCTAAAACAAACTTGGTATACAGGAACCTACCTACCAAATTTACGGCGTCTCTAGCTCTTATAGTTGCTAAGATCGACGCGTTCATCCGGACGGACGGACGGACACGGCCAAATCGAATTTTCTTTTGATACTGATCAAGAATATATATACTTTATAATGTCGTAGATGTCTCCTACTGTCTGTTACAACCATTTGCACAGATTTATGTGTACAGGGAGTAAAATTGAGCTGCATAGAGTTGCCACGTAACAAAAATGCATTAAAAAAGTAGACAGTTAAGTTGGCTGCGCCCTAACTTTTTATGATTTGTAGTAAACTTTTAGGTGAAAGTTGAATTCATGAAATCTTTTGCGAACCAGGCTAGATGACATTAGTTGGATGAATCAGAGTATCAAATATATAGCATAAATATAATCATTTATTGCACTGACGCCTCAATTTGAGCAGTTCTCCATAATAATAATAATATCAACGCCGAGCTGCGTTGGCTGCTTTCAACTGAACTCATGCTCAAATTAACAATGTTACCTTGAGCGCATAGCCAGAGACCTGTTTCGGGCTAACCACACACAATTGTAGGGCTGTGTGATGTAAGCTTCTTTCGTCCGACTTGAAACAAAGGCCTTGGCTCAGCTCAGCCAGCTGGCAGACAACTTCCTTCCGCGCAGCTCACTTATAGGCATACACCTACATACATATGTAATTTGTTTGAATATTGAATGTGTTTTCATTGTCAAGTTCTATAACTATTAAACTTAGAAGTGCTGGTGGCTAAGAGCTATATTTCCACTTACTTTTTGTAAAAAATATGTTATTTACTTATATATATTCTTAGAGTCTCACATTTCAAACATCCAGGAGCATAGTTTTCTTGTTAAGTGTTTTGTAAGAATCTTATTTAACTTATCTTATTTAGTCTGTTCTATGCATATTTCATGACTATGAATTCAGCTTAATTTCATGAAATAGTTGGTTACAGCCAATTTAACCCCGTACCTTTAAAATTTAGATTTGTGTTGCCTCTTTCCGCAGCTCGTTTCTTTCGAAATTTGAAGGTGTTAACTAAGAAAATGGGACTGGTTTTCTTTATTAGTTACTATTTCTCGCTCTGTTACACTTTTTCCCAATATATTCTTTTATTAAACCCAAAATTTCATCCAGTACAGTTAAGTAACATTCTTTTAAAAACGATTTCCCTTTCGTTGGCCGCAATATTTTCCATGCTTAAACACGAATTACGCTAGAGATGTTGTCTCGGGCTTCTGTCTAAAACTGGTTGATCAGCATTCACAGGCATTGCAATAGAAGTCATTGCAACATGCGGAATTTGTGTTTTTTCGCGAGGTTTTACAAGGGTGTAAAGAAGTTATAAAGAAAAACTTATCTAGAAACCTGTGTAAAACCGTATTTTTTATAATGTAGGGAAGCATACCTACATACGGCGCATATCTTAATGCGTCAATTGCGAGGCGTAAAGCACCTAGAACCATAAACTTATCTTTTTGACGCACAAATGGGGCCCCCATCAGGCCATAATAGCCTTTGTTTTTGACCTGTGGCATTCTTATCGATGGGGCTCTTTGTTTTCCTTACCGTATACATACATTTATAAAAAAAAAACGAGCCGACCGAAAGACTTTAGACGGAGTCGACTGAGCGCCACGTCTTTATCTTGAAATTCTATACGAATAAGGTGAAATACATGTGTGGAAATAAAACTTTCACTTGTATAACATTAAACCCCTTCAATTACCAGGCAGAGGGTTGAAACTAAATGAATAATGCACGTCTTAAATACAATATATTATATAGATCGTTCAAAAAGAGTTTACAACTGAAGGGATGACAAATAAAACTATCCTTACAACATGCGAGAATTCCCCAATTCCATCCAAATTTGTTGTATTGATCGTTCGAAAAGAGTTTACAACTGAAGGGATGACAAATACAACTTTCATCCTTACAACATGCGAGTATTTCCCCTTTTCCATTAAAAATTTGTTATATTGATTGTTCGAAAAGAGTTTAAAACTGGAGGGGACGAACGTAGAACTTTCATCCTTACAACATGCGAGAATTACCCATTTCCATCCAAATTTGTTGTATTGATCGTTCGAAAAGAGTTTACAACTGAAGGGATGACAAATACAACTTTCATCCTTACAACATGCTAGTATTCCCCTTTTCCATCCAAATTTGTTATATTGATCGTTCGAAAAGAGTTTAAAACTGGAGGGTACGAACGTAGAACTTTCATCCTTACAACATGCGAGAGTTACCCATTTCCATCCAAATTTGTTGTATTGATCGTTCGAAAAGAGTTTACAACTGGAGGGACGAACGTAGAACTTTCATCCTTACAACATGCGAGTATTCCCCATTTCCATCCAGTATGTTCTGTACTCGAGATGAAACTGTTTTAGGTATTTTGGTTGGTCAATTGCGTAACTAGACGGGGTCTTGTAAAGTTATAGATAAAACTAAACACCAGGAATACTAAAATACATGCAAATGTTTTTTAACTTGTGTTAATGTTATGTGTTGTCAATATGGGAAACATCTTTCGGTGTGTAACTGGAATGCTCTAATTAACCAAATTGACTTTAGACAAAACACACTTGAAGTTAAAGCGGTAGAACCATGTGGGAATTGAGTATAAAAGAGGGTGCTTTTGGTACTACCAGAAACAAAAGACGAAAGTGGTAAAGTAACAGAGCTCGGTTAGTTATCCTTTCGAGCCAATGAAAGCCTAAGATGAAAGTTTGTAAGTGACACAGCCGAAAAACTAATCGATATGAAAAGCGCATAATGCGAATGTCCTTTTAGTTCACATTTTACTTGTGACCCTTGTGGCACTCGTTGCCGTTGCACCCACGGGTGCAGACAAGAAGCAACTGCGTCCCAGTTGCAACAATCAAGCTGATGGCGCTTTTCTAGCTGATCCCACCAGATGTGCTGGCTACTACATCTGTACGCGCGGCAGAGCCGTGCACCACAGCTGCCGTCTAGGGCAGTTCTTTGACGAGGCCACTCAGTCCTGCGCCTTGGCCAACTTGGTCAACTGTGTCAATATGAAAGGTTTGGCACTGCGCGTCTCGGTAAATGTGGATGCTAGCGCTTCCGCAGAGGAAGATGTAAAGGCGCCTGCCCCGGCTACAACTCCACCATGTGACACCACAACAACAACCACATGTGCACCACCTCCGCCACCACCCCCGCCACCACCATGTGACACCACAACAACAACCACATGTGCACCACCTCCGCCACCACCTCCACCACCACCACCGCCACCACCATGTGACACCACAACAACAACCACATGTGCACCACCTCCGCCACCACCTCCACCACCACCACCGCCACCACCATGTGACACCACAACAACAACCACATGTGCACCACCACCGCCACCACCCCCACCACCACCACCTCCTCCGCCACCACCTCCGCCACCACCACCGCCACCACCATGTGACACCACAACAACAACCACATGTGCACCACCTCCACCTCCGCCACCACCACCACCTCCGCCACCACCATGTGACACCACAACAACAACCACATGTGCACCACCTCCGCCACCACCTCCACCACCACCACCGCCACCACCATGTGACACCACAACAACAACCACATGTCCACCACCACCGCCACCACCCCCACCACCACCACCTCCCCTCCGCCACCACCATGTGACACCACAACAACAACCACATGTGCACCACCTCCGCCACCACCACCACCTCCGCCACCACCACCACCACCTCCTCCGCCACCACCTCCGCCACCACCATGTGACACCACAACAACAACCACATGTGCACCACCTCCGCCACCACCACCACCACCACCACCACCACCTCCGCCACCTCCTCCGCCACCACCATGTGACACCACAACAACAACCACATGTGCACCACCTCCTCCTCCGCCACCACCACCACCTCCGCCACCACCATGTGACACAACAACAACAACCACATGTGCACCACCTCCGCCACCACCGCCACCACCACCACCACCACCTCCACCACCACCTCCGCCACCACCACCGCCACCACCATGTGACACCACAACAACAACCACATGTGCACCACCTCCGCCACCACCCCCACCACCACCACCTGCCACCACCGCCACCATCCTCCGCCACCACCATGTGACACCACAACAACAACCACATGTGCACCACCTCCGCCACCACCCCCACCACCTCCACCACCACCACCACCTCCGCCACCACCACCGCCACCACCATGTGACACCACAACAACAACCACATGTGCACCACCCCCACCACCACCACCTCCGCCACCACCATGTGGCACCACAACAACCACATGTGCACCACCTCCGCCACCACCATGTGACACCACAACAAAGCCTCCTTGCGGGTGCGCAACTGCAACACCTCCTTGTGATCCACCCACAACTACGACATGTGCACCACCAACTACAACAACCTGTGAACCAGAAACCCCTGCCCCTTCGAGTGAACTTGAGAAACCGATCGTCAATCGTCTGCTGAGCCTCATTAGCTCATCCATCAGCGACTGTCGCAGCAGAGCTGATGGGGTTTTCCTGCAGGACCCCCAACACTGCCGTCGCTACTACGAGTGCCGCGGCGGTGTTCGCGTGGTGCGCAGGTGCAGAGCTGGCAACTGGTTCGATCTCGAGGCAGGGCAATGTCGCCGCCGTAACCTGGTGCAGAACTGTCCCGCCAAGCGTAATTGATATCCGCCACTGCAAAGGCTCAACGGCTCTTCCACGCCTTACCCAAGGGGAAACTCGAGCAGCAGCTTATTTAGGTGTAAACGCAAATGTATCCTAGCCAAAATCTAACCAATTCAAATAAAAACAGCAGCTTAATTCACACTTAGTCCTTGCAACGTTCAATATTTTGAAAAATATTGCGCAACATCTTGTGTAACTACGAAATATGTTGTGGTGTTAGCATATTTATACCAACATTTTTGATATAGCTCGGATATACTACTTAAATGTATCATTTTGTCGACATTGTTTCTTAACTGCTGATTGCAAAGTGATATTTTCTTTGCGCGAGAATCATGTCAGCAAATATTGCATGCATTGTTAAGATTAATGTGAGTCCAAGTTGTTACTGAAGTTGCGTCTGATCTAGCACAAGTATGTTGTTGAAAACAAGTAGTATGTATATTCAATATTAGCCTTCCCGCCTCATTCGATTTTTCCTCCCCCATTTTCCCAACTGACCGATAACCTACAAGGTTATCTAGTTGTCGTACTCTTGTTTGTTCGTAAACGCGATTCGCTATCAAATATAGAATTATTTATATGATCATACATATGTAGGTAGACTTATTTATAGCAGCGACAAATATCAATATATTCAATCTATTGGCTAACATCAAATTCTCTGTCTAAGTCTCAGACCTTTTTCAAAACGGATGCGATTTTCACGCGTAATGTTGTCTTGGTTGTAAATTCAGCTCCTTGTTGATGTAGTATTACAAAATTTGTGGTAATTTAATGAAATCAAATATGTTTATTAGATAGTAAAAGACTGATAAGGCAACAGTAGTTTATTATTAATAAATATTCCATTCATAACAGCACTTACAATATGTGAAAATCAGAGTTTGATAACGTATAACAAAGTAGACACATTAAAATTGTGTTTTTTTCGCACTGATCTCAAGTGTGTCAGACAGTAACGGATGAAAGATAACCTATTTCAATATTGTTTTGAATAATTGAGTGCATTCGGGTACATTTATAGATTCATAGTGTAGTTCAACTTTGTTTTTAATCAGCTGCTTTCAGCTGATAGCATATATATTTCATAGTTCAGATCGGTCGTGGCGGGTTTAATGGGGGGCTTTGTGGAATGAAACTGCCTTGACAATGAATAATCGTTGAATTCCCGATGCATGATTTCTACCCGTACTGGTGTGATTTGCCGGGGCCTCTCGTTATCACCACTGATATTGCCTCATAATTATGCGTTGTCACGAAACTAAATTGAAAGAGAAGGCAGACAATGGAAGAGAATTGATACGCATACTGCAGATAAGGGAAGGCCCACTAGACACGATAAAAGTTAAGTCCCTATAAAGACAGGCTGTATAGACGTCTTAAGGCCCTTTTCCTATGTCCCTACATATTTCCCGTTCAAAACTTTTCCTGAAAAAGTGCATTTTTTGGCCAAAATTCATGCCCGACTTTCCAACTTTAGCAAAGTTTTAAATGGTTCTATCTTTAAGATTACAAACTCCCATAACTTTGTCAAAACTTAAACGATTTTCATAAGGTATGTCTTTTTTTGCATGTATTCTACTCTTAATTGACTAGACATTTCAATTTCATGAATATTCCAGAATATTTTTGACAAGTTTTTTTTTTGAAAATAGAAAATTTATATTACCTCGAAATTTCACTTTTAGTTCATGGGGGGCATCTAAGTTAAAATAAAACTTTAAATTAACAATTCGAAAGCCAATGACAGTGTATTTGTATTGAGACAAAGTGCCTGCGATTTTGAACTTGTCTTTTTAAAGAAATAGAAAATACAAAGTCTATAAATTAGCAATTAGCAGGCAAATGTCGCCGACATATTGCGATGGATGTGATATAATGTATGCCAAGTGGCTAGATAGAAATTCGAACACATTTCTAAATATTCCAAGTCTGTCTAGATATTATTTAAGTAGAGAGAATGAATTTGCATTGAAAGTCAAACGGTGGTCAAGGCCGACACAGCTGTGCATTGATCAGAACACGTGTTTCCGATATGTGATCAATGATCATGATCAAGTCCTATCTATGTACATGTATGTACGTCAGCAGCAACGTTGAGTACACATACATTTATGATGTATCGTGATGCATGTACATGTATGTATTTATATGGTAGTTGTATTGTGGTTAAGAATTGCACAACAAAACAAGTTATTGTGCTATATTAAGATGCTCTATTGAGAACTTAAGACGCAGTTCACTAGAGCAGGTAATTTAGCTCTCTCACATACATACTTTATAGTATACATAGTATATATTCTTTTAAATTGATTCTATTGATATTACTGTAGTTGAAACTAAATCAGATTTATTAGCATTTTCAATTACTGCTTTTATATTACGCACATTTTGAAAAGATTCGTTGAACCGTGATCAAAAGTCACGCAAAGTTAAGATTTGAATTCAGTATCGTTTCATGAAATGACGAGATCCTTACGCTTAATGTGAATGTTTGCCAGACTTAGGGATATTCAACCAGAATCGAAATCTAACAGAATTTCAGAGACTGTAGTTAGTTAGTTTATAAACAATCGAAATACATCTTTAAATCTATAGAGTTTATACTATCTAAATATATTTATACTAACTAACTAACTCCACGGAATGACTTTCTGCTACATGACTATGTGTATTATGTTTTTGATAAACTAATATTTATATTTTATGCTGCGTGTTCTTTAAAACACTTTCATAAATATCTCGGGTTAAAGAGCAGATAAACGCAGAGATCTTACAGAATGCATTAAAAAGGTCTGAATGTTAGGCAAACCTCTACCAGATTGTATTATGCATGTGTACTTGTTTTGATAATTGAATACTTGATTTGTATATATGTAATACTAATATTTGTCTCGTTATTCTACATATGTTTTTGCAGGTCAACTTTCTAATTTGCCAATTTTCGGCGCTCTTCCTGGCCTCGCTCTTCCGCTCGCTGCTCCATCCATCGAAAGTGTCCCTGGAGGTGCGTCACACATTCGGCCTGTCGCTGGGCCTGTTCTTTGGCTATTTCTGTTTTGGCCAACAGGCCATACACATTGCTGGATTGCCGGCAATATGTTACATTGTCATACGTACACAGGATCCACGAATTGTGCAGAGGTTGGTTGGGAGGAGGGACTATCAACAATGTTTATTATATGTTTATTAAATATGTATTTGTTCGTTTTGTGTCTGTTTGCAGAAGCGTCATGCTGGTGGCCATGGGCTACTTGCTGTGCGTCCATTTGCTGCGTCAATTCTACGACTATGGCTCCTATGCATTGGACATAACTGGACCGCTGATGATCATCACACAGAAGGTGACCAGCCTGGCGTTCAGCATACACGATGGCTTTGTGCGCCAGGATGAGGTGAGCTGACACATTTGATTTGTCTTTATTTGTTGCTAATGGCTTTTTTCGTTGCAGGACTTGACAAAGGCACAACAATACCATGCCATTAGGAAAATGCCATCGGCATTGGAATATTTCTCATATGTGTGGCATTTCCAAAGTCTTATGGCTGGTCCTTTGGTCTTCTACAAGGACTACATTGAATTTGTCGAGGGCTACAATCTGTTGAAGCGTCCGGCGGCCAACGTGAGTAAATAACAGATGTTCTGACCGCCAGGAAATGCGAGCTGTCCGTGTGATTATGTGGTCAACTGCATAATAATACAACTGCAGTGGTTTCATTATCTATGCTGCTTGGCTGAGCGACTGCCGGACTCTTCTACACAGCCAGATAGCCAGGCAGACACTCAGCCAGCCACAATGACAGTTAAATATTCAACAGAATGCAACTAGAATACTTCCAAACACACTGAGAGAGGCGCTTCAGTGTTGCCAACTTTTGAGGAAGCACCAAAAAAATGTTACTTTTAGGGAGAAAAAGCATAAAGCGCTTGATTTCTCACTGTTTTAGTTATTTGATTCATAAGATTCCTGCTTCCTGCTGTTGTTTCCCCAAAGTCAGATTTGACGGGGGGAGAAATGGAAATTGGCAACACTGGAAAGTATGGATAATACTTTGATAGAGATACAAACTTTACGATTTTTCCTATAATTCTTGCATACATTTTAGTAAAAATTGAAATAACAAAACTATATAGCGGAAAAGTCAACAATAAACAAGTAAGAATGTTGCAGTCGGAAGCACCCGACTGCTATATACTCTGTTCCGCCATCGGAAGTGGGCAAGGCCCATATATGCTTGGTTCAATCATTTAAACAGTTCATCAGCAGTCCTCACATCAAATTTGGTAACTGTAGCTATTGAATAGCGGGGTTGGGTTCAATTCTTATACTACCAACAATTTTTAAAGCACCGAAACATACTGTTTTTTTCGGGAACAGAGTATACAATGCTAGAATGCCCGCTTCCCATTGAATTTTTGTTTATATTTATCAAATGACGGTAAAAAAAAGTAAAATAAAACAGAACTGGCAAAACACTAGTGTAGAGGGAGGGCGGGTCTGCCCCACGCTGACCTCACTTTGCCCCACAGTGTCTGCCATCTGTTGTCTGCCGTCTGCCGTCTGACTCATCAATTTGAACTTGCAGCTCTCTCATTTGACATGACAATGATTTTCGATTTCGTTCGCCATTTGCAGGCCAATCTAGACAATGGCAAATCGGAATTGGTATTGGAGCCATCGCCAACGAAAACAGTGATACGGAAGGTTCTTGGCAGTCTGGTGTGTGCCTTCATATTCATGAAGTTTGTGAAAATCTATCCCGTGAAGAATATGAAAGATGATGACTTTATCAATGGCACAAGCATACCCTATAAATTCTGGTATGCCATGATGGCAACCACCTGCATACGCTTTAAGTATTATCATGCCTGGCTGCTGGCCGATGCCATATGCAATAATTCTGGCTTGGGTTTCACCGGGTACGACAAGGATGGCAATGCCAAATGGGATCTAATTTCCAACATAAATGTGCTCTCATTCGAGGTGAGTCTTCAAAATTCTTGTAAATCTATATATATTTATTGATTCAAATTTCAATTGCAGTTTGCGTCCAATATGCGCGATGCCATTAACAATTGGAACTGTGGCACAAATCGCTGGCTGCGCACACTCGTCTACGAGCGGGTGCCAAAGAAATACGGCACACTGTTGACATTCTCATTGAGTGCCGTGTGGCATGGCTTCTATCCTGGCTACTATCTGACCTTTGCCACAGGCGCCCTTACGGTAACGGCAGCGCGTACAGCTCGTCGCATGCTACGGCATCGATTCCAGAGCACACAGTTTACACGCATGTTCTACGACATTCTTACCTGCATCACCACACGAATTGTGATGGGCTACGCAACATTCCCATTTGTTCTGCTTGAATTTATGGCAAGTTTACAGAATGTGATTATATATCATATATAATACTAAACGTTTTCTTTGTTTATTTTACAGGGCAGCATCAAATTGTACCTGAGATTTTATTTGTGCCTTCATCTTATTTCACTAGTGACCATATTTATTTTACCACGATTCATAAAGGGTGATCGATCCAGCAGGAATTCCGCCGGAACGGATGTGGCAGTTAAGAAAAGTGACGAAAACATTTCAGCAGCAGCAGCTGCTGCTGATCAGCCGCTGGCTGTGACCAACCCAGATGATCTCAACGTCGACGAGGAGGAGGAAGAGCTCTCTAAACGTAATAACACAATGCCACAGCAACAACACTACAAACAGCATAACCACAAGCAGAGCCAACCACAGAATAATGTAATACTCCAACCACGCCCACAGCATCAGCAGCAACAGAGCCCAAAACCACAGAACCAGCATCAACAAACGTGCGCTCGCGACGCGGTTAGCGTGCCGCACGATCAGTGCGAAATGGATCAATTGTCCAGCAAGCTGAAGGAGAAGATTGAAGCGGAAACCAAAAATATTGAGGAATTTATTGATAAGACTGTCACCGAAACTGTCAGCGGCATCGTTGAGTTCAAAAACGATCTGATGCGCGACATGGAGTTTCCGAAACTAAAGCTAGCCGCCGGCTCAGTCAGCAGTGGTGCTGCCAATTTGGTGGACGCCGCTGCAGCTGGTCTACGCAAACGCAACATATCTTCTGCTCATGAGAGCAACTGCACCAATGCTGATCCAGATCATGTTCAGGAGGAGAACGGCGCCGCATTTCTTAAAAAGGAAATCGATGTGATCAATGCGAATGTCCTGCCTGCTGTCCTCAGCAATGGGCATGCCAAATAAGAGCTGAGCGCGTCAATTCAAACGGCAGCTGGACAATTGAGACATTGAAACGGCTGGGACGGGTATATGGGGAGGAAAGGTATATCAGGGAGCAGGTGCTGTCAAGCACACACACACACACACACAGACAGACACATATAAACGAGGAACAATAAACGCACACACAGGCCAATACAATATGAAACGAACAAACACTAAACTTAACTATATTTTGGTTTCAACCTTTTGTTCATCAAATGCGAAAGGAACAATTTAAAAATTGGTTTTACAATGTATGTACAATTGATGAAAATAAAATTTATATAATTGTCTTAACAAAATAGCCAAAATAATAGATTCATAAGTACAACAACAAATATCAAACGATTCATATTCAAGTTTATTTGCTCAGCATTGTGTGTAACTGTATGTATATTATTGTGAGCGACTGTAGAGGAAACAATATGAATGTAATAATAATGTATAATGATATCTAAATGTGCATGATGTCTAATGATGATGTATAATTGTTGTTAAATGTATGTATGTATGTATTTAAGAATTCTTCCACTATATACAATTTGTTTACATGTTTTCCATATAGTCTATGTATGTATGTAAAGTCCATAACAGCTTATCTTTTTTTTTATCATATTATCAAGTTGAAGTTCGAGGCGCGCAGCGCCAAAGAACGAAGCCTACAAATAGCACAAATTGAATCCTTTTACAAGCCTTTACTAAAACATAAACAAGGAAGAAAATATCATATATAACTCAACCAAAACTCAACTTTAGACTGAAGTTATTGAAAAGTAAATACTAATCTAAACAAAAAAGGAAACAAACACGATAAACGCGTAGTTCAAGTTAGTTTTTAAGAGAAAATTAATATTAAAATGATTCGATATTATTATTTCCTGATGTATGTATGTATGTATGTATGTGTGCTTGTGTGTAACAACAAGGCTGAGTAGCCTCCATGATCTTTATAATCCTTCTTCCCTGGCAATGTTCGCTGGATATTTGTATGTTTATATTGTATTTTAAAGCTCCTAAACTATTTGTAGCTTAAGCACCTTTTCCTTCTACTATATACGTATTTTGTTTGATCAATATTTTGTTATTTGAATAAATGTAACCATCACACACACGTATATACAATATGATTATATATGCATATGTATATTTTTTATATTTATAGTAAAAACAAAAAAAAAACCACACAAAAATAACAATGCAGCGCACATTCGTTTGAATTGTTAACGTTCCTTCGCCTATAAGAGTCCACATGACAAGGACATCAAGACATGCACACACTAAATGTATATGTAATTATCGTTGTCCGGTAAAACACATTGCAAAAGGCGACAGAATAATGTTTTTCAAGACAAACTTGCAAAATCACAAAAGCCAAACACAACAAAATGAAATAAGTTAAATAAAATACATCGTGTACTCGTATGTGCGAACAAAAACATGCTTTTATTTGAAACTCAATGTCATGTTTCTACTTTCCTAGGTAATTAATAGCCGTAGATTAAATCATTCCTACTCAACTGCCTTGTAAGCTGTCCGAGTTCGAGTGCTTAAACAAATTTTGAAACATTCTTATAAAAGTTATAAAACAATTTACAAAAATGAAATACAGTCTCCGATCTTCTGATAATTCTACTATAAATAGACGCCTGTAAGGTACACAATCCTTAATTTTTATAATATATATATGTTTTATTTATTTATAAGTATAAATAGCTAAAATTTCAGGCTGCCCGTGATCTTGTAGAAGTCCTCCACCTCCTGCGACGATTTAAGCACACACAAGTGGACTTCGCTGCACTGAGCCGTACCAAAGTCGTGTTCCCCAAATCGCTTTAGGATTTCACGTGCATCAAATGTGTTACGTCCTTTATTATTGGGGGTCTCCTTCCGGTAGCGACTGTTGAGCACAGTCATGTGCAGCTTGATGCTATCGCGATCGTTGTTGTCCGTGGCACACAAGCCGGTGGTTTGGAAATGCTTCAGACATTTATCGGCGAACTCCTGCAGCTGTGGTGACTCTACACAAGCATAAAGCACTCGGGTCGAGCTAGGATCATCGTTCATTATTTCAAGCCCTTTCATTTTGAGCTCAAATGGTGTGCTCAAGCCGGCCAGCCATTGGCGACAAGCTTGCAGCTCTTCAACAGCCTTTTCACGTTCAGCGTCGTCCAGGAGCACATATACACCCAACGTAATATGAGTGCAACGCTCCGATATAAATAACTCTGAGTCTATGCCCGGTAGCTCTGCATCCAAAATGCTTTGCTGTGGATACAACAGATGAGTACAAATTTGACAAAATAGCTCTCAATTTACCTTAAGCTCCACGAAGCTTTTTTGCACATCCCCAGAGTTTAGGGGAACGGCTAGAAAATGCGTTGGCCTCATCCGTTTGCGTAGGGATTCAATGAGCAGACGAATCTTGCGGATGGCGGCACAAATGTTTTTGCGTTCATTGGATGTAATAATTAAATCATTTGATATATCATTATGACGTGGCACATAGATTTCAGTGTGCGACTCGCTTTCAATGCGACGCTTCGTGTTGCCCTTGAAGCCAATCAGACCACCATACAAGGACCTGCAGTTGCATATGATGAACTTAAGTAACGGCAGATCAAAAGCTATCAAAAGTTAACTTACTTGGGCACATGCAGCGCTAGCTTGTAGCTGCCATTGGGCAGCTCCTCAATGTTGCATTCAGCACCATCGTCCTCGTAATCATCCTCAGCGTAGAGATCTGTATATATTAGATACATATGTAAATACCATTTGAAAAGCCTGCGTATCATTTGTTACCTGGTTCCTCATAGCCTTTGGTTGTTTTCTGATTGCCGGCATTCCACTTACTGCCACCGAAATCGTCGTGCACCACGTTAACGCGATAGTTGCGATTGTGGCTCATGCGTTGAGTTGGGGGAGCCAAAACGTTGCGGCTCATTTTTTAGCGAATAATTGCAGCAAATGTGAAACGACAAACTGAGTTGCTTTATGAGGGAAAGCACCAAAGTGGATTGATTTTTGTGCTTGTGCTAGGAATGCGTTTATTTTTCGATATACATCAGTGACTTATCGACACATCTCTAGTCCACTGTTGCAGTTCTCTAGATGGTTCATCGTGAATCAAATCTCGGTTTAAACTGAACGGCGATCAGCCGCTCTTTTATTGAGAAAAATAATCTTAACTTCTTCATTTATTTACATACATCTGGCTTATCTGTCTGTAATTAGCTTATGTGTTTGCTAGGAATCAATTTTGTAGTGCCTACGCAGAAAATATTACAGTTCGAGATTACTCCCAAATATGTTTACCTACAAGCTGAATATTTATATATTCAGGCTTATTATATATTTGAAAATTCCTACATTTGCAATCAGTGGTAATTCTCTCTATGGAATTTACAAGATTACACATATTCTGCTAATTATGTGTGTTTGTTCTTAATGATAATAGCACAGGAAAGTATTTTAAGTTTAAACACATAGTCTGTAATTTTAGAATTTTTCACTGCCCACATGATTGAACAAAACAAACACCAATTACATCAGAAGCTCAAAAGTATCATGGAGCTCACGCGCATACGATACTAGTTCCCGCTGCGAACTAGTTCCACTGCTTAACAGTGACTGTTAGTTCACACGTGCACATGTTGCACTGTTATTGTTTTTGATGTTTGGATTTTTGTTTAATTAACTGAAACTTAGCACGATGTCTGCGGTAACAGATAACAGTAGGAATACGAAACCCACAGAGCCGCACAAATCGTGGAAAAAGATCAATGAGGAACGCAAGGCGCTCAAACGTCAGCGAAAGCAGGACAAAGCGTTGAAGGATCTGCAGCGAGCACAGGACGCCGAGGCGGCGGCAAAGGAGGCCGCAAATGTTAAGGCCAATGCTAAGCCAAACCCGTCCACAGTAAGCATTGCGGTGCCGGGCTCCATACTGGAGAATGCGCAATCCGCCGAGCTGCGTGCCTATGTTGCCGGCCAAATTGCGCGGGCTGCTTGCATATTCCGTGTCAACGAGGTGGTTGTCTTCGACGATGTGGGCATTGCAACGGCGCGAGAGACAAAGCGTAGCTACGAACAGGATGCGGAGGGCAACAGCACGGGCACAGTACGCAGCAGCTCGCTGCAGTTGGCACGCATCTTGCAATATTTGGAGTGTCCACAGTATCTGCGCAAATACTTCTTTCCGCTGCACAAAGATCTGAAATACTCGGGCTTGCTTAATCCACTGGACACGCCACACCATCTGCGGCAGCAAAGCAAATTTCGCTATCGCGAGGGCGTCGTCTGTGACAAGCAGGCAAAGGATGGGCACAGCTATGCAAATGTGGGCCTACTGAACGATGTGCTTATCGACCGGGCTCTGGACCCAGGCGTGCGTGTCACAGTCAAAATGGAGCCAACAAGTGGTAAGTAACTTCATACCTATGTTCCCTTCCAGCGCTATGTTCACACATGTTATTTTCTTCAATCAGAGGCAAGCCGAAAGCAGCGCGGCACATTGGTCAGTCCGGACGAACCGCGTCGCGAAACGGGTGTCTACTGGGGCTATCAAGTGCGTATAGCACACTCACTGTCTGAAATATTCACCAAGTCGCCCTATGAAGGCGGCTACGATGTCACGCTGGGCACTTCTGATCGCGGCACCAGCGTGCTTGATGTGCCAACCAAATCATATAAATACAATCATATACTTATTGTATTTGGCGGCCTGCAGGGTCTCGAAGAGGCGCTAGCCAACGACGAGAAGCTGACTGTGGACGATCCCGAATTGCTATTTGATCACTATGTAAACGTGCTGCCCAAACAGGGCTCACGCACCATACGCACCGAGGAGGCGCTGCTCATAGCCTTGGCTGCTTTACAGGAGAAACTGCAGCCACAACACGCAGATGTGGAGAGCGACTTGACGGATCTGCTCCCACGTAGCGAGGACACTGGCATAACCATGACACGCGATGTGCTGGTGAGCAAGAAAAAGAAACGGAAAATGGAAGAGAAGCCTGCAAACCAAGGCTCAGAATTAGCCACAGAAACCGCGCCCGCACCAGCGCCAGCGCCAACACCAGTCTTAGTTCCGGCTTCAGCTCCACTGCATTCAAATCCTTTTAATGATCGTGCAATAGAACCTACTGACATGGAGGCTGACTTTGAGGTTGTGCCAGCAGCTTCAATTGAGCGGGCTGCGGCGAGCGACGACAGAGACGTTGATTTGAGTCGCTTCGATTGAGATGTTGCTATGTTAGTTAATAGTCTTTCAATTTATTATTTTTACTATATTGTTAACTATATTGTACTGCTTCACTTTCAATATACATAGCTGACATTGCATTGCTTTGTTTTGTATAACTAGCTGTATCTGTATCTTAATATCCTGTGTGTATCAGGCCTCTGTTCCGTATGACACATTTCGTATCAACTCCAGCAGGATAGAATATTCTTATTTAATTTGTATATTGCTTACTTATCTCTGGAATTCGGAACTTTCCCAATATGTATCCTAACCACACACAGAGACACACACGCCTCAATTTGTTGAAAACGCTCAAATAACATTTGACTTATGCATCTATACAAAAATTTTTAGAATTTCGCCTACTTATCATTTGTTCAACATTACTTAATATAATACTCGTGTTTTTGTTTAATCGTTTTCGCGTGAGGAATTGTTTAGTTATTGTGGCAGCGTTCGATACATGCAGAAAAAAGCAACTATATAGGCATTTTATAATAGTAGGCATTATTCAGTCACTTGCACTGTCAACATAAAGACACAAAGAATTTGATAACAATGGTGCACTTATCATAATATACAGTTTCCCCTTTATAATTGTAACTTAATATACGAACTAGTACAAAATATATTTATATATTTATACGTACAAACTACACACACACACACGTACATATGTATATATGGCCTAAGGCTGCCTTGCTATTGTGTGTGTGTTTCTCATAAGTATTTACATTGAAGTTCATTAAACAGAAAATGCAATTGCCGCAAGTCTAAAACTCTATATGTAATACGTGGCCACATTATCACTGGTCATGATTAGCTATGGAATGATTGAGTCCTGAAAGCGCGCCTCTGGCAGGAAGTCCTCCTCCAGCTCGATGCGCGTATCGCTATGATAGCCCAGCAGCGATTCGGTATCCTCCTCAAGATGTCGTATAGGATAGCTAATGCCATCGCCAAAGCTAAGAGATTATGGCATAATATTGGACAGAATTTTAAAAGAAATACAATACAAATACAAATAGAAATAGAAACAACATAGAGAAGCTTTTTTGTTTATATAGATATTTTGTTGCATGATTTCTAATGTGTATTGTGAAGTTTTGTGTGTGTTTTGCTTGTGCGCTTGAATTGATGGTGGACAGGAAGTTGGTGCGGTGCAAGAAGCAAGAAGTATATAGATTTCAAGTTGATATTGATTGGCAAATTAAAAAACAAACCTGGCTGTATTTTTTGTATGCATATACACGTATATATTTTCATCCTTAAAATCTCTCGCGTACAAAACGATTGAATTTCAAATAGTAGTAAGTAGTATACAAAAAATTGTCATATCAAAATTAAAAACTATAAAACTAGCCAAAACAAATTTTCATAATTTAAACAACTAACTACATACATAATTCAAGTTGCATAAAGGCATACAAATGCTCCAGTTGAAAATTCTTGTATAGTATTATTATCGGGGACTGTACGCTGGCTTATGTCATTTTGTTTTGGTATTACAGCAAGTCTTTATGTATTTGTTGAAATTATACAAACAATTGGACCACATTCATGTAAATTCATTGAGTGTTTATATATGCTATACTGTGAGTTCAAGAAATGCTTAACAAATGAACAATATTGATGTAAATGCTACTACTTAGTATTGCCAAAAGTTGAATTGGTTAATTTTGAACTAATTGTGTGTATATGTTGGGGCCACAGATCCAGATCGTGTGCTTTATAACTGGCATTTGAATTTACTTAGTACAAATACAATTAGCTTACAGTTAAAGTATTGTGTTCATTATCCATACGCTTATTGAAATATATTGATAGTCTCTCTCATTGATATTGATATATGTATGTGAGTCAATTATTGCTTTCTTACAGGCCGGGTTAAACTGGGCAAGCAGCTACAGGTTAAAAGTTTGTTATACATTTTATAGTTAACATTATCAACTGATCGATCATTAATAAAACTTACGAGTATATTAAATACACATTTACAAAAACTGCCGCCACTGGCAGCTACTACCATTTAGAATAACATCTGGGGGAACTTGATTCTGTGTGATTCTGGCAATAAATTGAATGCATTTTTATACGATTTTATCAGTATGGCTGCCATTTGGCATGTTTGTTGCATCCTTGAAACTGGTTGCATGTGCAGTTTCAGCTGCTGCCTGATCACCGATCATATCGATGACATGGTTTGTGGCCGCCGCCGCTGCCGCTGCTGCTGCTGTTGCATCAATATTTACAATAACTTGACTAGGCGGTATTAATGCGTGATTCGGGCTAGATGTAAGGCCGTTGTCTAGCTCCAGATTATGAGGTTGATGATTATTGAGTGGTATTGCGTCAATCAACTTATCTGTTGGATGGACATCTAACCTGTTGGCGTTGTTGCCGCTGATGATTGTCGTGGTGTTGCCCATGGCATTGTAGCTTTGGCCGCCCGTCTGAACTGTTGCCGTTGGGAAGCTCAATCCGTCACCCTTACTAATCGGTTATATATATGTCGATTAATTTGTGAATAAGCAAAAGTTTTGTATTCGTTAACATAAATAGAAACAGAAAACGTTTGATTTTTTGTGTTGTTTTTGTGGGAAATTGCATTATTTGTTGCTTGTTAGATTTTGCACTTTATACAGTTTGGTTTAGTTATAATTTGTTTTTCTTGTTTAACGAATCTCAAAGAGTCTTGTGGTGTGATTTGGTAAGCGTTAGTTAGCAGCAGCTTTGAAAATAATTGGTTACTCTCCTGCTGCAATTCTTACAAAGTCTAACAACTATTTGAAGAGCTGGCTGACTGCAAAGGTTGCGCTTACAAAAATTATAAACAAATTATAATTAAGACAAGGTATTGCTTTAGGTTGAACAGTACATTAAACGTTTCAATAGTAATTACTAGAGTAGTTGGCCAATTTTAGTAACGATTTTGGTTATTGCTTAAAACTAAATTACGTTTACATAAAACAAACAAACAAAATAACATTTTGGATCAGTTTTCTTCACATTCAAGGCAGTTTCTATAAAAAACTGGTCCATGAAGACGAGAAAACGCCCAGTATTATTTTGTTTGCTTAAGGATTTACAGCTTTTGCTTTGGGGTAACATTTACAAGTATCCTTTTTGACTTAAGTTAATATCAAATGAAAAACAATGTAAGTATTTAAAATTAGAGTGTCATTTGTTAAGTACACAACACATTTAGAGTTGAAAATAATTAATTAGCTTGTCTCTTATTAAGCGAGTAATTTGTAGCATGCCTTTAATTTGCCAAATTGTGAAATAATTTGAAAAAAGCGTTGAACAAACAATTGAAAAATACAATATACAAAACACACAAAAACAACAACTAAAGAGTAGGCCGAGCTTATTTGTTTCTTTAGAGTGCAGCACATATTAGTTAAAGTGCAATAATATTGATCAAATAAAATGAAATGATGATATGATGATGTCATGATGACATAATTAGCCCACACACATACCTGGTAAATATGGGCAGGAACCAGTACTGCCAGTCGTCGCCAAAGACCTCACAAAAGTTGGCATAACGGCCCAGATTATAGCCATTCTTGTCCGGTCCGCCAACACGAAAGATGGGCGCTCGAAATGCCTCTGAGGATTGAGTATAATTATAGTAAAGTGCATATAGTTGTTAAGTATATATTAGCTTACCCAAAGTGGTGCGATTCACGAGTACCAAGTAGATATGATAGCCAAACAAGCTTACCAAACTAATGGCAAACATGATGGATATGAAGAACAGGAACAGTATGTGAAAGCGACCCATGCCGCTGCCGTTTAGCTGGCCCTGTTCCGAGTATGCATTTTCGATCTTTATATTATACACGTATTATAATATAAATGTGTACATTATGAGTTATTACAATAATACAAATGGCTAATTACTTAAATTCAAGCATTAATAAGTGCAGCAGTCACAAGCGCTAGTTGCATGCATGCAATATATCTGTTAGTGTTGGCTACAAAGATTCCTTTTTTTCTTTTTTATAGTAAGTTCTTTAGCTCAGCTGTTCAGTTGCTCATTTACTCGTTTAGTGTAGTATCCTTTTGCTTAAATAAGTTCGATTGAACGACTTACTAAGCTAATATACAAAACATAATTCATTGCTGATTGTCGTTAGTCTAGTTTGCAGATCGAACCATTACGGAACTCAACAAACGAACAAATTTCTATTTGATTTTTATACATTTCATAATGATTGATTGCAGTAAATAAGCAACTGAACAATATTAAGCACAACAAAACAATTCAAATGGAACATTTGCACTTGTTCAGGCCAACACTAACAAAATATGTGTGCGTGACGATTATAAAACTCACCTTCCAGAACTGTATGAAATCATGCAGCGTTGTCATGGCAACGTACAAACAGTAGACCAATGCATATCCCAAAAACAATACAAAGAATTTGTAATTGTAAAAGTTAACGCAATTGTTCACCCAGGGGCAATGATGATCCATTTTCAGCACACAGCAGCTGCAGACGCTGCAATGATGCGATCGATCCGGCTTGATGATCTTGCATTTCTCACAAAATCGCACAGAGCCATTTATTGTGCTATAATAGTGTATAGGAATTTGTTTAATTTGTAATCAATAAATAGATTTACTCATGTGTGGTTTTAACTTACCGATTTGTAACTGGCAAATTGCGCGCAAAGTTATTTAATATGCGTTTTTGTGACTCTGGATTGTCCGCACGAAACAGCTGATTCACTTCCTCCTCCGGTATGCGCCACTGAAATTTAAGATTATTAATAAATATAACAAGTTTATTTAATAATAAGGAAATCTAACTACGAGGTGCCGAAGATTTGATACCCTTATAGTCAGCTTTTCAAACAAAAACTCAATTTTATAAAAATGTTAACTAAACTTTATAAAGTATTTATTATACTCGCAATTACTGGTAAACTTGGGTGAGATTGTGGAAGAATCCTCTCCATAAAAATGGAAATAAAGTATATCTCGATAAACAATAGTAGTTTCAATTCAACTAAATTTTGGACCCATCAATCATAAGATATTGATACAAACAGACTCACGGTTATGGTCATATAAACTTGGCTCGTCGTTCTGTTTAAGAATATATAATCATATATTTCATAGGATGGAATGCGTTTCACATTTCGTGAAAATATTATAATTCCCTCTATTAAGGGTATAGAAATCTGCTTATGCATATCGTAGAAATGATTTATCAAAATTGGAATTCTGGCCCCTCAATTATGTTATCGCATTGTGTACACTTGTTACGGCCTTATCAGTAGAAAAGGCGTGTGAATCACCACAATGATTGGAGGTACACTTACTTGATCTGGCACGCGGCCCACCGATGTCAAAATGGTTTTCCAGTAGGACCATAGAAATAGTACGAGTGCGATATGATAAAAGACCAACATGAATATCATAGAAACGCCAAGTTCCGTGTTTCCTGCAATTGAAAACAAATTATATATATAAATACATATTTGATTACTTTTATAGTATATATTAAAGGTGGCAAATAATCAATTGTGGAAGATGAAAACAACGATAATATAGATTACGAAAGTTAAGTTGAGTTTGCTCTTTTAAAAACTGTACATTATAGAAATGTGAAACAAAAACCGTTAATTCAAAAATTTCTAATTTCTCCGATAAAATTATCCTTTAAAACGATCGATATTATTGATAGTGCCATCTCTAGTATATGTATAGAATTCGAGGCTACTCACGAACACATAGCTCTACCACATAGGCGTAGTAGGACCAGCCGATCACGGCGAATATGAAAAGTACGGGAATCCACTTGAACACAGACATGCAACAGCCACAGGGTGTCTTTCGTCGTCGATGGTCGTCGTTGCCCATGCTATTATTATTGATACAGCACAATGCTGATGGTTGTGTGTGTGTGAGTGCGGGTGTGGGTGGGAGGGTAAAGCTCGCCCAGTATGATACGCCGCTGCTGCTGGATTATTGCTAGCCTGAAGCTCCTTTGTTATTCTTCGATCTTCTTCCTTTCGTTGGTCGATGTTGTTGCGTTATGCTGGTTACTCTTCAGTGAATCACAGTCAGCTAATTGCAACATGCGAAACACGAACACTCATTTGGGTATTTTTTTTTTTTTTTTTTTTGATTTGACACTTTTGCTTTTCTCTTTCTCCCGCGACGTTTCAGCTGGTGGCAGTGAAAGTGGTTAAAACTTGCTTGTCGCCATGTTCTGAACTGCCTATACTTTTATAGAGCAATCGCCTTCTTGTCTCAAGCGACTTAATACACAATTTATACAATAACCATTAATATTTCCAGCGCAAAGTATAAATTATATTGTGTACATACACACATATGCACGACACGGCTCTAAATGGTTTGTACTGATGAGTGATGGGTAATTTTTTCGAGATGCTATAAATATATCGATATATAAAAGTTTACGATAATTTTAACCAATAAAACAATCAAAGAGACAAGAAATTTAGATCGTGTGTTACTTTGTTTTGTTTTTTAGAATACGCAATTATACACTGTGTATAATACGCAAATGTAATCCGTTTTTTTTTTTGATTTTTTTCTTGTCTTGCTAATATTTTCGACGATAGCTGGTTCATACAAAATAATAGCCCCGACGTGAGTCAATTTGATGAACTTTTTTTTGGTGTAAATGTTTAATTTTCAATAAAAACCGCTTGCTAATATTTCATACCGCAAATTCAAATCATAAAGAGTGTAATGTGTTTCAAAGTGAAAGGTAAATTGTAAATGGAATATCATTGTTCGGTTCGAATTGTGTAATTTTGAAACTGTTCAAATGAACTAAATTTAGCTGCGTTGCCACCTAGTGAAATGTTGCCATCACGCAATGCGCACCGACGCCATCATGTGACGTCATGATAATAATTGCTCCATATTTCAGCGAACTGGCAACGCTAATCAACCGATACCACCGGCTGACAAATGTATCGAGTTGGCCCAATAAGAATCCGAGTTTCAGTATTATAGTAACGTGTGCCGTCGCCAGTGGTATATTATATTCTGTCGGATATCGGACATCGGATTTATGCGTACTTCGTGCGTTTCAAAAATTAAAAAGTAATTACACAAAAAATGAATTAAATACCCAGAGTGTGTTAAGAAGCAACTAAAACCAGATAGCGCAGTCGTAAACCTTTATTACCTCCTACAACTATTCTTATTAGAAATTTTTGATTGTGCAAAGTGTATGTAAAAATGTGCGCGTAATAAAAAACGAGGGCGCGATATGCACGAGGAGTGAACGGCAGGCGGAGGGCGGGTGTGTGGGGCAGGTGGTAGCAGCAGCAGCAGCAGTCGACAGTCGGCATTCGGCAGGCAGGCAGGCTCCCACAACAAAATATACATACAAAAATCTACCTATCACTTGCCTGCTTGTTGTTGTTGTTGCTGTCGTCGTCGTCGTCGGCAAGGTTTTTGGGGACGCCTGTTGGGGCTTCTCCTCGTTTGCCGTCTTACTTTGGGGGGACAATCAATAAACGCGTTTAGCTTAGGCTGGAGAATGTTGGGGCTGCTCGTGGTCAAAATGCGCTTGACTTTGATGGGCGGCGGTAGTGTATTCGGGTGGGGGGAGCAGACTGTAACAAATGCCGGTTTTCGAATGTTTAATTAACAAGTTCGCTCACACAGTACTTAATATTCTGTAATCAGTTGATCTAATTGCGATTGCGATTGCGATAAGCGTTATAGAGAATGTATACCTATTAAAGTCAGCCTAAGTTCAATCAAACTTATCTCCGGAACGAACGATTAGAACTATATATATCCCGGTTTGTTGTTCTAGCTAGCTTAATCCATTGATTTATTTATTTGAGTTCGACTAAACTTGTATTTGTATATTTAAATCAAACTTAAATTCGATTTTTATTGCTTATCTAAGAAATATAAAACAAGTCGTTGGAACCTTATCAAATCAATGAACGAGATAAACAAACGAACAAGCGAACTAGTTCATTAGTTCACCGAAAATGTAACTACTGAACGAACGTTAAAGAAACTTTAACGAACTAGTTCATTAGTTCTCTCACCGAAAATGTAACTACTGAACGAACGTTAAAGAAACTCAAACGAATATGCGAACTTAGTTCATTAGTTGTTTCACCAAACACTTAACTACTGAACGAACGATCAAGAAACTTAAACAAAACTTGATCGAACGATCATAAGATCGATTTGTTCACCAAAACTCGAACTACTGAACCTATTTCTATAATTGAACTGTAACGTACAACACACATATTATGTATGTATGTATGTATGTATGAGTTTCCCCCTCTTACTTAATTAATGTACATACAGACGCCGGAATCATTGATTAATTAATTGCGCATGCCTTTGATAAATGAATTGAAATTAAAATATTGTCAACACCTCGAACTTACAGTTCACACTCAAATGATGAATGAATGCATTGATTGTGATTGTGATTGTGGCTAATCGGATTGTGTGCTATCTAACGGCTATAGAAATGCAATTCCCAATTGGGTCAGGGTCATTGATATTAACTGTGGGCTGACTTTTCAAAACACGGGCGACTTTTTAATATGTCAAATGGCAATCATAGCAGGTGTACTTACACCAACAAACACAAAGACACACACACACATACATACACACACACAAAGTGTGTAGGCCTGTGTGGGAGTTGTGCAAGCAGACAAGAGAGAGCGTCGAGAGCAGAGAGCAATTGCTCGTAGACAGGCCCAAAAGCACAAAGCACAAGTGCAAATAAACAATACAAACAAACGCATGAAACGTGCATACATACATACATACATACACAATTACATATCTGCTTATGCCTGTACACACCTATGTATATATGTATGTCCGATTGTACGTACGTATGTACATACTTAACAAATTGCTGTGCACACACGCAGAAAATATTAAATGTTTATTTAAGCGCAAATAATTCACAGACACGATTAATTAAACAATTACATTGCCAAAAATATATGCACATGAATACTTTTACATACAGGGTACATACATACATACATACATACATATTGAATAAGATGTTGGCTAAAACGATACATTAAACAAACACAAATCAACGTTTCTTATTGGACTCTTGACCAAGTGGTCCAATTGGTAACGGTAAGCTAAGCACTCGTCAGAAATTTTGAGAACTTATAAAACAAGCAGTCATTTAATTTTATATACTCGTAAACACATACATATGTACATGTGTGTATATGTGTGTGTCTGTGTGTGCGTGTAGCAAGTTTTAATTTTCAATCAAATCGAATAAAATATATATTTCGTTAAAACATCAAACAAAGTCACAGAAACAAACACAACACAAGCGCGGGCTGATTTGCTGCTGTAACGACAGAAGTAGAAGCAGAAATTGAAGCTTTGATTTCGCCGTAAGAGCCTTCGCTGTCGCCGTCGCCTTCGCCTTCACCTTCGCCTCCGTTTGCGCCCCGATAAACCTAAACAACCAAACTCAAGAGTAACAAATTAAATTTGGTTTTAGCCAATAGCAGCAGCAACAACAACAACAACAACAGCAGAAGCAGTCGCAGCAGCAATCATCATAAGAAAGCAGTAAAAACTCACTGAGTGGACCCAGAGAGTGAGAGCGAGAGAGAGTGCAAGAGTGCGAGCGAGCGAGTGAGAGCGAGAGAGACAATCGTCATCGTTGTTGTCGTCGTTCCGTTTTGTGGTTTAGCAGCAGCGTCAAAGTCAGGTGAGTGTTTGCACTCGTTGCTGTTCTTGCTCTGGTTATACTCTGTTCCCAAAGGGCAATAGAGTATATTGGGCTATGGAATGTTACGTATGCCTAGGCATAGCGTTGCCCCACCCGCAATCATCCAAAATCTTTAACCCGCGCAAAGTCACCAAAGTCACCATTGAGAGGATCACTTGTGACTTCCTATATAGAATAAGCCGAATATAGTTATATTTTATTTGCCGAGCTTACCACGACCCCGCAAGGGAGCATAATCTATACCTATTACATCCTTAATTTGATATGAGGACTTACCCGAAAGGTGAATATGAAAATCATTTCCTTACGCCCTCATCCACCTGCTCAAATGAGTAAAATCTACGGTATCACCAGCTTTAGGAGTGGGAACAGAGTATATAGCAGTCGGGTGCTTATCACACCTCCGTTTTTATTTATTGTGGCTTTCTGTTTCTCCACGCTAATTGTTTGCGATTAAATATTTTACGCGCTTATCAATAGCTTCAATGCAAGTCGAAAAAAAACATGTGCGGAATCAACATTTTTACCCTAGTCTTTTCCCCCTTTTTATTCCCAGAAAACGAATTGCAACATTAGTTTTTCGTTTAATTTTTGTATTTACTTTATTCGTGCTTAAACTTATACGGTGTTGGGGTCTATTGGCAAAGGTATTCGGTATGTTTCAGTCTTAAACTTTTGTAAAAATACCAATCCCGAGAATTTCTTCAATAATTGTCAAGTTCTTTTTTAAGTAATTCCTCCAGTCTCGCTAATAGCTTGAATTCTGAATTAAGATACTGTTTTAGTTCTAAGGGAACTGACTGATCAGATGACTAAAAAATATCATAAGGTTGTAATAAGGATGTTCGATTAAAAATTGATTTTCTGTGTGTAAAACGTTTTAGAAATTTAAGATATCTTTTAAATCAAACGTATATAATCTATGTTTCATTAGGTTATAGGTTAGGTTATAGGTTAGGTTATAGGTTGGGTTATAGGTTGGGTTATAGGTTAGGTTATAAGTTGATATATTTTTATGAAAATCGAACCCCTATATCTTGTAATAGCTGCACTTTGAGTTGCACTCAAATCACTTTTTCTTTTACGTACATAATATCTCCACCGAACTCCGCAATTGTATGCTTTATTATAGTTTAAACGCTAAGTTTGGTCTATACAGACTGTATATGTAATATATATGTATATATATAGGGGGAAGGGAGATCAACTTTGACAATTGCTGATTGGGCTTTCAAGTGTGAATCAAGTGGCAGCGCCAGAGCAACACTCAACATTTAGTTTTATGCTTTTATTTCACCTTAAGCAAATAGTTGCACTTGTTGTAAGAAGTTTTTATGTGACATAACATACACGTATCACCACGCATACACACATCCATCAAGCGCCGTCTTCTATCAACATGACCAGGGCCACCGGCCACCGTTAGTCACGCACACACCATTCCAACCAGCAACCAACTGGTGACGTACTCACAAAGCCAAGGAATAGTAACGGGAATGAGGTATGGGAATGGGAATGGCAATGGGAATATGAATGAGACACGGAACGGGACAGGGACAGGGATAGGAACTGGGACTGGGAAACAGAGCAAATACTTACGTACCATATAGTACTACAATTCAATAGCCTGCGGCGACGAACAACTACGGCTTCAACTCATGCTATCTCATTTGTGTTAACGTACTCGTATTTATGCCCTTACAGAGGGCATCACGTATTCAAGGAGGAATTTTCAGACCTTTAATGTTTTTAATTTACTCCCATTCTGTAAGAAAAGGAAGAAATATCATTATTATTTCGAAATTAATTAGTGAACTATTATACATATAGTCCAACTAGTCATTCTTCACCACTAAATAATTCGGTTTTTGATGCCAAAAGCTCAGTTTTTTTTATGGAATACTCGGACCTTTTCTGGTTTTAGAACTTCCTTAAATGTTTTATATAGTGCATTGAATCTAATGGCAAGTAAATTCAATCGTAGACCGCACAATCATGTCAAAAGTATAAATTTAAACATTTACAAGAGATTCACTTTTAGAAAATCTTCCAGAAAGTAGATATTGTAGCAGTCCTGTATAGTTTCAGCTCAACCATAATTCTTTTAATATCTTATCCAACTTTCATCATAATCAAACTCCAATATTATACAGTTCTGATAGAAAGGATAGGAGAAATGGTACTAGCTTGAAAGAAAGTTAATATTTGGCATCCGAAAGTACCTTTTCCTTCCCCTATATCATACAGTTCTGATAGAAAGGATAAGAAAAATTGTACTAGTTTGAAAGAAAGTTAATATTCGGCATCCGAAAATACCTTTTCCTTCCTTTATATCATACTGTTCTAATAGAAAGGATGGGAGCAATTATACTAGTTTGAAAGAAAGTTAATATTCGGCATCCGAAAATACCTTTTCCTTCCCCTATATCATACAGTTCTGGTAGAAAGGATAAGAACAATTGTACTAGCTTGAAAGAATGTTAATATTCCTTCTTGTTTCTTTAAACTTGTAGCTAATTGCCAAGATATAATTATACCAATTTAAGGACAATTTTGTACTAGGGCATTAAATGTTCGACTCCTCAAAGATAGCTGTACTTTCGTGGTCTCTTATTCAGTTGCCTGTAAGCCAGATTCCTTGCATGTCCGCACGTATCCTGGACGAGCCACGCTTATGGCCCTGGCGTCTTATTACATTTTCGATGGCTGCTCGCCTGGGTGGCTTTGGGGAGTCTGGGTGGGTGTTGCTTTATTGATTGAGCTGCGCCCGGTACAGAACTTGAGATGAATGTAATACATTATTGGGAGCTTAACGGTGATTCTTTCGTGCTCCGTGCGCCGTATGCCGTATGCCGTACGGCATACGAAGCTTCCTTTTGGGCTCGACCGGTAATTAAGCGTATCGCATACGTAAAGCTCATAAAGAGCTTTGTTTTACATTGTTGTTTCTTTTTTGTTGGGTTTGTTTTGGGTTTTTTGCATAATGAAGCAGCTAAAAACCATGAGCATATATTTTATATGATATATTCTCTAGCAGCTTTTAATTATGTGGGTGCTAAAGATGGTGGGGTGGGGGGTTCAGTTTCGTAATAAGTTATGAAAAAGTTTTTGTTGGGTGTGTGTGTGTGTGTATGCCGCAGCTCAAAGGCATTTTTATTGGCAGGCGTAGGGAAAGCCTTGGTCCTTTTCTGTGCGTGTGTGTGTGTGTGTGTGCTGAGCCTGCTGCCATTGACAAGGGTTTTGTTGCTGCCTTTTCTTGTCTTCTTTTTTTTTTTTGTATTCATCATTTTTTTTTGTGTTTGTTGCACGTGAAAATCCCATCATAAAGACAAGAGCAACCTTTTTGTTTTCTTCGTTGTTGTTGCTGTTGCTGTTGCTGTATTTGCCTTTATTACTTTTTCATTTCTTTTAGCGTTCAATTTTCTCATTCTTTCTCTCTGTTATTGCGTTTGCTTCTTGTTTCAATTTATGTATTATTTCATTTTGCTGGCTCATGCGTATCAAAGAATTTCGAATAGCTTTTCATGCAGGTGAAAATAATGTCCAAATTCCAATGAAAACGTTTCGCTGTTTTGGTTTTGTGCTACTTGTTGTTGTTGCTTTTGTTGTTTTTCTTAATTTTGCAATGTTTTTATGATATTGTAAAAACAACAACAACAACAGGAACAGTTGTTGGCAGAACGAACTCCTCCATAGCGCATATGCAAATTAATTTCGGCATCAAGTTTACCAAAGCTGCGGGCCAAGAATAGAACGCACACACACATAAAATTTTAGCATTGCGCTAAATAAACAAAACTCAAAGGCCAACAAAATGCTACAAGGGTGGGGAGCCAGGGGGTTGGTAAGGGCAAAAGGAGTGAGCTGAACGAACTACATGGCGTATGCGCAATAATTTAGCCCGTGTGTTGTGTTTTTCTTTACCTGGCCAAAAAGTTAATGCGTCGTGGGGCTTAATTCAATTTACGAGCGCACAAGTCTCGTAACACCTGTATGGCAGCGTGGGTATCCAAAAGTTAGTTCAATGAATTCAACAAACTTAACTCAACTTAACTCAACTTAATGTTATTAATTAGTTTACGTTTGCCAGACTTATAACTAATTTGACTAGCTTATCAACAAAATATACATGCATAGACCTTAAATGGCTTTAAACATAGTGACGTTAAAGTGAAATGTACTATGATTAATTTTTGGTAAATTATAAAGACAAATATCAGTGACTGAAGGCTAAGATTTGATAAGATTATTTACTCGTGCAAATGTCTTTGCATAGCTTCCCGAATGGCCTCAATTATGTCTTTCTTTGGTAGAACTCTTTTTTGTTAAGTCTACTTTCGTTATTTGTTGTTAAATGTTGAATATCGAGATATATCGGTTACTGTTATCGATAGCGCACTGTTAATGTAAATATCAACATTAACAGCTGTTAAACGGTACTGTAATGTTAACAGGAGTGCAAATGTTATTGCTACGTTGACTGTTAATTCAAGCATCTGTCCTGTGGCTGCGAAACTGTTACTATCGATAAACAGTAGCATTAACAGCTGTTAAACGGGACTCTAATGTTAACAGGAGTGCAAATGTTATTGTTACTCTGACTGTTAATTCGAGCATCTGGCAAGCACAGGCCAGACTGTTACTCTCGATAAACAGTAACATTAACAGCTGTTAAACGGGACTACAATCTTAACAGGAGTGCAAATGTTATTGCTACTTTGACTGTTAATTCGAGCATCTGGCCTGTGACAGCGAAACTGTTACTCTCGATAAACAGTAACATTAACAGCTGTTAAACGGGACTGTAATGTTAACCGGAGTGCAAATGTTATTGGCTACTTTGACTGTTAATTCGAGCATCTGGCAGTCACAGGCCAGACTGTTACTCTCGATAAACAGTAACATTAACAGCTGTTAAACGGGACTACAATCTTAACAGGAGTGCAAATGTTATTGCTACTTTGACTGTTAATTCGAGCAACTGGCCTGTGACCTCGAAACTGTTACTCTCGATAGACAGTGACTGTGTGACACGATATTCGTCATAGTCACAGCGGCTCAGTCACAGTTATTACGTGATTAATCATTTCGAGCAAATATTATATATCAAAATGTGCGAAATGATTCACAATTATTGCGCATAATTTGTTATTGATAGAGTGGCCAAAAGCTTGTCGTGATTTTCTTGTGTTTTTATTGCGTGGGAGCTGAAAATAAATAGTCATAATTTTCTCTCTCCATATATTCATAATTTTCTCCATTCAAAAGCGTGAGTAACAACAATCATAAAGCAAATGCTGCGCATATAAAAAAAAGAACTAAAAAAATATGTTTAAAATATTTTCGGAAAGCAGCAAGAAAATGAAAATCTTTTAATTGCCTTGCTACAAAAAAAAACAAAAACAAAAACCCAACAACAAAAGCAAAAGTCGACCAATAAAAGCAAAGACCTTCAGCGGACGCCAACAGTTCAGCGCCCAGTTCTCTCCCCACCTCCCCACCTCACTCCCACTCCATTTCATCTATCTATCCCCGGCGTGTATGCCCAGCAGCGAGCAAACAAGCAAACAATTCCCCAAGTTCATCAATATTTCTATCTAATTTTTGTGGCATTTTTGGCTTATGTGGGCGAAAATTCGTAGTAAGCACTTAACAATTAGTCGGCTTTCTGGATAGCCCAATAGATAAGAGGGAGCCAAATCTTAGTTATAAGCAATATTTGTAAGCTAAACTGCCCAACTAATTGGTTATTTCCGCTGCAAGATGTTAAGCAAATATGCTTTGCTGCTAATTATAGAATGAAAGTCTTGATTCCTTCATTTGTATTTGATAAAAGGGATTGCTTAGATTCTTAATTCAAGTGGGATTCCATTTATTTAATAATTTCTATAGGTTTCAAATGTGATCATTTTGGCTATTTAAGAACACATATGACTTAAGAACTCAAACTCAAAGCCAACGCTGCTAAAGCTTACTTTAAGGTTCACATGCTGCGAACATCTCTAAAAGATAATCCCTTTTGAAAATGCTCCATTGAGTAGACAATTGAAGATTAAGTCTTTGTTTAACCAAACAACGGAAATGAAGCTTAAAACCATATTAGACTTTAATAAGAGCTGGGTTCTTTAAGGACACACAGTTTTTATTTCTATTTGAGCGCTGGCTTCAAATGATTACTTAAAGTTTTACTGATTTGCATTTTACTTGCTCTCCTTTGAATGGTGGCATCAAACTAATTCGAACGGATGCGGTTCTGGCTTTAATGAGGACACTTGAAAACTTTCCATTTAATTTTCAAGTGGGCTCATATTGCCTTGCGGCCGTTACATTTGCACTTTTATATTTTTAATCCTGTTGACTCATGAAATAAAAAATATCTACAGTGATGAGTAACTTTAGAGCGTACTTTCAAATGATATTAAAATGGGTTTCTTTTTCCTCCTGTTTTGCTGTACTAAATCTTCTTTCGTGAATAACTTCTGTGTTTATTATTCGATCGACCTGAAATTTGGAATGTAGATTAAGAGTGACTAAAGTATTATACGTGCCACATTGCAAGGCTTTATGTTTAAAATTGCGGCTGTAAAACGTTTTTATCAAATTGCAGGGGTGCAGGGGGAGATATCTCCAATCGGGAAAAGACTTGATCTGCGTATGGTATACAGGACATTTCAGATTTGGTGTCTCTAGCTCGTTCATCCGTATGGACGGACATGGTCAAATCGAATTTTCTTTTGATACTGATCAAGAATATATATACTTTATAGGGTCGCAGATGTCTCCTTCTGCCAGTTACATACATTTGCGAAGATTTAGAACTCTCTTTTTACCCATTCTATGGGTACAGGAAGTAAAAAGGAATATTTAAGTTTTAAGAAAACTTTTTCTTCTTCAATAATTCAAAAATTTTAAGTTTGTGAAGACTTAGTTCTGATTTTCGTAATATGAAGGATGACTGTTATAACATTTCCTGTTGATATACATAAAACTACATAGTTTATTCTTCTATTAATTATAAAATTGACATTTTTACGAATTAGTCCCACATAAGAATATATGTTTCAATCCATATATGGATTTATATAAATGCGTTTATATATACATTATTTTGTAAATGTAATTTACAAAATGAACTTCACACATTGAAAGTAAGGAGTTAAGTTGGCTAATATTTAAATGCAAAGAAACTCAGCATTAGATTATCTGGAAACTCAAGGCAACTTAGCTGTTTGAATATTAAATAAACCCAAACACACAATCGAACAGAAACTAAAGATAAGAATACAAATTAGATAAATTCAGTTAGCATGATTCAGTGTGTGCTGTTGTATTGGCCAAGCACGTGAGTTGGCCAAGCCCACGAAACAATTTTGTGTCACATTTAAGTAAGGAAAGGCAAAAGATTGCGCATACGCCATGTTGGGCACGCTGTGAGAACAACTAGCAGCTAACAGCTAACAGCAAACACTAAATGACTTTTAAAAGCCAATTAACTCACAATATGAGCCTGGCCGACACGGCCTGTCAATATGCTCAGCCTTGTCAATGGAAAATCGCTCGATATATGTATGTATGTGTGTATATATGTTTGTACTATGTCGAACACTCCGCACATTTGACAACTTTCACGCTCGTTTTGACAGTTATGCCTGTTGTTGTTGCGGTTCTTGTTCTTGTTGTTGTTTCCCGGGCGGCTGTGACAATTTTGTGTCAGAGCCCAAAAAAAAAAAAAACGAAAAAATTGAATTTTTTTCTTCGTTGTATGCCACTTCTGGCCACTTTTTTTTTATTGCCGCTGCTGCTGCTGCTGCTGTGAAAAATATTGGAAACATTTTTCCCGTCGCATTTTTTATTAGCAGTAAATTAGACTTTGTGTCGTCGTTCCACTTACAAACGTTATAAATATACGAGTACTTGTACGAGGGTGCATCAAAAATTCAACGACGTTTTTTGTTATAATAAAAGATTTCGTATTGTCAGCGAAACAGTTATACATTTTCTTAACGTGGCTAAAGTTTCTTCACCAACTTTTTTGATGCCTGTCAAAAAGTTTGATTACCAGCAGTCCTCGAATTGGTTTTCTGACTTAGTTATGACTTCAATTTCAGACTCGTGTCTCTTGCTATCGTGTCATTTCAGCAGCACTGAATACAGGAAATAGTCTTTGGTGGCTTAGAGTCTACCAATTCACTGGTTTTCATCGTCATGATGAAGCATACGAAAATATGTACACTAGAGCTGCAGTTGTAGTTCAATTGAACGAATCAGTTCAGTAGTTCAATTTTTGTTGAACGAATTCGATCGTTTTTACGTTTGTGCGATATGTTTCTGTATCCTATAATCGAAGTTATCGATCACTTGTCCTTTCGATTGTTCAGTTTGTTCGTTTGATCAAGTCTTCCTCTCGTTTCTTTATGTTCTATTGTAAGATATGAATTTGAATATAAATAATAGCTCTGTTAATCTGAAGTTAAAGAATACCTCTGTTAATATAACATATCGATAAGTACTCATAAGCAAATCTGTCAAATGTATTTGATATATCGATACAAAAGTAAGGGAAGGTATCGATATATCATCCAGAAAGCGATTACTTTAATATAAATTGTCGAAGCGAGCTGTTGAATGTAAACAAAGTATAAGAATACGTTTAATAAACAGACATTAATCATTTATACTATAGAGTATTTAATGATTAGTGATTTATGTTTGAGCAAAGCTCTTGAGTATAAATTTACAATCCAAAGCTCTCAATTTTTCATTTTATTGTTACCAAATCGAGCTTGATCTTAAAATCTTATTAAGGTATTTAGCTTTCATAAATTGTTGATTTTATTATATAAAATCTATAGAAAGTAGTTCTTCAGATCTTATCAGGTATTTGTCTTGCTTTAAATCACTAGTTTCTATTATAAAACTAATAACTATTAGAAAGAAAACTGCACAGCGCAAAATGTTCCCAAATATTCAGCAACTTATTGATTTGCCCTCGTATTTATATACCATATAGTGTCGGTCTGGCTTGTCTTTTGTTCTTTTATGAAACGCATAAATTTTAAGCATTCAGACAATGCTTTTATATATAAAAAATATATAAAATATTTATATATATATTTAATATAAGCTGATGCACAATGCGAAATGGGAACAAGTAATGAAAATCGCCCACGCACAATAGAAAATAAAAAAATATCCCAATGACAAATACACTGAATTGACCCAGACAGTGAGGAGTGTAGGACGGGGGGAGGTAAATCGCAGACTCAGTGTTTATAATCTTATACTCAGTTTGTTTGGCTTTTAAGGTAGGTGTCAGTTTCTCTTGGCTGATAAGCTATCTACGTTTTTAGTTGACGCATTTGTCGACTGTCGTTTATTTGCGTAACTTTTAACTTACTTGGAAATATAGGTGCTTTAATTTAATGCTTATCAAAACTCTAACGGGCATATGCAAAGTAAATAGATATATATGTATATATGTAGTAAAGCTGGCTATGAATTTGTTGACGTCTTTTGGTCAATCAACTTGTTGTATCTGCTGCACGGGGGATTTGGCTTTGATGACACCTGAGTTCTCGCACTCTACAAAGTACGCTGGCTAATTAGAAAAACTTTCACAGCAACGCTGAAACTTTTGACTTCACTTATTGCTAAAGTTTGCAACTGACGTTAAGTCGAGCGGGATTAGGACAGGATATTGGGTGTACACTGTACATATACATACTATACTATTTTTGTTAGGTACATCTGTATCTAGTAATTGACTGACTAACATTCAGGACATTATCAGGCTGCTGCTGCTGTTGTTTAGCTGCTTTTCAACAGCAAAACTTTGCGTTTAATCGATTTAACAATTTGCCTTAGCGGCTGCCCCAAGGCCAGTTTAGTTTAGCCAGTGTTGTAACAGGCAAACATAAAAGTTAAAGAGGGGGCATTACAACTAACAACACAGCTTGTGACGTCAATCGCTATTGGTATGGCCAACAAGCCCCAGCCCCAACCAAGCGTGTTCCAACTTCGGTTAGCTAAACCCAAAAGCCATATCCAAACTTCACTTAAGCTCAGCCTCCACATGACAGCCCACAATGGAGCACACCTTTCAAAGGCTAGGTGTACTTAAAGCCATACTTTGATTGCTGTGTGTAGGCCAAGCTATTTTTGTTTCTGTGGTAATTCACTACACTTATGCCTTGGTTTTTTTCACAATCAACAATTTACAATAATATATATTATACATCTATAGTTTTATACAACTCCTTATAAGGAAAGAAAAGGAAAGTTTCCTAACATTAATTTCGAAATTTGCTAAACAAGTTTTTATTGTATTACTAGAAAAGTTTTGAAAAGACTCGACCGCATCTAAGTGACCTTCAATAAAGAAAACTTTTATCAACAAGTTTCTTTTTCTTAAACAAAAAACTATTTCATTGTTGAGAACACTTTAAGTATATATATATTATATATTCATAGAACAGTTTCTTTGACTGAGATTGAAGCCAGCTGAGATAAGAAGGCTGTTATCAATTCTAGTAATAATATTTATAAATTCAAGAGAGTCTTACTAGAGGAGGGGAGAATTCTCTTTAAGTACAATAAATATAAAACTTTTTATAGGTTTTTATTAAGTTGTTATAAGAAAATGGCTAGACTTTCCTACAATCTTATAGCAGGTCAGCGTGGCTGTTAAAACGTTCAAGAATGCCGCGCCAAAACAGAATTACAAATTGAGACACAAATACTTGAGTCGAAGGTTACTTTAAGATAAGAGATAACAGTATTCAAGGCTTCGATACTATACTGATACTGAATAATAAGGTTACAAAACTAAAAAGTAACAAAAAACAAAACAGAGACTCTTAACTTCAGATTTCCAAGTATGTTTGTATACAGTTCTTTGAATTCTTCGCTTTTTCCTAATTTGATGATTAATCACCAGTCATTCATCCGTAGAAATTTTGTTGCACAAGTTCGTTGATAGCCAAGCAGGAATCGACTGATTTGATTGGCTTTTAAAGGACATGGAGGGCTAATTGATGTTTGCGACTCTTGTCTGTTGGCCGTCATCAACTGTGGCCAACTATCGAAAGTTGGCTAAGTAAATTATGTCCTGGCCTGGCCTGGCCAGTGGCTTTGAGTGACTTCCTGTGCGACTGACAGACAGGACCTAGCTGGGCTGCCTGTCCAAACTAACTAGCTAAATTGAGAACTTGCAACATTTTGTGTGCTGTGCAGTCGGAGTGCGCCAGAGGCATGAAAGCAATTACATTTTAGGCTAACGTTAATATTAATGTAAATTTAATTCAAGATTGCCCGTCAGGTACAAAAGCACACACTTGTATAAATATTTACTGGAGCTTGTTAAAGTATAATTAAAAGTATAAATTAATTGACACTAAGTAAACAGCATAAAAAAGAAACTAATTAAAACAGCACTGAGAAACACTTATCGAAGCGCAGTAACATAACAGACCGTCTAATAACAGCGCTGTTATTTTAACATGAACAGCACAAAATGTTATTTACAGATCATTTTTAATCTAACAACTCAACTGTGAGAACTTTAATGAGCATTAACATTTGTTCTCATGTTAATTAGTAAAGATTTCTCGCTATTTCTCCAGGTTTCTCGTGCATTCTCAACTTTCAACCTTCAAATTTCTTGAATATCAGTTTTCATTAAAGTATTTTGCCTTTTATTTCAAGAACGCAAAACGAAACTGATAAAAAGAATTGTGTGGAAAATGTTGTTGTGCTCTGTTTTTCTTTGTTAGAGACCTCAACAAAAAGCATGTTGATTAGATTCCTTTTTTTGTTGCAACGTTTTCTGCAAGTTTTTTAAAAAATTGACATTCATTGTTTGTTTAAAATTGTTTGCTTATGCTTTCGACATTGTTGTCTTTTTTGCTTCTTTTTTTTTTTGTTGGCTGCGTGTTAAAAATTGTCGCAAGTTTTGAGTGCGTCTTGTTTGTTTTTTTTTGGTGCCCTTTGCTCTTGTTTCTTTTTCTCATCAATTTTGTGTGTGTGTGTGTGTCCAGAAAAAAAGGTTCAAATTTCATTGTTGCCACTAGTATCTTGGGCGGCTTAAAATGTTGCTGCATGTTCAGATGTTTAAAGTGCGGTAAATTTGTCAAAGCTGTGCGACCCAAGCGACCCTTAAATCGCGGCCATGGATAACATTTAACTCATTCTCACACTCTCCACACTCCGTCTCCTTTCATACCCTGCAATCATTCATAATGGGTATAATAAAGCAGTTCATATTTAAGCTATGTGCAATTAAAGTGTGGCAAGCGAACGTAACACGTGGGTGGGGCAAGTATATATAGTGTATATATAGTGTAAGATATGAATTTGAATATAAAGAATACCTCTGTTAATATTGTAATACATAGTATATAGGAATTTTAAGAATACCTCTGTTAATATAACCTATCGATAAGTACTCATAGGCAAATCTGTAAAATGTACTTGATATATCGATACACAACTAAGGGAAGGTATCGATATATCATCCAGAAAGTCGATTACTCTAAATAAATTTTCAAAGCGAGCAGTTGAATATATACAATATCGAAGTTAAATAAACAAACATTAATATTTTATAATAGTAAATGTTTTATTAAAAGTCACTTTATTAAAAATATGTCCGTCTGTTTGTCTGTCCAACCATTTAGTATCAAATATGATATGTACTTAGGATCTTGTATATCCTGCCTATATCAAGCTTCTTTTTAAATTACAATATTTCTTTTCGCTGCTAGAAATCGCATTGGAAACGGAATTTAAATGATCAAGCCTTGATTATCGGTTTTATATTAATATTATATTTATATTTTATATAATATTTCTTGAAGCATTGGTGTATTGAGTATTTTTCTTTTGATAAGAGATTCTGATAAGTCTCAACGATGCTAATCTAACTCATGGAATTCATCTATGCTTTATAAGTAATGCAGAAACATCCGATTAAAGTCAGAGAAACGTTTAAAATTATAAAAATATACTCCTTTAGTGCTGAGTAGAAAAGAAAAGGTATCTACAAGTATCTTTATTTCTCTCTTCGGCTGTTGCACACAGCATGAAGTCCTCAAACTGGAATTAAGTTGTGCATAGCTAAGAAGTTAGGTCAACTTTTGTGGCCCTGTGCATAAATTCTTATGCGAAGCAACAATAAAAGGAAAAGTATACCAGAGATACATAGTATAAGTATGTGGAATAGCATATATGCTACGTATTGTATATAGTACTATACTATATACAGTTGTGTTTCCGGTGCACTCTACATATTAAGCTGGAATTCTGTGGGTTTTTTTAAGCTTTGGGATGCTGGGCGGAAGTTAAAAGGGCTTCCAGCTACATGTTGCGCTTTTGTATGCAAGTCTTACCTAGAAACATGTGTGTGTGTGTGTGTATGGGTGTGTGTCATGTGCACACGCATGACCACCCACACACACAGAGGCACACATTGACACACACACACACACACACACTCGCAGCATATGCGACCATTAATAAACATAAGTTGTCGCTTTCGCTCCCATTTTCTATATTTTTTTATGTACTATGCCACAAGCAACAGTTTTTCATTTTATTTTCCTTTTTATGACTCTGTGTGTGTGTGTGTGTGTGTCCGTGTTGTATGTTTTGCATTGTCCTTTGGTCATTGGCGTGGGCGTGGGCGTGACACACACTGCGAACGTATGTGTGTGCCTATTTTTTATTGTTGTTGTTGTTGTTTTTATTGTTGACTTAACTGCGTAAAGTTTAAAGTGCTTTTTGCATGGCACAACTTTGTTGTTCTTTGTGGCCATTTTCAAAGTGAAATGCTAATGAAAAGCTTCTACAAAGTTGTGTGTTTATTATCTATTTCGCATCAGTAATATAAGTATAAATTAAACTATATAAAAACATATATATTGTACATGCATACATAAAAATACTAAAATGTGCAGGCAAGTTTCATTTTGGTTGCTTTTATTTGATTTGAAAACGCCTGGAAATCTTTTGATCTTCAACTTTAATAGACTCACAATTAATATAAAATATTGCGAAACACAGAGCGAGAGAGAGAGAGAGAATAGTTAATTAATAGTACTTGATATATAATCAGCTTTAATTAACTGACATTTGATAATGAGAATTCTCTTAAGCTCATTGTCCGAATTGTATTGTGCTATGATTACATTTAATTAAAATTAATGCTTGCAATTATACTCTATACACATCAAATGTGTCAGAAGAGGGTATAATCAAATTGTGTCAATATAACAGGCAGTAGAGTACACATATATGCGATACTTGTGTTAACTATAGAGTATGGTATATCGTATATACACTATATATTTATGGCATGTATAGTGATGGCACGATTAATCATATGATATACATTAATCGATATGCTCACTTACCAACACAGCTCGCTAACATCAGATAACAGAACTGTTATCGGCACTACACTTGTATGGGATGATTTTACAAAATGATTTATTTAACAATTGTGTAAAAAGGTTGACCTCCGCCACCGGAAATCGAATCTGAAGTTTTTTCCGCGTGTTTTGTTACCAAAGTCATAAAGATCGGTGCAGTCTTTATGAGGGGTAGTTACAGTGAATATTTACTATCGATTAATTTGTCTCAATTCACGATTTAATTGTATCGCAAAATGGGCTTCGATTAATTTACTTTTTAATCGATTCTATGCTCAAATAATCACATCACTAATTGCGAGTAACTGCAAAATAAAAGATGGCAGAGCAATTTGCAAAGCTTGATTATGGCAACAACATACAGTAAAGTGTGGAAATATTATTCCAAAACTAATGAAAAATATGAAAAAGTATCGATTAATGAAATTTTATGCCATCACTTGGTACATATAGAAGACCACTTTAACTGTGTCTATTTTACTCAAACAAAATACACATTCTATTGATTTATATTGCCTAATAAAATTAAGATGTTTTCATGTCATAATAAATAGCAAGAGAACTAGTCAAATGTAGCCAAAATAAGTGTAAATTCAATGCAATTGGAATTCACAATAAATTTAAAAATATTTACCGTGCTTATTTTTGGCAATCCGTTTGAATAATCTCTTTTAAATTATGCAATTAATTTGCGGTCTCTGCCAAAGCGCTGAGCAAACAAATTGTTAGCCATTTATTTGGTAATTGTCTGAGTTGTTTGGGTTCTGGTTCTGTATTCTGTATACTGTATACTGTGTTGGTTTCTACTTGTGGGTTAAGTACCCTTAGCCGCAATCAAATTATCGCATTTGCCATGCATTTTCTACTTATGAGCATTTTCAGCATTGTTTTTGTCACATTTTTCCCATAGCCAGCTACTTTAAATACCACATACTTATGTGATTATAATATATCTTATTTTGTTTTTGTTTTTGTTTTTGTCACATTTTGCAACAAAATACTTAAGTGGGACGAGCTAAACATTTGAATATTTAAATATGCATATGGCGAGTGTGTCGTGTAAATGGCCTTTACTTTTATTTATCGCTCTGACAAATATCACTCGAGTGTTTCCAACTTTAATGTCGTTTTTATACTCTGTTATCGATGGCAAAAGTGTATATAGGGCTTGCGAACGCATTTTTTTTCCACACCCTTGAAGCTAGAGCAACCAAACTTGGTACGCGTGTTGGTGTACACCCTCAGTTTATTAAGTGTTAAGATCGCACCCCTGTATCGTCTACATTTTGTAACCTATAATCACCAAATTTGGTATACAGACTAATGTTGAGATTCCTGACAGATCTGCATCAAAAAATGTGTGACCCCGCCACCCCCTCTTCCGAAAAGAGCAAAATCTTTATCTCCCGCACCTGTACAAGTATAGAGATCAAATATGACACACAGACCAGTTTTCCTTCGCGTCTCTTTCCGAACCCACAAATAGGCAAACTATACCGGACTGGGAACAGAGTATTCCGCTGTCGGATACGTCCGTCTACACGTTCTTATTGTAATTGTTGTTGCTAAACAGTGACAGCTTAAATTCTGTTGCCCGGCATACAATATGATATCTTTACGACATGGCACACTTTGTAATGTGGGTGAATTGTTTGCAATTGTTTTTGGCTAGAGGTGGGAGGGGGGGGGGCGGACAGTGGGTTCTCAGACTGGTCTGCATATATTATTTTAGTTGTGCGGCACATGATGTCAGTTATACTCAAGTGTATCTATAATTGTTTATTCAGTTTGGCCTGTCCAAATCCAGGTAAATGCTAAGTACAAATTTTGACGCAGTCCGTGTTTGCTTTAGAGTTGTATCAAATCGAACAGGAACTACAATATATTTCTGTTTATCGTTCATTTAGTTATTTGCCTTTTGGCATTTGAGTATCGATCTCGTTCGTTTCAGTGACAAACGAACAAAATGAACGATGAGGGAAATCAAACCAACAAAAAACGAACTTTCAAAATAAATGAACAAACTAAGTAAATGATTGATTTGTGCGTTTATTCACAAGAAACTTGACGAGTATTTTTATTCGCTCAATTGAACAACAATGTACAAACTCTAATGTGTTTTATTAAATGAAAATACTATACATGATATTTCATTTCATTTAATCAAAGTAAAATAATTATGTATATTTGTGTATGTATATGGATGAACTCCTTATATAGCCTTTAAGATCTTTTAAACAAAATTATAACCACACTCTAAAGAAAAATAATTAATTTTAAGAGTATTAAAATTAAACCAAGAGTATTAAAGTTACAGAGAAAGAGAGAGAGAGAGAGAGAGAGAGAGAGAGAGAGAGAGAACAAAGATGGCGACACAAAGAGAGTTATTCTAAGCCATCCCAGTGGTTTTTTATTTTTAAACTGGTAAACTGGTAGCACCCACGGTGCCGGTTACTAGGAGATACCACCAGTGCATCCACTGGTAGCACCCACGGTGCCGGTTACTAGGAGATACCACCAGTGCATCCACTGGTAGCACCCACGGTGCCGGCTACTTGGACCCGAACGCCGTACCTATCGGTCACCGCCTATGACATGCCCATGTTAAAGTAGCGCATTGCGGGTGGATTGCCTGGTGACCGGTTGTATACACTGAGGACCGGTCCTGTGGGTGCCCACGTAGCCGCTACCCCGAACCACTGGTATGTTAGGTTTACAACTAAAACCGAAATTGGAATAAATCTTGTACCATTTATGGTTTATAAAGTAAACCTATAAGAAATAAGACATGACAAAAACTGGCATTAAATGAAAACCTGAAAAATTCAAATGCATTCCTAAATACACAAAAAAAGAATAAGAAAGTTTTCGTGAAGCTTAAAAATTAAACTTTTATTTTTAAGAGTGTATTAAAGACATTCAAAAAGGTAGAGAAAAAATGTAATGTTTTCAAAAAGCTCATGAAATACATAATATAATATCCTGAATACTCGAAATTTAAAAGGTGACTCAAAAAATGAACCAACAAATAAACCTTAAGCAATCGAGGGAACTTTTTGAGCGTACCAAGTTCGTGAGCGATGCGTTTGTTCATTGAAGGACTGCACTAATTCCTTCCATTGAACCGCAATGTACAAATGTGGTTTGCTTATGTGTGTATGTATGTGTGTATTTGTGTGTATTTGTGTATGCGTTGTTACAAACACTTGGCCAATGACAGAACCACGACACACACTTGACGTCAGCAGCCGCAGCCTTGGATGGTTTTGTGGCCACATCCTGTGCACAGCCACAGGACTATGTGTGAGCTTGAGTTTGAGTATGCAGTAGAGAGCCCAGGACATACACACACATAAGGTAACATACACTTACTCAAACTCACATACTGGTCATGACGCTAATGGTCCCTGGCCGAGCGTGGACGCGGCGGGGGGAGGCTGATGGGGTTGGCATGTTAGTTAAGTGATTTCCAATGCAGTTTCACATGCAGTCAGTCAGTCAGTCGCATTTGTCATTCAAGTCATTTGCATAAATGTGCTTCAAAATGCTAAAGTGGCCTTTGCAACAACAACAAGCAGCAAATGAAACACAACAAGAACAGAAATAGCGAGAGAAAAAAAAGTAATGGCAATGGGGAAAAACAACTGAAATTTGTTTGTTCTACATTTTTGCCGCTTGTTTAGCACATTTTGCACATTAACCCACATGCAAAAAGGAAGTGGATAAAGGTGAAGCGGTGCTAAGGTGCGAGGGGGCTGCGAAGGTGAGTCTCTGTCTCTATTGTTTCGCGCACGGTGCGGCCATTTTGCATTTTGTATGGCCAAAAGACGAAAGCCATTTCCATTTCCAACTGCTTTTTGCATAATTATCCATGTGGCGAATTTCAGCAATGCCGCGTCCCACTTTATAAGCAGATTTTAAACGACTTTCTAGTCTCTGAAGGTTTCATATGTGGCTCAAGCGTTGCTTCACTTCAAGGCTTTCTATAACAGTCTTTGAAGTAACTTTTCATGTCTCCAGACAACAACAACAGAGTGTCCAACAGAGTGACATTATATATTTGAATTAATTAAGGATTATAATACTATAACCCCGTTTACACAATGCTCATTTCGCAAAATCATATAAAAGACGGGTTCGTATCAGGAAAGGCATAATGATAGGGACATAAGACTTCCTGGTTGGTGTCCCAATCTACATAGGGCCAGAACTGAGTCAATCGGACTAAACTATTTGCTATATAGCTCACTGGATTACAACTGGTTTACTGTACTATATGCAACATGGGGGAAAGAGAACACGTAGCACATTGTATTGCCCGATTTCCGATTCTTAGGGAAGGGCATCCTTACAATAATCGAAACAAAAGAGATCGTGATTGGCTGTAATTATCTAACTTAGAGAAGCAGTAAAGGCAACCTATAATGAATTCATAATTGTATAGCATTAACAGATTCGCAATATTCGTATATTACAATGTAAACTTAATCTTCAGGCATAAGGCTAAAGGCCGAGCTTTATACTATTTATATAATTGTTTATCCCCATACTTAAATGAATCTTGGAAATTGTTCTTTTGCTATATAAATATAATTCGGCTATCTTTTGATCTATCTTTTAAAGTAGATCATATCTTTAAAGAGCCAAGTTTGCGAACTGGACTATGCAGCTCAAACCTTTTGAAATATTTTTAAAGCTTTTCCACACCTGACTCAACTTTAAATAGTTTTCTTTTGTATGTCCAACACAAATCTCATAGCACTTTGTTTAATTTTTGTTCTTATATATTAAGTAATTACAATTTAATTTACATTTAATACACTGATTAGACAAGGACACTGCTTCAATGAGCTTAGTACTTATACTGGTCTAAGCGCTTTGAGCTGCTGCCAATTTCAGTTTCCAATGGAATTTCATCTTCAAACTGCGCTATCTAATTAGGCTTAATTAGCTAATGCTGTCTGCCAGTTCGAATTGCACTGCAATGCCACAGTACACACAAAATCTGTGTGTATATAATGTGTGTTTTGGTATTGTATTGTGCTTGTGAACTGCAGCGCAGAAATGTATGCTACGCTAATGGGTTGCATGTCTGTGTGTGTGTGTGTGTGCGTGTGTGTGTATCTGACTGAATGTGCAAAGTTTTTGTTGCATTCCCGCCTACCAAACCCCTTTCAAATTTAGTTGATATTTATGGCTGTCTGATGTGGTTATTGCTTTTGTCTTCCTGCCTGTTAATGGCACAACAAAACATTTTTAATTATCACCCCACACACACCTCGCACACTCGCACACACGCACACACATGGTGTGTACTGGGAGCTCAGTTCAGTTATCGACTGAATGGCATGCAATCAAAGCAACGCAACGAACTGGAACTTTTCACGGCAATCGACAGTGAATGTTTGGGCCTCAGTTAACCTCCTTTCCCACCCCCATAACATTCTCCCACTGCTTGTATTTATCTGGGCCCAATTGCCATGTTGTTAATTGCCAAAAAAATGTGAAGAACACGCTCATGCGCAAGTTAAGCCGTCTTTCCATTTTTATGCTCTGTTCCCATAGGGAGAAAAGTGTGTATTCGTGCTTTTACGACACGACAACTCAAAATAAATGATCTCTTCCGGTTTCTACTTCCACAAACAGTTTTTCGGAGCTAAATACTATCCCTTAAGATTGCCGTTAAGCTAGTTAATTGAATTCCGTTTCTATGGCAAGTAAATTCAATCCTAGTTCAAAGGCAAGTCAATTCAATTATCAAAATCATGTCAGGGGTGCAAATTGAAACATTTAAGAGAAATTCTTAACCGCAAATATTGCCAAAAGGTGCAAACCACATCATAACCCACAGCTTAAGAGCTAGAGTCATCAAAGTTGATACTACGTAAGAGCTGCTCATTAGATTGTAATACAAACTATATTTGCCACGCCCTACCTTGCAGCCGCAAATGAGCAAAAATCTATATCTGCTATAACTTTATAGCCAGCGTCATGAAATTTGATATGCAGACTACTGATGGCTGTCTTTGAAGATGAAACGAAAAATATTATTGCTGCGACAGCTCTAGCCGCCGAAAATAAGGAAACAAACTGGGAATAGAGTATACCTCAGTTGGGTGTTTTTGACTGCAACGTTCTTAATTGTTTTTCATTCTTTTTTTTTTTTGAAGACTTAGTTGCCCTCAGCACGCGCCGTTTAACAGCCACGCGCAACAAATTTACCAAAAAGTGGGTTTTAAAATTAAACGGAGACAACAAGAGAAATAACACGAACAAGAACGACAACAACAGCAACAACAACTGGTAGCATTTTATGGGGGCGACGCGACGCGGCAAGTGCGTCATGTAGATAAACGTTTTGTTACAACACATAATCGCCGTAGATACTCGTACTTAGTTAAATAGATACACAGATACACACACACACATAGTAGTGTGGGTGGTTTTTGTATTTTAAAGCATCTGCCTTTGCCTCGTAATTGCGCTCTAATTTAACGCTAATGAGCGCCAAATCATTCGGCCAGGCAGCGACCAGGCAGTTTGTCATTCCGTCATCATCATCATCATCCTTCTCTTGTTTAAATATCTGGCCAAGAAAGGGTGGTTGGGGCTAAAGGAGCTCTACAAAATGTGCGTGGGCACTTTGCATATTTAAGGCGACTATTTATTTATAGCTACAGCTTTAGCTTTATCCTGCGCATCCCTGTATCCCATTAGAGGCGAGAGACTGAGAGGCGGCCTCCCACCCCCGTTTTTGCCTAGACAAGTTCAGGTCCAGAGCAGCGCAGCTGTCTGCCAGTCTGGCTTTTGTTTTATGAATTTGTTTTAAAAGCATTAACTTTGCGACAAACTTTTGCTAAGGTCAGTCACGTTAAGTGCGAGATTTAACTGCGGGGCCCGAACCTTGTCCAAACTGTCGCCCAAAGTTGCATTCAAAATTATTAAAAAGGATGTGTTAAAAGTTTTCATATACACAGCATCTGCTGTGGCATATAAAATCTATTAGATGATGTCCTATGAGACTTATTAGAAAATGCTTTAAACTGACCATTAGTCTAGTTATACTCTTGTTTGCTCATGTATCCAGGTAGAGTCAGAGGTTGTTACATACACAAAATATATAGTAATCGAACATTACGAAATATAATGTTCCCCACTCGAGAACTCAAGTATTTTGCCATTGTTGCTTATTATTTTTTACGTTATTAATACATGCACTTAAGATACAATTAAAATTATAAAAGTATTTACAAAATATATTATGTGATTACTAAGTAAGATAAAAGATATCTTATCTATTATATTCTATTCTATTCTATTCTATTCTATTCTATTCTATTCTATTCTATTCTATTCTATTCTATTCTATTCTTTTCTTTTCTTTTTTTTTCTTTTCTTTTCTTTTCTTTTCTTTTCTTTTCTTTTCTTTTTTTTTTTTTTTTTTTTTTTTTTTTTTTTTTTTTTTTTTTTTTTTTTTTTTTTTTTTTTTTCTTTTTTCTTTTCTTTTCTTTTTTTTTTTTTTTTTTTTTTTTTTTTTTTTTTTTTTCTTTTTTTTTTTTTTTTTTTTTTTTTTTTTTTTTTTTTTTTTTTTTTTTTTTTTTTTTTTTTTTTTTTTTTTTTTTTTTTTTTTTTTTTTTTTTTTTTCTATTCTATTGTATTTTCTTGTAAGGCACAAACATCGAATTAGATTCTGCTCTTTTGATTTACTATCTATGATTATATTCATGTAATTGATAATAATTAACAATTATAATTTAATTGTACACCAGTATCTAATACTTTTAAGCCTGTTCCCATTACCGATTCCGATCAAATCGTGTGGAATTGAAATTGTGAGGTGTTCTGCAAACCGAAAAACGTTTAAATGTTCGGTTTGAAACGTTTTACTTTTGAGCCAGTGAACTAGAAACGCTTCAAACATATCCAAAGTACTATACAAATGGATTACTTAAGAAAATAGTATATAATAGGATTTTTCCTTAAAATGAATATTTATACAATTTATTCTAGAATCCATTTTTGTTTGAAACGTTTTACTTTTGAGCTAGTGAACTAGAAACGCTTCAAACATATGCAAGATACTAGGAAATTGGTTTACTTAAGAAAATTGTATATAAAAGGATTTTTCCTTAAAATGAATATTTTGAATATTTATCAATTTCTTCTTGAATCCATTTATTGTAATACGGAACTGCAGGATTTACAATTTCTGACAAATTGTATGCATCCTTACTGTTTATTCAGCTTTAATTCTGTCACGCAGCTTAGTTTAAATTCACAGAGCTCTCGAAGCTCTCGATTTACAATTCTTTAGAAGGCAAGTAAATTTCATTTGCCAGACAATTTTATGCGCCATGCTAAAATATAAAAATAAATAAATAAAAAGGGAGAGAGAGAGAAAAAAACATGAACCTAAATGCCAATGCCTTGAAATATTGCAAAACGATTTAAAACCTTATGCATGCAAGAGCAAATCCAATAGATTATAATATAATTGAATCAGAGGCAAGGACAAAAACCGCAGGGGGTTTTTTAGGGGAGATAGACAGATGGATAGGGAAGATAATGTCAAAGATTGAACTGACAAATCGACATCAAAAAAACCAAAATCGAACAAATTGCGTTGAATTGACAGCGAATTGTGAAATACACAAGTCGTTGGGACTATTCTGGCAACTCCTTTTCCCCCTGAACTTCCTTGCACACGAACTTCAACTGTCTTCTGTTAAATTCATTTTGACAGTGACAGCTTTAAAACGTGCCAATGCCAAGGCGAGTCCTTATTTATATCCTTGCCTGGCTGGCAACGCATATTTCACATACGCAGACACACGCAATTGTCCTTAATATGAGTCAGCATTAGGGTAGCTGGAGCATACTGTTAATGCCATTAGAATTTCTATTGCAGGTCGTCTGCCTTGCTCATTACGCCTACGACATTACTCCCCCCGCTACTCGTTACTCGTTACTTGCTACTCGTTACTCGCTACTCGTTACTCGCTACTTGTCCTTATCCACATTGAGCGCGTTAATAAATCAATACCCAGGCGTCGTATTTTGACAAACATTTTGCAAGCTGATAACCTTTTTACCTTAACACCGCTCTGGCGCTGATGAACGAGCTAAAGGACCAGCACACCTTGAATACACACACACACACACACACACACACACATATACATATATAGTCACACACAATGCAAAAACAAATAAGCATTTTGCCATTAAAGTTGCGTGACGAACAGAAATTTGCGTCAAAGACTCGCGGGACTCGTATTTTTATATTTTTTTATTAAGCTCCCAGCGTCATATGTTTATGTGTGTGTATCAGTGTGTGTGTGGCTGTGTGTGTGTGTGTGTTGATTCTGACATTTACGGTTGTTGCGTTGCCGTGCCCGGCTTTAGCCAGTTCTGAGTTTTTTTTTGGGTTTAAGTCTTTGCCGTCTTCTTCGTCTTCTTGGCCGTTGCCGTCTACATCCTGTCGCTCAGCGCCCTGAAGTATGCCTTGAAATTGCTTTGATGCCTGCCATATTCATGTGTGTGTGTGGGTGTGTATGGGTGTGCATGGGTGTGTGAGCCTGTGTGTATGTGTCATTGCTGTTGTCACAATGAACGGGGCGCGTGTTTTAGTGGGGCGTCCTTATGGTTTGCTGAATGTAAATCGTCTGTGTTCACCCACTCAGGACAGCTTTTGCTTGACTTGCGGAAAATTAAGTGCTTGTCGCATGGCAAAAAGCGGCTTCTTTCTCTTCTGTTCCCATTTTTTGCTTGCCACTTTGATGCATTGACCGGAAACGACAAAATGCAAAATCGCAGAATAGTCAAAAAAAGAAAATACGAAGAAGCAACTATGACCATGTCGTTGAGAATACATTTTGTTAAATGTCAGTGAAGTCAACTGCGAATCGGCTTCAAAATATGAAATGCTAAATAAATAAATGAAAAATTTGTTAGTTTACCCTTGCCAAAAGGTAAGGTAAAAACCTAATAAATATGAATTTATTTTGTACATGAGCAACTTCTTTATGGGTAAAGATATCATGAGTAAACTTACCAATACTGAGTTTCATTATAAATATTAATTTATTTTGTATATGAGCAACTTCTTTATGGGTAAAGATATCATGAGTAAACTTACCAATTCTGAGTTTCATTATAAATATGAATTTATTTTGTATATGAGCAACTTTTTTGTGGGTAAATACATCATCACACATCAGCAAACTCATCAATTCAGAGTTCCATTTAACTTAAACTAAATTTCAGCAAAATCAAACTTCAATATTCGAACATATATTAATTGGTTTAGCTTTTATTTACCTTACCTTTGTGCTGTGTTTTTAAAATGTTGCTTTTATTTACCCAATTAAAGCAATCAGTTTAATGTATATTATTTTCAAACGAGAGCCTTTTATTTTAATTGAGCTAAAAATCAATTTTCCATCATTTACCATTCAGTAATGGAACTCAACGCAGCAGCTTTTGTGTACACACACACAGCAACACTAGACACTCGTCTATCTACTATATATATATATATTCTCGTACTTATGTGTGATATGGGTTATTCAAAATTTGTGGTATCTCTTTGGCAAAATTCAAGTGGCAAGTGGTTGAAGTGGTGCATAAATTGCCCATTTAATTGGTCGTATGCAGCATATCAAAAATTTTGTTTTGTTGTAGTGTAGTCGCTGCTCAAAAACAATTGCAATGAAAAATACTTATATAAATTTAATTATGCATTTCTGGCCATTTCAGGGGCAGCCAGAAAATCTGGCCAAAATGCGGGCCAACTTTTTAGGTTGCCACAGCAACAAGAACAACATTCAAGTGCTGCCCAGAGGAATTTTCATTAACGAATATGAAAACGCTTTGTTGCTGTTTGCCAAGCCGCAGAATTTTAGTTCGTTGTTTGATTAGTTTTGTTTTCCAGGTGCCGCAGCCAATGAAAATCTGCATTTTTCAGCTAACTATATTAAATTTGCATATTTCAACAGATTTGTTTTGCACTTGTGCGTCATGGCAATTAACTGGCTTCAGAACTAACTGTTAAACTAAAGTTTATTTACAGCATATCGTGTACAAACTTTCTAGATAAAAGGGAAGAGAACTTGGCCTAAGTTGAATTTTAGATTTGAACAATATAAATATCGTTGTGCTTAAAAAAGGATTCAAGTTTGAGAGACTTTATGAAATGATATAGCCCTAAATATAGCAGCTGATTAGCTAGTTAGATTGAGAGAACTGGGAAGCACCCTGTCGGTACCGCTTAGTGATCCAGGTAGATCCATAATTCGAGGACACATGTCAATGGGGGTGTATATGACTTTCTAACTGAATGAAAACCCCAGATCTTATAAAGGTAAGATAACTTGGGAGACTTTTTGAAATGAAATAGCCCTAAATACATCAGCTGATAAGCTAGTTACCGGTACCGCTTAGTGACATATGTAGGTAGATCCATAATTTGAAGAAACACGACAATGAAGCGATATATAAGACTTTGTAACTGAATGAATACACCAAGATCTTAAAAAGGTTAGATAACTTGGGAGACTTTTTGAAATGAAATAGTCCTAAATACATCAGCTGATTAGTCAGATTTGAAGAACTGGTAAGCACCCTGTCGGTACCGCTTTGTGACATAGGTAGACCCATAATTCGAAGAAAATGGAGAGCTATATAAGACTGCCGAACTGAATGAATATACAAGATCTTAGAGAGGTTAGATAACTCAGCTGATTAGTCAGATTGAGAGAACTGGTAAGCACCCTGTCGGTACTGCTTTGTGACATAGGTAGCTCTATAATTCGAGGACATATGACAATGAAGGGCTATATAAGACTGTCGAACTGAATGAATACACTAGATCTTAGAAAGGTTAAATAACTACTAAGTGGGGAATACATTCAATTTGGGAGCAATTCTTTTGGCAGAAAAGAGAACCCTCAAATCGTAGCGCCATACTCCGTCTTTTCTTAGTTTTATAAAATTATATTACTAGTTTTCTAAGTGGACACGCTGGACTAAGAACTTAGACGGACGATGGAACCTTCCTCTGCTGCAATCTTTTAAAATGAGTCCACCTTCGCTTGAAGAAAAAGTACGCTTCCGAAATAGATAGCCAGAAATTGAGTATAGGTAGCTACAATTAAGGTAAAATTTGTTGTAGGTCGCCGTATAATAAATATAAGTCACATTGTACATTCAGTGGCTGCATATGGCTTAAAATTTATTATCGGTTGGTTCTGACCCACAAAAACTATTTATGGGCTTGCTGGCCATCAGAAAAATCAATGCACTTGATCTAAAGTCCTTGGGCCTGTGGCTTGTTACGCTTTGGTTTTCCAGCATTGATTTCAAATACTCGCATGGCATGCCTGAGTATGCATTTTATTTATGGGGAATTGATTTTGCCGCCCATTAACACTTGACCCAATTCGAAAGAGCCAACACACTTGAGCTGGTGCTGCCATCGGAGGTCAACTAGGCTGAGGGTTGGGGGTTGAGAAGGGTAGGGCAGAGGAGACAGAGGGCCTAATGCGCCGGACATAATAAGTAGTTGGTAGAACCTGGGACCAGGCCACAACTGTTGCCTCGGGCTCATCAAATTCGTTGCATGCCGCCGCCGCTGTCCACTTTGGCTAATTATGCACAGCGGTATTCACCTGGCTCAATCCCAGCGCTACCGGGCAGCAACATTATGAAGTCATTTAAAACCCACGCACAGGTGTCACATTTTGTTGACGTAATTTAATAGCAGCTGCCATTTACAGTTACTACCTGGAACAGGCAATTTTGTGGCCACTTTTAGCCATCATCTGTTGCCAGTCGTTCGTTGCCTGTTTTCTTCAAGTCTTCAAGGTCGTCGCATAGTCTATTTCTGCTTCCACTTCTTTGTTATTGTGTTATTCGAGACGACAATGAAATTTAGCCAAGGTCAGAAGCACACATTTCGGGCGATATCATGTGTGTTTGTAGAGTGCAAGTTGGTATTATGTATGGAAGCAGCCTTTTAAGCCCTCAATTGACAAGTGCTATGCATGTGAATTGCATTTGCGACAAGCCTTGAATACAATTATAGCTCAACTCAAACTGAATTAGCCTTAATGCAATGTCGCATGTAAAAGCGATGATGCAGCTGCAAATCCTTTTATTGATAGTGCCAACATTTTATACTAGTTTCAACAAAGGATACTCCAACAAAGCTTAAGCTTTAAAGCTTGTTTAACAAATTTAAGTAAAATTTAAATCACAATCGAAATTTGTGTACTTTATAGGTTTACAATTAAAAGCAAATAATTTAACAAATTAAATAACATAAAGGACTTTAAACTAGCTTTAATATGTGTAAATATATTGGCTTAGTGCTGAAAAAGTATCGAGGGTACTATTCCCAGCAGTACGGCTCACTAGTGAGTAATGGGTGTATCGTGGGTTACCGGTAAGCACCACCCCTTACCGACTGGATTACCGGCATACAAATCAGGCATGGGCATGTCCTTTGCGGTACCCAATAGATACCCTCTGCATTACCATTCGTGGGTGAGTTCACCCATTACCATTCACAAGTGAAATCTCACCCATTACCATTCACAAGTGAATTCACCCATTACCATTCACCTATGAATTCATGGGTGACCGGTAATGCAAGAATTCCCTTGATCAAGTTGCTTGCATCTATTCACTAGTGAATATAAACTGAAACTTTGCAAGCAACTTGACAAGTTTCAATGGTAACCCATGAATTACTTACTTTACTTTACTTCTGAAAAATACGTATCCATACCAGCAGAACTGGAGGCTTGATGTTATCGATGGTATCCTGTCATAGTCTATTATCTTTTTAATTTAGTCCGTTTCAAAACGATCTTCAACTGTGAGATTTAATTAATATGCTGACAATATTAAAAACTATCGATATTATGGCTGGTGTCTCATATCGAGCGGTGACATTATCGATAGACCAGCAACACTAGCTTCGATAGTAGCGACTTCTATTGATAGATGTCCATCTCTAGCTGCCTTTGCGCTCTCTAGCAAAATGCTCACATTTAGCAACTGCAGATTAATGTGCATCCTGCAGACCGCACCTCCTGTAGACAAACCGGTTACATCATAGAAGAGCTCAAGCTCATACAGTAATTAAACCGTAATAATTTACGCGCACATTAAAAAACACCTGGACAGAAGGTATACTGGGTGCAAGTTGGGTGGTGCAGTGTGGCAGGTGTAGGAGGTGTGTGTGTGTGTGTGTGCGTGCAGATCTCGTGCTGACTGCAGTGGCGACAAAAATGGCAAAATTAGGTTGGTTAATTCCATAAATGCGCTGCACCCGCTACTAAAACATGATTATCATGATGATAATGATGACGATGATGACCATTACTGAAGCGACCATATGCCAGCTTGTGGTTATAAAACGTGAGCTACTAAAACTGCAGGTTTGGTACCTGACTGTGACTTTTGTGTGTGTGTGCGTGTGTGTATGTGTGTAATGGGCGAGACGTGAGAGACGCAACTCAGCAGGGCTGCATACAGCCAATTAGTAAAATTGCCAAACAGATTTCGAAAAAAATAACTTACTTAATTAAACTAGAAACCTTTTGAAAAATTGTTTCAATTAGTAATGGGATTTTCTTTACATTTCAACAATTTGAAAGGGTTTTAAAGATAAATTGAATGCAAAATGCTTAAAACTCATAGAATAGATTGAAAATAAGTTGGGTTTAAGGCTGGCTTCAATTCAATTTTGAACAGCAGACTTCCTAATATTGTCACAATTGTGTTGAACGTGACTTTATGAACATTGAGCCAATTTTACAGGTATTGGAAGCTTTCAATTAATCTTTCGTCCATTGAATTGTGTGAGTTCTATCATCTGAATCAACAATTGTTGCCGTTGCTGTCGGGCAGCACCTGCCTGGCAATTTGTCTGCAGCTGCCAGTGTCTGGTGGTCTGTCATGGTGATATTGCGTATACGCCCGGTACACAAATGCAGACAACTGTATTTCACTTTTACTTCAAGCTGCGTTGCACTTTTTCTTTTCTGTTTTTTTGTGCTGTGCGGAACTGGCAACGGAAATTGTGAGGAAATGAAAATGGCTTAGGTTTCTTTCTGTTGGTTTTTAGTTTTTGTTTTTTGTTTTGTTCAGCCCATCCACAGCTCTACCTGCTGCGTGCCTGCATTCAGTTGCAGCTGCTTAGACCGGCTTTAAGCTAAGCCTTAATTCAGCTTCGATCGAACGACTCACGCATTACCTGTCTGTCTATCTATCTGTCTGTCTGCCTGTCCGTTTGTAGTTACTTGTGCGCTATTTTTGCTTTGAAAGTATGTAATTCACTTATGCACCGCATTGCGTATTACGAGTGCGCTGAGTAAACCACCTTGACCCACTAATTGGACGCCTCGTCGATGGCAACGGCAAATGGCAACAAAAGTCACTAACTCGCTTAGTTGCAAATAGTTTATTCTCTCTCTCTCGCTCTCAATTTTGTTGTATTTTTATTTTTTTTTACATTTTCTAGTCTATCTATCTATCTATCGATAAGATCGCCTGGTTTGATTCATACGCCAGGTGTGTGCAGCATTTGAGAAAAACGTCAAATGTGCAACAAAATGTATGATAAATAATGATTTATAATAACACACAGAACGTTTAGCACAAGAGATAAATTGAAACATTTATTGAAATTAGTAAAGAAATTCTACATAAATATGTTTAAATGCGATTTATTGAAATGTATTTACAATTTCACAGAATTACACAATTTTTGTTTGTTTTATAGATACAAATATTTATTTGAATTTAAATGTGCTTAGCACAATTTGTGCTGTTAATTTTAGTTTTTAGCACTGTCTCTTTTATGTCTATCATAAGTTATTTGGTCTACTTTATCTGAACGAACTTAATTCCGTTTTATAAGTATGTATTTATGTACATAAAAGTAGTACAGTACAACCCTCGCTTTAACCCTATAAATTTGTTTTTGAATATGAATAAAATTGAAATACCAAGTCAGTTTAAAGTACAAAAGCATGATCAACAAGTAAGAATGCTATAGTTGACCAACTACATACTCTCCTTGCTATGCAGCACTGAATTTTGTTTGTTGAATAACTCCCGTGTTTATTATCCGATTGACTAAAATAACTGATTGAAATTTGGACAGTAGATTAAGAGTGACTAAAGTATTGTAGATGCCAAATCCCATAGCTACATCTTTAAAATTGTTGGTGTAGAACGTTTTTATCGAATAGCGGTGGTGAGGAAGGGTATTTCTCGGATCCAAAATAAACTTGACCTGCGCCTGCTATACACAAAGCCAAATCGAAATCTCTTTTGATACTGATCAAGAATATATGATTATATATATATATATATATATATATATATATACTTTATAGGGTCGGAGATGTCTTCTTCTATCTGTCACATACTTTGGCACGGATTTAGTACCCCCTTTTACCCATTTTATGGGTACAGGGAGTAAGGAGACATCGGTTAAGTTTTAACAAAGTTACGAAAGCTAGTCAACTAGCTATTGTGGTATTTAAAACTTAAGAAGTTTACATTTTTTGAATTTAGCCAAAAAATTAACTTTCTACAACAAGTTTTGAAAGAGTTTTATATACCAAGTTTGATGTCCGCAATAGAAATGAGATTTCGACATTTTAATTATTGAAAATGTTTAAGGGGGGACTCTTGTCAATTTTCGAAAAAATTTAATTTTTTAAGTTACTTACTTTGAAATGCCAAGTTAATTAAGAGTACAAATTACGATGAAAAAGACATTCCGCATGGAAATCGGCTAAGTTTTGGCAAAGTTATGGGATTTTGTAATCTAGGAGGTAGATCTATTGTGGAATTTTGAAAGTTGACATGTTGAAATGTTGTTGAATTTTAACCAAGAATCTTAGGCAGCCAATGAACTTGCTCAGAACTCAATTCTTAAAGTGAATTACCCGGCAAATGAGAAAACGCAACACAATTGAAACTGCACGTTAAACCTACCTGCACAATGTTTATAGGAAAGTAGCTTGCTAATCGCATTAACTGTTTAAGTCCTTAAATACTTCAAGTTCTCGAATCCCTGAGAAAAACAAAACAATTACCGTATTTATCATGCATGAGCTGAGTTGGCCCATTGGGTTTGCCATTGGCACGTAGGCGTGGCCAATGCAGCACTTAGCCTCCCACTTGCTGCAGGACATGGTCAGAGCCATTTAGCTGGTAAGTGGCAAGTGGCAAGTGGAAAGTGGCAACTGGCAATTGGCAACTGACAATTGGCAATTGGCAGTTGGGTAAAACAAACACGCCCACAGCGCCGCAGGCCGGTGGCAGCCTTTATTAGTTTGTAATTTTGATTTTAATATTTATTTATTCGTCGCTTGCCGCCCGCAGGCAAAGTTGAATATTAATGAACTTAATTGAAAAAGTTGGCTCAAAACAAACTGATGTGAGGGTGTGTATGAGTGTGTATGTGTGTGTGTGTGTGTGTGTTGATCCATAATAACAATGCTTTAACTGCGTTGCCACCCTCAGCCAGGCAAAAATTAATTTCCAAAATTACGACAAATAAAATGTTGCGGGCAACTTTTGAGCAAAGCGGAAAAACGAACAGGAAGCACGACACACGGGGCATGGGGCAGGGGGCAAGGGGCAAGCCGCAGATGACAGGTGGCAAGTGGCAGGGCAAGACCAAGGGGGGCTTAGGCTGGGGGCTGGGGCACAACAATAACGGCATCTCAATGCGCAATTTACATAATTACGCATATTTGCTGTAAACTTATAAATATTTATGTTCTTGATTTTAAATGAAGTTCCTGCAGCAATACACAAGCGCCCTCTGGCGCCGAACTATGCACAAAATGTACAACATTTATGTAACTGTAGGACTGTAATAAGATTCTATTACAACAGTCGGAGCCAAGATTATGGGCTTAACTGTGTCGTCTGGAACTTATAAATGTTGCTTACCGAAGGGCACAAGTTTAGCCGGAGGCGGAGAATTCATTTTAAACTTTAACTATCCCATTTAATTCTTAAAAAAGTTTGTAGTTATAATAATTATATATAATTAAAAGCAGTATTCATAGAGTTTGTACAGAAAACAATAATAGTTTTCTATCTTTTATGAAAGAACTTATGCTTAAATATATAAAATTTCAGTTTATCAATTTTTGTTATAAATTTAGCGTAATTTTATTTAATAATGAGATTTCATCAAAATCATAATCATAAATTTAGCGTCATTTCATTTAATAATGAGATTTCATCAAAATCATAGCGATTCTTAAATTAAAGTGAAAATATGAATTATAAATTAATGCTCAAATTAGAATCTACTAAATACATATTAATTAATTGAAAAGAGATGGCTTAACACTTTATATTAATAATAATATTGTAGTAGATACATAGATACACATACATATTGTTTAGGGTCACACTGGCACTGATATATCTGTTAAGTAACATTAGCATTAACATGATGAGTACTCTGTTAGATCGTAATTTCTGTAAGAATAACAGAACGCTGGTTTCAGTTTGTATTCATCCGGTGAACTAATTAGAATCAAGCTATGCCTTATATTGTAAATTAATAATAAACTAAAGATTAAACTTAAAGACACCTACAATATGAAGGGTTTGAGTTAAGAAACTGTAAAATAATTGTATCCTGTCAAATCTAAAAATAACTGTCGTTAATGTCGTTAATTGTACCTTAACAAAAGATATCTTGCAAGAAATATGGTTCATAAGCTGCGGACTTCTTGCAACTCAGAGCTACTGTATTAAAACATAAGCTTTTAAGGGCTTAGAAATGCTGACCTTGAAGAACCTTTTTAAATGTCACCAATTCAACAGAGACATGTAAGAACGTTGCCGTCGAACGCATTCGACAGCAGAATACTCTGTTCCCAGTTCGGTATAAAACGCGAAAAAAACAGTCTGGGTTTTGGTAGATATAGATGTTGCTCATTTCCGAGAGAGGGGGTGGGGGGGTTAAACATTCTTTGATGCAGAATTGTCCAGGGGGTCAAGTTTAGTCTGTATACCAAATTTGGTGACTCTAGCTATGAAACTGTACGAGATATATCCCTGATCTTAACACTATAAACTGAGTGTATACACCAACATGTGTACCAAGTTTGTTTGGTCTAGCATCAAGGGCGTGCGTTTATACGGACAGACAGACATTTCGCAAACCCAATATACTCTTTTTCCCTTCGAGACCAGAGTATAATTATATGCACACCATATAGTACTTCCATTCGTATCTTAAGATACGCGTGTGTAAATTGTATAACTGTGAAAAAGTGCATTACTGGCACATTATGCATGCTTATGTATGTTTGGGCATTATATATGTATACATATCATATATGTATGAGTGTGTGTGTGTGTGTGTGTGTGGATGTATGTATGTAATTTTGGCGCCCCACTGCAAACATTGAAATTAACATGTAGCTCACGTTCAACGTTTTCTACGAAGGCGAACAAACCGGCGACAAATCTGAAATCTGAAAAAAAAAACAGAAAAAATATAATGCTCGTAAAAATTTAAAATAAAATATATACGAGTAAAATAAAATTGTGCAACGGTTGAATCACGCGCCAAACGATGACGCGGATGATAACGAGATACTCAAATGAGCTACAGTTATGGTAATGTTGTTGTTTCAGTTGACATTTGTATTGTTGTTGATGAGCTGTTCTTGATGAGAGGTGTTCGTGTTCGTGTTGGTGTTCGTGTTCGTGCTACTGTGTTGGTAGTGAGAATTGCTCCCCCGGGTAGCCTAAAAAATGACCAATGGTCGGTAGAGCGGCCAGTCAACTGGCTACGAGGTCAGACACATGCGTTGACAAATTACTGAAATGGGCATAGACCAGGGGGCACCCGCCAAGTGGGCGGAAAGTGGGGTAGAGCTCAGTGCTGTGGACTAGAGTACACTAGAGTTGTACAGAGTAGTTCAATTCAAGGAATCAGTTCAGTTGGGGTACAAATGCATGTATCAGGCAGAAGGAGATATCTCCAGCCCTACGAGTATAAAGTATATATATTCTTGATCAGTTTAGACGAGGCAATTTGGCCACGTTCGTCTGTCCGTCTCTATAAACGCGTCGATCTCAGCATTTATAATAGCTAATAGCCATACGCTGGTCAAGTTTATTTTCAATCCGAGATATTCCCCCCACACCCCCGCAATTCGATAAAAACTTTTCTTTTTTTTAATACCCGAAAAAAGTATCCACTTTAACTAAAATGCACTGATCAAGCACCCGTTTCATTATTGGCAAGCTAGAACAATTTGGGAATTATAAGGTGCACCTGCTGTAAAATTAACTTTGAAGCTGCGCTTTGCAGCCACATCGCGAATCGCGATATTCACTGCTCATCTGTCTGATCCACTTTAACTAAAATGCACTGATCAAGCATCAGTTTCATTATTTTTAAGCTAGAACAAGTTGGGAATTATAAGGTGCATCCACTGTAAAATTAACTTTGAAGCTGCGCTTTGCAGCCATATCGAGATATTCACTTCTCATCTGTCTGATCAGCTGCAACAATTTTCAAGATATAGCTTTGGGATTTGGCATATATTATACTTTAGTCACTCTTAATCTACTTACTAACTTTCAAGTCGATCGGATCCTAAACACGGAAGTTAGTCAACAAACAAGATTCAGTGCTGCAGGGCGGGAAAAGAAGAAGCTCTGCGACGCTCTATGCCTTGCTCTGCCTATAGGTATTTGGACACTTTTTCAGATATAAAGTCATTTTTTCAAAGTATTTAAATTACTACTTTGTTGGTATCTATTAGATACCCCAAACCACAATGTTGCATACCAGATGTTACATTGCACTCTGCTGTTAGATCAGCTGTTAGACAGCTGCTCCAAACGAAACCACTGCTCATAATTGTGCAAAAATTTGGTGAGTTTGAGTTGCTCAGTTCCTTCTAAATGATATTATTGATGCAATTTTATGACAGTGATCATGTGGTTTGTACTTTTGTTGGTTATCTGTCCTGTTTGTTTGTCGTGTTGTCTCTGTAGTGGTATAAAGAGACGTCAAATATTTTTTTTTTCAAATTTTTTTTGGGAGAGTTTTAAGTTTGTCCCCTTGTCCCCAAGTGACTTTACATTTTGTAGATTATTATTGTGACACGTCAGTTATTTTAGATCCTACTTTTTCCGATTCTTTCTAAATTTACTTTCTAGCCTACCTGTTCTAGCTGACGTCAGTTTTGATTTTGCCAGAAAAAGTTGCAATTTTACTGATTGTTCTTAAGATCTATACGATATAGTAGTCTGATGACTTTTGTCAGAGCCGATTTCAATCTTCTGGTGAGTTTGGCTCCGATGTTTGAAAACAACAAGATTTTCTAGGAAAAGTTGTTTTCGACCGATATTTCCTATTATTTCTATATGATGTAGTTGTCCGATTTGATAATATTTTACTAGAATTTAGTAGCCAACAACACTCCAAACCTGAAGTTTGGAATAGATTGCTCGAAAAACAAAAAATTTGCTATCGTGAATTAACAATAAAGGCGGTGATACGCCCATTTTCCAATGCCATTGTTAATTGATATTATAAGCCCAATGCAAAAAACCAAACCAAAAATCTTTATTCGTTCTCGATTATTAATTTATATCCGAAAAAGTGTCCAAATTACCTATAGTGCACTGTTGCTTGTATGCGAGCTTTGTTGTTGTGTGTGTATGTATGTGTAAGTGTGCGATGATATGTTTAGAAGTTGTAGACCTGTGTACAGAGAATAACATTTGTAATAAGACCAGTCTCTATTCCAATAGTTTTGATCGAAAATGAGAACAGGCCTGAGTGGGAACAGGTGAATTGATTATAGTTCGTGTAGTTTGTTCCGGTATTTCATTCGTTCGTTCTTAAGTTTGTTTGAGCATCCTTCTCGTTCATTCGATCGTTCGTTCAATCGATACCCATGTTTGTTGGTTTTAATCTGACGCAAATAATCAATATGAGCTATAATCAACTCAAAATCTAACGAACCATGAACTCAAAGTGAACAAAAAGAACTATAAGCTGACTCAGACAAGCACAGCGAACGAAATGAACGACAATCAGGCGGCAGTTCGTTCAGTTTAGTGCGTAGTTCGAATGAACTTATTCAGACGACTTGATACAACTCTGATGCATATATAATATATATATATTATGATTATCTCGTGCTGAGCAGCGCACAATATGTCAACGTCAGTTTCAGTTCTGTAAAATTGTTGAAATTGTCGGCCACTTGATTTTCATGATGTCTCTGTTGCAATTAGTCGTAAATTGATTTGGTAATCGCTGTGCTCTGTTCTCATGCCCTACACTTGACACTTGGGACCAAAAGCGATTTCCACCAAATATCAGCACAACAAACTCGCATTTTATCACCCGAATTTGTATTTCAATTGAAGTGCATATAATAATTAATAATTGTGGGTATTTTTAGCGTGCATTTCAATTCAATTACGTGGGGGGCAATGGAAAGTATTTCAGCGTTAACTCTAATCTACCAATCTATTTTTAAGGCTATTAATAATAGATAAACATGCATAAATAGTATACTCGTTGGCTGATAAGCACTATAAATAGCTGCTGACGTTCAATCACAGACACACTCATCAAACTGTCATATATCGTATCGCAGAAATCAATCGTATGATTGTATTTATCCAATTAAATGACCCATATCTGTATCTTTCTCTCTCTCTTTGACAGCACAAATATGTCTAGCGATTCGAGTCGTCGCATTCAGGTGCCTGATGAGCTGAAGGAGGTGCTCTTGCAGTTCTCCATTGCATATCTGGTCGAACAGCCGCCGGATCTTATTGACTTTGCCGCCGATTACTTTAACAAACTGCAGGCCAATCGCCCGCCTCCAACCAGCACCGAGAACGTGGCCGATGATCAGCTGAGCCTCAACTCACAAGATGGCGACGGTAGGTAAAATCTAAATTTAAGTTCTCTTTCAGCTGAGTGTCGAGCTTTAAATAATAGAAGCTTTTAAGCTTTAAAGCTTGGAAAGACATTGAGAGATGAGTTGGTGAGTTAGTTAAGGTGAAAATATAATCTCTAGTTAATAATTTGTGACTATCTGCGCAAAAAACTGGAATTTGCTGCTCCTGCTCTTCACTACCTTCGAAATACGAACTCTTCTGTTCGTTATGAGATTTCTTGCATAATACAATATGTTTTTATTCCAATTTGCATTGGAGCACCGGATTAACCACTATTTGAAACAATCTTGAACTGTGTATAAGAACTTTTAACAATTTTAGTGAGTCTTTTTTCTATAAACTTTGAAATACCTATAATACATACTGGGTTCGTTGAAGTTCCTGAAGTTTCAGAGACGACTCTTATATCTTACAGACATTTACATAACTCTAAAGACTTTATCCAAAAAGAAACAGTATCTAAGGAAATTCTTATAATATAGACAATAATCAAGCACAAATTATAATATATATAGCATCGCTTTTAGGGAAAGCTTGATAGAATATAAAGCATTTCTGTATAGAAATGAATTTGATATGGTTTAGGGAAAACTTGATAGCATATAAAGCATTTCTGTATAGAAATGAATTTGATATGGTTATCAAGTCACGTGCTCAAAGTAAACTCAATGGAATTCCAATCGCAAAGTTCTTTCGAGTGACTAGATTAGAAGTGCTTAATCTTAATATAAACCAGATATTCTTTAACCTACTCGCATGTGTTAAGTTATTATTAGTTGTGCTCTTCATAAATGTAAGCTTTTCATATTTATATATAGAGAGCCTGAAAGTGAGCAATGTGAATATTGCGTGTCCTGACAACGAAAACACAACAATTTCATTCTCTGGCTCGTCATGTTTGTGCGTCAATTGGAGCGACATTGCTTTAACTACATTTTGCAGTTAGTTTCATTCTGAGGATATTTTTAGTTGGCAACTATTTTATTGCCTTCATGCAGTTTGACGTCAAACGCGGCGTATGCGCAATACGCATAATTAACCGCTGAGGGTCTCGGCCTGAAAATTGGCCCAAACTTTGCACCAAATTCTAATTATAAAACTGGCAAGCCACAAGCATAAACAACTAAGAATGTTGTAAACAAAAGTACTTGACTAACAGATATCCTGTCTTCATGTGGGCAATATACAATAGAAAATAACTAAATAAATAACTTTTGGTGTTATTATCGACCAAGTCAACTTTCAAGTCAAGATCTTACATTCAAATATATATACTGCCTTTAAGTAGTAGTCTCCAAGATGATGTTAAATATTAATGCTTAGAGATCTTTCTCCAAATATAACTGCGTATAGTATACGATAGCCTGTATACCCAATTTGGTCCTTAGTCTATATAGTACGTAATCTATGCAAAGATGCGTACTTCTGGCTTCTCATTACTCAATTATACCCTACTCAAGCCATTTCAAACGCTAAAGGGTATTTAAAAAAAAGTTAACACTGTTTGTTGTTTGCTGTTGTTCCGAATTGAAAAGTTTTTCTGGGCTGTGGCTCAAAGTTTGGCTTGTGGCAAACTTCTCGCTTTATGTATCCACAGATGGGTCCATGTATATGTATCTATATGTGTATATGTATCTGTATGTGTAGTTGTATCTCAATCACATTATTCTCATAATGCAGCGCACGTGTGCGGACAATTAGCGCCAGCTGGTCACGCATCTTCTCAACGTATCCATGCATCTTTGGGTCAGACATCTTCGAACCGCACACAGCAAATTAAATAATAATGTTGATAAAGCTGTTAGGCGCCAGGATGAAGACCAGGATCAGGACCAGTTCTTCAAACTTTCTCTCTCTCTCTCTCTCTGTCTTTATCTCTTTGGGTCTTTTACTCTGCTCTTGCATTGTTCAGAGGCTGCCTTGCGTGTTTATCTTCCGGTTAATCAAACACGCAGCGCTCAAGGGATGCCGTGTCAAGTGAGAAAATGTTGCTTGCCGTTTCATCTCCCACTGCTGCGCCTCCATATCCTGTTTCCTGTATCCTGCGCTGCGCTGCGTTTGTCATTAAAAATCTATTAATTGCGCACACAGCTCGAGTGCTGAGCAAACAAGCCCAGGCGCCGACCCCATCCTTAACTTTACAAACATTCACATAAGCGAAAGCCCTCGATAGTGCCGCCACTCGATAATAGTGATTTCTCATATTATCGATATTCATAAAATCGACAATAATACGACAAACTTCGGAAATTATTTAACACTTTTAACTTAAGAATCTGTATGATTTCTATAAACAACAGATTTCATAAATAGAAAATCGAATTTAGATGTTAGGCCTATCGGTTATCGTTATCGATTGCTTTTCAGCTCTAATGTATAGATTAATGCTTAATTTGCTATTTTAATAGAAGGTGTAAGGATTTCTAGCTATCTAAACCGATTCAATGGAATCGATAGTAAAAAAAATCATAGCCTAGTCAATAGTATTGATAGTGAAAACCCTCAATATCAATTAAAGGATAAGCATCGATACTACCGCTATCGATTAATTTCCAGCTCTTATGTAGAAAATTGGTTTTTCATTAGAAAATATGTGTTGCAAGGATTTCTAGCTTATCCAAGTCAGTTTAATAGTATCGATAGTGAAAAAACCTCGATATCAACTAAAGGATAAGTATCGATACTATTGCTATCGATTTTTAGCTTATCCCAGGCAGTTCAATAGTATCGATAGTGAAAAACCTTGATATTAACTAAAGGATAAGCATCGATACTTTTGACATCGATTATATTCCAAATCTAATGTATAGAATTTGTTTTTCAATAGAAAATATGAGCTGCAAGGAGTTCTAGCCTATCCCAGGCAGTTCAATAGTATCGAATAGTGAAAAAACCTCGATATCAACTAAAGGACAAGCATCGATACTATTGCTATCGATTTCTAGCTTCTTCAAGTCAGTTCAATAGTATCGATAGTAAAGAAACCTCGATATCGATTGCTTGCCAGCTCTAATATACGTATTTATGTATAGAAGGGCAAATGGCCTGGATTTAATTGAAGTTTGAACACAGCCCCGTCTCACTATCAATCAGCCCGTTGCACTGACCTTTTTTGTTTTTATTTTTTTGCTTTTAGCTGAAGTTGGAAGCTTTAAATTGTCATTGGCTTTGCTCAGTGAAGCCCTCCAATGTTCCAAGCGTGTGCAGCTGAGCGAAAGCAGCACGCAAATAGCTCATAGATTTTTTATCTTATATATATAAACAACTGTGTGTGTGTGTGTGCCACGCCCCCTGCATCGATTGTTAGAGGAGTTGCGCTTTGATGTCTATTTATGGTCAGGCTGGCTGGCTGTCCGTATTTAAAATTGCTTTAAGCGCTTACAAGCAGCTCAGCATAATGTAAAATATTAAGCATACGCCGTGTGGTACGCAAAGCAATTTTCGCGGGTGCCAAAATGTGGCTTAATAAGGTGTGTCAGTGTGTACGTGGGTACATGTGTACGGGGTGTGTGTGTGTGTGTGTGTGAATGATGGGCATGTTGTACATTTTATTAACGCTCATGTTGGCCACAAAAAAGACAGCAAGAGAGGGGCCAGTGCGGGGCAGAAGGATAGCAATGGACGCCCATTGAAGCATGCTGATGAACAGCGTCAACGGCAGCGGCAGCGGCTTCGCAGTTTTGCTGGCTGGCTGGCTTACGCTTCAACAGGCACAGAAGAATGGCCAGAGGATGGGGTAGGGGGTGTGAACGAGGGTTATAAGAGGGATTTTGTGCCACTGTGCCACGCCCACTGACATAGCTTTGGTTGGCAGTTACATTTCAACATTATTGACATGCCAGCGGCATTTTGCAGGACGGAAAACTCACGGAAATTGCTGGCCATGCTGTCGTGTGTGTCCTGTATGTGTGTCTCTCTCTGTGTGTGTGTGTGTGTCCTGTTGCGCTTAATGATAAATATAAAAACAAAAATGTTCATGTTAATCGAGACAAAGCGCTGCTCTCCGAGTCTCTATATTTATACTCGTGTATATAAAAGGCGACAGACGCGTTGCTTTTATTGCTGCGCCTCTGCCGAATGTGTGTGTGTGGTGTCTCACACATACACTGACAGCCAACTCTTGTGCTGTTGCCTACTTACAGGCACTATTTCCGCTTCGGTTTGACGTTTTGTGTCGACCATTTTGCTGCTCAGAGGCTGCTGCGACTCCAACAGCGGCTTTAGTCGCCAGCCAGGCCTCACTTCGTACACAAGAACACACAGACAGTCAGTCATTCAGTCAGTCAGTCAGTCAGTCAGTCTGTCAATCAGTCAGTCAGTTAACTGCGTGTTGTCATCATCATCCCATTAGCATTCACATTGCCAGTCTTATTCGCGTCATCGTCATCGTCGTCTCATTCAGCTAATGAAATTAATGCAGTCAACTTTTATTTGCCATTTTTAATTAAATTTCTGGCTCTGTTTGCCGTCTGCTCTGCATGTGTGGTGTATAGTATATATAAGTGTATGTGTGTGTTGTGAGATGGCTTCATAAATACATTTAAGCCAAATTGCACTGCAAATAACTTAAGCCATAAATGTGCAATTATTAATTAATGCAAACTTAAAATGTGCTTTTCATAATGATACACAGATCAAACTAAATTGTTTTTTTGCACATCAAGTGTTCAAATATTCAAACAAAAGTTCATCAATTAATGAATTATTTATTCATTCATTTGCTGCGTAATAACAGCTGTGTTAGACAATTGAATAATAAAGATATTTACTTGATTATATTAATTATTAAGCCCTGATAAGCCCTTGACAACAGTTGTTCTACCGCAGACTCTTAAAACTCTATCTAATATGCTTCAAGAGTGCGTAGAGCTCAATAAAATGTTAGAAGTTTGTGTTTACTGTAGAGTAAGGACTGGAGAGTGGCAGATTGGAGAGTGGAGACCGTAGAGCGCTCTATTTTAGAGCTCTACGTGTTCCTAAGTTCGAATTTTCTTTAGCTCTCTTTGGAAAGATTTCTATAGTCTAAACAGTTTTTTATGACTATACATATTCTCACTCTTAATCGTTTTATTAAAGTTTACTATAACATCTAGAAATGTGACCTAAATACAGAAATACCATATAAAATCAGACTCAATAGATGTGTTCTTTCCAACTGCATATCTGAGTTCTCTGTTCGAATCCCAGGATGTTCTCTTGCCTTACTTATTTGCAAAGATTTCTTTAGTCTAAACAGGTCTTTCTGTTTTTAAATATTCCCACTCTTAATCGTTTTACTAAAGTTTTCTATAGCATCCATACCATATAATACCAGACTCAGCATCTCTGAGTTCTCTGCTTGTAATCCCAGGATGTTCTCTTGCCAGGATGCTCTTTTACTCAGACATAATACTACATATGATTAACTTTGTATTTGTATTTATAGTAATAATATGCGTTGATAAAGAACAAGGAATATAACATTTTCTCAATTCTCGTAGTTTATTATTATTTTGATCTGTTTAAAAGATCCAATATGTCGCCAAAATAGAAGAAACAACAACAATTCAAGTGCTTACGACACTTTAACATACTTATAATGAAATTATTTAAAACAAACTAAAGATCAAGGAATTGGCTTATAAATAGTATACCTAACGTTATAGTATATTATACATATTTACATATTTTATATGCTTCAACAATTCTTCTGACAATTGATTGCATTTTCAACTCTTTGCATACAAGTAAGTTCTTATAAGATTTCTACCTAGCCGCCAGCTGAATTCTGAGTATTCTAGCTTTTGCAAATCAAAGCCTAGTCAATAGAATCGATAGTGAAAAAACCTCGATACCAACTGAAGGATAACTATCGATAATACCGCTATCGATTGATTTCCAGCTCTTATGTATAGATTAATTTATCATTTGCTATATCAATAGAAAATATGAGTTGCAAGTGTTTCTAGTTTATCCCAGGAAGTTCAATACTATCGATAGTGAGAAAACCTCGATATGAACTAAAGGATAAGCATCGATACTATTGCTATCGATTTCTAGCGTATCCCAGGCAGTTCAATACTATCGGTAGTGAAAAAACCTCGATATCATCTAAAGAATAAGCATTGATACTATGCTATCGATTATATTCCAGTTCTATATATAGTATCGATAGTGAAAAATCCTCGATATCGACTGCTTGCATACCTACTGGCTTCAATTCTGAGTATTCTGGCCTTTACAAACGATTTATAAGACAAATTTCTTAAAGTTCTCTTCAAATTTGTTAATAAAAGCTGTATACAAATATTGTTACAAACTTTAAATGAGTTTGATCATAATAGTAGTTATAAAAGGCAATTATTGTCTAAAACTGAAATTGCCAAACATATTTATTTATGTAGTTCATTAGAGCGTGAAACTGGCCCAAAGCTGCATAAATTTATGAAATTAATTAACAGCAAACTGCATTTGGCACGCATCAGTTTGCTTTCAATTTGCAAATCAATGCAAAATGTTTGCCAGCAAATTAAATCAAAATGCGTCGCCAACATATATATACTGTAGTAGTATATACTATATAATCCTTGGCAGCTGGACGTGGGCGGCTTATCCTTGTTGGTGTGAACGTTGTCCTCATCCTGACTGAAATAAATACTCGGTCGCCAGACGTGCAATTGAGTTTTCTACATTCTACTTAGATCCTTTTAACAGCATACAGCCAAGGAATACTCTAGACTGGCGGCTGCTACTGTGTGTGTGTGTGTGTGTGTGTGGTGTGATTGTGTGTGTAATTGCATCATTAAACTGGCAACTGGCAATAGGCCAAGTGCCACACTTGACACGACTCTAACAGCGAACGGCAATGCAAACATTTTTTTATTTTTTATTTTTTTTTTTTAACAATTCTTGATAAATTGAAGTGCGAACTGTGAAGTGCGCGTTGAGATTTGTGATTTGTGATTTGTGACTTGTGATTTTTCTGATTTGCGATTTCTCATGGCGGGCGATAAATGAAAAATGTATCTTTAACTCGGAACATGGCAGGCAGGCCTTAAGTTTAGGCCAAGTGCATAAATATTTATTACGCATACGCATCGTGCAACAGAGAAATCTTTGAGTGCGTTTGCGTGTGCGTTTACATCTGTTTTCACCTTGAGTTTTCTGTTTTTGAAACGTGTTTGTGCATAACAGGTTTGCATTTTTCTTGTTTGCAATTGACAAAACTGCAAACTGCTGACTGCAAATTGAAATTGAAATTGAGACTGCAACCAACATTGGTGCACTAAACAAACAACAACTGAACAGGCACAACAGCTACGATAATAAATCGAACAAAAACCATACAAAAATCGAGTGCAGTGCAATGTCTACCCAAGTATCCAGCAATTTATTGGCCGGTAAGCAAAAAATATAGAGAAAAAATGCGAACAAAATGGAAATACAAAACACACCAAATACAAAATCACACAGATTTTGGTCGCACACAGTTAATTATAGCTACACATATCAATGTAGCTACAGATTTAGATGCATGCCACACAAAATAGCAAGCTATGATTGTACAAATTAAGACTAGCAGGATACCCTGTATCACATAGATATGTGTATAAAGCCAATTGATAGTCTCAATTATCGAAAAAATATATATTATTCACATAACTTCCATTGTGCTTATCAATATTGATTGATAAGATTGCGCTTATATCTTTAAGTTATTATCAATACTTTAGACTCTTCAAGTCTTAATTTAGAGAGTATTCCTGTCGCTGAATATTATTATTTTATATTAAAATGTTATCGAATAATAGATGCTAATTTGTGTAAAGCATCGATTTATTACTATTTTGATGAAGTATCGATTATTGTATCGAAATATTGTATCGAAGTACTGTATCGGAGTATTGTATCGAAGTATGAGTTGTTGATGCAACCCTGAAAATAAGAACAAAGCGAGCTGAAAAACAATTAAATAGGATAAATATTATATTCATTTACGTTAATTGCTGTAACAATCCCTCTCCTTCGAACTATGGACCATAGATTCATAAATATTATCTGTGTTTAGGGAAAAGGTATCGAAATTCTCAATCAGTGGCGGATCTAGATTTTCCTTCAGTTGGTGTTCACTTATCTTCTAAAGAATATTTTTTATATATAATGTGCAGTATTCTTTTATATATATTATCATATAGCAGATCAGTCGAAAGATTCAAGTTGCGAAGTTTCACTTGACAAAATTCTTCAAAAATTCTTTGCAAAAGCGCAGCTTAAAGTCCAAAAATTGTAAGAAAATAAAGAGATATCAGATTGGGCAGCTCATATCTGGGCCAGATGGTATAGGTGAAGCTACATCCCAAATTTACTCTGTCTAGCACTTATAGTCTCTGAGTTATGTGCACTCAGACTGACAGATGAAATAAATCGACTGTTGATGCGGATTAAGATTACCTTATAGGGTCTAAGATGTAGCTTAGCTGTATCTAACGCTCTGTTATGAATAGCTATATATCATTTATTAAGATTACAGGGTATAAACAGTAAAACAAACAGAGAAATGAATAATTACTGCAATTGGTTTAGTGGTTTACTTGAGCATCTGTTTGTCCTGACCTCTCAAGTGCTGCCATGATAAATTGCAAACATTTTGTTTGCGTATCCAGCCGAGCTAGTTGTTATTGTTGTGTTGTTGTTATTATTGATGTTGATATATCATTAAGGCTTTTGAAGTAGCCTATATACATACATACTACAAAGTGCACAGGGCAGTAAAAGTGCCATCTAGGCATAATTATAATGCATGCAGATGCAAAAGCTACACAGATACATCTCCAGCTAGTATTTGTATCTGTCAGCTTGTATGTGCTGAAATATATGAATATATATATATGTATAGACACTCATAACTCATTGCTTGATGTGTGGGCAGCTGGACACATTGGCACACCCCTCTTGACCTGGCCGTTTCCCCCGGCGATGTCTATATGCGCTTCATATTCATTTACAGCTGCTGCATTTTATTTCTATGCCATGCTCAATTTGCTGAGACAGTTGCAGCTAGCTGGATGGCAAAAAGCGTTTGGGGCTGACTGCTGACGCAAAGCATTCCCCAGCCAATGTTGGCCCCATCAAGATGACGATGATGATGATGATCATGATGATTATACGAGTCGAGCCCCATCCGGCAGCTGTCTACTCACGGGATCTTATCATCAACGTGCTCCTGACAGCTCTACCCACCCTTTGTCACTGTTTCGCAGCTTTTTAATTCAATTTATGTGTGCCGTAAAGCTGAACAGTGAACCACCTCTTACCGAGCACCTCTCCCCTCCCCCCGACACAACTGTGTATTTAAGCCAATGTGCGTAAACATGAAAGTCAACGGGACAGGACATTGTCCTCGATAAAGTCATGTTGCCTGGCAAATGAATTCCATTTTCATTAATTAGGCACATTCCACAAACCGTTTTGGAAGAAACAAACTTAAGAAACTTAATAAAAGTTCATAATTTGTAAAAAATTCCAAAATTTATGGCATTTATTTAATGATTATCTAATTAGAAGTCTGATTAATGCCGCACTTTATGTTCGTCATCTTTTAAAGCACAAAACTATATAATTAGAAGTACACAAACTTGAAAATACTGCTTTGAAAATTGAGTAAACTTAAAATAAAATTTATAAGCAACTGACCTAAAATAATGTTCGTTTCTACGCTATTAGAAGCATTTTTCTTAGAGCTTGAAACTTCAACTTCTTTTTAAGAAAAATTAAAAAAAAACAAAAAATTATATCTCAATTTGTTTCCTGAATTTCCAACTTCCCTCCTAATTTCGTCAAAACTAAACCGATTTTTACGCGTATTATCTTTTTCCATGATGTATGTCTCCTTAATTGATTTGGCATTTAAGATACATTCATTTGAGCAAAATAATTAATTTTCGATTTTTTAGTAGAATTCTATCTTACCTTCCTATTATAGTACAATAGTACAGTTTAGCCATAAAAAATCTGGAAAATTTGAAATCTCGAAATTTGCATATTAATCGATTCCGGACATCAAAATTAGTAGAAAACACTATTTGAAAACTTGTACTGAGGTCAAAATTCAAGCCAAAAATACAAAAAAAAATTGACTTGTAAAGTTCCTAAAGGTGCGGTCACACGATATGGCATTTTGCCACATATATGTAATATCCTTATCGAAATCAACCGTCAAATATGTTATATGGAAAAAGTAAGAATATATGTTAAATATTTTAATATATAAACTTATATGGCACGTTTCTACCATAGAAATCTTTGATTTGCTATATCGTGTGAGCAAGTATCTCAATCACAAAATTTATGCGGCAGCCTGCCATACCGTACTCCCTGCCCCATATGTGGCAAACTGCCATATCGTGTGACCGCGCCTTCCCTAAATGTTCCTCTTCGCTTGTAAACACCCATAACTTTGTCAAAACTAAACCGATTTGATGCGGAATATCTTTTTGTTCATTATTTGCACACCCAACTCATTCCTGAAAATTAAAATTTTTAGTTATTTTTAGAATTTTTTACCTTAGAAATATTGAAGAAACAAAATGTTATAGAAATAATCAAAATAACGAATGCTGAGTTTAAAATAGGTATAAAAAGGTATTTTAAAACGCATTCTGAGGAAGCTTTTGTAATTTTTCAGTTGAAATTAATGCTGAAAGTTCTACAAATTTTGACTTGTAAATTTCGCAACTGTACAGAAAATGTTTTTGTGGTCTTTCAACTCGCATAAAATTGTTAAAGTAAAAGCAATTTACATATGGATTGGCTCGCTTTGTACATGTTTCTTTCTTTCTAGAATAATTTGACATTCAAATTTGATTCAATTCTGGAAGTGAACTCGTTTGTGAATTTCTTTTAAAATTCTCCCTTTGAGGTTATAATGAATGTGCTGTTTTCTTGAAATCTCTTGCTGGAATTTCATGAATTTGTGTGGGTTATTAACTGTGAATTTGTTTGTATCTATTATATGATTACAGCGGAACCACCAATAGTACAAAGCACACGCCGCAAATCCGTATTCGCCGAGGCATACGATCCGGAGGCGGACGATGACGATGAGGGCGCCACTGCCATATTCCCCAAGACAGACGAGCAGCGGGCACGACTCGTCGAGTCTGTGAAGAATGTGCTGCTCTTCCGTTCGCTGGAGAAGGAACAGGTGTGTGCTTGGCTCATAAATCTATGCCCGACCATAACACACGCAAAAGCAAAGAGTTTATTCCGGTTTAGCTCAGTAAACCGCAAAACCGAATCACGTTGCTTTTGTGGTTCTCTCTCTGTGTGTGTGTGTGTGTGTGTGTGTGTGTTTGCCTGTACCTTATCCTGCTCCTAAATACTTACACACCTTGCTTGTTTTCGTTTTGGTTTCTATTTTTATCCACACAGATGAACCAAGTGCTGGATGCTATGTTCGAGCGGAAGGTGCAACCAGGCGATTTTATCATACGCCAGGGCGATGATGGCGATAACTTTTATGTTATTGAATCGTAAGTGTTCAGCTAGAACAATGCCAGCTAAATTGCGTATACGTCCTGTGGCTGGCGCCTGTAAATAGGCAGCGTTTATTTGCCGTCAAGCACACACGGCGTATGCGTTATTCATTTGCATTTCTTTCACATTTCTTGGATTATTTTCACAATTTGAACACTTAACAACTGCTCCACAGTGGCGTCTACAAAGTCTATATTAATGACAAACACATTAGCACCTACAATCACACCGGACTCTTTGGCGAATTAGCGCTGCTCTACAACATGCCCAGGTAAGCCAATATACATAAATATCAGCCAAGTATCTGTTTGGATAAATAGCCACAAGTACTTGATTCATTTCAATATGAAATGTGCTAATTTCTCAATTTCAATTTGACACTTCGAAATTGACAAGCAATTTGCATTAAAAGTGTAAAAGGGGAGGTAACAGAGCTATAACGAGTCGAAATAAGTTCCTTAAAGGGTATTACGCAGCTTGCTATAATTGAGAGAGGGTAACAACATTTTATTTAATTATCACATTTGTAGAATTAACTTATCAAGTGTGTACTATTAGGTCTCATATGTGAAGTCTTTTTGACTGGGTTATTAGCAGGTTTGACTCGGTTATCAAGTGGGAACACATTGATGGAATGTAGCATAATATTATACAAAAAATGATGGTGAATATAGTCATATTTGACAAACAGTTTGATAGATGAAAGCTGTGTACTAAGAAGCAGCAGCTATTCCTTACAAAAGTATGCAAAATCCACCCACTCAAAGTTATGCAAATATCCTAAATAATAAAGAAGCTTCCCAAAGCCTTAAGTACTTTAAATATTCCGAAATTTCTTAAATGATATATTGTTCACAAATTAACGTACCCTAACATCAAATGCAGCTGAAAGTGTACTACTATATAGATATGTATAGTATAGAGTTCTATATAGCTCTAAACTACACTATATAGGATACGTTTTAAAACCAACTCCAAACAATTTTCATATAAATCAATAATAACAGATGAACAGGCTGGGAAACATCTAAGGGGTCGTGCACATATTACGTAATCATGGTTGGGGGTGGGAGGTCAGCCAAAAGATTTCTCTGAATTACATGTGGGGGAGCCTCCTTGGCATATGATTATGTAATCTATCTAAGAGCCTTCCATTCACCAATTCTATTTTCAAATTTCGGAAGAAATTCATTTTGAATGATTACATAATCATAGGGGGATGACAGCCAAAAGATTTCTCTGAATTACATGGGGGGAGGGTCCGTGGCATATGCTTATGTAATCTATCTAAGAGCCTTCTTTCACCAAATCCGTTTTCCGATGAAATTTATTTTTGAATGATTACGTAATCATAGGGGAGAGGTAAGCCAAATGCTTACGCTTGATTAAATGGAGGGCGAGGGTCCTTGTCATATGATTATGTAATCTCTCTAAGAGCCTTCTTTCACCAATTCCGTTTTCCGATGAAATCTATTTTTGAATGATTACGTAATCATAGGGGAGAGGTCAGTCAAATGATTACGCTTGATTACGTGTGGGGGAGGGTATCAAAACAGGGCAAAAGCGTGATTACGTAATATTTGGACGACCCGTAAGAAGTACAAGTATAATTCACACCTCAGTTGATTGTTAATTGGTAATTATATTAATCGTTTTCTTTTTAGAGCGGCCACCGTACAGGCGGAAACAAATGGCCTCCTCTGGGCCATGGATCGTCAGACATTCCGACGCATTTTGCTCAAGTCGGCGTTCAAGAAGCGAAAAATGTACGAGGAGCTGCTGAACAGTGTGCCCATGCTGAAGGCCCTGCAGGTGAGCAGAGAATCCTTAAGCTCAAACCAATTGATGATAATATTTATAATATCCTCCCTCTCTCTGTAGAATTACGAACGCATGAATCTGGCCGATGCTTTGGTCTCCAAGACCTACGAGGATGGTGAGCAAATTATCAAACAGGGTGAGTTCAATTTAAGCTGTAATCAAAAGGGAAGCTGCTCATAGTTCTACTTTAAACAGGTGATGCCGCCGACGGCATGTACTTTATCGAGGAGGGCACTGTGTCCGTGCGCATGGACCAGGACGATACGGAAATTGAGATATCCAAGCTGGGCAAGGGCCAATACTTTGGCGAGTTGGCGCTGGTGACACATCGGCCACGTGCTGCTTCCGTCTACGCCACGGGAGGCGTTGTTAAGCTGGCATGTAAGTCAATCCCGTGCCGAACATTGAAAGCCTTTTAACGCTTATGGATCTGGCCTGAACTGACCTGACCTGAGCCGCGTTGGCCTGGCCCAAAACTTAGCCAGCACTTTTAATGCTTTTCTTTGTTTTTTTTTTCTGTTTTTCTGTATTTTGTTTATGCACTTACCCCGGGCGCTCATTTTCACTATTGTGTGTGTGTGTGTGTGTGTGTGTGTGTGTGGTGTGTGTGCCTTATGTTGTGTATACTCTGTGTGCTTTTTGTAGTTTTAGATGTTGTTTGCTTTGAGCGTCTGCTGGGCCGCTGCATTGATCTCCTGCAGCGCGGCATCTGCGACTATCGTTACCTCGAACTGGATTTACGCGCCTACTTCGACAGCCTGCAGGCTCTGTAGATACCTCGTAGTCTTGTAGACTTGTTGTAGCTTTAGTGGGGTGTGTACAACTATATGCCATGCAGCACCTGTGTGCACAATTGTTCAAAATATACTTAGTTTTACAAATGACAAGCACAACACAATCTTAAAACTCACATACTGTTTAAGCACAGGCTTCATTTGTTATTCTTCCCAAAACTACAAGTCTCCTGCTGTTCAGTTCTTGTCCAACATGTTTTTTCCATTTGCCTGTACGTACCACGAACTAGTTTTAAGTATAGATGTCTGATTTTATATATACTTACGCACTACTTAACATATGTTTAAATACACCGAATAAGTTTAACTATATTCCATAGCGTAGCTATATTAAACAAAAGTATACATAGTGCTTTTATATGCTTTAAATATAGCTGTACCTAAGTTGTTTACTACAGAGTTAAGAATTTTGTTTAAGATTGGTTTACAATACACGAATTTTGCAAGATCTTGAACACCTTTTTCATAAATTCTATAAACAGGAGCACATTTTTCATTTGCAATATTAAGAAATCATGTATTTTACTTTAAGCGCAGTCTATTTATATTATGATGCAACTGTCCTATAAACAATTAGCTTAAGTTTACTTATAAGGGCATTAGGCTTAACACAAGCTGGATTTTTGATTTTGTTCGCTTTGATTTGACAGTCATCAACTTCCTTAAGCTTAACCTAACTTAAATCATAATTAAAGCAGGGCTTACTTAAGGTTAGGAAGACCTCAAACAGTTTTTATTTTTATACCCTAGCAGAGGGTATTATAATTTTGTCCCGAAATGTGTAATGGACAGAAGGAGACGTTTCCGACCCAACAAAGTATATATATTCTGAATCAGCATGAATAGCCGAGTCCATATAACGATGTCCGTCTGTTTTCTATGCGAACTAGTCTCTTAGTTTTAAAGCTATTGTAATGAAACTTGGCACAGACCCATTTTTTTACTACAGGCACTACATATGTCGGAACTGGCCCGATCGGACCACTATAACATATAGCTGCCATAGGAGTGATCGGTCGGCAACTATGTTTTTGTATGAAAAACTTTTTTGTTTATAAAGGTATCCTTACCAAACTTACCCAAACCAAGTCTCTAGAGAGTTTATACAATCTGATTAAATTTGGTTAAAATCTGACTACTTTATCACATAGCTGCCATAGGATCGGGTGAAAAATGAGCTTTTGTATGAAAACTTTTTGTTTATACAAATATTACAACCAAACTAAGTGAGAGTTTTATTATACTTTATATAGGTTGCTATAATTTTATCAAAATCATACTACAAATACATATTTTTGTATAAACTTTAGTTTCTGCTAGGGTATATAGCTTCGGCACTCCGAGGATAGACGTCCTTTGTTGTTCTTGTTTGTTTAAGGAATGTTTGACTTAATCAACTGTGCACACACATGTTGTATTGTATGGTGTATATACCCCAATTGTTTTTTGTTGTTAAAGCTAAGCCCTAATTGAATTCCGTCCAGTCCTAGACACGGATGCCTTCGAGCGTATCCTGGGCTTCCTTACCGACGTTCTCAAGCGCAATATACTGATGTACGAGCAAATGTTCACCGAGATGGCCCGTCGCAATACAAATCTGTGAATAGTGTGAATAATGAATATGCCAGCCAGCTGAAAGTTGAAATATTATTATGATTATTATGCTAACTAGTTACGAGTGCTGTTCAATTTCAGTTTATTGAAATGCCATCAAATTTATTGTACCGCAAGTGACATGATTAAAAATTAGACAGTTTCCCCAAAAAAAAAAATAAATATCAATTTATATGCGGTCTTTTATTCAAAAATGCGAGCACAAACACATCAACAAAACACATACATACGCACACGAATATCACGTATACGCAACGTCGACGGGGTCATAATGAAAATCCCCACGCATCCCATCAAAAAATAAAAGTAAAGAAAGAATATATATATACATATATGTATATATTTGTGTATATTCGTTGCCATTCTGATTGGTAAGCGCAGCTCTATATAATATTTATGAGTCGAGGCGCCTGTGGTTGGTTGGGAAACGGGTTCAACATTTAATGGCAGTGCGAATTTTGTGGGTCATCGAATGGGTCCCGGAGCATGCATTATTAATCCACCCCAGTCATGTTTACTAATACATTTTATAATTACCTTATTATTTATTTAGCGTGCAAGTTGTTCAATTTAAGCTGCATGCTATTTGTTTATTTTTGTGTTCAGTCTGCAAGTGTATTTCTCATATATATATTAATTGATTTTATATAATCCCTTTGTTAGTCCTCGATGTGAGAGCATTTGAGCGTCTGCTTGGACCCTGCATGGACATCATGAAGCGCAATATTGACGACTATGAGTCGCAGCTGGTTAAGATATTTGGCAGCAAAAATAATATCACCGATACACGATAAAAAGTCTGAACAACAACAACAACAACAACAATTACAACAACCACAACAGCTGCTACAACAACCACAAACCAGGCTAATGGGTTTTAAGGACTCTTTGCAACCAAACGAAGGCATACATACAACAACAACAACAACAACAGGCCATGCACAACAAATACCAATACTAGCGCAAACCAAACACACACACTTACACGTACACACATTGGACCTATATAAAACTAAACTCTTGTTTTAATTATATTTTAAGCTGAGGCTGGATAATGAAATTCAAAAACAATGATAATGATAATACGTTAATGATAATATGATAATGAGATGTTGTTTCACAATCACACACACACACACACACAAACAAAAGATCTATTGTATGTATGTATTAGCAATTGTAATTTAATGTATTTAATTGAAAACAAAAAAGAAAGCAATTAACTCTCGCTAAAGCAAACAAATTGAGCAGCAAAAAAAAAAAAAAAGGATGCAGAAAATAATAAGTAAAAACAATTGTTTTTGTGTGTTATATTAGCTCAAAAGAAAATGTTAAGTGCATAGTTCATAGTCTTGTTTATATTTTTCTCCTATTTTTATTAATATTATTATTATTATTATAATACTAATTTGTTATCAATTGATTTATGCATAATTTAGCACAATATAGAAGCAAAAACTATACAGATTCGTTTGGCAGCTGGCATATTTTGATTGTCTAAGCTAAACAATCAACAAAACAAACAAGAAATCAAGCAAGCTTATAGTCTAATAATATTACAAATAAATCGATAAACAAAAACAAAAGTAAGAAATGATGAATCGCAAATTGCATATATCAGATAAGCGCAAATGAACACACATCAAGCAAAGAGTTTATATCTACAAATACAAATACAAATACTTATATAAAGTAAACTTACACATATGCATAAAACAAATCTAATTTATTTATAAAATAAAGTAAAACCAATCATTGTACTAGTCTATATGTAAAATTGCTGCTTGCAGTGTTTACAAAAAAACAAAACAAAAAAAAAAAACGATCATAAAACAAAAAAAAAACTAAAAAAAAACAAAAGCAGCTGGCAAAAATGTTTCAGCACTTAATTCAAAATAAAAACTTGGAACTTGTTTAAATAATATGAGACACGCTAATGAAATGTTATGGCCCACCCGTAAATTACTACCTATTATAGAAGAGATTATTGAAAAACCTTCCGTTTTTGGGTTTCCAGCGAGACAGAGTAACTTGCTCTTCCAAAATGTTTACAGCTCATCTTTGAAAAATACCATAACATTTTCGGCACCCAAACAACAAAACCACAAAAACGATCTCAATTTAAGCGATATGAAATTATACAATACAATATCATTATCCAAATAATTTCTATTTCAATTGGCTCTACAAGGAAAAGGCTAAAGGCACAATCAATATAATGTATATGTTGCATGGGATCAACTTAGAAAACTTTGAATACGAATATGAAATCTAGTGAGCAGAGCTGGTGCATAATGAAAGATTTGCAGATCTGCTCAGTTCTTCAATTGTATTGGTATTTGGTTATGGTTATGGTTTAAACGGGCTAGACGATTACTATATTGTAGTTAGAGCAAAGCAAAGTAAAACAAAGCAATATCAATGGCCTAGATGTGTACTTAGTAGAGTTTTATTTGCAATTTCAAATAGTTGCTATTTATGCGTTTGGCCCCCCTCTATTTTCTACTATAATCTAGCACATACATACGCGAAACAAACACGTACATGTATCTATATTTATACTATACTTACTTATAACTGAATGAGCTTAAATATGGTAAACCCAAACTCCAGTACTTTACTAAACGTTACTTTATTGTTTGTAAAATGCGTAACTAAAACAAATCGTAGACAGTTAATCAATAACAAACTGTGTGTAGTTATGTACAAGCATATAAACAATTTAAACTGGCATACCAACAGACGACAGGTGTTCACAAACATAATTATATAAACAAACATGAAACATAAAATGCAAATTTAAATTTAAACATTGTTAAACGTGACATAAAAATAAAAAAAGAAAACTAAGTAAAAATAATAATAAAATATGTTTAATCCTATATAATTGGTGTCTAGTCTATGTTCAAGACTTTAAAAAAACAAATTCTTGAAAAAAAAAAAAAACAAAAACATATTTGAAGAAAGCGTACATAAATATATCAAAATAAAAATAAAAATGAATATGATAGAATTATGAAGCGAACATATAAATTATATAAGCTGAAAGTGCTGGCCATTTTCTTCCAAAAAAAAAAACAAAAACAATACAACACACGCATACACACGCACACACCAACAGCCACACACGCACACACACACTAAAACCAACAAGCAAAGCTCAAAAGAAAAGCAAAATATGAATTAATGAATTTTCAAATGAAACGCGCTAAAGTAACAATTAAACCTATTTGTATTTTAACTGTTGTGTTGTAATTATGCATAAAGCGTATTTAATTATGTATGTGTAACAAATAAACAAAAACAAAACAAAAATAAATATGTATGTATGTATTTAATGAGCATATTTAAAGTGTAGACACTGCTAAAGAAACAAAAAGCAATTAAATTTCATTGGAACTTGCAATAGGCGTTAATAAATTAAGAAAAACAAAATTAATCAATTGAATTGCCGCAGATGCTGCTGATACTACTATAACTTCAATTTGTTTGCTTTTCATTTACCAATGCCAAAATATTTATTTCAAATTGTCAACACACATTGGCATGGACATCGTACATAGCTAAGTTATAGGAATGTGAAAACTACTACTATTCTCCAGATACGAGCAATGTGTCGCAAGACGGTGAAAAAGCAAACATGACGAATGAATACAAAAGTTTAAATAAAAGCGATAAAACACAAATCTCCCTTGCAGTTTTATTATTCTATTTGATTTCGATTTAGACAAACGCAATTCTCCGACTTTATAATTTTTATTCACTTAAAAACGTAGCTCCAAATACACTTATAATTTTACGTTGTTTAATATATGTATGTATTTATCTTTATATGTGTATGTGTATTGTTTATTATCATAATGTATATAGAACTCCGATATCGGTCGTTCAGCTCGAACCGATAATGCACGAATGATAAGTGATACTTAATTTTTTTTGGGGCGCCAATTATAATTACTATTTCTGATCCACAATTTAAATGGTATCATTAAGTATTTCTTTATGTTAGTTGTCTTATGAAGGTTTCTTTCTACTACTGCTGCTGCTGCTGCTGCTGGTGGTGGTGGTGGTGTTGTTGTTGTTGGTGTTAGTGGTGGTGGTGCTGCCTGCTGCTGCTCGTGGTTGGCCGCTTCTGCCTTCAGACTAAATGTGTAGTTTAAAATTGTTTGTTGCTCGGTTTGATTGATTTTAGGAGGAAAAAATTCATTTAAAAAATTGTTTTGTTGTCTTGTGTAAAACTAGAAATCTAACTGTAAAGATCATCATCGCCATTGTCACCTGGCGAGTTAACTGGCATATTGGTGCCAGACCCTGAGGTGTTGCCGGCGTTACCGGGGAATCTGCAAACAAAATTCGAATTAATATTCATACATTCGAAATGCTCTTATCGTTTTCCTCACCTGAAGTTCTGTCCAAAACCACGAGACTGTTGCAAGGTCTGAGCAAACATCTCGTATTTGCGAATGTCGTTGTCCGACACGGAGCGGCGAGCATATTTCATTGCCTCCTCAAAATGAGCACGTGTTATCTCCGGCACTGGATCATCCTCATCCATCTGCATAAATTAAACAAAAATAAATAAATAGGGTTTTAAAGTTGGTAGTGAGAGGGTTGAGCGGTCACTTACGTCCATGGCGGAGTTCTGATTCTCGGCACGATCCTTCTCGCGACGAATTTCAGCCTCAATGGCCTGGCGAATGGCCAGCTTGCAGGCGCGTTGACAGATCTCGGTCAAATCGGCGCCGGAGAAGCCCTGTGTCACCTTGGCAATGTATGTTAGATCGACCTCCTTGGCCAACGGAGATTTGCGCAAATTGGCCTTCAATATAGACTCACGGGACTTATCGTCGGGCAATGGAATATAAATGAGCTGATCCAAGCGGCCCGGACGCAAAATAGCCGGATCAATAATGTCGGGGCGATTTGTGGCGCCAATAATAAAGACATTCTTCTTGGCACCCATGCCGTCCATTTCGGTTAGAATCTGATTGATAACACGATCAGCAGCACCGCCAGCATCACCCACATTGCCACCACGAGCCTTGGCAATCGAGTCCAACTCGTCGAAGAAGAGCACGCACGGAGCAGCCGAGCGAGCCTTGTCAAAGATGTCGCGAACATTGGCCTCGGACTCACCGAACCACATGGTAAGCAGCTCGGGTCCCTTGACAGAAATGAAGTTCGCCTGACACTCGTTAGCAATGGCCTTAGCCAGCAGTGTCTTACCACAGCCGGGTGGGCCATAGAACAGCACGCCACGGCTGGGCTGCATGCCAAACTTGAGGAACTTGTCTGGATGCTCGACCGGATATTGTACGAGCTCCTGCAGCTCCTTCTTGACATTCTCCAGGCCGCCAATATCTGTCCAGGTGGTGTTTGGCACCTCCACAACCGTTTCACGCAGCGCCGACGGACTGGACTTGGTCATCGCATAGCGGAAGTTCTCCATGGTGACAGCCAGCGAGGCCAAAACCTCGGCATCAATCTTGTCATCCTCCAAATCAATCAGATCCATCTTCTCACGGATTTGTTGCAGTGCCGCTTCCGAGCAGAGCGAAGCCAAATCGGCGCCCACATGACCATGCGTCTCCGCGGCAATCTGCTCTAGATCAACATCTTCATGCAGCTTCATATTCTTGGTGTGTATCCGCAGTACCTCCAGACGGCCGGTGGCATCGGGTATACCAATATCGATTTCACGATCGAAGCGCCCAAAGCGACGCAGGGCCGGATCAATGGAATTGGGGCGATTGGTGGCCGCCATGACAATCAGATGCGAGCTCTTCTTCATGCCGTCCATCAACGTGAGCAACTGCGACACAATACGACGCTCCACCTCACCGTGGGTCTTGTCACGCTTTGGAGCAATTGCGTCAATCTCATCGATGAAAATAATGGCCGGCGAGTTCTTTTCGGCCTCTTCAAATGCCTTGCGCAAATTCGATTCGGATTCACCGGCCAGCTTGGACATGATCTCGGGTCCGTTGATCAAAAAGAAGAACGCGCCGGTCTCGTTAGCCACGGCACGTGCAATCAGCGTCTTTCCGGTACCGGGCGGCCCGTACATAAGTATGCCGCGTGGCGGCTTCACGCCAATCGCCTTGAATAGCGACGGATGACGCAGCGGTAGCTCAACCATCTCCTTGATCTGGGCCAACTGCTTGCGGCAGCCGCCAATGTCATCATAGCCAACAGCATTCAAGGACTCCTCCTCCTCCTGCAGCAAAACGTACAAAACACATTGACGTATGACGTTTAAACTTAGTTGGAACAGAGGACAGTGGGTGAAGTGACTATTCTACATGAGATACAGCTCGACTAGAAGATACCCGTACTCATGACGGACATGAACGGACAGACAGTCAGATCGACTCGAATGTTGATGATAATCAAACATATACATATGTATATACTTGTAGCTTAATATAAGCTCATTGTTTTGATTGATTCAGAGGATAACAGGTATGTAAATGTATGTAAAAAGAACACTAATATATAGAAATGGCTACAATTCACTTACCTCACGCTTGATGGGATCACCATCACAGAAGATAACCGTCTCGGGTGCCACAATGCAGTAGGGTTCGGGATCGGTGAGTACTACTTTGAACTCAATGGGCCGCATGGCAGCGCGCACAATGAAGTTATCGCCCATGTGAATGGGACGATAGGCCTCCAGGAAATAGGGCTTCAAATAGATCTCAAATAGATTGCCCGTAACGCCCTCAGTGGTGTCATCAATGGGCAAAATGCGCACACGCTTGCCGTACTTAACATCCGGGCAAGATTGCACCGACACGACATCCGACAGATGGACACAGAGATTGTTGCGTACAACACGGTTCATGCGGATCTTCTCATCCGGGCAGGTATCGTCTGACAGCACAATGCAGACGGTCTCCTTGCGACGCTTACCCTTCAGAATGACGGTGTCGCCACGGAAGAGCTGCAGCTCGTCCATTTTCGCCTAAAGCAGAGAAAGCACAACATCCACATAAGATTAGCAATCAAACGCGCCAAATAATCGATTGGTAAGGTGTAGGAATCGAATGCGCCGGGAAATCGTTTGCCGATTATTGATTACTGATAGGGTTAGCAATCAAATGCGACAAGTAATCGATTGTCGATTACCGATTGTTGACGTGGCCTTCACTGCCGACTTACCTGCGAAAGCGACACGACGGAATTATCGTCATTCTGAGCCTCCTCGACTATTAAACGGTTAGGACGATCCTTGCGCTTCAAAATTGCCGTTGCCAGGTCTTCACTGCTGAAACAAATACCAACGTTTAGCACTTATATCAAATAAACACTCGAAAAAAAAGGCAAATAGGTGAAGGATCAAGACGCAACGCGCACCGTTTCTCAGTGGAGTTTTGTGGCTTGGGGTGGCCCTTATTTTCTTTCTTTTTCAACTTGTCATCCTGCTCGTTTCGATAACCACGCACAATATCGGTTATATCGATATCCACCTGCATGGCGCCTTCTGCATCATAATTGTTATTGTTGGGATTGCCTCTGTTGTTGCTGTTGTCATTGTTGTTGTTGCCGGTGCGAGCGAGCTGCGAGCTACTGGCTTCATTCTCTTCATTGCTGCTCGCCATATTTGTTATTAACTGGGGCACTTCCCGTTTTTATTGTAATTTTTTAAACTAAAAACGAAAACACACCTTACAACGCCGCCGTTCGTAAACAGCAAACTTATACAGCTAAATCCTTGGCCTACTGATATACATAAAAAGATCTACAAACTGAATTGAGTGCGTGAGCAAGTCCCGTTCTAATTGTTCTTTTTGCTCAGTTGTTCTTTTTTCTTCGCCTGGCCCTTTTATGATACTCAGTTGTTTATTTTGTTCTTTTGGTTGTATTTACTGCACGCAGTGCCTTCATCTTGTTTACAAGACAGTCTAAGCAAGCAAACGTAGCAAATTGACTGAAAACTGGTGATTAGCAGAGTTGACTCACTCCAAAATTAAAAATATATAAAAAACAGGGGAACATGTTCAGTCAAGTGAGGCATGTTTAGTCCAGTCCTAGCTAGTATGTAATCGATTTGAAACTCATCCCTGTCTTAGAATCCTGGACAAACGCATAGACGGAAACAACAAAGAGCTGCAGAGCTGCAACAACAACAGCAAAAAACAGAATGGACAAATGGCGTTTTCTTTTCTCATTGTCTTGCCCCAGTTTTGCAGCGCACGAGTGCGCATAATTTATGCAGTTGAATGTAGTTACCAAATACATTCGCTACAGCCCAAACAGTTTGCCTAAGCCATTTTTAGATGCGCGCTATTGTACGCAGTTTTCAGTCAATTTTCTTATGTGGCCTTTGAGGTTTTTTTTCACATAGGGCCAATGACTGCGCGAAATTGAAGCTGTCTCAGCGGCAGTGAGTGTCGGCTTTCGTTTGCAGCTCGATTTTGTAACATATACACTTACCCTTTGGAATCAGCCATAGTAAACGATTTGTGGTGAAACTTTCGAACTTAAATATACAAATTGGCGCGTTTATACTGAATTTAATGCCTTTAAAATCGAGCACAACTTCTGTACAAAATCACAAATGATTTAGCTAAATGTCTGCACGGGCTGCCAACTGGACTGAAACAAACGTGTTGGCAGCTTGGCGGACGAAAAGTGCTGAGTTGTGTGATAATTAGGGTTGAGATTATGCTAGAAGACAATTCATCGATATATTCACAAATGGAACTCAACGATAAATATCAGCGCTGCCACCTTGTTGCGAATACATTAATGACGACAATATGGCGCAATTATTTGAGATTTAAATTTTTCGAAATAATAGTAGTTATATTTATTTGGTTCAAGGAAAAATTGTTTATTCCACGTTTGTGTAGAACGCTTGTATAAAGACATATATAAATACATATACATTTTTAAGTTTTACATTTATATTGAATACAAAATATGTTTTTGCTGTTTGACTTCTCGTGCAAAATTACACTGTTAAATACAAAAATTTGTTGAAAGGAAACAACGAGTAAATGCGCTATTGTGTCATTTGTTTTGAAGAACAATATTTCAATTCATTTCAATATTTTGTATCGATTTTTTTCGAGAGTGTTTCGGATTCAAACATTTAGCCAGCATGCACAGACTGAAACGAAGAAAAAAAGAGGTAAATCAAATTAAAGCGAAATAAAATACATATATAGAAAACGCAAATCAAAAAGCGAAAAATCATATATATGTACATCGTATATGTAATTGCCACATTTTAGAAGAGAGCTTCATAAAATGTTGCTACATTTGTCTACCAAGTCTTTTGATTGCCATTTGTTTTTATTTGTGGGGTTGCTGCAGCAGTTGCTGTGGCTTCTTCGCCTAGATAAACTCTGAATTTGAACGTACCCTGGCAATGTCCACGCCAGTAATGTTCTTAACCAGCTCCGGCACTTTGTTGACAATCTGCAAGACCTCGCCAGTCAGCTTAGCGGCACCGATATCGCCCTGGCCACTGGAAATCATGGTTATCTTTCTGGCCTGAGAAAGAGGCGCAGCCACCTCGGCAGCCACCTGCAAGCATAATACAGATATAAATGAATTAGACATTACTATATAGATTTCAAGCTAGAGCACACGCACCTTTGGCAGCGTATCCAAGAGCATCTCCACCATGGCGGCCTCACGATATTCACGCCAAGCTTCGGCCTTCATTGCCATCTGTTCTGCCTCAGCCTTAGCCTTGGCTGCAATAGCAAATGCTTCAGCTTCGCCTCGAATTTTGATCTGTAGGAGATTTTAGTTAGCAGTCCATCAATACAACTCGTATATATATATATTCCATTTACCGATTCAGCCTCAGCTTCAGCCTCCATGACGACGCGCAATTTGTTAGCCTCAGCAATCTTCTCAAGACGATACTTTTCAGCTTCAGCGGGGCAGCGCACGGTGGCATCCAGCTCCTTCTCGCGTCGCATAATTTCCTGCTCTTGCACCGCAATCTCCTGTGTGCGTTCGATGACCTTCACTTGCATCTGCTCCTCCTTGATGCGCTGCTTGGTCTTGGCAGCCTGCAGCTCGTAGGCCATATCAGCCTCTGCCTTTTTTGTTTGCACCTCCAGATCGTAGGCAGCCCGCTTCAGCTCAAAGTCGCGCTGAGCCTTGGCAATATCAGTGTCGTTCAGAAAACGAGCAGCCATCCGTTGCTCCTCGGCAATCGCCTCCTTAATATGGGCCTCGGCACGAGCCTCCGCCTCACCAATGCGAGCGTCGCGCTTCACCTCCGCCGTGCGCGCCATTCCCAACGATTTTAGATAGCCCTAAGAAGCGAGAAAAATAAAAGCCGTTGCGTTACAAAAAGAAGCCGCCATGTAATGGATCAAGTTGACTCCAGAACACGGACCAAGCCATACGCACCTTGGAGTCGCCCTGGTTAGTATAACCATGAGTCGATAAGTACATGCAAAAATACATAATATTTTAGTTAAACAAAACGCTATTTTCAACAAATCAATCATCATGATATAAGCCAGATCATACATATATTAAATTAGATTTCATTCTTTTGAGAAGCTCAAAAAACTTCAGTTGGTTGCCACTTCCGTCAAAATTCTATGGAAGTCCATTTCCTTAAATGTTCCGATTTCATTATTACCACTGTTAGCTACCGAATCCTTAATTCAAACCGCATATACTGTTTTCCAAAAAAATTATTTCGTATACAGCAATGAACCCTTCAACTTTTCCAATTACTTGAAATTTACATTCGGTCTACAATTACCAAAAACTCTACAATCTTTGATCATCATTGATATTCCGTTGCAAGGAAAAACTTAAAATATCATCAAAATTCAATCATTTTCAATGCGGACAGCTACTAATTTGATTCCGAATAATGCGATCGGAATGGGAAACGGTCCAATTTAAAAATATCCACACATGCCACACAAAATTTGCTGTCTATGACAGCTCATAGCATACAGCCTTCATTCAGTTCAATCAATAGAATAACCCACCTCCTCGTCACGTAAATCCTTAATGGTGTAGGATACAACGGTGATGCCCATATTGGCCAAATCGCTGGAGGCCACCTCAAAGACCTGCTTGCTGAACTTCTTGCGATCCTTGTAGATCTCCTCGACGGTCATGGAGCCCATTATGGCACGCTGATGTCCCTCCAATGTAACGAGCGCAATGTGATTGATTTCCGCCTCCGATTTACCCAGAAACTGTTCGCAGGCAGTCAGGAGCATATCCTCGTTCTGGCCCTGCACCTTGACCTGGGCAATGCCAGTAACTGAGATGGGTACGCCCTGGCTGGTGTACACGCAGGGGCTTTCCACTTGCAGCGTCATTGTGTTCAATGAAATACTATAATGGAACCGAAATTATCATGATGTCATACTTCAAGGTCGATTTAATTAATTACCGCTGTACTTGTTGAATGGATGGCCAGACAAAGGCGCGTCCGCCTGGCACCAGCAATGGCTTCATATAGCAACATCCTGGCAAAAAGAAAAAAGCAATTTTTGTTTACCAACAAATCAAATCAAAATAACAAAAAATACCGGTAACATTTTTAAATCTACATACACACACACATATTTAAAGGTATGCATGTGATTTGGCCGCAACGGCGTCCGTTTTGTGCGCACGCACGGCTTCGGACTCTTGCAATTTGCTTGTACATAAAAATCGATAAGCCCTGACGTCATTTGAGGGTGCTGCCCCCGCATCAATTTTTATTTACATTTTTACAAAACTATTTTCACAATATTTACCTGATACGACAAGTGCCTCGTTAGGGCCACAAGTCACAAAGCCCCAAGTCATACTTATAAACTTTAATTTCGAGTTCGTTTACGATTTGGTTATTGTTTTAGTTGCTTTCGTTAATTATTTATTGGACGCCTTTGTTATCAAGCCCGCATAAACTGTGACGCTTTTATTGAAATAGCTGAGATTCGCTAATTAAAAATAACCCACAAATGTATATGTTGCTATTTGGTATCGCACTTATGCTTTAAATAAATAATATCAAGCGTGACCGGTTCGTCGAGCGCACAAAAAGCAACTAAAACATTTATTGTGTGCGTATGCGCGGTTCGCACTAGAATTAACCCTTAAGTGAGGCTGTGTGCTCTCAAGCACACATGAGATTCTAATAAACGATTTGTTGTTCTTTTGTAGGTATGTATGTATGTATATTTATGAATTTTAATTCTATAAATATTACGTGAACTAGGTACAGTTGCAAATTTGGTTCTTAAATTTACTTAATTATGTATACTAGTATTTAAAATATTACAACTGATGGCATTTGTATTAATGGTCAAATTTGGTAAAAACTATGTAATAGAATTGCACTGAATTGAGGACAAAACAATGTGTATATGTAACTAAAAATACGATCCTAAAATATTAGTAAAATTTCTAATTAAATCTTAATGAAACAGTCCTTAGGATGAACTTGATTTTGATTGCCACATTAATGACCCGAAGAGGAGCTATCTGTGAAGTATGGATGCTGCATGGCAGCTTCCGCACTAATTCTCTGATTCGGACGGCACACGAGTAGTTTTTGCAGTAAATCACGGCCCTTAGAATTCAGTCTTGGTACAAGTTGACTCCACGACGTAATTGGTGGAAACGCTATAGTGTTAAAAAGTATTTAGATATCAATATATTCATGTTAAATACGATAAATAGCTAACAATAATAACAATAGAGGTGGAGTACCATCGATAATACCGCGCCGCTATAGCTACCTTAGTGATAGTTTAAACAATCGATGTTATCGATAACAGCGAAGTATTGCAATCGATGCTATTCCATTTCTAAATGATACATACATGGAAGCGCAACGTAGTCGGAAAGATGCGAGACACCGGGCCAAGATTCTTCCGTTGGTGTGCCCAGCACGCGGAATATTTTCAGCAATTGGTCGAGTACATCAGAGCCCGGGAAAAGTGGACGGCCGGCATCGGCTAATTCGGCCAATATGCAGCCCGCTGACCACATATCGATGCTAGTCGTGTACAGCTTGGCGCCAAAGAGCACATCCGGTGGACGGTACCACAGTGTTACCACCTCGGCGGAGTAGCATTTGACAGGTATACCAAAGGCGCGGGCCAGACCAAAATCGGCCAGTTTTAGTTCGCCATTCTTATTGATGAGCAAGTTTTGCGGCTTCAAATCACGATGCAGAACGTTGTGGCTAAAATGTATAAGTATTAACTAAATTTAACTGCGTTTGCGATCGCATGAGACACCCACCTGTGACAAAAGGCCAGACCGCGCAACAGTTGCAACATAAAACTTCTACACACTGTCATATCGATTTCTCCATTTAAACTGTCAAAGTACTTTTTGAGGTCCTGATCGCAGTGCTCGAATACCAGTGTCAATTTTTTATCGGAGTGCAACACATCGCAGAGCCTAACTATATTTTTATGCTTCAATTCCTATGGAAATGTGACGTTTAGCTTTTGAGAAAACCACTAGTGCAAACATCTCCGTACAAACCTTCAGTAGGCATATTTCTCTTAGCGCCGAACTAGGCACACCTTCGTCGTCTTCATCCAAACGGACTCTTTTCAGTGCTACGATTTCCATAGTGTCTCGATTGCGGCCTTTGAACACAGTACCGTAAGTGCCCTCGCCAATCTTTTCCATTTTGTCATATTTTTGCATGTTTATAAAATATTCGTTTCGCGATTACCTGAAAAACTGTGCGTGTTGCCGGACCGTCATTAATCAGCTGTTTACAGTCTCTTTGAGCAATAACGCGTCGCGTGAAGTTGGCGGTGAACGCAAATTATTTCCGATTGCCATTTATTGGCCGATAAATTAATGAAATTCCACACGGCTCATATTTGTTGATATTTTTTAAATGAAAATTAGACAGCTTTAAATACATTGATATTTGCTTTCTCTTTCTTATCTAGTACAATATGGAGGCCCTGAACGACGATACTCTTATATGCATACTAAGCTATTTGGATCTAAATTCCCAGCAAATCATGATGAGTTTGCATCCACGCTTTTATCATTTAATGTCCACTGTCTGGTGTTCTCAGTACAAAACTGTTAATCTGTCACTATATGAGGCCCAATTTTCTACCGAGCACTTGGATTATTTCTTTCAAAGCATTCAAAAAACTGTGCAAGTGCTATATCTCAGAATGATGTCATTGCCACAGTTCAAAGCTCTCATCGCTAACGTTTATCCAAAAGTGCATGATTTTCGCTTTGCAACGATTGAAAGGAATAAGCTGACCGATGTAGATGTACCACATATTGTCAGGAGCTTTCCGAATATAAGGACGTTCAGTCCCCAGGGAGGTTTCTCGGGAAATTACTTTGCTGACTTCCCGCTATTGGAACGACTTAACCTCTCATATTGCAGGTGGTTTGTAGTAACAAATCTAGCAAAAATCATGCAAACACATCAGCTTAAAGAAATAAAGCTGTGCTTATTTGACCGAAGAATAATCGAATGGACTCAAGTTAGTCTGCCTGGTGAATATATGACCAATTTAGAAGCAATCAAAGTTGATACTGACGAGCTAGTCTTGTTTAAGGAGCACTTACCAAACCTTAAACATTTAAAAGAGTTAACCGTTTGTGGGCGTTGGAATATGGAAACATTTTATGAACTTTGTCAAGAATTTGGTAGCTCAACTCATCGTAAACACCTAAACATTGTGGAGACGTGTAACTCCACAGATGTATTATATAAAGTAATTGATGCTAAACTTCACGTGGATGCGCTTAAGATCGTTACGGATAATAATTTGTTGGACAGGGGCAACTTTACTTTTGAAAACTTTAAAAACATTAATCAACTGTATTTTAAAAGCTGCTGCATTAAGGAACGGATCAATCTGGACAACTTGCTGCGCAACATTGCAAACGTAGAACTCGTAAGCTTTGAACAGTGTTTATTTTCTTTCGATAATTACCAGTTCGAAGCATCAGGAATTACCGAATATCGTGTCAAGACACTGCATGTAAATCTGCATGAAAATACATGCGCAGAAACAGTAAGTATCGATTCCCTATATCCCACTATTAACTCCGAAATCTGTCAGGAAGCGGAATATTATTATTCTCCTTACTTTTACCCATCGAATTGTTATAATTTTCCAGCTTTTTTAGTTGATAATTGATACAAGTGTTTTATTTACAGCAACAGCCGTGGGATTGGAGCACCAGGGGAACTGAAAATACATCCTTACTTAAATTCATAGAGGGGAGAAACTTCCAATATACGTACGAGCATATATACATGACTTTTAAATAATTATTAAAGATTACAGAACACGTTGTTAAAAAAGTCAAAATCAAATAAAAATTCTCTATACGATATCATTTTGTTACTTAGCAACTTTAACTTTTCTGCTTAAATTGCTTCAAAACTTAACGGCACGTAACATTGCGCCGCGTATGTAAATAAATTGTGCGATAACAGTGCGTTAACAGGTTCATGTGTGCGCCAATAGTTCGCTAACTGGTTCTTGGTTCCCGTAAATGCTCATTGCGAACCAAACGCATTCGCTATAAATTAATTCGGTATAAAATAGATAAAATCAAATAAAAATTAATAGTTCTGTGCATTAAAGTTAATACGCACGTTAAGTTCTAATAGCAAAAAGACTTGGGTGAGTTCCTGAAGCTGCGCAAAGTGAATGAAAGTTGAAATTTTATGCGCATTTCGACACCTTTGTCAACGCTTATTTGCGCAAAATAATAAGTTGAGTTGTTGTTGTTGTTGGTAGCCAGCACAAACACATACAAGTCGGCTCGCTTGGCGGAGGCAGAGACAGTGGAAAACGCAAACAACAACAACAATAACAGCAACAACCAGAACAAAAACAGAAACAACATTTGCGCCAGCGATCACAAAAAATGGCTAATACTAATATGATTAGCAGTAATCACAACAGTAACAGCAACAGCACCGCCTACACTTACAACAATTACAACAGTGTTAGTGCGGACAGCGGCAACAGCAGTGGCAGCAACGGCGGCGTTGGAATCGGCGCTGGCAGCGAGGTGCAAACGCTGCGTGAAGTTTGTAATATGCTCAACACGGGCGTCACAACCAATTATATGATACCAACAGGTGGTTGTGCCTACGATCACATTATTGGCATGATGCGCGGCCTTAACCTGCAGGACGATGGCATTATCCTGAACAACAAAATAAAGGCCATCGAAGCCGATTTCTGCAACATTGTGCGCGACGAATCGATGCTATGGTATGTACATATATACACATATCTGTGTTGTATTTCTCTAGTATGTGTGCATGGCGTCGTCCATTGATGATTAATACATATGTATGTATGTATGTTTTCATATGCATAGTATACTTTTTATGTACATTTCTTTCCGTTAACATACGTACATAGTCTGTCACAGCAAGTAAGTATTTAAATTCACAAACGCTTTTAAACGATGTTGCAATTTACACTATTTACATATGTAAATCATATTGCAGAGCAAAATCAAAATTTTAGAATTGCCAGCAGTGTTGACTAAACATGTTCACAATAACAAGTTCGCTTCCATTTAGTTCTTAAATGAAACAACTAACTCATTTGAGCATGAGCTAGACGTTCCAGTTCAGTTGGCTGATTTTTTCATTTGGAAACTTGTTTACTCAAATGGCTCACTAGAAACATGTTCATTTGGTGATCTTTTGCTTAGCGTTTGTTTTTTATTTGTAAGTATGTAGTCTATTACAAATAGAGAGGTATTTGGCTCTTACGTGAACGTAATGAATCATAACAGAAATATAACTGACTAGAAAACTAACAACATATCAATAAAAGAAACATGTTTACTTACCTCAGTTCAGTGGTTCATTCTCTCTCATCAAAACCACAACACTAATAGTAGATAGAGAGAGCCCAAGAGCGTAATTTTCCCGCCAGTTGGATAAGAAATAGAATGATGCACGTTTTCTTATAGCTACACGCAAAGCATACCTACGAAATATATGTATGTATGTATGTACGTACATACATATGTACATTTTATCATTTGTTTTATTTAAGCATTGCAAACAAAAGTTTATGCGGCTTATCAACCATGTTCGCATTTTCCTATTTGTGCCCACAGTAGTAATTAGTTCATTTAAATGCAATTTTTGCTTAGTAACAATATTTCTATAGCATTTCCGCAGAAGTTTGTCTTTCGTATAAAATAAATAGTTTCATTTAATTTAATGCGGCCCATTCACGGCGACAATAATCGCTCACAGTGTGTGCAAATTCGCCAGGGCCGCTGATCGTTTAACGAATCTGCGCGAATACGCCAGTTAATAAACAAAATGTTATAAGATACACCAGCCATAACTTTGTATATACAAAGATACATACATATGTATATATACATATATATATGTATGTCGTTCAATAGCAAAAGAATCGAATAGAAGTTAATCAATACGTATGGCTATTTTCTATAACATAGCAAAAGATTTGAGTAGATATTAATCAATACGCATGCCTATTTTCTATAACATTCAATTATGCTCTTTAGCAGCGGTTCCCTACCTTTTTTGGCCCCAATCCTGTATGGGGGCTTAAACTTTTTCCACGACCTACCTAAAAAAAAATTACAGAACGTGCCCATTTCGAGCGATAATCTTATCCTATCCTGCCCTTATGCCATTGTCCTTAACTGCGTTGCCCATCTTGTAGTATTACCCATACTGTGGAAAATGGGTAGTATATAGGTAACTCAGCTCCTTTACCTTTACCACATCAGGGGTGGAGAAATTCAGAAATTTAATATCACTGTTATATAATTTTTCAAAAGTGTCGAAACTATATTATACACAATTCCCATTTAATTATTTGCAGCGAATCTATGGAGTACATGAACAACAAAGCATTAATTGACGCTGAAACAGCTTTAAAATTTGCCCTATTGTTTTCCTCCCGCAACTTTGACGCCCTGGCCATGAAGGAGACAAAAGTGCGTAGCGCCATGCTTAAAATCCTAGAGACGAACTTCATCAATGCGGATGCGTACCGTCAGCATGACAAGAATCGTTTGTACAACTCGATAACGCTGCTGGGCGAGTACTATCATCGTGTGCGTCTGGCGGATAATGCGCCCATAACCATTTTGGGAGATTCTCTGCTAAATTTGCTAACGCGCGAGGTCAATGACATCTCGGTGGTGATGAGTACGCGTCTGGCGCGCCTGGTGCTGTCACAGATTACGCTCAATGGGGAAATAATGCGAACGCGCCACAAGTCGGAGATTGATCAGCTGCTGTACCATGTTAGGCGTCATCTGATCATGCAGCCGGCGCTGACGGCCAAAGTGAAAGCGATGCTCTTGATGGTGCTCGATTTGTTCTACAGCCATTTCAAGCATGTGGGCCACGAGCTAGAGGCCATGTACACAGACTATTTGGTTGTCGATGACGATGAGGATGATACTGTCAATAACAACAATGGTGCGGAAACACAGCCACAGGCAGATGCGTACAGCGACGAGGAGAACGGCAGCAGTGCCAACACGTCAGCACAGGAGGCGCCAAAGAAATGGAGCGAACAGGTCTGCGAGGATTCTCTCTGTGACATTGGCTATGGCGAGGCGGCCGGAAATGCTGACGAGCAGCAACAGTACAGCGATAACGCTGGCAGTACCTATCAGAGCTACGATTCGTCCAGCGCCGGACGGCAGGCCAGACGTGGCTATCAGCCGCGCCATGTGCCGCGCCCCCTGAAGCAAGCGCACTCACAGCCAGCCCAAGCCGAGTAAGTAGTCCTTAGAGATGTAGATTGTGTTCCAAAGGCTTCAACTCTTGCAGAAAGTAGTTTAATTATGTCACGAAATCTTTGACGTATTGAAAGTAACCTTTTCGACCCCATAAATAATATGTATGTCAAGAAAACAGTGGAGCTTAAGTCTCAAAAGGCATATTGATTGAACTTTACTTAACTGTTTCTTGTTCCCATTTCCAAAGAGATATTCAAGATCTCTCAATCAAACTCCCTAATTGCAATTTATATTCTACTTTATATAGTGTGGTCAACAACAACCATAGGAACAATTGAATAACTTTTCTGCAATGGGTTTTAATATCTTCGGCAACCCGAAGATAGCTATTTCTTCTTTTTTTCAACTAAATTTATTTTTTTAGCAGCATCAGCTCCGATCAGTATCCATCCATGGCCAGCAGCGAGGATCGCGACGAGTCCAAGCCGCTACCCAGCTGGCGCAAAACCCGCTTCAATCGCGCTAACGATGCCGATCAATCCAATGGACGCTCACGGCACGATCAGCAGCGTCGCTACAGCGTCAGTTGCGACGATGATCATCATAGTGTGCGTAGCGAGGGAGGCGCTAATTTGCGTTTGTACAGCATACACGATCGCAGGAAGCACTCGCAGGAGCGCTATGAGCGCAATCTTGGCGGCGGCAGCAACTACAACAACATTGTTAACTCGAATTGGGACCAGCGTGATGATCGCAGCGAGCGCTCCTATATAAGCAACTATGAGCGTGGCAATAGCTACAAGCGCGGCGGTCGTTACAACAATCACAATCGCAACACGTACGACAAGCCGCCGCGCTTTCAGAAGCAACAACAGCAGCAACATCAACAAAATCAGCAGGCCAAGGATCATCAGAAGATACACAGCGAAACGTGGCGTCGATCAAACACGGCCATTAACAATGCATATCAGGATGAGAATTGCGCATATAACTCCAATGGGCCCGAGTCGAACAGTCGCAGTTCATCGCGAGCACGCACGCTACCACGTCCACCAAAATCCCAAATGGACGACGGCACCGGCAGAAAGTCCAACTCGTATCGCTATAGCCAGAGTCCGACACGTGGTGGTGCGGCTGCCGCTGCTGGCGCTGGACCGCGCAATTTTCCTCGTTACAGCAGTCAGAGCAGCCTGGCCAGTGAAGCGTCCAGCACTTTTGATCGCCGTCAGCCGCCGCCACACCACCACCAACATCAGCAGCAGCCACATCAACCGCAGCGACATCGCAACTTCACACGCCGCTCACAGCCTAACATACATCAGCCACAGGAGGGGCAGCAGCCACAGCATGCACAACAGCAACACCCACAGCAGAAGCCTGACAACTGGCACGAGGCGGCTGGCAAGGATGAGAGCAGCGAGCTGGTGCGCAATGCACAGCAGACCACAAAATACATGAACTACCTGTCCGCGCAGAAATGAGATAGACGATCCCGCTGCAAAAGGGCTAATCGCAGCACCAAATGGAAATAATGGAGTAATAAGCACGAGTACGATTTTGTTAAGTAATTGTAATTTATAGCTGAAAGTCTGCTACGCGAATTTTGATCCAATTTGCTCTTTACTTAAAAACAAAACAAAAATTTGTCATTTATTCTTGCTGTATTAGAGTTTTTGAACCGTTGTCAATTTTTCTGAATATTAAGTATAATTTGAATTGTTAGTTATTAATTTGTACCGTTTGTTTAATATGTTGTTTACTGTATAACTGCGTAGAGACTGTTTCTAATCTACAATTGAGCTCAAATGTTGAATTTAACTCGTGGCCATTTACATCTAATCTCCATGCCAGCCTCAAATGAAATACAATACAAACTAATCACAAATAATGACAGGCTCAAGTAACAGCAAACATATACATAGTAAATCGGAACATACATATATGCTATCCATAAAGAAATTGTAAATACATATATATTGTAGTCAATACAGATTGATCGGCATGCATACACACACACACACACACCACAATTATACACACACATAGGTACATACATACATAAATATACACCACGCATGTTTTATACATTTTTTGTTAGAAACTAAGTACAAAAAGTCATGAAAAAGAGAAAAGAAAAATCCTATTTCTATTATAATTGTATGAATAAAATGATGTTGTTTAAATGTTACATGCACGTTGCGCACGTTGTATTTTTAGCTAAATATATCTAAATGTCCTGTTACAATTCAGATCCAGAAGATTTATTAAGCGAATTATATATACATGCATACCTTTAAAAAGTTATTACAAATAATTTATAATCGCATTGTTAATGTGACAATTTGTTGAAACAACAAAGACCCAGAAAGAGAAGTGAAGTAACAACATTGAAATACAAAATAAATACATAGTTTAATCAGATACATATACGTATTTTAAGCATAACATGCGTTTAAATTATAGTTATATATATGCATACATATACATATACAAATATATAGTCTAACACTAACAATTTTAATAAAAATATTTCCAAGACTTTGATTTGATATTTGACATATATTTGAAGCCATTATGTTTTTTGAAACAGCGCTAAATATTTTTTAAATAATGACTGTTGAGATTAAGAACAGGCGCGGGAAGGGAATACTACGGATACCACAATTACTCCCTGGTTTTTAAAATATCTATATTTTGAATGTAAATTGGTCCGTAGGGGTATTCTTTGGATAACAATTTTGGACAGGATTCGGGAGGAGGCGGTAAGGATCGGGACGTGCGAAAGGGAAACAATTTTGTTTTTGGTAGTGCGGCCTATCTTCAATTGAGATTACAAAGTGCCAATGAAAGTCAACATTGTTTAACGCTCGGCCTGATCTCTGGGTGTTATTACCAAGACCTCATAACTGGGAGAGTTGCGCTCCTCGCGATCGTAGGGAAAATATAATACTTTATGAGATGGATGCACTTTTCCCAGGATCGTTAGGCCCTCGTAGACTGCACGGCCGGTGTACAAAGGCTCGCTTAACTCCGAATAACCGGATTTAAGGGCGTTCAGCGGAATATAACCATCTTCTGCTGGCACCCATTTGATATCACAGTCCATCAGTACCAACAGCTCCACTTCCGTGTTGAGGCGGTGAGCACTGCAATTCCAAGGTGTGTAGACGACTTTCTTCTGTGGCACGTAGTTGGCGGGCAGCAGATCATCATGATGATAGACACGAGCCACATACGTATCGAATCCCTCGTGGTCAGTGCCACATTGAACGGCACCTATGGGTTCAATAGAACCAGAGGGATCTTCCAAATCAATCGGCACCCACTGGATTTGGGGACGTTCCAACTCATCGAGCTCTGTACGTTCAGCGAAATTGAGGTATATGCGGTGCACATGCTGACGGTGACAGGCGGCACGACACTCTGGACAGCTGCGCGAACGGCTGAGCCAGCGGATTAGACACTCCTTGTGAAAAATATGGCCACAAATTGCAGTGGAAAATATGTTGTCATCCGGCTTAAAAAATACGTTACAAATGCCGCACAAGATGTTGAGGGATTGGGTTGGTGCTGATTGTGCTCCCGCTTCCGCTTCCATGTTGTTGATGCTCCTATTTTATTGAACTACGGCCTTTACTTATCTGTTTGCTCTGATTAGTATTTCATCACAAAAGAAAGCAATAGATATTAGTCCCGATAGTTGGTGTTTATTTTTATTGACTAAGTGCAGTTTCTGAATTAATCGATATATCGATTATAATGCAGCCGTCGCCTATCGCAGACCATAAGCCATCAGGCCTGGTCCACAATTATTTATAAAATATGACGAATTGAATTCATTTTTTTTCTTATGGGATTTTCTACAGGAAATATGTGTCATATTTCCAAAATCAAAAATATGATTAAATGTGAAAATATGATGTCGTGGAAACAGGCTATTAGCTTGTCTGGTTGGCGTTGTCGTTAAATTACTGTTATGCTTCAAATATACGTTATAGTTGTTTTCCTTGATATTATACCCAGTTAGCAGCTGTTAAATGAAAATTTAACCTTCTATCGCGGTTGTCAGAAACATACATGCATACCTTTAAAAAGTTATTACAAATAATTTATAATCGCATTGTTAATGTGACAATTTGTTGAAACAACAAAGACCCAGAAAGAGAAGTGAAGTAACAACATTAAAATACAAAATAAATACATAGTTTTAATCAGATACATATACGTATTTTAAGCATAATATGCGTTTAAATTATAGTTAATATATATATATGCATACATATACATATACAAATATATGGTCTAACACTAACAATTTTAATAAAAATATATTCAAGACTTTGATTTGATATTTGACATATATTTGAAGCCATTATGTTTTTTGAAACAGCGCTAAATATTTTTTAAATAATGACTGTTGAGATTAAGAACAGGCGCGGGAAGGGAATACTACGGATACCACAATTACTCCCTGGTTTTTAATATATCTATATTTTGAATGTAAATTGGTCCGTAGGGGTATTCTTTGGATAACAATTTTGGACAGGATTCGGGAGGAGGCGGTAAGGATCGGGACGTGCGAAAGGGAAACAATTTTGTTTTTGGTAGTGCGGCCTATCTTCAATTGAGATTACAAAGTGCCTATGAAAGTCAACATTGTTTAACGCTCGGCCTGATCTCTGGGTGTTATTACCAAGACCTCATAACTGGGAGAGTTGCGCTCCTCGCGATCGTAGGGAAAATATAATACTTTATGAGATGGATGCACTTTTCCCAGGATCGTTAGGCCCTCGTAGACTGCACGGCCGGTGTACAAAGGCTCGCTTAACTCCGAATAACCGGATTTAAGGGCGTTCAGCGGAATATAACCATCTTCTGCTCGTACCCATTTGATATCACAGTCCATCAGTACCAACAGCTCCACTTCCGTGTTGAGACGGTGCGCCCTGCAATTCCAAGGTGTGTAGACGACTTTCTTCTGTGGCACGCAGTTGGCGGGCAGCAGATCATCATGATGATAGACACGAGCCACATACGTATCGAATCCCTCGTGGTCAGTGCCACATTGAACGGCACCTATGGGTTCAATAGAACCAGAGGGATCTTCCAAATCAATCGGCACCCACTGGATTTGGGGACGTTCCAACTCATCGAGCTCTGTACGTTCAGCGAAATTGAGGTATATGCGGTGCACATGCTGACGGTCACAGGCGGCACGACACTCTGGACAGTTGGGCGAACGGCTGAGCCAGCGGATTAGACACTCCTTGTGAAAAATATGGCCACAAATTGCAGTGGAAATTATGTTGTCATCCGGCTTAAAAAAACCGTTACAAATGCTGCAAAAGATGTTGAGGGATTGGGTTGGTGCTGATTGTGCTCCCGCTTCCGCTTCCATGTTGTTGATGCTCCTATTTTATTGAACTACGGCCTTTACTTATCTTTTTGCTCTGATTAGTATTTCATCACAAAAGAAAGCAATAGATATTATTTTTATTTTATTTTTTTTTTTTTTTGTTTTAAGTTACTTTATGCCCGTAGGTATAAAGAATTATTCGGCCGACCACGTATAAACGAGGAAAACGCCACCTCCAATTTGGCTGGGTTGATCCAGTGTGATGAGATGATAGGACTGTTTCAATGTTTTAATATGTGAGTGAGTGATATATTAAGTTATAGGTGAACATCAATTTCTTTTAGGAAGATGGTTATGTTTGTGAGTGCACAGATGTTTTCGTCTTGATAGTATCGATAGAAGTTATCGTATTTGGCTAGTGTTGGGTAATTTTGTCTAGTCGCTGAATACTTATCGCATTTAAAAATAATGTGGGAAGCATCTTCCAAGGCGTTACAATTATCACAAATGTTATTGTTAATCACATTCAGCTTGGCTAGGGTGGCTTTGTCAAAAGCATGCCCAGTGAGCAGTCTGTTAATTTGCTTAATATCTAAGGCTTTCATTTTACAGTTCTTCTGTTGGAACCAAGGCACTTTGGTGATGGCTGGAAAAAGTTCACAATAGCCGCTGTTTCTGCTGGTCGTAAAGCTCCAAAAGTCAGTCTCCCATTGCGAGAGAACAATAGATATTAGTCCCGATAGTTGGTGTTTATTTTTATTGACTAAAGCCCCGGACACACTGTGCACTTTTTTGGTATATTTCATTGTATAGTTCAATACGGATAGTGTGAACGCTTCGTATATCGTCGTATATCGAAATGTTTTGAATACTGTATAGTGTAAACCGTATATAAGCCAAACATGTGTGAATGGCAATTTTTTGGTATACTGAGACGTAAAGAACTTTACCAACAGAAATGGATATTTCTATACCTATACGTGCAGTGTTTGACTTGGCAGAATCACATTGGCGCTTGAATGTAAACATTGGTTTTAGCATTTTGTGGTATGCTTTTTTGAATTGGCTCAATGGAATTGTGAGGAGAAGCATAAATTGCTGGAATTAGTTTTGGAGAGACCGCCAACTTTTGATATGACATTAAAAGAATATAAAGACCGTGATGTTAGGTATAAATTATTTGATGAAATTTCTAAGAATTTTGACGATTCTGCGAAAACTTCATCTTCATCTTCAAGTTGCAATTCCCTAACTAAATTTTCCGTCACACCTTTAACAGACCGCCTTAAAATCCATGGCTTTGTCCATACTTTACGATTTTTCCGTTTTTTTATCTTGCGTTTCAATGCTACTGCAAGAATTGTAGTAGCTGCTAACTCTACCTTCTCGGAATCGTAAGATGAATCGGAATCGTTTTCCATTTCAACAATTATGAGTTTATTAAATTTTTACAAAAATTGACAAATTGTGTGCACATACGTATTTCCACATGTGTTGTACAATAAAGAATATACGATGTACAGTGTGAACAGCCATTTTAAACTCCGTGTACAACTCTACCGTAAATCGCTATGCGTATACAACTATACGGGAAAATATACTCATAGTGTGAACACGATCAGTATATTTGCTATACGTATAGCGATATACGGTATATAAACGCTCCACAGTGTGTCCGGGGCTTAAGAGCTGTTTCTGAATTAATCGATATATCGATTATAATGCAGCCGTCGCCTATCGCAGACCATAAGCCATCAGCCCTGGTCCACAATTATTTAGCTTGTCTGGTTGGCGTTGTCGTTAAATTACTGTTATGCTTCAAATATACGTTATAGTTGTTTTCCTTGATATTATACCCAGTTAGCAGCTGTTAAATGAAAATTTAACCTTCTATCGCGGTTGTCAGAAACTCTGCACCATTTATAAATACAATTATACTTGCATAGTACGCAATTCATAGCTTACAAATTGATGCAAACACATTGATTACAAATTAAATTCATATTCTAGAGAGATAGGTATTTAAGACAAAACTAGCCGTAATTAAATTACTTAACATTAATAATTTCAATAAAAATATTGTCCAGAAGTGTTGAGATTGCAGATTGGCAGAGGCCGGAAATCACGGTGGTTCCAAACTAGATTTCGTGTTGACGATACAGGAACATTTTTCCGGTCTTGGAGTAGAATTTCGTATCTTCCGACCTTATCTAGTTGAGAATAAAAGGTACCGCAAAATTAAATCGTTAAAACCAAGTCAATTTAGATTTTGCTTAGCGCTCAGCCTGACTATTTGGTGTAACCACCAGGACTTTAAAGATCGAAGAGATAATTTCCTCGCTGGCATAGGGCATGTATAAGAATTTATGAGATGGATGCACTATTCCCAATACCTTCTGACCCTTGTGGACAGCACGACCGGTGTACAAAGGCTCGCCGGCATTTAAGTAACCTGTTTTAAGGGCGTCCGGCGGAATTATGCCATTTTCAGCTGGCACCCATTTGTGCTCACAATCCGTTAGAACTAGAATGTCCGCCTCCGCGTTGAAGCGGTAACCACGGGAATTCCAAGGTGCATAAACGACTTTCCTGTGCGGCGCGTAATTGGCGGGCAGGACATCATCCTGAAGATAGACACGAGCCACGTACGTATCGAGCCCCTCGTGGTCGGTGCCACATTTAACGCCACCTTCGATTTCAGTAGATGTAAAGGGTTCCTTCAAATCCAGTGGCACCCACCGAATATTAGGTAGTTCCACCTCATGGCGTTGTGGGCGGTCGGCAAAATTGAAGTATATGGGATGCGCACGCTGGTGATAGCAGATAGCACGACACTCAGGACAGTTGCGGGTACGGCCGAGCCAACGCATTAGACAATCCTTGTGGTAAACATGTCCGCAGCTTGCAGTTGAAAATATTTTGTCATTCGGCTTGTAAAAATCGTTGCATATGCCACACATGACGTAGAACGACTCTGCTTTCATATCACTGATACTGCTATAGAGCTGCGCTCCTCCTTATAGTTTATTTTTTTTTGTTTTTGGTATTTCACCTGAATTACGTTTAGAAAACAAATGACATTAATTTCGATAAACGCAAACTGTGGTTTTCACATTTATCGATATGTGATTTTCACACTTATCGATATGTCGCCTATGACAGTCATCGTTTATCGTAGACGTTAAGCTTACCAACCCTGGCCCTTTGCACGTTGTGTTTATTTGGTTGGTTGTTATTGTTTCGCCATACAATAAATAATAAATATGCAGGCAAAGGAACCAAATCCGTTCCTTAAACTCGGACTGCGTCCTTGGCTGGCTAAACAACTGACAAAATTAGGTGAGTCAATAAGAAATTATTGAAGAATCGCCTGTAACGTACTCCATTTCCTAGGCCTCAAGGGAGCGACGCCTATACAAGAAAATTGTATACCCGCGATTTTGTTTGGCAAGGATTGCATTGGTGCAGCTAAAACAGGTTCGGGCAAAACGTTTGCATTTGCTTTGCCCATATTAGAGAAGCTAAGCGAAGAGCCTGTCAGTCATTTTGCCCTTGTGTTGACGCCCACTCACGAGCTGGCCTACCAAATATCTGAGCAATTTCTGGTGGCCGGTCAACCCATGGGTGTGCGCGTCTGCGTTGTCTCTGGCGGCACTGATCAAATGATCGAAAGCCAGAAGCTGATGCAGCGTCCACACATTATTGTGGCGATGCCGGGTCGTCTGGCGGATCACTTGACTGGCTGTGATACGTTCTCATTCGATAACTTGAAGTATCTGGTCGTGGACGAGGCGGATCGCATGCTGAATGGTGACTTTGACCAGAGCCTGGCCATAATCGAGGCATGCCTGCCAAAGACACGCCAGAATCTGTTTTTCTCAGCCACAATGAAGGACTTTATTAAGGAGTCCAGCATATTTCCAATAGCAACAGATGTGAGTGTGCATAGGTGAATTCTAATTAATTGTATAACAAAGCTGTGCTCTTTCAATGTAGTGCGTAGAATGGTCGCAAGACTCCGACGTGGCCACAGTGGACACACTTGATCAGCGCTATTTACTCTGTGCCGACTATGATCGTGATATGGTGGTCATTGAATCTTTGCGCAAGTATCGCGAGCAAAATGAAAATGCCAATGTTATGATTTTTACTAACACGAAAAAGTAAGTATTGATCGGATTGAAAAGATAGATATTTCAACCAAAGTCACCAATTAAGTTTTTAGACCGCATCAACTGCTTGACAAGATTGTGGTTGATCTGTTTGTTCATATGACAGCTATAACTTCTTACTCGTTTTCATTTCAGATACTGCCAGCTGCTTTCGATGACGTTGGCTAATATGGAAATTGAGAACGTTTGCCTGCATGGATTTATGCGTCAAAAGGAGCGCGTTGCGGCGCTCAGTCGCTTTAAGTCGAATCACATACGGACGCTTATTGCGACAGATGTGGCGGCACGTGGCCTGGACATACCCAGCGTGCAGCTCGTGATAAATCACATGTTGCCGCGTACACCTAAGGAGTACATACATCGTGTAGGACGCACGGCCCGAGCGGGACGCCAAGGATTGGCCATATCGATATTTCGTTTTCCACGTGACTTGGAACTTCTGGCCGCCATCGAGGCAGAGATCAACACGAAACTGACAGAGCATCCCATTGATCGTAAGTGTGAATATTAGGCAGATTATTTTGCAATGGCTTATTTACGCGTTGAACATGTTCAGAGCGCATGGTGGAGCGTATATTCATGCAGGTTAATGTGTCACGACGCGAATGCGAAATGCAACTGGATAACAATGACTTTGACGAGCGGGCCCAAAACTATAGACGTAAAACCTGGATTATGGAGGGCAAAGATCCAGACGAAATGGAGGCACTGTAAGTGTTATAGCTGCACCCCGAAAATCACTTTAATATATGTATATAAAACCCTCTGCAGCTATCGTAAAAAACAAAAGGAAAAACTTCGGGAAATACGTCGCAAGCGTAAGGAGCACCAGGCGGAGACGGCTGCCAGTGAGGAGGGCAAAGCTCTTTTGCTCGATGAACGCTTCAAGTCTGTGGACAATGCGCGCTTTGAGAAGAAATTCAAAAAGCGTCCGGCTGGGAATAAAGAAAAAACTACTGCAACAATAAGTAAAACCAAATCGACCAAGACTAAAACAGCAGCGAAGAAAACGCCAGTTGCGAAGCGTAAAACGAAAGTGACGTGAACCATTTAAATATGTGTAATATGTATTATAGCAAATAACTTTTGAGCTTACACTACTAAGCAGTTGCGAAACGCATCATTAAATATGTATGTAATTTCAAAATTTCAGACATGCTTCAAAAAATGCAGCAGGTAGCAATCAGCCTTCAAGACAAGGAGCAGGCACTTTTCTTACTTCAGTTTGAAGTTTCAGTCTAGGGCGATTGTTAACAGTGCATCCTCGGGATAGACCTCCAGCAGCACTTTGGCACCATCGTTAAACGGATACGATATGCTGCCATCAATGACCAGATCTGCAAAATAATAGTATGCAAATGTAAAGTAAAAGGTATGCCTTCCAAATATCTCCACTTTCACTACTTACTGGCATCGATGCAATGCGACTTAACAAATACACTCTGGACGAAATCGCGTGCTTTGAAGGTCTTAGGCATGGGCCAGACACCCACGCAAATTTGTTCCCGGATTGAGTAGCATAAGCGCGGATCGTCGGGCGCAAACAGGAGTCCTTGATTATAGCGATGTGCAATTTCCTCAACATTGTCGCGCAGCTTGAGCACCTCCGGCGAATTGCTGTTGGGCAGCGACCGCAGTAGATCGTCCACATCACGGCTGGTGATACGATTTATGCTTGTGTGCCAGGATGTAGAACCAGTGCCGGTGCTCACGCACAGGCCCGAGCATTTTGTTTTGTTCACCACATCCTGATGGTCTAGCACCAGCTGCAAATGTGACACCCGTGCCGAGAGATGCTCACCAATAAAGACCTGTCGTAGAGTAAGGTATCAGTGGATTAGCTTGAACTAACTTCCGGCCAAATTGCCTACCTCGTTGAGCGCCAGGTAGGGCAGGACACGCTTCATTTTGGCCTTATACTTGCTGGCCATATGCTCGTCCAGCATTTCCGGCGACGTATTCACCTGCTCCATTTTGACAGCTGTGTGCCTGAACAAGTCTGTGGACTCGGGAATCTTGCCATTGCTGCCGAGCAGCGTGGTGCGTATGCGTGAGCGATGTATCCACTTAAAGTCACCCTGTTTAAAGGATGTTAGTAGATAATTAAATATTAATAGTTTGTAAGCGCTACTTACGCTTTTGATGCGTTCCACCGCATCTGAGGGATTCTCCGAGTAGTGCTTGGGCAACATAAGCCGACCCTCCGAGTTCTCTGGGTCCGAATTGAAGCCCACAATTGGCGTCTTTTGCTGGCTGAGGGCAAACAAGGGGCTGGCGCGATTGGCCGACAGCAGAAATGTGCCATCGCCGCCAACGGGCACAATAACATCCGCCCAGCTCATGACATCCTTGCTCAGAGAGCTTCTAAATTCAAGTCTGCTTTTTTAATAAAGTGAACAGCGGACAGGGACACATTCATGTGGATGGCGGGAATAAGTACAATTTGTAGTTTGGTAATTATTGCGACGAGGATGTTTTTAAATAGACGCGACATGAACCATGACGATGACGACATACCAGACACGGCCACAACAAAGCCACACACAAACAACAAACGTTAGAATCACAGTCGAATTGAACGCCTGTTAGGCACAAGGCACAGGATGTGTACGCACCTGCTGGATAATTTCACCTCACAGCCGACATCCTGAAAGCTCTGCACAATACGCCGTTCGAAATCCTTGTGCAGATTGTGTAAATAGAGGACCATCTCCACATCGGTACCCCGATCCCGCAGCTTCTGCTCCAGCTGTTCGCGTGAGAGTTCCGGATGACGCAGTTGCTCGACTTCATAGCGTGATAGCTTTGTCACGACGAGCGCTCGCTTCAATTTAAAATTTGTGGGCGCAAAATTTGCATATTCTGTTAAGAACAAATACCCGAACATTTATTTAGGTTTTCTGCCTTTATTTCTTTGGTACTTTGCATTCAAAACCTGCCAGGCAATTCTATATATTATTTGTTTTATATAATTTTGCCCAACACATAAATAATTTCAAATTACTTTTCGACAAGATTTACAATGACTACTTATTAAAAATTCTAAAAGGTATTCCTTTCATTTAAAAATAGAAAAAATTTAAATATTTACTATATAGACCTCGTGATGATCGTTATCTGCGACCGCTGACTACGATTAGGTAAACTGGACTTGATATTTTTGCATTTCGAGATTATCTTATATGTAAATGTGACAATGACAACAGAATCATACGCCACAGCCTAAGCTGATAGTAAACGGAAACGCGCTGGAAGCGCAATAAATACATATATAACAACAAATTGCTGTCAAAGTAAACAACGGAATCCCACTTCAAGAAAGATTGCCCAGTGGAATTGCGCTCTATAAATTGAAAAAAGGGCATTCCTGCTACTAATTTCATGGAATTTTGAATCCCTGGAAAAGCTCTTTGGAACAGCTGTTATTGATTTGAGTTAGTAAACGTAGAATAACAAAAAAGAACGGCTATCTTCGGAGTGCCGAAGCTATATACCCTAGCAGGAATTAATTTTTATACAAATTTCCAGGTTCCAATAACTAGCTAATTAGTTTATCGCTGTTATAATTTTGTATAGAACTGTTGTTTTGGTATACAGGTACATACTTTAGTGATATCAAATCAATTAGTGGAATACCGTTAATGTTGTCGCTGCTTACCTTTGGCAAATTGTTTCAGCAATTGCTTCGACTTCAACATGCTGAACGGCGATTAATGAAAGGGCATTTATTATATATATATATATATATATATATATATGTAGGCGTGTAAGTTGTAATTGAAATTCTTTATTTAACTCGCTTCTACATCAAATGAATTGTTTATTAAATCAAAAACTAAATGTAATTAAACCGTAATAATTGTTGAACAACAAAAAAAGAAGAAAGATGCGACAATTCTTTGTTTACACAATCTTGTTACAAATTTTGCATATGTTTGTTTTGGGGCTACGCACATTAGATTCGATTATTGGAGGTTACGGTTTAACTGGATGAATTCTAACACTTATAACACTCGCTATCCGTTACCATTGACTAATTTAACGTCCACGTTCATAGTCTTTAGCAGATTTACTGATTGGATTGTTATTGCGTTCGTTTTTGCTTTAGCCTCTCATCTGAAAATTCGCTTGCTTTGCGCCGTCATTTATCGCAGTTTGTTTCTATTTTTGTTCGCTTTCGCCTCACATCTCACTGTCAGTTTCGTTCTTGTTGTGCATTGCTGATAAGCGGCACGGCCTCTTCTTATCAGCCGAAAATAATAATAAAACAAAATTACAAATTTTTCTCTTCTGTTATATATATATATTGTGTGTGTGAGTGTGTGTTGTGTGCTTTTGTGTGTGTGTTCGTCTATTTGTGTGTGTTTTGCCATTCCCAGCGCAATCATACTCTGCTTCTTACGCTACGCCTACGCTCTATTCACAACGCTATCATCATTCACCTGGAAGGATTTTGGACGTTCATATTTAAAATAATTATAATTAAATGCCGCCAATGCTGTCTACTTGAAGCGATGATACATTCGAAGTTCTGTAGCTTCCGGATTAATATTCATATCGAGTCCATTTGGGGCAGACCCGCCGCTATTTTGCTGTAAAAACGAAATGGGTTTACTTCGGTTTGTATTTTATATTTAGTTTAATTACTGTTTATTTTGTAAAAACGCATGCTAAATATAGATAAAGATAATAAAACTAATATTAACATAATATTATTTTATGGTTAATTGTAAAATTACTTATTTGCTTAGTAAACTACAAGATCCTAGAAAAGAATCTTGCAAAATGTATTCTTTAAGTCGCAGAAGCCATTATTTGCTATAATAAATTGTAATATAAAGGCGTAAAGTTAGGTTTTCCTCAGATTTTAATATTAAAGGCTGTCTATCAGTGTTTTTGAAGAACAATTTATGTTAACTAATAATAAACATTTTCTAGAACCGAAGATATTTATGTTTAAGCAAAATTAAATTAAATTTAACAAGTAAGAATATTCTAGTCGAGTATAGCCGACTATGAAACTCCCTGTACCCAGGTCTAAAGCTTCCAATCACATCTTCGTCCACTTACACATACACAAAACCTTACACACCCGAGCCACTGCGTAAGCGAGGCATTTTCTTTCATAAATAACTTCCCTGTTTATTATCCGATTGACAGTAGATTAGGATTGACTTAAGTATTGTACATGCCAAATCTCAAATCTATATCTTTAAAATTGTTGGTGTAAAACGTTTTTAGGAACGGGGGAGACATCTCAAATTGGAAACAAACTTGATCTCCGTATGGTATACAGGAACCTTCATTCCAAATTTGTTGTCTATCTAGCTCTTATAGTTGTTAAGATCGACGCGTTCACCCGGACAGACGGACATGGCCAAATGGAAATCTCTATTGATACTGATCTAGAATATATACTTTACAGGGTCGAAGATGTCTCCTTCTGCCTGTTACATACACTTGCACAGATCCAATTCCCCCTTTTTATCCATTTTATGGGTACAGGGAGTAAAAACATATAAATTTGACATTTAGAGTGCGATTTTACATAAGAAACATAAAGAATACTTGAATTTGATTAGTTTGTCTCACCTGTAGATTGGACAGCTCCTGCTGCACGTCCTTATTGAGTATGGGCTTGTGGAAAACGCTGCTCAACAATAACATGGCATTCTTGGCGACCTCAGACACATCCAAGTTCTTGCAGCTGTTCTTATCCATGTTCATCAGATCGGCCAGACGCAACGAATCAGAAGGAGCAGTCGACTGAGCTTTGAAGCTCGAAGTTGAAGCAGTGTCCTTGTTGCGATTGCCAAAGGCTAACTCATTCGGTTGGCTGCTTGTGGAAGGACCCAAACGATCGAGTGCATTATTATTATTCATATTTGGCATTTGGTTAGCCGAATTGATTAGCGAAGTCAGCGAATTTGTAGTTATCCAGTTGTTTGAGTTGGCGTTGTTTTGATTCCCGTAACTATTATATTGATTGCGATTATTAAATTCTCTGAAGGGGTTTGGATTTTGCTGAGTCCTAGGATTAGAATTAGGAGGAATATAATTATTGTTCATGTTGAATAAAAACGGCTGCTTTTCTTGCTGCTGTCGCAGTTGGTGTTGCTGTTGCCGCAGTTGGTGTTGCTGCTGCTGTTGCTGCTGCATGTGCTGCTGTCGCAGTTGGTGTTGCAGCTGATGCTGCTGTTGTGGCTGCTGCTGTTGCTGCATCTGTTGCTGTCGTAGTTGGTGTTGCAGCTGATGCTGCTGTTGTGGCTGCTGCTGCATGTGCTGCTGCTGTTTCAGTTGCTGCTGCAACTCTTGCACTTGCTGCTCCAGCTCAAGCATTTTCTGCTGTTGTTGTTGCTCATTATTCATATTGTTGTTTTCATTCATTGTATTATTATTGAATGCGTTGTAAGTGTTGCGCATGCACTGGTCCATGGGCTGCTGAGGGCGTCCATGAGGAGCGTGACGCATCTGGTTGTTACCACCCATAACATTTCTGTTGACAAATGGTATTTTATAGTTATTATTGCGTCGCTTATAATGATTAAAGCGGGTGCCACGCTGTTGTTGGTTAACGCGACCAGCGCGTGCATTGGCGCTTTGCGTTCGTGCATCATGTCCATTGGCGCCTGGCATCTGTTGAGCATCGCGTGGCGCATCATTGGGCACCAAAGGAGCCGCGCCTGGCGGTCTGTTAACATTATGGGGTTGTATGCGCCACTGAGCTGAATTAGTGGGTGGCATATCTGTCATGGTTTTGTTCACGGGCTCACGAGCTTCATCATAACACAGATTAAACTCATTAAGCTCAAAACTGAGCTGGTTCATGTTTGAGTCCCGTATCGAAGTATTGAATTCATCAGACTGATCGTTTTCGTCATCATCATCATCATTGTCGCCGACGTTGTCCTTGTACGATTGTAAGTGAGCAGCTTCCCTCTGGTGCCGTTTGCCAGCAACGCCAGGATATTGCTTTGGTATCTTAGGCTTTGGCTGCACGTAATGATCATAGTATTCGTCTGCAATGATAAAATATTTTGGAATTAAACGTTTCTGGTTATTATACCCTAGCAGAGGGTATTATAATTTAATCTCGAATTGTGTAATGGTCTGAACGAGACGTTTCCGACCCAACAAAGTATATATATTCTGAATCAGCTTGAGTAGAAGAGTCGATATAGCGATGTCCGTCTGTCCGTCTGTTTCTATGCGAACTAATCTCTCAGTTTTAAAGCTATCGTGACGAAACTTGGCACAAACTCTTTTTTTGGCTGCAGCCAGTACATATGCCGGAACCGGCCGGATCGGACCATTATAACATATAGCTGCCATAGGAATGATCGATCGAAGACTACGTTTTTGTATGAAAAACTTGTTTGTTTATAAATATATCCTCACCAAACTCACCCAAAGCGCGTCTCTGGAGAGTTTACACAATTTGACCAAATTTGATTCATAGCTGTCATAGGAAAAAAATTGAGTTTTTGTATGAAAAAATTTTTGTATCAGATTCTAACTAAGTGAGAGTTTCATATAGTTTCCTATAATTTGAACAAAATCGGACAACAATGCTTTTATAGAAACAACCAGACGAACATTGAGTTTTGTATAAAAAAAAAACATTGCATTGGTATACATATATCTATATGTATATGTATATAGCATTAACAAGAAAGCTAGTTTCCACGAATTTTGTTTTAAAATGTTACCAAGTGGCATCAGGACAGCAGCAGCATTAAACGAAGTCATTATGCCTTGTCGTATATATCCTATATCCTATAAACGCACAGTAAAATCCCGGAATTTACTAATTGCAGGAACGCGCACAATTAATGAACCAAAACCGTAAGAACAGTTAGAATTTTGACACTTGCATGCGTGTGTGTGTGTAGAGGCGCAAAACTATCGAAAGTCCAACTATCGTTCGTTGGTTCGCGGTACAGAGGAGCATTATACAAGCTATCGAGTGTTATCATTCTAATTATCGAACATATGTGAAAATTGATTGCTACAATCGGCATGCAACACAGCATCAGCTCAAGCAACGCAGCCAACTTTGCTCGTTTCCGTCACTTTGATTCTGCATTTAGAACGTGCAGCAGTTCGACTCTTAAAACTCTCAAAATGTAAGTCTTAAATTGTATTGATAAACGGAATATATATTGAGATTGCAGAAATATATAACTGTGATAAGGCTATTACATGCCGTTTTACAGAACTCAATGCTGCAAGATCAAATTGATTACAGGACTGTGTCCCTAAGCCGACTTCAATTTTCAATTGTGGTCACGTGGTTTAGAGACTGTCTCCAACGACTGTACATTTATGATCTTAAATATTTCCGCATGGGATATTAATTATTTACAATTTTTGTTTATAGGTGAAACGCCAGGAGTTGAGCCAGTTTTAACCGGCGTAATTATATTGAGTAAGTATTCATTCTAAGTGAATTTTCAGTTTGTGAACACGAGTCGCTGGTGTAAAGAAATTTACCACTTTAGCTAGTGCTTTTTACCTGTTCGCAGAAAAATTGTACTTCACACAAGCATAACCCAAGTCTGTCCTGCCAGAGATTTGCGGTGCATATTTTTTCGTGAAGCCTACATTATAATTTGTTCACTATTCCCTGGAGAGGGGCTTTATCTTGGGTGTTTCGACCTCTTTCCTAAAAAGTAAACTATAAATACAGTTTAAAGCCGGAGTCAAACGATATGTGGAAAATCGGCTTCGAAATCAACTGTACAAAATTCTATATGGTACACGATGTTTCAAATCAAAGATTTCTATGGTAAAGACGTTTTACGTTTGCCATACAGAATTGTGTTGGAGTTGATTTCGATAACAATATGCCACATATGTGGCAAAAACCCTTTCATGAATATGAAAAACCCAGTTTAAAGATCTCTCGTGTAAACGCGCTTATAGTCTATTCTATTTTGTATTTTACTTATAAGCTATTTGTTCTGTTTTTTAGGCAAAATGAAATAACCAACACCACCATGGACTTGTGGCTGCAAAATCATCAAGAAAGAGGCAAGTATATATTTCAATTTTAAACGAATTCAAATCTTACTCTGATGAAAATTTACTTTCTGACACCTCATATGAACCGCTGTGATTCATACTAATTGTAATTAAAATACTGAAGTTTTAATAACAATTTCAATGAAGTATTTTTAACAAACTGTATTTTAACCAAACAATTTTTACTTCTTATTTTATAGGTTATGGTCGCACATGGCAGACATTTTCCTGAAAGAAATTGTGTCGAGACAATTTCCGCTGCCGATTCGGGTTAGTATTTATAGCCATGTACTTTTAAGAATCACATTTTCAATGATGATCACATAAACCATTCACAGACACCATATAAACGTTAAGCGCTGACGGACTTCTTCAATATTCTTTTGGAGTAAGCGAGTCTTGCTTAGCCGGTTATGGACCATGGTTAATAAATTGGCACTGAGCCTTATACTTACTGTTTTAGTTATGATCTTGACAGTCCAATGTATTTATGTCTTAACATTATATCTTGCAGATGCCGCTCGTGAAACAAACGCGACGAGGGGGATAGCTTGCTAACATAGGATAGCTATCGAACATCCCGCCGGTCCCGATCGGGCTATGCAGGCCAACTCGGAATTCAACAAGAATAGTTGAAAAAGGAACGTGGGAACAGGCAGGATTGTGATGGAAGATTTTCTAATCTATGCCGCTGCCGTTTCATTCAATAAATAAACATTATTTTTGATTTTAAAAGTCGTTTTTTACTAAATTTGCACGCTCCCTCAAGGCAAGCTCTTGGTCCTGTTTGGCAATCATGCGATCACCTTTAGATTTCTTGCCAATTCCCAGCTTGGGCAGCCCCCGGTTAAGTCCCTCGAGCAGCACGCACGCCTTGCATGGTTGCTGGGAGGAAACGAAACCGCAGCGCTGGCAAATACCGCGCACGGGTTTCTTCACAGTGTCCTTGAATCGCAGCTGCTCGCCCGAGTATATAATGTCCATGATGACCGAGGGACGCACCTTTTCCAGATCCTTGAGGAAGGCGCGTGCGTGACCACGGTAAGCGTTTGGCGCAAACACACATTCTGTAGAAAAGTAGACCAATTTCTTGTAGTGCGCGTACATGACAATCTCCTTCTCATAGCTGTATTTGAGTGGTTTAACGCGGGGTATGGTGTCTTCGCCGCCGCCTGTTCTGATGTCCGTGCAGCGACGCAGACGTGCCGTGTCTCCACGCAGAATATTCATCAGCACCGTTTCGGCAATGTCATCCGCATTGTGGCCGGTAGCAATGCTGTCAACGGCCAACAGCTTTGCCCCTCGGTCAAGTGCCTGACGGCGAAAAACGCCACAAAATGTACAATTGTTGGAACGACCTATTTGGGCTACAATGCGATCCATAGTCCACCCGTACAGTTCCTCGTAGGAGAGAATTTTCAGTGGCATTTGATAATCATCCCGGTTCTGCTTGACTGTCTCCAGACTGTCATCTCGATAGCCTGTGATGCCCTCGTCAATGGAGAGCAGAACCAAGTCCAGACCATAATTGTGTCGTTCATTGAGCAACTTTAGCCTGCAATCGATTAGGATTAGCAGAAACAAAGATAGGCCGATTCTTTAAAGGCTTACACATGCGCCAGCACCGTTGAGTCCTTGCCGCCACTGGCAGCTACGGCTACCTTTTCGCCACGCCGGAAAAGATTACTCGATGTAATGGTGTGATGAATTTCAGCTTCAAATGCTGCAAAGAAGCAATCCTTGCACAGAGCGTCGCCGGTTTTGGGGCGCTGGGAAAACAATCTCCTGTTTATCTTTGACAATAAAAGTGTGCATGATATTTACCTTCAATGCGGCTTTGTTGCCACACTTTGCTTTACATTCTATAGGCATTTTGAAGAACTAATATACAATTAGATTGTTTACAAATAAAAAGCATGCAGCGAATCGCACTGTGCTATCGATAACTCTGTATCAGTGTTGAGCACCAGTCTTGAATACTAAGAGGGATATTCTGGAGACTTTAAAAATAAATGTTTTTTAAACATTTATAAAATGAAAATGCAAACTTTAATGGGGAGCGTTAACTTGAACATAACATTTGCATGCATCTTGTGGCACAAGAAGGTCAACAGTTACATTTGGCGCCACGCTGTCATCACTGCTTATCGATAACCGATTGCTGAGCGCTATCGTTCACAGTACTGATATTAGGAGATGTTTTTAAACATAACCACAAAATTGCCGCCTTAACATAAGTGGCACATGTTAACATTAACAGTAAAATTGCGTACGCTTAACAACACTAAACATATCATATCGGCGAGCTGATGTTCGTTCTCTGCGCGTCGTGTAAAAAGATAAAATGTCGGAGAATTCGAAAATAAGCAACGAATCTGGACCTAGGTGCCTGCATTGCAGAGTGCGCAATTCAAAACAGGGATATCAGGATATATTCGATGAAGTGGGCATTGAAATCGAGCTATCCGCTCTGCTGGCCAAGTATTTCCAGTTAAAAGTCAAACCCGATGCTCAGAAGCCGCAGTTGCTCTGCCAGGAGTGTGTTAATACGCTAATACGCTTCTTTGACATTGATGAGCTCGAAAGGCAGCAGGATGCGGCCAATGCGAACAAGAACAAGAATACCAAAAAGCCTAAAACTGCACCACCACCAGCTGCGCCCGCGTCTGTTGCCAAAAATGATCCAAAAGCCGACAAAAAACAGACACCGCCGCCGGCAAAGGCTACAGCTCCTGTAAAAGGTGTGACCAAAAAGATAACACTGCCTGTTAAGCCAGTAAAAACTCAAGTGCCTCCAAAGACCACACCAGTTGCTGCTCCAGCAAAAGCCGTCGTACCAGTTGCCATACGCATTGTCAATGCCAAAACTGCAGCCGGCACGCCAAAACGCTTGCCGCCCAAACCAACAGAACCAGTCAAAGCAAACAAAACTCGCAGTCCCAAGGTAAAAGTTAGCCCACGCAAGTCTAAGGAAAATGGTGAGCAGGAGCAAATTAGCGCACTGATACGTGACATATTGAACGATGAGGAGGCGCCGCCAGATGAGAAATTGGTTGAGGCGGCAGCCACAGTGCGCCAGCTGGAGAAGGATGCAGCCAGAGAGACGGAGGAGCAGGTGCTCGAAGAACAGGATAATAATGACGAGCTGGAGTTTGTGCTCGAGCCGGCAGGTTAGTGCGCTTGCCCCTAAAGCTCCATACTACCGCTATTTTGAACTACTAACTACTTTGAATTTTCGTATATTCTTAGGTGGCTCTGATTCGGATGTACGCCATTTCAAAGTGGGGAAAAGAGCTGCACAGCACGCCTTGCGTTCGCCTAATGAGAGCCAAAGCGAGGACGACTCACTCAAAGTGGAGCCCTTCAATTTTGTATTGATCAAGGAAAGTGCGTAAGCTGAAATGCAAATATCCAAATCCATATTAACCCAATTATGTCCCACACAGCTGATGACATTGGAGATTTATACGAGTATTTGGCAACTGTGGTCAAGACTTGCTTTGAAACATTGATCTTTGAATGGCCCACAGTTTGCCGGCATTGCTCCTTGAAATGTAGTAAATATGAAACTCTGCTGACACACACGGTGCGACGTCATCAGCTGCCGGAGGAGCGCTATGTGTGCCCCATTGAGGGCTGCAATGCCGAGATACAGGGAAACAAATCCTTAGCCATGCATTTGGTTGTGCTGCATGCACCTGTGGCGGAGTAAGCAGCTGTGAAACTTGTTTTAAATTTGTTCATTATGAGATCTTTTTCTTTTAGAATACCCATTTATGGCAGCTGTCCCGAATGCAACATGACCTTCTCAAACATACTGCAATACAACAAACATTCCTGCGCACACGTTATAAAGAAGCGTCGCGGCGTTCGCTTATACTGCGAAATGTGCGGCATAGAGTTTCCCTCGTGGAAGCGGTAAGCTCTTGAAGCCTTTAAGTGTTGCCTTAGCTAATTGTTTTAATAATTGCAGCTTTAATTTTCATAATCAATTTCATTTGGAGCGGCACAGGCCGCGCGCCTGCTTTGTGTGCAACTATTCGGACACCAACATTGATGAATTATTTCAGCATTTGCACTACGCACACGAGCCGGAAGGAACGCTCTTCTGTGATATGTATGTTCTAAGTCTTACTTGAAATGTAGAGCTTATTTAAACACTTTGTATAATTGCAGCTGTGATCGCAATTTTCGTGACGCTGCTGTCTTTATGGAGCACACTAAATCGCATGCCAATGTCAGCAGCACCACCTTCAGCTGCAGCGAATGCAGCGCCAACTTTGATACACGCGGCCGTCTCAATGGTCACATGGTATGTGCCACACATGCTGCCCGCTTTATGACTATATTTGAATAATTCTTTGCTTTTGCTGCAGCGTTCCACACATGGCACGGTTATCAGCTGCGAAATGTGCAGCCGCGAGTTTGCCTCGGAGGCCAACTACAACATTCACATGAAGAAGCATTTGATCATCGAGCGCGAGGTGCATGTGTGCGCCAATTGCGGTCTGCTCAGCGAGAATCGTGAAAAGATGGTGGTAAGCTATGGAACTGGCCGTCCCTAACAAACTAAGTATTAGTAGCGTAACATGCAGATAAAGCTATATAGCACACTGTTCCGCTCTGGGTAAAAGAAGTGAAGAAGAAGCTTCGGGAAAAGCAAGAATATACAAACCCTCTACTCAATCATTTTTTACACTATGTACCCATAAGATGGTTAAAAAGGGCGTACTAAATCTGTGCAAATGTATGTGACAGGCAGAAGAAGACATCTCGAACCTTATAAAGTATATATATTCTTGATCAGTATCAAAAGTAATTTAGATTTGGCCATTTCCGTCTGTCTGTATGATTGCGACGATCTCAGCAACTGTTGGAGCTACAGACACCAATTGCAGATATCTCCCCCGCACCCCTGCAATTTGATAAAAACGTTTTACAGCTCCAATTTTAAAGATATAGCTCTGAGATTAAGCATATATAATGCTTGGGTCATTCATAATCTGCTGCTAAAATTTCAAGTCGATCGGACAATAAATTCGGAAGTTATTCACGAAGGAAGATTTCGTGCTGCAGTGTGTGCGTCTTTGTGTATGTGTGGGGGTATGTGTAAGTGGACGAAGATGTGTTTGGAAGTTTTTGACCTGGGCACACGAAGTTTCGTAATCAGGTATACTATATATCATGGTTGTTTCTTCATGTTGTTTAAGAAATTGGCCTGATAGGAGAGAACTAAATTCAAAACGCAGTGTTCTGCTATATATTGCTCTAGTTAGACCCCCTTCCCATCCCAAAACAGGACCATATATATAGAAATAAACTTATGTACTCAAATTGCTGTTGTCTTGCAGGCTCACGTGGAGAGTGAGGATACGGCTTGCTTTGGCGTTGATATTTATGTGGAACTGCTGCGTGATGCCTTCGTTTGTGAATATTGCAACGCGTACTTTAAGAATAAAAGTGATTTACGTGCACATCGCGATTCAAATATACATAAGGATGGTTACTTCTGGTGTCACCCTTGTCGCAAGCAGTTTGCGGACATGAAACTTTATCGTCATCATATTCGAAACTCTCAGCAACAGCGCACGGATGTTGCACATCGCAAACTGGAGATTTGCCTCTATTATATGTGCGATTATGAGGTAAGTTCCATGTCTGATTTATTGGCTTTTCAAATCGTTGAATCTATGTTATGCTTTCAGGATTGCTTTGAGGCGTACATCAATTGGAATTCGCTGTACACTCACAAGCGACGCACTCACGATTTAGTTGAAAAGCAGGTGCCCAAACCCAAAGAAACCGATTGGATCTGTCAGTTTTGTCGCAAGGAGTGCCGCTCCAAAATGTCACTCTCGGTGCATGTGGCACGCAGTCACAATAACAGTGAGAAGCCACAAGAGAATTGTGTAAAATAATGATTACTTAGATCTGCTCCTCTGTTTTGCAGATAACGTCGTTTGTTTCCTGTGTAAGTCCTCCTATAAGGATGAAGAGGCGCTGAAAAAACATCATGCCTATTGGCATGAGCCCATGGAGTGTAAGGTGTGCTCAAAGGTGGTCAAGAATCGTCGCAATTATGACACACACATGAATGTGGTACACTCGAACAACAAGCGATATGCCTGCAGCGTCTGCAAGAAAGGATTCTATCACAAGAGTGAAATGGAGGCACATCAACGGGTAAGTTTTTTCAGTTATATATATGTACATTTAAAGCGGAGTTTAAAGTGGAAACAAACCTTAAGAAGCACTATTCATAAAAAGGAAGTTCAAACCTTAAAAGGCTGCAGAAAATTTGAAAAATTTGTTTAAAAAGATCATGGATTATGGGCAGTATTTTCGATATTAAGGAGATAAAAATATCTGATATAAAATCTTTAATATATTACAGTTACCATGAATTTTTTTAATACAGGCTCTATAAATGTATTTTTTCTTTTTAATTGACATAGTATGCTCCCAGTTTTAGAACACAGTATACTTTCTGCACAACAAATTTTTCCCATAACGAATTTATAATAATTTTTTTATATTTTGATCTTTATATGCTGATTTTCCATATTCTGAATTTCTTATATCGAAATTTTATTTCCACTCCAAGTTCATTATAGGGAAGCTCTACTGTACATCCGATTGCACTTTTATTAAAATGTTTTTCTGATTGTTAAGTCGAATTATTGAAAGAGGATCTATTGTCTTTTTATGTCGAACGATTGAAATAGGATCTATTGTCATAGTTAAAACATTTGCTTAAATATTTCACTCATTTTTCTATTCGCTAAGCGTGTTGGTTATAATCAATAATGTGGTTCCTAAAATAGTAAATTAGATTAATTATCAAGGAAGTGCTAGTCTGAGCCACTTCACTGATAATAGGGCGTATTTGTAGGCGGTAGACTCGCAGTAGGTGGATTTTTAACTAAGACACGAGACATAAAACTGCCCAACTTAATATTGACAGACCTAAGGAGAGTAAAGTTGCATTGGAGACAAAAGTGGAACGAGGAGAACGAGTTTGCAAACCCTAAAATAATATATAACAAAGACATAAATGCACATTTCATAGGCACACTCCATGGCCTACATAAATCAAATAATATTATTAAATACCCGTATCCTTTCGCAGCTGCATACCCAATCGTATAGCTGCGAGCAATGCAGTTTCACCACCAGGAACAAGAAATCTCTGTCGGTTCATGTGCTGGGACAGCATTACAAGCGTTTTGCCTATGAGTGCAAGCTATGCAATAAACGCTTTGGACGTCGTCAGGGATTATCGAATCATACGAATCGTGTGCATGGCACCAGGCTATTGTGCCAGGACTTCTTTGAAGGAGGCTGCAACAAATCATTTGGCCTAACCAAGAACCTGAGCGCTCATGTCCGCAAGGTGCACAACGGCGACATTTTTCTGAGCGATGACACGGACAGGGCTGATGATGATGATGAACTTGATGGTGATCTTATAAGCAATGATGAAGACGGGCCATCCACATCGAAGAAACGTTGTCGCATCGACGATGATTCACAGATAGAGTTCATTAGCGAGGATGCTGGAGATGAGGATACTGAAACCTATGAGGAGTTTCAAGAGGTCAAGGAGGTGGAGACACAGCCGCGAAAGAAAATACAAAGGAAATGTTAAAGTTAAAGAAAATAACAAAGTTCGATTGCGTTATTTGATTGTTGCTTTTATTTGTATTCGCTAAAGCAGTTATTAATTCTTGTTTGTTTTGATTGATTTAAGTAGTCGCTAGCCATAATTTGAACACAAAAAATGTCAGTAAATGGACATACACAGTACTGTATGTATTTCATAAATTTTTCATTAATTAACTAGTTTTTCCATCCTCTTTATTTCATCTCTTATGGTCACTTCAATCACTTTTACTACTTATCTCAATTCAGCTCACATGCATTTCATTTTCATACTCGTTCAACATTTCATTTGTTCTTCATTTGTCTCTACTTTCACACATCTCTTCTTGTACAATTGGTTTACTGTGTTGGTATTTACATTCCAGACTAACTTCTCAATCTACACATACAAATTTCTTATATCTTATATCAGGCTTCAATTTTGAATTTTTATGATCCATGTTGATTCATCCGCTAATCCGTTTTGTCAGTCCGTTTGAACACTTGAATCTGAGAAGCTATATAAGCTAAAGCTATCAAATTTAGTATGTTGGTTCTTATTGTAGTATATACCGTACACAGATCAGGTTTGCTTTAAATATCGGATATCCCTAAGATAGCGCCTGTAAATCGATAAAAACAAGTAACATTTGCACAACTTGAGCTAAGTGTGTGCAAGTTAACTGTTTGCATGTTAGTACAGGGTATCTCCGATTCTTGCTATGTATATATATACTATATATATCTGTACATACAGTTACGGCAGCAAATTTGATTTATTAAGCGTTGTAGTTTGGTCATTAAAACGTTTGAACAAATAAAATCAATATGTTTGTATGAATGGACATACGAATGTATGATAGTTTTACTCTAGAGCTTGGTACAGGGTATCTGCTAGTCAAGCACACTCGACTAGAGGACACTTACTTATAATTATTGCATTATATATATATTATATATATATTATGTATATCGACTAATTTCAATTGCATTTAACTAGCCAGAATCTGGCGGAAGCAAATTTGATTTATTAAGCGTTGTAGTTTGGTCATTTAAACTTTGAAGATTGAGTGCGGAGCTTACCTAGAACAGATAAACAGTTTATATGATTAGTTAAGTATATTAATCGCTTGTTAATAATGCTACTTACTGGGCTAATTGGTGTTATAACAATGGCGGTGCGAGTGGTGCACTGTAAGAGCGCCGTGTCCTCAGTGGACTCATCACAGTCACCATCCCCATCGGCATCCACATCGACGCCAATGTCGCTGTCTATTTCCCAGGATGGGAAATGATCCATTTCGCCCTCACAGTTCAGATCCTCCTCCTCGAAATCCTCATACTCATCAATGAGTATAACTGTGCACATACAAAATATGAATATTTAATCAGAATTGATGAGTAAAGACGCATAAAAATTAGATGAGTGACCAAAGTGACCAATTTGAAACGTTTTCGGAGTTTGGTTTACAAAATAAAAGTTGTAATTTTGTATTTTTGAAGTGATATGTGCTTTATTTAAGTAACAAATGAATCTTTGGTGTGGCATGTGGCATGTGACATGTGACATGTGGCATATGGTGGAGGATTGTTCTAAGTTCAGGCACGGCCTGGCTTACTTGAACTATCTGGCGGCGTTGGCTTGGCACTAGAATCCAAGGATTGTGCGCCCTCATCTGGCATATTGATGCGTTGCTCGTGTTTGCTATATGGCTCCGATGTGGATCTATGCAGGCTATATACATACACATTATAATTATATAACATTTCTGTTTGAAGTAATTCAAGAACTTACCTTAAAGTAACGCGTTTTTTAGTTCTATTCTCTAAATCAGTCATAAATACATCATTGTGCTGTTGCTTCTCAGGCGTTAGCTGATATGAGTTAAGCACGGAAGACTACAAGTATTTTATATCTTTAATACAATTAATTCTTATAAGCTAATACAAATGCTGCAAAACTAGCCATAGTATTTAGACGGACATAATTCTATTTAAGTATAATTTTTTATACAATTTCTGATAATGTTTATAACTCTTGCTTAAATTAATAACTTTCTTGCTCATTGCCGGAATAAGTGCCGAAAAATAGTATAAGAAAAATGTTATTGATAATGTATTATTAAAGAGATACTTAATTTGAAATGTGATGGTGTCTTTAGTTCTCATACATATTTTAAAGTCGTGATCGATAATATCGATGCACTGCATTGACCACAATCGACGAACTATCGATATTTTTGCAGCATTTACAAACACTAATAGAAAAATGTGATTGAAATTAATTTTTAAAGAAATACTTAATTTTAAATGCGGTGGCATCTTTAGTACATATATTTTTCAAGCTTCTACCAGAATCTATCGATAATATCGTTTACTGCCTACTACTATCGCAACTATCGATATTTTTGAAGCATATACAAACACTAATAGAAAACTGTTATTGAAATGAATTATTAAAGAAATACTTAATTTTAAATGCGGTGGCATCTTTAGTACATATATTTTTAAAGCTTCTACCAGAATCGATCGATAATATCGCTTACTGCCTACTACTATCGCAACTATCGATATTTTTGCAGCATTTACAAACACTATAAAACTGCAGATACCTTAGTATTGGTCGCTGTATGCTGTGTATGCGGCGTAGGTGTTTGTGTAGCAATTGCATCCGTTGTGGTTGTTGCTGTCTGCGTGGAGGCCAGCGCCGTCTCATTGCTGTCCAGATGATCCACAGATCCTGCTGCGGATGCCACCGTTGGCACCAGCTCTGGATGTACGCTCAGCGTTGCTGTACGCTTCCACACATCGATCATATGCTGGTTGTGTGTGTGATGCAGATTGTGACTGTGACTAGGGCTAATGGAATGTATTTTGGGTTTGGGATTTGCTGGCAGCGGAAGCGCTAAGAATCTATCACGATCCTCCATATAGGCCTTGATGAGAATGTCCAGTTTCTCTTCAATATCCACTACCTGTCAGTGTTGTACAACATGAAAGTTATTGAAGGACAAGATCCAAGTTAATCTAGTATAGCTCACCTGCCGCTCGACCTTGACCACACGCGAGGCTAAGCTGATTTTCGATGCATAGACATCCTTGGCCTTGGAGCCTTGCTTGCCCAGTATTTGATCTAGGCTGTGGGTAGAAGAATAAATTGTCTTTAATGCTGTATTTAATAGTTGCACGTTTATAAGCTATCCTGCTTTCTAATGTAAACTTATTCAAGAAAATCAATCTAGAGGTCAAACTATGACTATGGACTCCACAGAGAAATTTGTGGGATTTTACAAGATATGACAAATGGCCCAAAAATAAAAAAAAGATATGAATATAAAAGGAATTCCAAATCAATCTAAGAGTCAAACCATGACCAGAAATGCATTCCGCAAACAAATCGGATCGGTTTTGACAAAGTTGTGAAAGGTGAAAAAAGGATGATTTGGGGAAACAAAACCCAAAAAAAAATATGAATAAAAGTGAAACGCCAAATCAATATAGAGGTTAAACCCTGACAAAAATACATTCCGCAAAGAAATCGGATCGATTTTGGCAGATCTATGGAAGGTTCAAGTTTAGAAGGAATTAAAGTTTTCGGGATTTTACAAGACATGACAAAAAGCGGAAAAATGAGAAAGTGGAGATATGAATAAAATGGAAATTCTTAATAAATATATTGGAGAGATCAAACCATGACCATGAAATTCATTCTGCGAAGAAATCGGATCGGTTTTGACAAAGTTGTGGGAGGTTGAAGTCTTGAAAGAAGATTGGACATTGAACATTTTAGGGATTTTACAAGACATGACAAAAAGCGGAAAAATCAAAAAGCGGAGATGTGAATAAATTTGAAATTCTTAATCAATATATTGTAGAGGTGAAACCATGACCAGAAATGCTTTCCGCAAAGAAATCGGATCGATTTTAGAAAAGTTGTGAAAGTTTAAAGTCTCGTAGGAACATTGCACTTTTAGCTTTAGGGATTTTACAGGACATGACAAATAGTCGGAAAATGAACTCAGAGATATGAATAAAATTACAACGCCAAATCAATCTAAGAGTCAAACCATGACCAGAAATGCTTTCCGCAAACAAATCGGATCGGTTTTGACAAAGTTGTGAAAGGTTGAAGTCTTCAAAGAACTTTGGACATTGAACATTTTAGGGATTTTGCAGGACATGGCAAAAACCCGAAAAATGAATTTGGAGATATGAATAAAAGTGAAACGCCAAATCAATATGGAGGTCAAATCCTGACTAAATGCATTCCGCAATAAAATCAGATCGATTTTGACAAATCTATGGAAGGTTCGAGTTTAGAAGGAATGAAAGTTTTCGGGATTTTACAAGACATGACAAAAGGCGGAAAAATGAAAAAGTGGAGATATGAATAAAATTCAAATTCCTAATAAATATATTGTAGGGGTCAAACCATGACTAAAAATTCATTCCGCAAAGAAATCGGATCGGTATTGAAAAAGTTGAGAAAGTTTGAAGTCGGAGGAGCTTTGCACTCTAAGTTTTAACAAGATAATAATAAGTTCGGAGATATATTAACTTTGCAGTATTAATCCCAATTTAAACTTAAAGCTCGTCTAGCTACCTATATGTCTTCAGACTAGACTAGAGTTTATGCAAATATTCCGCATACTTACCGCAAATGGAGCATTTTGACACGTCCCAGCAAATCCACGTGACCTGTAAACAGATTGGAATATATGTATGTATGTATATATCGAGAAATCCTAACAAATGGGTATAAATAAATGAGACCAACCCGCCGCATACTGTTCCATGACATCCTTGACATCGTATGGCTTTAATGCCTCCTTAAATTTGCGACGTGCCACAAAATACTTGAGCTGGAACAATTACACACGCTGAATACAATATTGTACAGTCTTATATATATTGTATATAGTATATACCTTGCGTATAAAGCGTATGGCGATCTTATGCCGATTTGTCAGCTGAGTGCACCGCGGCTCCTCATCCTCATCTGGGGGCAATTTGTGAATCAGAGAGATTGACTTGTGCGTTAGGTTTTGGTTGCTTGCTTCGCGCGTTGTTTAGCGGCAATTTTTTGTACATTAATCAAGTCAATCCAACAACACACAATTAACACATACAAGTAGCGTTATACACACACATATATAGTAAATATATATATATATAGATCGTACAATAAGTATACAGATATTAGGTTAGTTAAATCACATCAAATACGGTTTATAGTAGCGTTTGGTTTTCTTTTTGTTTTTGTTTTAAGGGTGTTCTCAGTTAGTTTAGTTAATTAGTTAGTTAGTTAGTTTGGCATAGAAAAAGCATTGAAAGCATTTGAAAGCAAGCGTTGTGTGTGTGGCCATGTAGCGTAGATAAGAAGTGAAGAACTGGGGAGCTATCTATATATAGAGATATATATTGAATAGCTTCCCAATGATACGAACAGTTAGTACACAGCTAGAGCTACCAAAATGCATAACTTAATCAAGATCAATCAAATCAATCTAAAGATCTATACTATAGAGCGCATGCTAAACCAATCCTAGCAATAAATACACAGACTGCTGCAGTACGAAGCTGAGCTGAGCTGAGCTGATGTTGCAAGCTACACGCACTTGCCACGTAGAATGCCCCATGCGGATTGCCCTCCGTTGCCCCGCCGCCTGCCTGCAACAAGCCCGTTTCCAGAAAATGCGAGGCAGCCGCAAAGAAACGACGTCCTGGACTGACCCCGGGACTGGGATTCGAACTGCAGCTGGGCTGTGGATTTGCCTGCTGCTGCTGCTGTTGCTGCTGCTGCTGCTGCTGTTCGGCTTCCAGCGGCTGCTGCACCTGACCCGCTTCCAAATCCTCAGCGGGCGCAATGCGCGGATTGCGCAGCGAGGATGTTGAGCCAAAGAAATTGCCTTGCAGAAAGCCGCAAAGCACCACGGGTATGGTTAGAGTATTAGAGCTAGCCGGAGGCTTTGGCTTAAGCTGGAACTCAGCGGCAGGTGCCATAGGTGGCTCTGTGGCACTCGAGGATTGGCCCAGTGCACCCAAGCTCGCGCTGTGGATGCAGTTGGCCAGCTTTGTAGGCGACGGCGTTGGCGTTGGCTTTGCTGTGTGTGTGTGTGTTTTTTGTGTGTGAGAAAGCGCATTAGTCCCTGGGGCTTAGGCGTCCAGCTTAACCGTAAATCATAGTTTTATATTTATTGTTTTATAAAAACCAATCAACAACAACATTAAGTCAATCAAGTAAAATGCAACCACAACATTGACACAACCACAACACTCAATAATAAGTTAATAAGATATAATAATCTCTTTGATTTGCTTTTTTATATTTTTTGTTTTTTTTTTTGGTTTTTGATTATAAGGTGTATTGTATATGGAACCTGGGCAGGACCTTGTAGACTTACCGTCTGAATTTTTAATATTTTTTAAGCAAGTTGTTTCAGCAACTGAATCTTCGCTAAAACTTGGATTCATGGATTTGCCATTTTGTACTACCTCTGAAAATGTCAAACCAGATGTTAAAGTTTTTTTGTGTTTTCATTTTTGTTTTTTTTTTGTAATTTTCTTTTTTTTTTAAATAAATTTCTTATGTGCCAATCAATTAATCAATCAAGAGACACGGTAGTCTATATGGGTCGCACATAATGGTTATAAAATTTAAAGCAACACACACATAAAAACAAAACAAATTATTTGACGTGGTTACGGATTCAACTTTAACATTCATTCGATTTCAAAATACTCTTTTCGATTGTTCTTAAACGCTTTAAAAACTTTTGGTTAATTTGGTGAGTGCGCTGAGTACAAAACATTTAGAGTAAACACTAAAGAAAAGTAACTACATTAGGTATTATAGGCTGTGTTATATGGTTATTGGTTAAAGATGATATTTGAGGATGAACTTTGCAAGCAATCATGTTAGGATGAAGTATGTATTTAACTGAAATTGATGAAATGCTTAGTTTTTTAAGCCTCTTTTGGTGTATAACTGATTGATAAGTGTTTCTCATTTGTTATATCAATAGTCTTTCTATAAGATATAGTGTATAACTGATTGATAAGTGTAGTTGCTTCAGTGACAATCTGTATCTCCTTTGTTATATCATAAGTCGTTCTATAAGAACTAGTGTATAACTGATTTTTAGGAGTAGGTGCCTTAGTGACAATCTGTTTCTCCTTTGTTATATCATTAGTCGTTCTATAAGAACTAGTTAACTATTTAGTATCAGCTTTTTCCTGGTGAAAGTTCATTAATCCCTCAATAAAACTATAGGGTTCCAATTAGTTCTTCTATGCCAATTGTCACCACGCTTTTTTTATTGGCTATATTGAAATTTATTGTTTTCGAATTGGGGGCGTTTTGCCTTGTTTTAATGATTTGAGCGCTGAGTAAGTTCAGGAATGTTTTTTGCATGCCAAAATCAACATAAATGTGGAAAAAATTCCTAAAAATTACAGAAGCAAACAATATTATGCCAAAAATGTTAGCAAAAAGAAAGTAAGCTATTTATTTGTTTGGTTTCATAGAAATTGTGTTGCCTAGTTAATAAAATATTGCTAGGAGCTGAAGAAAATGCAAATTGCATGGCAAAATATTTATTTGATTGTCATTTCTATAAACTGTAATATTATTATTAATATTTTCTGTTATTCAATACGCAGCGCAAATAGCAAAGGAAAATGTTTCTTGTTTTTTGATATTGCTCAGCGGAGAGATAAGTTAATATACAATGAGTTTTGTACAGATAGAGTAGAACATGCATGAGGAGGGGGGGCCAAGACAAATAGGAAACGATAACTTGTGATTGTTTGTTTCATCATTTTTTTCACCTCACTTTGTTATTATTTGTTGTGCGATCTGTGTGTGTGTGTGTGCAAACAGAAATAGTAATCAGTGGGAACTGTATTGGAACTTCATAACAACTGCCGAGGCAATCTTCAGCAAAATTCAGCATCATCAATGCAATATGGCTCTCTCAATAGTTTGTCTAGGAACTTACCCAGATTCTCCACAGATGCGTTGATGTCTCGAATGGTGCGGGAATAGCGCGTGGAGCCGCGGGAGGAGCCCGCCGGCTTGGACAGCGTGGAGCCATCCGGGCCGGGCGTCTGGATGGTCTGGCTCTTGTGGCGCCTGATTGTGGGCAGGCGGGCAACGAAGGATGTGTTATGCTTAAAACTGGATGAGGCCCGTCTGAGGAATATAATATTGGCACAAATATTTGTACAATACGTAAATATAATCAGTTTCGCGTAGAGAGGGGGGAGATTTTAATAAATGGGGATAAAAGTTGAGCGTAGTAAATAGAAGTAGAATAAAGGCGCAAAATGTGTGTGTGTGTGTGTGTGTCAGTGTGTAAGTGGGTATGTGTGTGTGTATGTGTGTGAGCTAGGCTGGACGTGTTTCTTCAGTACAAATTACTAGTAGCAGGTGCTGGGCAAGCGCTAATGACAACAGCCCAAAGAGAGAAAGCCTTAGATTAATCCCGAAATTCCATAAAATGTCTAAACATGTTAAGACGGAATGTATTAAGGTGTAAACAGTTTGTTGAGCTTTGAGCTTTAGGTAGGCTTTAATATAGTTACTATTGATTAAAGCTTTCAGGTGCTTTCAAAGCTCTTAGATTAATCCCGAAATTCTATAAAATGTCTAAACATGTTAAGACGGAATGTATTAAAGTGTAAACAGTTTGTTGAGCTTTGAGCTTTCGGTAAGCTTTAATATAATTACTATTGTTTAAAGCTTTCAGGTGCTTTCAAAGCTCTTAGATTAATCGCGAAATTAATGCTATAAAATGTCTAAACATGTTGAGACGGAATGTATTAAGGTGTAAACAGTTTGTTGAGCTTTAAGCTTTCGGTAAGCTTTAATATAGTTACTATTAATTAAAGCTTTCACGTGCTTTCAAAACTCTTAGATTAATCCCGAAATTAATGCTATAAAATGTCTAAACATGTTGAGACGGAATGTATTAAGGTGTAAACAGTTTGTTGAGCTTTAAGCTTTCGGTAAGCTTTAATATAGTTACTATTGATTAAAGCTTTCAGGTGCTTTCAAAGCTCTTTGTGCAAAAAAGGTGCTCTAAACAGCTGGAAAATGCCAAGTTTTCAGTTTCTTAACGAAATGAATCCAAAGCCTCTTTCGGCTAGTGTCATTGCGACTTATATACGATGCTGACAAGTCTACCCACAGTAAAAATAACATTACATAGATGGAAATGTGCAAATTGCTTCACAGAAAGTGTATAAACATTTGTGTTAGTTTTGATGTGTGCATTTCTGTGTGGTTGTTATTACTAGAGAAAAAAATAGAAAGAAAATGGGAATAAAAAGCATTTAATTGCTTGATTGAACTCACATGTTAATTATAGTACACATTTTATGCATTTACGTGTGTTTTTTTTTTGTTTGTTTTGTTATTTTTGGTTTAATGACCGCACAGCAGCAGCACAATGAAAATCAATATGTATGACATTGATTAAATTACTTATATCATTTAATGAGAGCATAAATTAAACAATTGCAAGATAGAATTTAGCATAGGTTATCGTTTTTCAATTGTTCTTAACTGGTTGATGTTCTTTTTTTGAAAATAGCCAACAGAGTGAATAGGACAGATATAAGTAGATATAAGTAAGTATATACAGAGATAGTCAGATAGGGTGCGTTAGAGAAGCAGCGAAGTTAAATCTCGATAGATGTGTGTGTGTTCTTACACCCTGTACCCGTAAGATGGGTAAAAGGGGGTACTGAAACTGTGCAAAGGTATGAAACTGGCGGAATCTATAAGGTTTAAGTGTTCTTGATCAGTATCAATAACCGAATCAATCTGGTACTGTTCGTCTGTCCTTCCGTATGTATGAACTCAAGGATCTCGGGAACTATAGGAGTTAGAGATACAAAATTTGGGATGACGGTTCCTGTGTAGCGTGCGGAAGTCTAGTTACTTTCCCCCCACACCCCCGCAAATCGATAAAAACGATTTATAAGCACAATTGTAGAGATACAACCTTGTTTTTGATCACGCATGTTTTTTGGATTACTCTTGAGTTATTGTGCAAATTTCAATTCGATCGGACAATAAACACGGCAGTTATTCAAGAAATAACTCTATACTCTGCTTGCCTGCTTGATATATGTATTTTTTATGTGAGCGTACGAAGATGTGTGCTGGGTACAGGGTGTCTCTCAGTCGGTTATACTCGATTAGAGCATTCCTACTTGTTTTTTGATGTATTTAGAAGCATTTATGTATTTGATGTTTATGGCTTGGTGCTTGAAAAGCAAAATACCCTATTAAACAAAACATGAATAGCATTTGCATTTGAAATCGTTTGCTTTTATTTTTGATGTATTTTTATTTAATTGTTTTTTGGAAGATTTTTATCACTTTTACCTATATTCGGTTATGTTTTTTAATAATCGCTCCCAGTTTTCAGAACTGAAAAGTTTATAAAAATTATTATGAAGGAAAATTATAGAGGTACGTAAAAAATGTACAACAAATTAAGTACGCTGAAACTGAAATTGTTAATTGAGAGACGAGAGGATATTGTTTAACTTGTTCTTGGTTTACTTGTACTCAATGTGGGCTTGTAATATATTTCATTTGGGAATTACCAATATTATGATCTGGTAGTATGTACAAACTTGGGCAGGGTTGTGTGTATTGTACAGGTTTAAAGTTTAAAGTTCTAGTTGCTCTCAGCACTTTCTAAGCGCAGGACATGCGCCTCTCACAGAGCTTCTCAGATAGCTCTGGGTGTTTAGTGTGTGTGTGTATGTTGTGTGGGTGTGTGTAGTTGGGTGTAAAACTGTACAACTGGGCGGCATGAAATAACTCTTAAGTGATCTATGAAAAATGTACCTAAATCAAGATTTAAGTTGCCTAAAATAATAATTGATAAATAAATAATAACAAAAATAAATAAAAATAAAAAATAAAAAAATAATAATAATAATAAATAAGTGAAATATCTTAAAATAAATAAAACCAGTAAAAACATATTAAAAAATGATAAAAAAAATAATAATAAAATTTCCTTAAATAAATTTTAATAATTTTTAATACACTGAAAAATGAAACCAGCGAAAAACAACTTAAAAATGTTTAAAACAAATATTAAAACAAAATATATCTAACAAGGGATTCTAAAATACTTTTCAAATAAATTTCACTAGTTTTTATAAAATGCAAAAATTATTAAAAAAAAGCTTGAAAAAATCGAAATAGAACAAATTTTTAAGGATTAGAAATGTATCAATTATTTTTGACCTTATAATTATACGAGTATTAGGAATGTCTATTTAAAATACTGACAATTATTCAGATGAAATCAAAAGAATGATGAATAATGTGGTTAATAAAAAAATAAATAAAACAAAATATAGCTAACAAAGGATTTTAAAATACTTTTCAAATTAATTTCACTAATTTTGATATAATTAAAAAACTATTAAAAAAACAAGCTTGAAAATCGGAAATGAACAAATTTTTAAGGATTAGAAATGTATCAATTATTTTTGACCTATTTAATATACGAGTATTTCGATGAAAAATAAAAAAAATTAAAAAAAGAAAATGAATGAAGAATGAGAAATTATTCAGATTCAAATCAAAAGATGATGAATAATATGGTTAATGAAATGAATATTTGAAAAAAATCATTTCAAATAGTTGAATGGCCATTCAATGAATAGTTTATAATGCGAGTTCTATGTTTTGAGCTAAGAGTTATTTCATGTCTGCTCATAATTGCAATTGCTTTATCTATAACTTGTCTAAAACTCATTATCCGCTGCAAATCCAAATCCCAAAAAATAAATGTTGTATGCATGTTTGGCATTGTTAGCCACAAGGGACAAGCGGCTACTTACGAAGCGGGCGGACTGGGCAGTGCCACCTGATGTATCTTCCAGGTGGCAATCGAAACGGAATGCTCATCTGCCGCATAGCAGCGCCAGACGGCCTGAATGAGCGTCGCCGCCGGCTGGCGACGCCGAATCATGTGCTTCTGTCGCTGCTGCTGTTGCACCTTCAACGCAAAGCCGCTGCCCAAAATGCCCTGGAATATTTAATATAATATGTTGGCAATGGCAGTGATGGCAGAGACAGATGAATGCGACATCCGGTGAACGGATGCATGAATAAACGACTAACTTACCGCAGGCAGCGCAAAGAAGGATATGCCCAATAGGGCACAGCAGGAGGCTATCAATTTGCCCTGCCAGGTGATGGGCACCATATCGCCATAGCCAACGGTGCACAGCGTTATCTGGGTCAAAGTTGAATTATTCAGATGTGCAGTACTGTTCTGGCAGCCTTGCAATTTTGTTACATACCACGCCCCACCACAACGCCTGTGCGAAATTGTTGAACTTCTCGTTGACGTCCTTCTCCCACATGTAAACTAGGAATGATGCAAAGATGAGACCTAAAAATCCAATGTACATGGTTGTGATGAGCTCCTGCAAAATGCATATGTCAATTATGATGGCTATGATCATCATCCTCTAGCATCCCCAGCAAACAAACCTGTCGATGTGCGTATACAACCGAACCCAACAGTTTCCAGGTGCCACCACGTCGATCCATGCGCACCATGCGAAGTATCTGAAAGAATCGGAGACCACGCAACGCGCTGGTGGCAAACACCTGGCCAGAGGTGCCCATGCCTAATACTACAATTGAGGCTAATATGGTGATAATATCTAAATCAAATCAATCAATTAATTAAACAGTTGCTTTCGTATTCTTTACACACACTCACCTATAATACAAAATGGTTGCTTTATAAACTTAAGTCGCCCCAGGGTGCCCTGGTAGCGTGAGCGGCAGCCCGATGACCAAAGCCGTGCCCCAAACTCCATGGTAAACCAGATGACAACAATGATTTCCATGCGAAACAATATGTACACAGCATCCTCCTCGTATTCCTTGATGGTTGAAAACACGCTCAATGCGAGACATGTAAACACCATCAGAAATCTGCAAGAATTTGAAATTTTAGACAAAAAAACAAAAACATCGGAAAAATTTCCCAGTTTTCGGAAAATTTTTTAAATTATCAGATTAAAATATATACAAAAAATCACCTTTAGCAAATTTTTAAATCAAAATTGCTTTAAATCTATGCTATGATTGAGAACTGTTTAATTTTTAGAATATTCCAAAAACAAAATATCTTTTCGCTAACAAAATGTTGATTTTGCCTGAATCGAATGATCCTATCTGAGCTACTATCTTTATAAAAGGTTTGAGTATAGAACCAGACGACCTAATTCTTCATACTATTACACATCTTTTATAGTATGTCTAGATAAAAAAGAAACTCAGTTTCTAATGTTTAAAGAAAATAAACAATTAAGAACCTTGTAGTCGAAAGTTTTAATCTGGTTCCGGAGATATGTACTAACACTAAAGTAGTAAAAAAATGTATCATTATTCCTTTGATTATGTTCTATTATTAAGTTCAGACAAATGGATATAAGTACATATGTAGTTTACTTCAATTGGGTGCATAAATTTATCCAAGTCTATTATTATACTTGACTATAAATGTATCATTATTCCTTTGATTATGTTCATTATTAAGTTCAGACAGTTGGATAATGTATTTCATATAAGAATCGATTTACTTCAATTGGGAGCATAAATTTATCCCAGTCTATTATTATACTCTGATTGCAAACAAATCTCTTCTATATCTTTCAACACCTGTATAACTAGAGTCACTAAATTTGGTATGCAGACTACTGATGACCTCTTTGATAGATTTGACTACAAATTTGTTAGCCAAACCTACTTCCATGCATATAAATAAGGAAACTATAACAGACTTTAAACAGAATAACTATACAGCAGTCGGGTAGTTCCGACTTGTTGGACCCTTAATTGTGGATCGGTTAATACTTACACCATCACATGATAAAATATTGCATGCAGGCCCCGCGGTCGCTCCAGAAAATTATAGAGGCGACTTTGCATCCGACGGTAGCGCGCATCGCGGCGATGTGTGCCGCGATTATAGTTGAGCGGCTTCCCTAGGAGTGACATTCGCGGTTGCAGAAAATGTTGCGATTTATTTGGTCCCGCCGGTCTACATTTCCTGCAAAAACACAAACACACAAGTCACACACACACTTCAAACAAAATGTAAACAACGTTTTATAAATGTGTTTCTTTACCCCTTGAAACCCCTTATATCATAGAACGCATAAATATCGTTATCGGGATCCATGCTAAGTGCATTCCCAAGACTTTATCACTTGACTAAACTATAAGTAGCTGATAAGTAGTAGTAGCTCCCAAAATTGGGTGTACGAAGTTCGCGACGTCTGTCGCGTTTGGCGTTCAATTCACAACTCGATCGTGAGTTGTGCGGGCTTGTAACTTAAAACCTATCAGGTTTGGACTTTCCAAAAACCTCCATGTGTAAATATTATTAATTATATATGTACATCAACTGTTTTTCTACACACCTTGCATTTTTATGACCGCCTATTGCTACGTAGACCTTTATTTGATTTGATTTTATTTCGAATTTTATTTTATTTTGTTGCACCTGGCTCCGTCATAAAATTTTGCGACGACTTCATTTTCGTCATTTGTTTTTTCGCACATTTATTTTTTTTAATTTTTTTGGGAGCGTGTGGGCTGCCTCCTTAGTTAAGTCACGATCTCTTGAGGTTTTTTTTTGTTTTTGGCCAACGTGCCAAAAGGTTTATATACGTCATTAAGATTATGTTGTATCTTGTGTTCCCGTTTCTAGGAAGATAGATAATGCAAACATGGGTGGGTTGGCTAACATTAACTGGGGTGTGTGTGTTTTAATTGGAAAATTACAGTGAACATGGAAAACTTTTGGTTGGGCTCTTACATGCTAATAAATTACTATTTTATATAGTCGTTTTGAAGCCTTAGGCAGGCACTCACTACATTGACCTAGATTTAAACTAAAAAACTAGTTTGCATAGCATGTGATATTCGCAGTTTATCAACAGTCAGGTCAGCTGTCAGCTCTCATTGTCAGCACAACAGATTGTGCTAATGCAATCAAAATTGATTTCATTTTAAAGGACCAAGCCATAATTATTATTATGAGAAGGGTGCCTATATCTTTGTATCTTTTGTATCCTTGAAGCTGTACCATATTTAATTCATTGCTTTGTAAAACTTTCTAGAATTGAAAAACTTGCGACAGTAAACAGATTGTTGACCCATTAGCTGTTACTGTATTAGTGTGTATACATGTATGTATTAGTGAAACCTTTGACGCATTCGCTTAACCTTACGCAGAGCTTTAAAGCTTTCTAAAGCTTTAGTATATATGTGTCCTGTACGTGAGCTCATAGTAAAAGAAATACAAATAACCATTCCACCAAATAACTCTTAGAAATATTACAAAATAGAAGATTTTTGATCCCCTCTATAAATTGTGAACTTTTGTCAAAATATGACAAATTTAGTTTGGTTTAATTTGTGCTGTTCTTGTAGTTTTTTTCTGTGTTCATAAGATAATCAACTTTTATAGACAACATTATAAGAATCACATGCCATGTTTCATGTTTCTCCAGTTTAAACTGAAAATAAGTGCCAAATAATAAAACAAACTAATAGACAAGTTCCCATAAATGATTCATATTATGATGCTAATTGTGTGTGGGATCTGCGAAACAAGTCTCGGCTATGGGTACAAAGAGTTCGCACTCTATTATAAACTAATATAGATATATACATACTATAACTCTTAACTGGTAAACAAATAGATATGTATGAACATATTATTACTCTATTACTGGTTGACGGAAGTTTTTACTCACATATTAGCAATAGATCAACTTGAACGTCATTATAAGCTTTTCATAATGCATGAACACGAACTTCCTCCCCCTCACAATAGACGACTGTAATTCCAGACAGTCACGAAGCATTTTAGCTATTCGTGACATAGAAAAAAGCTCATAGATATTGGGCGCACTCAGAGGTTGCTTATGATCAATGATACATGATTTTACCTGCTGAATGCTTTGATTTCTGATGCCAAAGTTTTGGTATTAGTATCACAAAGTATATGATACTTCGTCTGCGGTTGTGAAATGTATTTTGGTTCAATATTCAATTTTGTTTGGGAGTTTTGAGTTGAAAAATCTTCTACTTACTGGGAAAAATGTATCAATGCATTCAGCAGAACCAATAAATGTATCATTGATAACAATTTGCTTGTGAATGCGCCCCGTATTTATGACTAATAAATATTGTATCTTATCTGGCAATTTTCGACAACTTTTTATGGGAAAACGAAACCCGTAGATCATAAATAAATGCAAAATTTCAGCAAAAAATTTGTTTTAAATTTTAATATAATGCTCTTTTTTAGACAGTAGCTGGCTTAGGTTAGACTGTAATTAAAATATATACGCGTGTTTTATTTGTGTGTGCACGTTTTGGCCGTTTAAATGTATATACAGTAATTGGTTTTGGAAGGCGGTAAACAATATGGTAGTAAAAATAAGTATAATAATATTATATATATATATATATGTAGATGTATATTATATATGGTTGGTTTGTATCCGTTTATTTAGCATGATACAAGATCACAAGTTGTTGTTGCTGTTTAGCACATTATAGCCCGTGTGACAGGTGCTCATTTCTTGGCATCAATAATGATCTCATCGCCCGATTGTATATTATAGCTATATAGCTGCTTGTTGGGATAGCGCATCTCCTCGGGCCCAAACTCCTTGTAGTCCTGATCCAGATAGTATAAACGCATCTTATTTGGCGCCAAATTGATGAGCTTCTCCAGCTTGATCTTCAGATCGCTGACCGTCAAATAGATATCCACAAACCGACTCTCACTGACATCATTATAGGTGAACAGTACCTTGACACGCTTCTCCGGCTTCAGATTGACCTTGACCAAGGGATCCAGTTTGCCATGCACCTCCAACAGTTCAGCATAGCGTGCCGGACGCTCGCACTCCGGCTTGTCCATATAATGCCGCACAAAGGCACGCTCCGCATCCACACGCTCATCCACGCTGATCTTGCCACCGCCATTCAGCATGGAGACATTGGGCAGCCGCGCAATGAGCAGCTGCCGCCGCTCATGCTCCGTGCACTCCAGGGTCTCCCAGAGGGGCCAGTGCTTGACGCGCAGATTCTGCAGCTGACCGTACTTGGCCAGCTCATCGATGTCCGTCCAGCTGTTGAGCTGGGCACAGCTAAGATTGAGCAGCTTCAGGCAGGGGAAATACTTGTGGCTCTCGCTGGCCGAGTCCAGCTCAGCGGTGGCGTTGGGCTGCAGCGATTTGATGGGACACTCGGCTAGAACGAGCGCCTCCAGGCTGGGAAAGAGCCGGCCCAGGCGGCAAATCTCCTGCCAGTGCTCGATGGGATTGCCCGTAAAGTGTAGGGTTTTGAGCGCCGGATGTGCTTGTGTTAGCTTGCGCCTGGCCTGGCACAAGCTGCAGCAAGATTCCGCTTCCGCATCCGCTTCGGTATCCCCTTCCGTTTCGTTGTGTGTCTGTGGCACGCATTGGCAGCTCTGGCTCTGCTCCGTCTCCTGCGCCGCATCCAGCAGCACGGCTGTGTAGTTGTTTAGACTGAGATGCAGCTCCTGCAGCACGGGCAGATTCTGCAGCAATGCATCCACGCACATCCAGTCCAGATATGTGCCATTTAGCACCAGATTCTTTAGATTGATCGTTGGCGCCGCCTGCAGCGCACTGGGAGCGCTGATCAGCTGATTCTTGCTCAAGTTCAAGAACTCAATGCGCGGCATATGCTTCAATATATTGAATACTTCCTGCCAATCCCTTAGCTTGTTCTGTGCCAAATCCAGCTCACGCACACGCTGACATTTATCCCGTATACTATCAAAATCTCCGGCACAGTCGATGTCGCAATCGTTGAGCACCAGCAGGGCGGGCACACTGGTCAGGGGGGAGAGGCGCGGTATGAATATTGAGAACTCCATGCGTCCGCCGCATTTTGTAACCGTAAAATCATTTGGCAAGTCCGAGCGCTTATGCAGCTCCGGCTGATTGGCGTTCTCAAATTCGCATTCGGCAAAATATTTGCGCTCGAGCGCCTCCAGCAATGAGGGCATCTCTTAAACGTTGTTATTGTTGTTGTCTCTGTGTGAGTGTGTGCAGCCAGTGTCTACACAACGAAATTATGTAAATTTTAGCGTTTCACTTTTCCGTTTTTGTTTTGGTTTTCTTGTTTTTTGTTGTTTTTGTGGCGCTGCGTTTGCTGCGCTTTGAGCTTCTACTGAAGCTTTTGCTTCCAGTTCTTGTTGTTGTTGTTGTTACAGTTGTCGCAGCTTCTGTCTGTTCCTTCAACTTCTTTGTTGTTGTTGTTTCAGTTTCTGTGCGTTCCTTCTTATTTTCCTTCTCCTTCGCTGCTGCTGCTGCTGCTGCGCTGCTGCTGTATTGATTTTTGACGTACTTAAGCTTCGTTTTACATTGAATTTGTTGCTGTTGTTGTTGTTGTTGCGTGATGCAACTTTGCTTAATTTGCGCAGTTTATTGCAGTCGCTGTCGATATAAACAAATTGCTGCGCACGTTGCTTATTGTTGTTGTTGTAATTGCGCACTAATTTAACACAATTGTTGTTGTCGAAACAAAGAAATACAACAAATGCGTGTGTGGGGGCCACTTGCCAGTCGTCTGCCCCTCTGTCTACCTGCTCGGTTAATATGCCAGTCAATGGCGTTTACTACGACAAGAGTCAGGCCAAATCTGAGTAGCTCTCTGCCTTTGTTGTTTTTTTTTAGTTTTTTTGTTGTTGTTGTTATTGTTTAGCTTTTCTAATTGTTATTGCTGCTGCTCCAGCTGCTGGTAATTTCAATTGGTGTCTCTCTGTCCGTTCGCAACGCCACCAAACGCTCAACTAAAACCACAACACAAGAACGAACTCGCCTCCGTGTTGTCCGTATGTATTCTTCTGGCCCGTTTTGCCAGTCGCGTTGTGTGCTTTTTTTTTTCGTGTGTAGGTCGCCGTCATGCGCACAGGGGCGGATTTACAGGCAGCTTTTTCAAACTTGTCGATTTGGGCGCGTGCACAAGTTTCGTTTTGGATTTCGATATTTGTGATTTTTATTCCAAATATACACTGCGATAAGTTCTCATCTGATGTTAAATCACTAGAACTTTGCTATTTAAGGCGCTGCTGCCCCTGCGCTAAAATCAGATAAGAACTTATCTAAATAATTTTGGATGCCACCCAAATGAGCAGAAGGTAAATATTTTTCATTACATACATTTATTGCATAGGTTGTTGGGGTTTTTTTTTGTTTAATTCTAATTTTATTTCTATGGATTTTTGTATTTGGGCGCCCTGAACTGGCCCCTTTGTAAATGTAAATGTTTGACTGCGACCTTGCGACGTAAATATAAATATACATACGCTCAATTACGAAATTGTTTTTAGCTAGAGCAAATACAAATATTGCTGTGCCGCTTTCGCTTTTTGGGGCAAGCAAAAATAGAATATTCTACTATGTAGAATTATAGAATTTTATAAAAACACATTTGCAATGACCTTGTGCGTTGTGCACTTGGCAGCGGCCCTAGCATAACAAAGGTCTTAGAATTGGGCGCCCCATCAGGTGCCAAATGCGCCACTGTAGCGTTTGTCTGGAAAACCAGTTATAAAGTCAACGGTCATGGCACAGTGAAAACGCGCTATAAGCAACTACTCCAAAAACTAAGAACGTAGCAAAGTTTTGATTATGATTGGCAGCATTAAATTTTAAACAAAAAATAAATAGGGGTTGAATACAAATGTGTTGATAAATTGTCATGGGCCTTGCTGTGAATATGATGTTACAATTGTAATATATGCCGTCGTTGCCGTAACAACTAAGTGGGGTTCACTTTGCTGACAACTTGAAAGGTGCGCAATAAATGAGCGAGTTTTGACAGTGGGTGGGGGGAACTGGGGCAGCCAGAGAGCGTAAGCGAGTGAGCGAGCGTAATTGTGAGAGCACATGTAACGTGAGCGCGCCATTTGACGAAGCTCTCGCATACAGCTGTGCTTTGTTGTCGCTGCTGCCACACAAAAACACAAACATATGTTTGTTTGCATTTCTGTTTATATGAAACTGCGCAGCGCAGCATGTTGAAAGCTCAACGCTCAGCTGATTCCGTTTGCATTGCATGGCACGAGGCGCGAGCTTTTGCGTTGTTTCTTCTCTCTCTCTCTCTCACTGGCAGCTTTTGATGGCAGCAATAACAACAACACGAACACACACAAAGCCAATTTAAAACAGATGGCAGCCCCGTGACAATGGGGCATTGGCATGGAAGTCACCGTCGTCGGGGGCGTTACAAATTTGATTTGCACAAAGCATAACGTTTGATGCCTCTACCGTTTTTTTTATGACTCAAAAGTCAATTTTGCTGCGAATATCGAACGAATGTCAGATATGAATTCGAAATTCCTTTGCCATGCAAAGATAGAAATATATTCTATTCGTCTGCCAGCATGTGTGTTGCACTTGGTCAACTATCTGACGAGGGTTCCAATCAATTTACATACATATGTTGATTTGATTATTGCCGTCACTTCTTTGCGCTCCCAGGAATTTTCAAATGAATGCGCGATACTCATGTAGCACTCGTCTGTTTACAATTGCTACTTGTTGGATCAATACCAATGGAAAAAGTAATATAATAATATTTATACGCATTCATATATTTTGAACTACGAGTACATACTACATATGTTTATTTGTTGTAATATTTCTTCAAGCGATGCATTTATAGCAAAATTATAATTGATTTGGGTTTTGCGTGTTTTTATTTGTGTAAAGTGTGCATGAGTGTATTTTTATCGAAATTATTTCTAAATATTCCATTTACGTTTTAAATGCTTTTCTTTTTGGTTACTTTAGGTAGTATTTGAGGTTAGTTTTGTCTTTATACACCAAAAAAAGTATACTAATTTTAATAAACAAATCTATCAGTTTTTAAATATTCCATTTACGTTTTAAATGATTTTCTTTTTGATCACTTTTTGATACTTTTTGAGGTTAGTTTTGTCATTATACACTAAAAAAATTATATTGATTTTAATAAAGAAATCTATCAGTTTCTAAATATTCCATTTACGTTTTAAATGCTTTTCTTATTGGTTACTTTTTGATTACTTTTTAATTTACTTTTTGGTACTTTTTGAGGTTAGTTTTGTCATTATACACGAAAAAAATTATACTTATTTTAATACAGAAATCTATCAGTTTCTAAATATTCCATTTACGTTGTAAATGCTTTTCTTTTTGGTAACTTTTTGATTACTTTTTGAGGTTAGTTTTGTCGTTTTACACAACAAAAATTATACTTATTTTAATACAGAAATCTATCAGTTTCTAAATATTCCATTTACGTTTTAAATGCTTTTCTTTTGGATTACTTTTTGGTACTTTTAGAGGTTAGTTTTGTCATTATACACAAAAATAAATTATACTAATTTTAATAATGAAATCTATCAGTTGAGAGCGGAGGATCCAGATCAGTCTGATAGTAAAAATGAAAAAAAATAAAATTAAAAATTATAAAAAAAAACAATTATAGATTTAAATTTTTTTTTTTTTTTTTTTCAAATTTCAAATTCTATGATAATACAAAAATCTAGATCTGAAAACATTTGCAGACATCCAATTCTCATCTAAATCGATGCATTATTGACCAAGTTATGAGGGTTGGCAGTCTAAGAAGATCATGCTCGAAAGATCTATTGAAATTTGTTGATATTTTTTCCCGCAACCCCACAATTTGATGAAAACATTTTACAGCCATAAGAATATAACCTTGAATTCTTAATTTAGTAAAAAGATATAAAATATTTGCCAATTCATTGGGAATTAAAAATAAAAATCAATCAGTTACTTTACAGCTTTGGTTTATAGTATAGAAAGTTGAAGTCTTTAAGCGATAAACTCATAAATTAAAGGCACATTTGTGACTCTCTTAAAGCATATCCCCCCTTTAATATTACATTAAGCCGGCTAACAAGTTTTTGAAAACAATTTTGGCTCATTGTACACATCAATTATGTCGTCGTCGTTGTTGTATTTGTATTTGTTGTTTTTGCTGTCGTCGACCCCCATCGCTCTTAGCCATTTGGAGGCGTCATACACACTTATAGCCATCTACTCATACACATACATACCTATGTATATGTGCCGTATATACCTAAGTATGTACCAATGTACAGTCTATATTTATCTGAGAAAGTCGCAACACTTTGTGTATTATTCAAATATGCGATTTTGTTATGGTTTGACCGGTATTTGCTTTCTTGCAAACCCAAATGATGTAAGGAGAATGCCAACTAAGCCATTTGTCAATAGAATTTCCATTTCGGCCCACGCGCTACATATATGATTTGAACTTATTTGTATTAGCCCCCGTCATATATCATTATTTTCTATATTTTCGATAATACGTTTTTATTTGACATTTTCATGAAGATCGATTGGCGGCGGCCAGGTTTTTAATATACGACTGGAAAGATTTTGTAATTACAAATTTTTCCCATATTATGGAAATATATTTTCGGGGTTTATTTAATGAAAACGTTTTTATGGCCGATTTGTGTTTACAATTTAATACATGTGTACTTGTACTATAGTATACTATATACATATGTAGTATTCTTGTATTGTATTAAACCAAAGCAGAAAAATTTGCTCAAATCAATTGCGTCAATAAATCCGGCTAAGATGCTGCAAATTTGTTGATGTTTTTGTTGTTGTTTTGTTGTTGGTCGTAAAATTTGGAAAAATTGTTGTGTAAAATGGAAATTGTTAACTTTTTGTATCAACGGCATTTAACGACTTAAATGGCATAGCTCAGCATAAACAATGCAGCTAAGAAAACCAATTTTCTTGTCTCCAAAATTTTCTTAGTTTCCAGTCTCTGCAAAAAAGTCTAGACGGTTATATTTTTTTTCTCTCATTTTTTTACATCTTAATTTACAACGTGAGCTAAATTTATGAGGAGGGGGGCGGGGGCAGTTGTCTGGTGTCTTCGGCGCTGCTTTGTTTGGCCCGAGAGCAGCTGAACAAGTGGTTAACCTTGCGTATGAGTAATATTATTTTTATGTTTATTATGGCCACAGCATTCTGAGTTGACTGCATTTTCAATGAGATTGATATATTATATATCTTGTACAGTTGGTTGGTTACTGCATATGTGGTTTTGGTGCCATTTCTTTGACCTATTTGCCAAGTGCAGTCAACAAATAACTACAAGAATAAATATTTGTTCTATGCTCATAAATTTCCAGCCAATAAATATGTTTGCTCAAATTGCAAAAAGTTTTTCTTGTTTTTTTTTTTTTATGACAAATTGGAAAATTGACAAATTGAATAAATGACAATAACTGTAGCGTTATGGCTGGCCAGCTGATTGATTGACTGGGCTGTCCAGTTGATACCACTGCTGTCGTTGACAGCTCTCATTAGTTCCCACAATATTTACACACACACCACAGCCAAAGTATTTTCAACTTTAATGCCACTTATTTTTTAATATCCTATAGCCATAAAAATGTGTTAAGTAGGGTATTATATTTGTATGAACCTCTATAGAATGTATAGCATCAACAATCGGGTCGCCACGTCGCGTCGGTCTGTATGAAATCACAAGATCTGTCAACTAGATATAATATCTATATAAATATATGTTTACTACATTTCCTACGCTCTCCCGTAAAGTGTTTTCTGCGTTCACCAGCATCATTTGCAAGCTGATCAGTTTTTATGATTCCTATGATCTTTCTGGTGAATGCGACTGATGAGATATCATGATACGAAATTTCTAATAATACAAGAAATGATACGAAATTTCTAATAATACAAGAAATTTCGCATCATGATACATGTGTTGCATAGAAATAGTGTGCTATTTTGATAACATCACCTGCTATTATCGATAGTTTTGTTACGCCGAAACCTATCGACTATATATCGATAACTATCATTTTATGATGATACTAAGCGCGGAAAAATATTATACAGTTGAACCTGGCCAATTGATATTAATATGTATATTTACAGATATCCAAATCTATCGAATTCATGCTATGGTAATCTATATTAAACATTTCCCCCGCACCCCTGTAAATATTGATAATCGAATTACAGCCATAATTGAAGCCATACACGCTTGATATTAAGCACATATATACTTAAACATATCATCTATATACATACAAAATTTCATAACGTTATGATAAAACACACAAAAGTTATTCAATTTTTAAAAATATAATTAAATTATTTGCTTGGAATTCTTACATTCTACTATAGACCTGCCTTCATTTAGTCTTTATAAAGGCATTCTTTTATAATATTTTTAGGCGCTCTTTTACAGGGTATCTGCTAGTCTCGGTCTAAGCATTTTTATTCGAATTTTGTTGCGCCTTGTTGCCTCCTTTTTTTCACGCTTCAAATAACTTTGTTGTTGTTGTTGTTGTTGTTGTTGGGACCGCCAACGTTAATTTAATATGCGACATTTGCACTTTTCGGTCAGCGTCAGCAAACCCCCAACCCTCCTCCTCTCTACACACGCCCAGTGATAACCCTTGAGAGGGTCGAGGGCGGCTGCCTGGGTGTTGTTGTTGGTGTCACTATCTCTGGATCGGGGTATCGTTATGTGGCTCGCTTTTTGGCTGATGGCTGATGTCTGAACCCTCCAGTGGCCACAGTTTGCCAGCGGCAGCTCTTATTATTATTAGTATTATTATTATTATTATTTTGCAGCGAAAGTTCAATTAAACTGATGCACTTTGCGCTTGGCTCATAAAAACAGAAATGGCCTTATGCTTGATTTAGCTTGAATTGGCTTGACTTGCTTTATACTCATGAAAACTTGAAGTTAAAGCTTTCAGTTTGATTTAAGTATCAAAATACTTAAGAGCTTATATTCAGTACTTCATTCGTTTTTAAGCTAGCTAGGCTTAAAAAGAATATTTTATTTAGCTTAGAACATTTGCTGGTGATATTTTATATATCTGAAAGATATAGATATGCATGAAAATGTTGCTTAAATATTGCATTAAGATTACAAGGGAGCATAGCAAATGAAATATCTTAAGAACACATGAACAAGTTTTGCAAAATAAAGAGCTTTTAAAGCACTTAACTGCTTAAGCAACTTTCTAAGAACTTTTTAGGAACTTATGTCAGGATGAAAGCTTAAACAATGAACTTTTTAAGCGACTTATGCTAAAATAAGAGCTTTTAAAGAACTTTAATGAGTTTAAGTGTCAAAGCTTGACAGAGTTCGTTAAAAGTTCTTGTTTAGCTACTTTTTTCGCTATAATAAGTAACATTGCCCATTAGTAATAGCTGTACCCTACAAGATTAATCTAAAGCTTCCAACTAATAAATATCATTTAACACTGTGATTTATAAAACAATCACATGTTCATGTAATGTAACAATATTGAATTATTGACCACGAACCAGACAGATTTAAAAACAAAGTCTAACCTTACAGTGTTAAGATTTTGAAGGTCTACTTTGAAAGGCTGTAAATATTTCTATTCTCCTTTGACAAGGCCGTACATATTTATATTCTCAGTTATCTGACTGTCTACATTTTTGAAGGCCAAGTTTAAATAAAATAGTTTTTTCAACTAGCCATAAAACATTAAACATTTAAACGCTGTTGAGTCATTGGATTGCCTTGCTGATAAGTCTTATCGTATTTGCCTAAAATAAGTATGATTTTCAAACACCCAAGATAATGTTTTATGGGCACACTATATATATATATAGTATAGTTCGTATAGTTTAAGTAGGTTACAATCGAGTTGATTGTACTTAGGGTGTCCATATCTGCGTCATGAACTCTTGCATCATAAAGTGTGGGGGCCACAGAGGTCTATATTTCAATTGCACTTTCTGAAACATTCATCAGTAATTGCAGTTTGCGGCGCATTTGAGCTCATTATTTGCAATTAGTGGACGCTTTTTACTTGGCAAAGGCATAAAGGAATATCTGGGACGGTCAAGCCAAGTTGCTAACTGAATTATTCATAACCAGCTCCGGCAAAAGTCATAAAAGACGATATATATGTATGTATATATAGATATATACTATATTTATATATATATCAGTGTTATAGCTCTCAGGGCGCAATTAATTTGCTGGCAATAATGAAATCTAGGACAAAATGTTGGTGAAAGGAAATCGTTGACAGTTGGCATACAACAGCAGAACAGAACTTAAGTCTCTTCTGTGTGTACTTTTGCTTTATGCATGTAAAAGAAGCAAGATTGCTGGAGATGAGGGTGCTAGATTAAGAGATACCCTATCTAAGGTATTACAAATTTAAAATACATTCTTTTGAGGCGCATAATAACATATTCACTTCTCACACTCATTTAGAAAAAAACGATCAAAATATTCGGCTCTAAAAGATTTTCCTTTGATCAGTTGAATACAAATTGTTCGAACGAAAGACCATTTATTTATTAGAATTCGGAAAAAAGAAGGAAAAGACCATTTATTTATTTGAATTCGGAAAAAGAAGGAAACAATTCGGAATGAAAAGTTCTCGAATATAGAAGCAGGTTAGCATAATTTAGTTTCTTCATAATTCTTAATTTGAAAAACGGGCATTTCCTCAGTTTTTATCAACCGATCATGATGAAATTTACAGAATAGATAAATAATATGTTAAGATAGGCAGGTACCAAATTTCATGGTTTCATCTCAATATTTTTACTTGTAATACATTTTTTGAAACAATCCGGAATGAAAAGTTCTTGCATATAGAAGCAGGCCAGCATAATTTAGTTTCTTCAAAATTCTTAATTTGTAAAGTTGGCATTTCCTCAGTTTTTATCAACCGATCATGATGAAATTTACAGAATAGATAAATAATATGTTAAGATAGGCAGGTACCAAATTTCATGGTTCTATCTCAATATATTTAGTTGTAATTCACTCTTGACTGATTGGCCAGATTGCTGACCAACTTAGGTACTGAAGTTATTTTGTGTAACTTGCTCCATCAACTCGCCAGATTATCTAGATTTTATATTTCTACCCTATACCTTCTACTATTTGTTACATACATTTCTAAAACTCGATGATACCCATTTAGTGCCTTTTTTTAGGTTGAGGGTACAAAAAATACTCGCTGTCCTGAATACCTTGCACTGTTCCACAGTTTCAGATTGGAAATGAAATCATTTGTCAGCTGCAGATTGCAGTTACACGTATGCAAAGCGTTTCTTGGCCTAGATGGGCTCAGCAAGTGACTCGAGAGTTGGCAAGTCGAGGCGAGTGCGAGTGGAGATGGGCTTGTATCTGTATATCAATTGTTGGCATTCACACTTCTATGGACTGTTTGCTTTTTTGGGCCATGTTTTAATCAAACTAAAATGCCAGGCAAACTAAACGTTTTCTGTATTCCGTTCGTTGCCATGCCTGCAGGAAACAGGATTTGTGTGTCCACAGTTTACATTTGTTTTTGGTTAAGCGACGTGCAAATTGCAAAAACCTGTTAACTGGCATGGCGCACGTAGAAAAGGATGTGCTAAAATCAAGCTAAAACCAGCTGACAGTCAGCACTGAAAAGTCTTACATAAACCTTGATGTTTTACTATATGGTGTAGATATCAAAAGTCTAGATTGGACATTTGTTCAGGCTGAATAGACACAAATTAAGTGCCTGCAGAAGTTGTGACTGTGAAGACGGCAGAGAGTAAAGTTTATATCAAGTTATGTGTGTGAGGGCTTAATAAATAATATTTAACTTGAATGTATTGAGGTAGCAGATTCTAGTTCAATTGGGAGAATAAGTTCTGTAGCTACATTACTGAATGAACAAATAGTTGGTTTGTTTAGGGAGATAATTTCCACATGTTGTTAGTTTTGTTGCTTAAATTTGTTTGATAACCTTTCCCTTTTCGTTACATTTGAACTGTCTCATAATAAGGAAATTAGATGTTAGACTATAGGATCGGGAAACAAAATTTATCCTGCAATGAGAAAATATCTCCATCCCCAATTCCCTATGTCCCTTTTTTAGGGACAATATTTTTTGCTAAATTTCCTATTTTGAAATTTTGATGTCTTTTTACGATGTGACCATATTTTTAAGAAACTACAATATTATTATAAAGTCAGAGTTTAAATAGTACTGCTTACATACTAATTTTGATAAAGAAATATAAAATTTTGCGAGACCTGAGTGGAATCTGAAGATGGGCGGTATTAAATAGGTTACCTATACCTATTTCACTCGATCCGGATGATCTTTTTTCTACCCGAGGGATTTCCGTTCCGTTTCCATCTTAACTACAAACTATCTAATAAAGAAACCGCACTTATATTCCGATTCATACGAAAGAACTAGGAACTAGGAACGAAGGAACTAGGAACTAGGAACGAAGGAACTAGGATCCGCGGAACTAGGATCTGCGGAACTAGGAACGAAGAAACTAGGAACGAAGGAACTAGGATCCGCGGAACTAGGAACGAAGGAACTAGGAACGAAGGAACTAGCTCGTTCGAATAGTTTAGTGTACGAAGTTCGAACAATTTTCTGATGATTAAATTAGTCTCTAGAAGATATGATAAAACAATACTTTCCACTTATTATAATATATTAGACTTACTATACCATGAATATTAATGTATATTCATGGAAGATGATGAATAATACCAAATATATACTCAATTTTGTTTAAAAACATTTAAATGAAAACAGCTGTGAACTGGTTCTTCACCCTACGGGGGACAAACAGAAACAGCGACTGTACTTGTAAAAAGAACTAAAAATGTTCTATTACTAACAGCTTTAACTAAACATGGCCAATAGTTGTTATATTTGCTGGTTATCATTTAGACACACTAATTACAACAGTACAACCAAAATAGCATTAAGTGGGAGTGCTTTTCTCACATTATCATTGCTCGATGGCCCAGTTAATGACGGCCATTTGGCATTTGGTGGCCCGCTGATTAGCGGTTTTACTTTGGATGTTGAATGTTGGATGTTGGCGTGCCACAAAGTTATCAATGGCGCTCCAATGAATCACTTTAAGTGCGATAATTTTGTTGTCTACCCATTGTTGATGATATCCTCGCCCTGAACTTGAAACCGTGTTGTAGAACTTTGCATAATTTGCATACTTGGAGTGCCGGACAATTTGTTTATTTAAATTTTGTTAAGATCTCAAGCTTTGGGCTTGTTGTTATTTATATTTTTGTTGTGGTTCTGTTCATTCACTTTTTTTCTTGTATTTTTTTGATGCTCTTCATCAATCAAATGTTTGTTTGTGGGCTCTTTGGGTGGCACAAAACAATTGCAAATTCATTGTAATTTGTTTGAACAGCTGTCGGGCAAAGTAAAATACAAACAGCAAACGGCGAATTGAGCGGGGGAGCTGCTGTGTGAGGGACCTTTGTTTGCAGACAGATTATTTGGATGTTGCTTTCGACTTTAAAGACTTTCGCCTACGTGCGGACACGCAAATGTGCAATGACAGGCTAATGATAATTACGTAAGTGGCTACGAGCTGAGGTGACTGCCCAGCGTGTCGCATTTGTTGGCCAAGTAATGTGTGTTAAGCACCAATGACACTAGCTTCAACTAGACCTCAGCTTAAGATTAACATAACAAAACAGCTTATATCTAAATTCTATTGTGTGTAGTCGAAGCACTTAAGTGTGGCATTAGTAGCCAGTTGGTAGTGCTTTAAGCTTAAAACAGAAGAAGCTTTAATGTGCTTTGAAGACAGAAATGCTAACTGGTTGAGCTTTTTATTTTTACTCGACATAGTGAAAGCCCTTTAGTGTGTTTTTGGAGTTTTTAGTTTCAAGCGAAATAAGCTTTAATGCGCTTTCAGTACTGACTTAAATTGTTTCCAGCTTATCAAGCTTCTACTTCATTTGGTCTACTACTATTTGTACTGGTTGTAGCCAAAATCCCTAAGTTGTCATTGTATACAATTGGTTGAGTTTTTTGCATTAGGTGAAGCTTGTTTTAATGTGCTTTTAAACTGTCTTAAGCTGTAGCCAGCTAGTCAAGATTTGTGTGAGCTTAAATTCGCTTAATTCGTTTTATCTCGCTTTAAACTTGAATGTGCTTTTCAGTTGAATAATGTCAGAGGCCAGTTAGATGAGCTTTTAGCTTTAGTAGATTAGTTTAATGTGCTTTCATTATATTGTCTCCTTTGAAGCTTTTTGACGCTTAAGATTTGTCAAATGCGTAACTTTATCTCGTTTAAAACTTTAATGTGCTTTTCAGATGAGTTAAGTCGAGGCCAGTTAGTTGAGCTTTTAGCTTTAGTAGATTAGTTTAATATGCTTTCATTGTAATTCTTCTTTGACTTTATCTCGTTTAAAACTTTAATGTGCTTTTCAGATGAGTAAAGTCGTGGCCAGTTAGTTGAGCTTTCAGCTTTAATTGATAAGCTTAATGTGCTTTCATTGTAAGTCTTCCTTGAAGCTTTTTGACGCTTAAGATTTGTCAAATGCCTAATTTTAGCTCGCTGTAAGCTTTAATGTGCTTTAAACGTAAAGTTGTGCTCAGTTGGTTGAGCTCTCAGCATTTAACATTCAGTCTCGCTTAAAGCTCTCAATTGCTTTTAAATTTGGATACTATTTTATTTGAAATGCCATTTTCAGCTAGTGTCATTGGCGCTTTGCTGTCGCTGGTCTTAATCCACATTTAACGCTTGATGCGCGACATGAAGGTTGCCCCATCAAAAAGTGGCACAGACACACACACACACACACACACACACACACATGCACAACTCAGAAATAAACCAGCAGCAGGCATAATTATAATTATCATGAAATTGAGTTACGTTGTCAGCTGCGCCCGTACACCACAGGGCGTATGAGTAATAACAACAACAACTTGCCCGGCCATAAACACACGCACATGTCAACTGTCGGCCATACATTTATGCAGGTTTATTACAATGCTATTATTATGTACATATGCAACTAAAAACTATATAGTATACTTGTTGTTTGTTCTAATTGCAGTCTCAACTAGACTGCAATTGATTTATTAAGTCAAGATGTCAGCATTTAAGCCAGGCCAACTAAGCTGCCCAGCAACTGCTGCTCAGTATTTAAGCTAGGTCAAGCTAGGCGTTTAAGCTGTTCCACAATTCAATTTACACAAATAGTTTACAAGTTTGGCTTTCTTTTATTTTATTTTGCAACTTTCTGCAAAGAAATTCATTCCCACATGACCAAGGCAACCAAAAATTCTTGCTAAAAGTTAAAGCTGCACGTAAATTGGTTATACAATTTACGGTTTAAAATATCAAGATGAACATATGAGTTAACTTTAATTAAAAGTTTAACAGACATTTGATTACATTGTCAGCCACGTGACAAGTAATTAATACGGAACGTTGCACCGCGTTGGCTAAGGGGGTGGGGGGTAAGTGTGTGTGTGTGTGTGTGGGCAAAGGGGAAAGGGCAGGTGCTGACATAATAATGATAATATTACATAAGTTTAAGTAGATTACAGTTCAATTAATATTTGTGCGCTTATTGATAATTCCTTACACGTGCGAAATATCATAGCATACTTTTTGGGGCATGCATTTGAAGATATTTTATTATTTTATTATTATCATTAGCAGGTTGATCTGGATCTTCAGATAGGTAATATTAGGTAACTAAATAGCCCTCCTATACAGATATAAGGCTTTAGGATTATTGAACCATATATAAACAACAGTAAGCAAGGAAAGTTAAGCATATTAGATGTAGTGTTTACGTGTAAGAGAGTTTTAAAATGAGTCTTCTACTAGAAAATTCTTATTTATTGTCGCTGGAAGCGTTCAGTGCCTTCTGAACTTAACCTAACGTATGAAGGGAAGGGTAATATGGTTACAGAGGGATGCCTTACTTACTATATTTACAAAAATTAATGAATTTACAGGTTAAGAGATCGTGCGGGTGGGGAGATCGGTGGGATGAATTCTCTTCAGGCGTCGGAGGGGTATAGGTTTTAAAATGAAATTATTACTATCAAAATTATTATTTTACGCTTGCAGAGTGTATAATAAACGTTGTCACGAAATATGTCTAGGAATCGTTCTAATCCCACAAAGCAAATATACTCTTGATCAGCTTAAATAGCCGCGTCTATCCAGTTTTGTCTATGTGTGTCTATTTTTAAGCAAACTATTCCCTCAGCTCTAAAGCTAACTGGATAAAACTTTACAGAGATGCTTCTTATTATTGCAGATAGTAAAAGTATAGGAACCGACCGGAACGGATCACTATATCATATACTTATATATACTTATCATAGAAACAATCGGTAGAGCATTAAGTTGTTGTATGAAAAACTTTTTTGTTTTTAAAGACAGCCTCACCAAACTCACCCATACCAAGTCTCTATATAGTTTTTACAGTCTGGCCAAATATGGTCAATATCAGACCACTTTATCATATAGCTGCCATAGGAACGATTGGTCGATAGCTATGTTTTTGTATGAAAAACTTTTTTGTGTATAAAAATATCCTTACCAAACTCACCCAAAACTAGTCTCTGTATAGATTATACAACCTGAGCACTTTTGGTCAAAATCGGACCACTATATCATATAGCTGTCATAGGAACGATTGGTAGATAATTGAGTTGTTATATGAAAAACTTCTTTATTTTTCCAGATATTGAAACCAAACTCAGCATTTCTAAGTTTCTGTATGATCTTTCCAGGTTGACCAAGTTTTATCAAAATAGGATTATTATATCTGATAGCTGCCGTAGGAACAATCGGTTGAAAATGGAGTTTTTGTATGAAAAAACTTTCTGCCAGGATAAATACATAGCTGCTGGCACCCTCTTGTTTTTATTTCAAATGAAACTCAGCTAACATTTTATTTTAGAGCTCGTCTGTCTTTCCGATTGCAATTGACCAGAAGTAAGCATTCGCTGAGCGCATTTGCAGGTTGACGTTTATTTGTTTGGTCAATGCAAACAATTGTCAAAGTAATGGCAATCGTTAGTGGCACATTTGAGGGAATGTAAGCTGTAATTAATGGGTAGTAGTGTCGGGCGTGGGGAGAAATGTGGGGAAAGCTGTTATCAATCACGGCGTGCCTCATAAATATGCAGCCATCTAAGTACGCCGTTGTCAATCAAGCTGAGGGCTTAACCCCAAGATTGTGTATTTATGATAGCCATCAAATGGCGAACGTTAAATGTCGCCTGACTATCGACAAAAAGGGTGGCATGCAACATGTTGCGCCGACAATTAGCTGCTTATATGACTTCTTAGCCACATTACGTGTAATCCTTGAAAGTAGATACGAGTACCAAGTATACTTGCATAAAGGACGCGATGTCATTTAAGTGCCATTCAAGTTAATTGCAGTGGTATGTGTGTATGTGTGTGTCTAGGTGTGTGTGTGTGTGTGTGTGTGCTGTGTGTGCCTGTGTTTGTGATTGTGTGCGATACTTTGGCGCAACGTTGCGTATGAGCAACTTTTGAATAATTAACTCCCTTCAATTCGCTCGGTTTTTGTCACGCGCTCTCTCTGTCTCGCTCTCTCGCTCACTCTTGCTTTGTGGCACGTTCTCGAAGCGTCGCTGTCTCAGCCTGCCACGTGACGTGGAACGTTATAAAGTAAAAGTGCGCTGCAAGAACATTTGATATGCATAAATTAAAATGCAGCCGCAGCACATACCAACCATGCCCCTGCACCCTTGATAAACCACTACCCTTCCCACTGCTACCCCTTCCGCTCTCGTGGCAATTTGCAATGTTCTTAATGGCAGTTGCCTCGCATGTGTGTGTGTGTGTGTGTGTGCGTGTGTATTTCAGTGGCTGTTAGTTGGTGTGTGTGGGAATTTTATAAAATTCTCGCTGACTTCATGGCATACATATATTATTGCATTTTTGGCCTCTGACACTTCCTCAATAACTTTGGCAACAAAGTTACATTTTCATTACACACACACACCACACACACACACGCACACACACACACAGACACACTGATACATGAAACAAATGGAATATCACGCCTACTTTACAGGTATTGTTTCTGTGTATAGCCTAATTATAGAGTCCTGGCTTCTGACACACACATCTCCAGCTGTTCGATTCCCAGTCTTTTTCTCTATATTTATTATTTATATTTCTATATAATTTCATTCTATAATCAAATATATGTTTGCCAATTGACGCCGACTGCATAAGATATACATACAAACCAAAAACTTGACAGATATTCCACAGCTACAATGTTTGTAGCTAGCTTGGAGTTAAGCTTGCTCTACTTCAATATATATATCTA